>CM069446.1:53445391-53878716 GCA_035610835.1 Ophiura sarsii
ATCTTTTTTTTGTATATAAAGAGCAAATGTGAACAATAGCCCAACAGACATTAAGAAAGTTAATGAACTGAGTGATTACAAATCAAACGGGTAACTCTCAACAGAGAGCTCTGATGGGCCAATCAATTGGTTCACTGCAACTCAGAAAATAATCAAAAATACAAGTAAACACAATTGGGCTAGTAAAAAAGCCAATGAAAGTGGCGTGGGACAGGAATAGGAAAACACCCAAACATAGAGAATAACAGCAAAAAATAAGAAGAAAAATAATATCTGGAGGCCATTGATACATCGAGAGAGCTTAGCCAACATACTCTGAAGAGTTGGAGAGAAAGTGTCTGTTAACACGACATTTAAAAGATTGTAGTACTTCCTCTTGGATGTTGCCAACAACATTGACTGGAAGACTGTTCCACAGTGGAACAGCTGTATGTATGAAACTTCTGTCTAGGCAGCAAGTTCTGGCAGGCAGCAGTGAAAGGGCATGATCTGACATTGCAACACTTGAACGCGTAGCACGACGATGAACATATGGTGTGGGGAGCAATGCTGCTAAATCTTGTGGGCAGTGGTTGGTGTGCATTTTGTACAAGACCGTGGCTGCTGCTACCTGTCGCCGGTGAAGTAGGCTTGTGATGCTGAGATTATTTTTTTATAAGCAAATCATGTCAAATAAAATGGGACAATTTTTTTCACCAGGTTGATTTGACTCTCCCTGAGAAGTAACATCTGAGGCATGTGTTTACGTACAAACAACCACGCTAGTTATGTCACTGTCAAATGAACTCCTTTGCTTGATGATGAATAATATTCTCACTGCTTTAAAGTTAACCATCGTCTACATTGAAACGGTTCATTCTTTTTTAGCATCTTTACAATATTAGAATGGAGATATCAGTATTTGGTCACAGATTTATCCTCACGGGAGTCTTACGATAAGTAATTCTGGGCATAGTTATTGTGTGTTGTATTTCATGGGGAGTCTTATGATGAGAGAAATAGAAAAACATGAATGAATAAATGTTGTTCAAAAATGAACAGATTATGACTTACGAGGTATATGATAAAAGGTGCTACTATCCCACCTATGCGTGCCCAAACAGAACAGGTACCAAAGCCTACATTTCTGTTGAGGTGAAAATAAAATCATATGAGTATTATTATACATATAGTCTTGTAATATTTTTGAATTTTGTGTGTTAGTATGTGTGACGCTGCTAGCGTCACATTATTAATATTATTATTATCATGAATGAAGTACGGTAGTTCAAGCGTGTTTCAAGCTTGATTTGGTAGCATAACTTTAAGCGTATTTGCCTTAATTGACCCTGCGTTGCGTTGCGGTTCCTTACAGAAATGTCTGTTTCTTCAAGTAATCGAGACGATATGAAGCACCAGTTAAACTTGGTTAACTAGGGTATTTAGATTTCTTCCCCGTTGTTATATTTGTTTTATTATAGAAGATCAAAAGGAAGATTATGATGATTATCTCTATGCAAGTTTTCCCAGACACCGTTCCAAAACAAGCTGTGAGAAAAAGAGAGCGAATTCTCTCCCAAAGTCACCCAGGTGAGACAGCATGTAGTTTCAGTCTCTGATTGGCTAAAAGAGTTGCGTGCCACACACTTGTTGTGTGTGCCGGCACCACTACTGTCAACTATTAGGGATGGGCAATTTACATACACTTCCTCACAGTTGTATTGGACGATACTGGCACCTATAAAATGTACCAATATCAGGCGATACTTGAACAGAATTATGTACCAGTATCGTTCAATACTGGGACAAACACTACTGGTAGCATATGTACCAGTATCGCCCGATACCAACATAAAAATGTACCGGTATCGCTCTATACTGGTACACAATTTGGTGTTCCAGTATCGACCGATACTAGAACTGTAAATTTGTACCAGTATCGAGCGATACTGGCAACTTTTATGTTCCAGTATTGATCGATACTGGTATACCAGTATCTGGGACCTAAGGTACACTTTTCCCTAAATTTGTTTCCATCAATAAATAAACAATTCATACTTCATAGTCATTATCATAATGATTAATTGTTTCTTCATACTCGTTGCTATACAGGGTGTCCCAATAAAAATTGTGACGCTCCATAAGTTGATCATACCTTCCTAAATACAGGTTAGAATAGTACTACTGATACGACAAAAGGAAGGCAAATAAGTTGGCTATAACTTGAAGAAAACCGCGTTTGATTCGGTTCAATAATTACGAAGAAATGAGCGATTCATATTAGAAGTCGAAGAACACTTCATTTTGTTGTACCAGTTGTTCTATTCTAAGTTGTATTTAGGAAGTTACGATCACCTAATGGAGCGGCACAATTTGTATTGGGACACCCTGTATGTGGCATATTATATGGAACTGATTGTTAGAGTTGCCTTATGGTATATTATCCCTTACCTAATGACTGTTGGAAATATCTCTGTAGCATACAGCCAGGCAACACCAAAGCTACTGCTAATGCAGAATTTGCCTATAGCGGCTGTGGTTATGATGGCTACTGATAGGTCTGTGCCAGAGGCTGAAAATGAAATAGAATTTGACAATTAGCTTATCCTTGACTTGGGATATTTGACTGAAAACTATTGTTAAATTATGTGTTAACACATTTTTTTGATCCACATTTGTCATAAGAAATCTGTGTGAATCCTTAATTTCCCATCCAAAATAATTTAAGGGTGAAAAACAAGCCATGCATCGTACTAAAGCATAAACATTTTTATTTATCATGACCAACGTAAATATCGATTGAAGCTCGTTTAGTTTTATAATGACAAATTAACTGTCCAAAAACTTGCAGACAGAATAAGTGTTCATAATTTAAATTTATCAGACTACCTATGGTTTCCTTGACCAGTGGCAGCACCACCTCAAAATATTTGTTTGCCCCCCCCCCACTCCCAATTTACAATTTGGTTAAAATTAGAAAAAAAATCGACAATTTTAGCATAAAAAGGCAATTTTTTCCGCGCTGTGCGCACATTTTCTTACTAAATTAGACCAAATGTTGACAATTTTAGCATAAAACAGTTAAATTTGTCACGCAAGCGCGCATTTTCAAACCAAATTTGACAATTTAAGCGTAAAATCATGCCCCCTAAAAAAATGTCTTGCCCCCTTGCCCCCCAAAAATTGATGAGGCTGGTGCCGCCACTGTCCTTGACTTCTCTGTGTCATACATGTATCTGCTTTCTGGGAAGATATGGGAAATGAACCATGGACCTTTGTATTGCAAAGTATATATCTCAACCACTAGACAAGCGAAGGGTGAACTGGCCAGGACATGATTTTAATCCCTCTTACACTTAACGGAATAGAGCCATAGGCCTACTATTGTTAGTGTTTTGATCAGTACACACACTTTTATGATTAGAGCTGTGACACACATGATCGTCCACCGGGACTCCACCCTGAGTCGACAGTCATGTGGGTATTTCCATTACTGCATATGGATATAGAGTCCGTTACTTAGTCTGTTCAAAATCATGACAATATTAAGCAGCCTTTAAATGTAACGTTTGGAAATGGACTCATAATATCGAAACAACAGCTGAGGGTGCTTTTTGGCAAAAGTCTATTGTGAAATATCAACAGAAATGTATTAACCCTAACCCCCTAGACACTACAAAATACTATTGGTACGTTAGTATTTTGTAATACCTAGCTCTTTGGCAGCATTGTAACAGTGCTCACATTAGGTTTGTAATAGCACCTGGGTACTGACACATATATATCAGGATGGTATTAACAGTCTCTGCCTGTAAGAGTGTACCATTGGGGGGGGGGGGGGGGGGGGGGTGTTGTGATTCATGGGTCCTCAGACAGATCAACTTTATAAAAAAATCAGTGATACATTACCATACCATTATACCATAGCCAAATTTTAAAATTCCTAACATTTTTGGTTCGGTCGTTAAAAATCACTGACATTTCAGGAAAAAAAACCCAGTAAAACGTTTACTACGTTCCCCATAAGTATATCTATGCGCGCTACGTACATCCCAACGAATGGAAAACATATTTTGAAACCTCCAGTTAGGTACATAACAAAAGTGAAACAAAATTGTTGGGATCTCGTTGGCGTGTCATATTACGCTGACCTTGAACCCTTGACGAACAGCGCTCTTATACAGTTTCAAGACCTTATAATACAATGCGCCAACAAGATCCCATTCAATAAACAAGTGCATATGAAAGAACTCGGAACCTTTAACGAATTCAAAAGGAAACATTGTTGGGATCTGGTTGGCGCATGGAAATAATCAAGGTCAAAGGTCAAATGTTACTATTTTGAGCCATTTTTGCACCTCCGTACATATGTGCGCCATCTTTAAAACACCTTGGAAATGATCTCCAGTAGCAAAGATGGTTCACCTTAAATCAAAAATGAAGATTCCTTGGGATCTTTAAGATTTTTTTAAACGATTTTTAAAAATTTGCTTAAGGTCAACTTACAGTGCATGCGAGTCAGTAATAGCCCCACATACATTGTACAAGCTCTTATAAATCAGTGCGCCAACTAGATCCCATTAACTTTTTGATTTATTTGCTTAGTTTGGCCACCATTCAATAGATACCACTAGGAAAAACTTTGGGATTTTGATGGCGTTGAATTCTAAATGAACGCAAAATTGAGATGTCATCAGCTTTATTCTCAAGCCTTTTTGAGCCATTTCAGACTAAGTCCCAGGATATCAGATTACTTTGGTGAATTTTGACATGTCAAATAGGACATTGTTTTCTATGCATTTTAGACTATTCTGAACACATCTATGTTAGTCTGTAATGTCGATTTCAAAATATGTAAGTCATGTCTTCCGAATTCGACAGGGTTGTTGAATTCTGAAGACATAATATGCAATTTATGAAACATCATGCAACAGATTAATGTTGATGGGTTGAGAATGGTTTAAAATGCATGAAAAACAATGTCCTATATGACATGTCAAATTCACCAAAGGAATCTGATATTCTGATAATCTGATAAATGGCCCCACAAAAGGCTCGAGAATAAAGCTGATGACACCTCAACTTTGCGATCATGTAGAATTAACCGCCATCAAAATCCCAAAGTTTTTTCTAGTGGTATCTATTGAATGGTGGCCAAACTAAGCAAATAAATCAAAAAGTTGATGGGATCTTGTTGGCGCACTGATTTACAAGAACTTTGACAATGCACAAAGGGCTATTACTGACTCGCATGCAGTGCAAGTTGCTCTTAAGCAAATTTGTAAAAAATCATTAAAAAACAAATCTCTGAGATCCCAAACCAGTTTCTTCATTTTGTATTCAAGGTAAACCATCTTTGCAAGTAGATGTCATTTCCAAGGTGTTTTAAAGATGGCGCATGGATTTACGGAGGTGCGAAAATGGCTCAAAATGGTAAAACTTGACCTTTGACCTGGATTATCTCCGTGCGCCAACGAGATCCCAACAATTTTTACTTTTGAATATGTTAAAGGCTCTGAGTTCTTCCATATGAACTTGTTTATGTAATGGGATCTCGTTGGCGCGTCAAACTATAAGGGCTTGAAAACTGCTAAGGACGCTGTTTGTCACGGTTTCAAGGTCAGCGTAATGTGACGCGCCAACGAGATTCCAATGATTTTGTTTCACTTTTGTTGTGTACCCAACTGGAGGTTTCAAAATATGTTTTCCTTTCGTTGGGATGTGCATGGTGCGCATAGTTATACTTATAGGGAACGTAGTAATCATTTTATTGGGATTTGTTCCTAAAATTTCAGTGATTTTTTACGACCGAACCAAAACTTTTAGGAATTTTAAAATTTGGCAGTAGTATAATGTTATGGTAATGTATCACTAGTTTTTTTATAAAGTTGATCTGAGGACCCATGAATCACCACATGGTACGCCCTTAGAGGCAGAGACTGTTAACAATTATAGTTCACACCTGTTTTCTCCGGAAGACACGCGGTGATGATGCAAGATATTCCTGCTCCTATGAAAAACACAAACATGGACGGACGCCTTCCCCACCTGTTAAAATAACAAGGTAAACAGTAAAAAGTTGAATAGGAATAGTGTGTCCTTAGTTTTTGATCCATTAACTATTTCACAAACCAGACCACCCCTACTTTTTAGCACTATGCTTTACAATTATCTCAAGCACCATAACTTTTGATTATTTGAAAGTATACTTCTCGGTCTTATCTTCAGACCAGTGACGTTTAACACTTTCCACGCGGCAGGCGTCTGCAGACGACATTCCAACAGTTCACATAATGTTTCAAAAATGTCACATTTATTGAATTTCATTATCATATTTGGAATCGCCATGAGGAATGCATTTATATAAGTACAAACATGCCTAGTATTGGTTTAGTAATCCTTGAGACAGACCTTGAAAGTTGGGAAAGGTTTCTGAAAATCTGTTTTGCATAATAGCCGCGTGGAAAGTGTTTTAACACTTACCATCTGATTAGTGAATTGCCAGAAAAAATAAGCCCTTGGAAAAAGATGTCAAGTATCACGCAGCAAGTTACTTACCACATCATCAAAAATACGATACAAATGAATGCCGGGATCTCCACCAAGCCGATTAGAAAGAAATTAATATATTTATTTCCCGCCAATTTGGAACTATAGAGCGATAACCCGAAATAAACCACAGCGTTGACAGTCCTGCATACAGAAAGCATAATTGTAAACGTCAAACAGGGCGAATCGAATATCTTAAAAGATCCTGATTTCACTTATTATTATACCAATTAAAGTAGGATGATGCATTGCTATATACTCATTTGAATACATCTGCTTGATTGTTTTGAACACGTCTAATGTGTATTGCAACACTTATCATATAATATGATACAATTTTTGTATGTTATAAGAACGTATAGGCATTTTTGTATTGTCATGAACATTTGATCAAGTAGGCCTACGAAACAGGATCAAAACTGTGTTCAGAGCATTCACCAGTTTTAGAATATGAAGTGGTATTCTTCGGAAAGATGCTCATAAATATTAGAATCAGAACTGAACATAATTTCTAAAAGTTGGAAGATGGTCAACAAACGTTCTCAAACCCCGGCTGTTTGATCCCACATAATTTGTCCGTTTATTCTGGGAACACCGGAACTTGCTGGCCCGGTTCTGTTTCTAACTTATTCAAGTACCTGAATATACTGGCCATCTTTTGTAGAAATTTCAGAACATTTGTTGGTGCCATTTCTGAGAAAAATAGCTTTGAATAATATTATTTACTATAATAGCGCCCTCATCGGCCACATTTCCCATAGAGTTACATGTAAAATGTGTGTAAAGTAGAAAATGCCGATAATTTAAAAAGGGCTCGAACAATTTTCGTGAAATTTTCACCGTATACTCGTATTCATTAGCGCTACCTAAATCAGGTCAAACCATAACTGGGCCACTATATTATCTTTTTTTATTCCATAATTTTATTTATAAATCGGACAGTCAAACAGCCGTGAAACAGTAGC
This sequence comes from Ophiura sarsii, assembly GCA_035610835.1. NCBI lineage: Eukaryota > Metazoa > Echinodermata > Ophiuroidea > Amphilepidida > Ophiuridae > Ophiura > Ophiura sarsii. The sequence goes on from CM069446.1 coordinate 53,452,885, forward strand.
TTCGAAGGACCAATTGACACCGGATATACCACCGCAAACCTTCGTAATACTAGAAAGACGCTCTTATCACTGAGCTGAACAAGTTTCAAGGAGGTATAAAGTTAGGCCTACTCCTATTTGATTCGGAGTCCAAATTAGGAGCTCCCGTCCAAATTCGGAGTCCAAATTAGGAGCTCCCGTCCAAATTCGGAGTGTCTGTGACCGGCGCAGACTCTCCGAAATCGTAGTAAACTACTTTACACATGATATGTTGTAGTATTTTCACAGCTGAGACTATAGTAACAATACCCCGTAATTGTGTCGAGTCTGAAAATAGTTGGAAACTTCAAGAATACTTACCACGAATAGAACATAATCAGAGCATTTTTACGTATATTTGGAGTGCGAAATAAATCCAATACCGAATACTTCCTCTGTTCCCCATCAGCATCAATGTCTGTGTGGGAGAGACAGAGACACACGGAAAGGGCGGGGTAAATGTCACAATACATAATATATGTTCAAACGCCTGTGGCTCACTTAACAACTGAAATGGAATCAATACGTTAATGCGGTAATCGGTAACCGGCTGAGTGACATTTGCGCGTCCACAGTTGTATCCAAACTCCAAGTTGTGTTAATCTACAACGCGCTATATTTACCAAGCTTTGGCACCAATTTGGAAATAGTAATAATGGATTTGATCTCAAATTGAACGGCTAGACCTACTTTTACCACAAAGATATTTTACGAAAAGAATTTTATCAAAACAAATATCATAATTTCCACTGTTTTTTGATCACAGGAAATGACAGCTTAAGAAATGACAAGAAATACGAAATCGTTGATTAAAACTGCGGCTGCGTAACCTCTTTTGCCAAACGCTCGTTGCATGTTAGAAATCTATAAAGATGCCCGGGAAAGATGCAACTCGATACAACCCGTCAGAATTACATCCGTTTATGGTTTTATTTCTCTACTTAAGCGACTTCTCAAATTATCGAAACGTGTGCCGGAGTAGCCAGTTAGTTACTTTAAACGAATCTGAAGTGACACTAAAAGTCATGATAACTGAGGGTTCGATGGGGGTACTCTCGCAGGCAATCGTACTATGCTATTAGCTCAATTCCCTTGCTTATCATTGCATGCTTGTCCAAAACCGTCCAGTTTGTAGATGTTACCAACATGATCAAATTTAACAGGATACTTTACCGGTTTTGATCTAGGCTTCTGTACCCACCGAGTTACCAGGAATAATGAAGCACTACTAGAAGTACAGTTGTCCTGAGAAGAATACATTTTATACTTTAATCCAAGCCGTTATGGTTTGCGAAGCGGACTTATTCAGTTAAATCTAAGTCTGAACGATTATCAAAACTATAAATCACCTACCACTACCAGTCTTTTTCTCCACCTCATCGTTTAATGAATATTTCTCGAAGAAGTCATCCGAAAGCGATACCTTATTCATTTTAGCAATTTTACGCAGTGTCTTTTCCGCCTTCTTATGTTTCCCCGTAGATACCAGCCAACGAACTGACTCTAAAAGTAACCTATAAAGATGCGTTAAAGTTTTGTTAAAGAGCATTTGTTTTTCATTTTCCGGAATTAATATGCGGTATGTGATGACTATTATTTCAACATTTAAATATTCACATTTTTATGTTATCATTTGGAACACCAGCGTATAACGGGGCACGTTATATTTTATGCATGCTATGTCATATCAATTTAAGTACATTTGTATTTTGGATTCTCATGTTTTAAAACAATTAGTAGGCCTACTGAAATAATTGTTGATTTGCAGTACTTCCTTTTTACCAGTCCTCTTTTCATGGCATCTATAAACTTAAAGAGATGACCCATTTAGCCTACAAAGTTTTAAAGCTTGTTTTTTTGTACAATTAACAAGATTTTGGGCACTCCAAATGAAATAACTTTAAATTTCTGCATACTATTTCTATGGTTCAAATCTTCAGTAGATAGCAAATTTGATGAAATATTACCGACGGTACCAAACCTCTAAATTCAAGTTAAATGCTTGCTTAGATATGAAGAAAATGACTCCAATGATTGATTTATATTTCACAAACACTACAAACAACATTTAAAGACAAATTCCACACCTGTAGATTGCACACCACCAAATAATATTTTGCCTTTTGTGTCATTGGAAATTAAGATAGACCTCACCATAAGTCTAAATTTAACATCCTAGAAAAGGTAAAAAGTGCTGTAAATGTTCCTAAATGTTTCATAATTTGGCATTTGTAAGTTATATCCTCCACATTAGGCCCAAAATCTCTAGCTTTTTCTTGAATGGTATTATTTTACACGATTTCACTGTTTCCACCAATTTAGAGCTAAAATCCATGATCTTAGGATATAGGCAGCCTGTCGTACCTAAGATAAATATCATTGGCCAGTAGCGATGCGGGCCAACCCCCACAAAAGTGATTGTTTTTAAACAGAAGACATCTTGATCTTCAGTAAAAACAATGATTTGAATGAACCAGTTTGCTCTAAAGGTGAAAAAAATTAACACGAACTTGACCTCTTAAACCACACAAAGCATGCAATAGGGAACTTATTTGGTGGTGTGGGATAGGATCAATGGTTGGTTGGTTGGTTGGTACGTCTACGTCATGACTGACAGCTCGTGACTTTACAGATGACGTGCCACTTTCGGCGGTCAGCAGCCAGTTTGTAAATATTTGGAATCGGTTGACCAATCAAATTCTTTATTCTGTCATACCATCTTGTTCTTGGCCTGCCTCGTCTCCTTGAGCCCTCAATCATACCCTACATAATTGTTTTTTCTAAGCAGGAACCTGCGCGCCTGGCTATATGGCCGAAGTAGGAGAGTGTCTGGGAGTTTATATTGGCAATCAGACGTTTTGTAGCACCGATTTCCTGCAGGACACTTAAGTTGGTTCTTTTCATTGTCCAATTGATTTGAAGAATTCTGCGCCAACACCACATCTCAAAAGCATTGATCTTGTTTGTGCTTGCACTTGTCATGGTCCAAGACTCGCAGCCGTACGTTGCAATAGGGAAGATGAGTGCTCTAACCAGTCGTACTTTGGTAGCTTTTGTTATGCCTCTGTTAGCCCAGATTTTTGAGAGCTGAGTCATAGAAGTTTTTGCCATGGCTATTCTGCGTCTTATTTCTGATGTACAACCTCCTTCATCGGTGATGAGGGAACCAAGGAAATTAAATTGGTGGACCATTTCTACTATTTGTCCATCCACTGACAGAGGTGGCGTGTCTTCATTACCACCAATGACCATGTACTTGGTTTTTAACACATTAAGACGTAGGCCCATGGATTCACTTTCCAGTTTGACCCTATTGAGAAGCACACCCAGTTCTTCTAGACTATTGGCTAGTAGTGTAGTGTCATCGGCATATCTTAAATAGGATCAATGCTTTCCATAAATTATTTTACGACAATTCATGATGAATTGGGCCTATCATTATCTACCATTTCTGACCCTGACATTGATCAAATGAAACGTCTTCTCTTACCAATAGTACGGTATACAAATAAGACACGGAACTGAGATAGCTATCTGCATTGTTCTCCAATCGGGAATAGCGTACGCGATGGCTGCTATACTGGCCACCCCTACGCCCCAAAAGATCGTATTCACTGCTCCCATCATGGTGCGTTTTTCCGCTGAGAAGAGTTCCATAACTATCACAAATTGTGTCAATTGCACGCCCTATATATGTATATGAATTACAAATTAAGACGCATACATTTTAGTTTTATACTAAATGGTTGAAATGGTTCAACGCACGGTAATATGGTCACATGACTAGTTTGGTCATTGTATTGCGTAAATTGTATTATAATTCCATCCACGCATGTTTAAAAACGAAACACTTCCCACGCGGTTAATAGTTTTACCATATTTAAAACCAGAATTTTCAGAAACCTTTTCGAACTTTGAAAGACTTATTTTATGGCATTTCTCACGGCGATTCCAAATATGGTTATCAAATTATATAGATATTGTTGACATTTTAACACACTTCGTGAAATTTTGAAACTGTCGTTACTCACTTGGGTTTGATACTCAGGAGGAAGGAACCGAGTAGAAAGAAATGGATACATTTTAATGATTTGTTTTGATAACCTGGGACTAGAGTCCACAATTCCACCATTTGGCTGTTTTTAACACGCCATTGATCGTAGACAAATATGGACTGAAATGAGGTGCAATGGAGTCGAAAAAGATGAATTAGGCCTAACCATTTTAATGTTAATCATCTAAGAGAACGGTTCCATTTATACTCGATACAATTATCGAGGCTGTATCGGGCCCCGATGAGTTTCTTTATCGAGCCTGATTTGAAAATATATCGAGCCCCGTACCGAGCAGCAAAAGCTAAGTTATCGAGCAGCGTAATACTTGTATAAATATAACGAAGGACAAGCGGTTTGTAAAATAAACTTTATTATCCTGGTGGGTTTGCTTAGAATACCCCAGGGTATAATTGACTACTGATATAATCCTCGTATCGAGCTCGATATCGATCCCAAAATGACTATTTTATCGAGCCTCAACTTAAAAATTATCGAGCGCAAAACGTATCGAGCCCCGATACAGTCTTGATAAATTTATCGAGTATAAATGGATATGTTCCCTTAATTAACGAAGCAAAATATTACCTGCTCAAAGAATCCTATACAGAACCATATGAAGACGAATATAGGATATGAGTGCACAAATGCTAACGATATGCCGAAAATCGCCTCAAACAACAAAGCTCCTAGAAACACTTTCTTTCGTCCAATCAAATCTGACATTTGACCTGTGAAAATGGCGCCAAATAATACACCGACGAAGAAAATGGACTGCGCTGTTTCCGCAAGAAGACCTTGATCGCATACAAGATCCAACTATGGTATGGGCATAAAAATAAGATAATATAAGTCAAGATTGATATTTTCATATAAGGATAAATATGTGCGTACATTGTTAAAGGGGTACTGAGAGATACGTATTGGAGTGCGCTTTAAATTTTCCAGGAAATCAGGTTTGTTTTGCACCTACGTAAAACTTAGACATACTAACTACCATCTGAAATCGTTTCCCGTAATTCGCCGTCTATCGTGTTAAATGTCATGATTTGGTCATTTCGATGTAGATCACATCAACATTATCAGCACCACTCCCAACTTGAATTGCTTCAAACGAATTTCTATCTAGCGTCATCATTTTTCCATCAATTATTAACTTCAGGGTTCCTACGTACTTTATCTATTGAAACAACCATTAGTTCCACATTTTATTTTTCTCGGCAATCTCTCAGTAACCCCTATTAAAATTGGCACTAAAGAGCTTGTTATGAACATAAATTTAGAAATACTTTACAATTATGTTACAAATTTGATATAGAAAACGGGAAGAAAACACATGTTGATATACCGTATAATGTAACCGTACTTGTTTGGGTTATTGTTGGCGCCGCTAATTATGTCTGACTAAATTAATACTTTGTCGTATTGTATTCGAGATGGCATGCGAGGGCATTTCATAACCTCTCAAACTATCGACGCCTTTGGCGGATGAACACACGGCACTCTAACATAATGCACGTATAAGGCACTGCCTTGCACCCACCTCCATAACAATAGTAGTTTCATCATGTAACGGTTGATAATCCCATCCGTTGGTACACTTCACCGTCTTATTACTCGTTTCAGCTTGTGTGTAGTTAGACACCTCGTCGTACATTTGGCACTCAGAATAATCCGGTTGCCCATTATCGTCTACTATAGATGGGACACTTTGGTTTAAGGTATACCCGGGAGCTGCCTGAAAAAAACCCCGGATAAAAGAGAACAGTTTCTTTGTATTTCAATCAGTTTAATTAATGCAATGTAGGCCTATAGTATTACTCACTGGTTGGGACGTTCTATAGCTATGTGGAAGACTCGCAACCTTGAAGGTGTGTAACCCTACAGTTCATTTTGTACCGCTATTAAAAGAAGGCACATATTTCTCACTTACCCTTGCAAGACTTTTGCCATCTTTTCATTTATTCGAGCTCCTCGAATCACCGTAGTAAATTTATGGTGTGATTGGTGGCCATGCCGTGTGCGGTAATCTACACAAACATGTTTCTGATATGGTTTTTACTGATCATCAAATAAGGGATGATCTCCATCGGATACGCATCGCTCCTCAGGTAGAATCTCCTTCAGCCTGGAAATCAGGAAAGAGTGTGCTTCGGGTCCCAGATACTGGTATACCAGTATCGTTGAATACATAAAAGTGACCAGTATCGGTCGATACTGGTACGATTTTACTGTTCCAGTATCGGTCGATACAGGAATGTTTTATGTTCCGGTATACGCATGATACCAGTGATATTTATCCTAGTAATGAACGATACAGGTTCCAGTATCGGTCGATACTGGAATGATTTTATGTTCCAGTATAGAGCGATACTAATACGCATGATACCAGTGATATTTATCCTAGAAATGTACGATACTGGTACATAATTATGTTCCAGTATCACCCGATACTTGAACATATTATATGTGCCGGTATCGGCCAAAGCTGGAACACTGAATTTGTACCAGTATCGAACGAAACTGGGTGTTCTAGTATAGGACGATAGAATCCGGGATCTAAAGTACACTTTTTATTGGAAATTTGCTAACATGGCAAAAAGTATGGCAACTTATAAACGCTTTATATGAGAGGATATGGATGATTAAGTGATTGCAAAAGACAATGTCATACATAGGGAAGGAAGATGGGTACATCGGAAGAATGAACTCTACAGAGAGAATGGAGAAGCAAACATTTGTCGAAGTAAAGACCAGACACAATAAGAAATACAACAGGAAAAATATTCTTTTTAGATCGATGATTCTGGACTGTACTAGTATCGTGCAAATACTGGAACACCAAGTATCGTTCGGTACTGGTATAAAGTCAGTGTTCCAGTATCGGACGATGCTGACACATCGGGCGATATTGGAACACAATGGTTTATATATGTATCGTTTAATACTGGGACAAATCACTATTGGTACCATTGTCGGCCAATACTGGAACATAAAAATGTTCCCGTATCGCTCGGTACTGGAACACAATTTGGTGTTATCGACCAATACCGGAACAGTAGTAAAATGGTACCAGTATTGAGCGATACAGCCAACTTTTATGTTCCCGTATTGAACGGTACTGATATACCAGTATTTGGGACATACAGTTTACTTTTCCCCGAAATACATTTTGAATGGCAACTCAAAGCACTGTATCATCTTATTTGGAAAGTTACACATCGATTGGAGAAAACATTTCATGGTACAGAAAGAGAAGGCAGCATTAGACTTGCCAAAATGATTATGATAAACATGGATGACTAAACACATGTGCGAGGTCTGCAACATTGGCAAGGGAGTATGACAGACTAATATATAAATATGGACGATGCATAAGAACGCATCTTTACCGTTTTTGACTGCACTTTACCCAGTGGCGGAAATTTCTTGTTAGGAGTGGGGGGGATGAAAATGGGGGCCCCAAAAATGAAATTGAGTTGGTACCACGTGCGCAGCACCGCGCTCCGAGCTATGCTCGGACAGGGGGTGTGTGAGGGGGGATGTGCCCCCCTGAGAAGTAGAAAAAAAAATTCAAACTCATTTGGTGCGATCTGGTGTATACTTTTGACCAATATTGTATTGAAAAGCCATCACTTAATTTTCAATAAATATTTAGTTTTTTATCAAATTATACACGAAATAAATTGAGCATATACTGATATATTCTTGATTTTAGTATAAATGGTTTAAAAGCTCGAACAGGGGGGAGTCATTCGATGCGATCTGGTGTATACTTTACGCGAAGTGCGCAAACAAATTTGATTTTAACACTAAAATGTACAGTATGACGTTTTTAACGTCCCCCACATTATATTTTAGAGTATTTGGTGTGGTTTGAGGGCCATTATAATAAAACCTCTAGAAAACATGCACGCGGAGCGTGCACAATTTAGAGTTCATGAAAAACTGTCCTGAAGGCTGAAGCCATCTTGTTAAGCTTAAATAATGAAATATTGAATCTAATACGCGCCTGAAGCGCGCGAAAAAATTGCATTTCTAACACTAATTGGGACGTGACCCCTTACCCCCCATTTGCGCCGCATATGTCCCTTCCTCCTTCCCAACCTCCTTCTCTTCCTCCTTCTTATCCATTTCCTCCTTCTTCTCCTCTTCCTCCTTCTCCTCTTCCTCCTTTTCAGGGGGGGGGGGGGGGGCATGGCCTGCTGCCCCCTGGATACGCCACTGATATGGAACCCTTTATAGCACCTTTACTTTAAAAAAGGTTCTCTACAGAAGGTTTCTGGGTTCTTTGAAACCTTAAATCCTGAACCCCAGAAGCACCCTTTTTTCTAAGAGTGTAGATGGTTTAAAAGCTCAAAGGGGGGGGGGGGGGGGGGTCTGAGGGGGTCTGTTCAGAAGTAGAAAATGTTTCAATTTTCGAACTCATATGGTGCGATCTTAGTGGTGTATACTTTTGACCAATATCGTATTGAAAAGCCATCGCTTCATTTTCAATAAATATTTTGTTTGTTTTTTATCAATGCACGAAATAAGTTGAGCATATACTAATATATTCTTGATTTTAGTATAGATGGTTTAAAAGCTCGAACTGGGGGGAGACTGAGGGGGATTTCCCCCCACAGAATTGTTTTTTTCTTCTTTCAATTTTCGAAATCAATTGGTGGGATCTGGTGTAGCCTATACTTTTGACCAATATTTTATCGAAAAGCCACCTCTACATTTCCAATCAATATTTTGTTTTTATCAATGCAAGAAAGAAGTTGAGCATATACTGATATTTTCTTGATTTAAGTATAGATTGTTTAAAAGCTCGAGCAGGGGGGGGGGGGGGGGGGGAGTCTGAGGGGTGATGTGCCCCCCGGTCAGAATTGGATTAAAAAAAAAAAGGAACCCATTTGGTGCGATTTTATGTGTACTTTTGACCAATATTTTATTGAAAAGCAATCATTTTATTTCCGATCAATATTGGCTTTTTATATAGGCCTATGCCAGAAAGAAGTTATACTAGTAACCTCTTAAAGATCAGTTTAAGTCAACGTACGTACGCGTATGTATCCTGACCGACGTCCATAAACTCCAAACGTTCTTATGTCCCTAGCATGCCTCCCCGCTCGCTTTCTTTTTTTCTTCTTCTTTTTTCCTCCTTTTTTCCCTTTTTTCCCTTTCTTCCCCTTCCCACCCCCCCCCCCTTTTTTCCTTTTTTTTTTGGTGGACGTGAAAAATCAGGGGGGGGGGATGATTGATTAGATTGACCATCCCCAGGGCAAAAAATGGGGGGATATATCCCCCATCCCCCCCGGGATTTCCGCCCTTGCACTTACCTTGCAATGAAACGGGGGCCGGTCCGCTACAAATATGATACTCATCATTTGCCAAACAGGCAAAAATGTCCCCGGTATGGTAAGCAGTAGCCATGCCATTAGCTGGTACCTGCCAAAATCACCTAGATATCGGTAAATATTGTCAACGTCCATTATTGTAGACTATTGTGATGTGCTTTTAGTTGTGTCAAAGGTACATATGGAAGAAGTAGACTTTCCGGTCCCAATAGCTCATTGGGAAACAATCTTTCGTTGTAGGAGTTATCAACGGTGGTAGACCCAATGATATGATGCTCAAACTGACGGTTTTTGGTTCTGAAAATGTCAACCTCCAACCCCGTACCGTACTGATGCGGGCTTCTGACCCGAACTGAAATACTGACTCCCCGTGCAGCCATAAGTTACGCAGCATCAGATTTGTCATGTATAACATGTATGATAGCTAAATATTTCGAATTGAACTTTCCAAAATATGATTGTGAATGTGATACAATTTATTATAATGGAAATCCATAGCATGTGTTTTTGTTTGTCCCGTACGTGATTGTGTGAACTTTATATGGCCTAAATGAAAATAGGAAAACATTTATCTATACTTGTTCTAGATATTAGATAACATGAAAGATATATTTGACATGGTGTTCCATAAATAATGTTCATCGAGCGTGGACACTGCTTTTCAGTTTGTGGTTCATATTATACAGTATGATTTTCTATTATTTGGCAATATTGCAGATAAAAGTATCGAATCCCGTTTCCGGCAGCTTGGTGCTAAGCGTTGGTTTCCAGTTTCCAATTACGATTTATTCCGTTAAAATATACTACCGGGTTCCAAATTATCGGTTCCTTTCATCTATGCTTAGCACCAGGCTGCTGGAAACGAGATTCAAAAGTATTGCACTAAAACATTATCGGTACCACCGTTCAACCACTTCAACAAAAATTAAGAATTCAAGCTTAATTTCGGGAAATATCAATTATAGTGAACAACATTTTCCTTACCTGTGCATGTAGTGAAAACCTAATCTGGATTCTGCAAGGACATGAAAAAACACATTTTGACATTATTTTCTTGAAGAATTTCGAAATTCCACAAGAGTTTTGTGTCGTTTAGTCCACGTTTCTTTTTCTTTGTTTTTAAATCTGACATATATGTGACATACATAACTTCAGCAAAATAATTGCACGCCCTTTGTATTTTGGTCCCATTATTTTGATTTTTCCCTCTGGAACACCTTTTTATTCATAATTTCAATCAATGATACATGTATAATGTCTTATCACCCCATAATTTGTCCAAAGTTCTCATGATAGTAAAACTGATGACATAGGTCAGCGTCAATATTGAACAGACGAAGGCTATTCAGAGGTTAATGACAGCGTATCAGTTGTTTTAGATTGAGAGGATACTTCTTTGGTTGAATTCCGAGGTCTCGAACTAACCAGTCAATTAATTGTTTACTAATGATTTAATAAATGTAGTAATTTATTAATTACTTATGAATGATTTTTTAAAATATTTTTAATTAATTGAGTTAGTGGAATCAGGAGTGGCTGGTAATAAATTACCCGATTTATTTTTCTATAATATTAATGTATTAATTCATCGATAAATTAATGTTATATTGCTTAATTCATGGTTATAAATGAGTTATTTATTCATTGAGTAATTGATTGAGAAATTATATTTTAAAAACAACTAATGGTTAATCCATGATCAGTCAATAAGTAAATAGTAAGTTGATTTATTTGTCTGTATCTATTTATTTGTAGGTTTGTATACGTCTATCTATTATTATCAAATTATTTAAGAGAATGAATGAATGAATTATTAAGTGAATAATGAAATAAAATGTTAATACATGTACACATAAATAATGTGTGAGAAATGGTCACAACAGGATGAAGCAGGACACTGTATGGTGGATTGTTCAAGCTTTCAGCTCTATTGTCTTCATCAGGAAAGATAAGTTAAACATTAATAAATGTGCTTGTAGCGGTATACGCGGTATATAGGTATAAATATATACAAATATATCGATAAATACAAATACATAAATTTAACTACTACATTAGTTTAGTTTTATTTCCAAGTACATGAGGCCATCGGCCCAAATACACAAAATATTGCCATGATTGGAATGATTTACAATTAATAAAATCATAGTAATTATGGCCATGTGTTTTGAACTCGCCACCCTTCCCGTTGCATGTCCATATTTTTACATTTTACACCATCTGAGATTCGAATTAGCATATCGCAATAACTACTTGTTCTACCCCGTAAAAAGTATATATTTTCTAAACGGTGATCTCACAAGGAATCCAAATATGCGATTGGAATTTGCAAAGAACCTAAGGGTGACATGTTAAGATTAAGAATGTTCAAAAATATCTTTTTTTCTTCATATTTTGAATAAAGCTCAATATATTTTATTCCTATCCCAATCATCATTTTACCGTGCATATTAGTCCCTCATGCAATTTAACCATCATAACATTGCTAAGAGTAAAAGCAAGATATACCAACAGGGTGTGGGGAAACAGGTAATAACAAGGGAGAATAACGCGATAAAACAGATAAATAACAAAAAAACAAAAACAAACGGAAATGCACTGGGACAAGCAATGAAAATTGCTGTGCAATAAAACAACAAAGATATATCTGAGACTACTCAGGATATATATGGTAACAATAAAGACCGACGTTTCAAGTGGATATACCACCCTTCATCAGGGACAAAATATAAAAAACAAAAGTGTTAAGAACTATAAATAAGATAATGAACTAGACAAGTCCACCACTGTAATTATAGCACAATGCCAGTAATAGATGTTACCTACTAAGCATCCAAGTTAACACTGAAACAAACTAGCAAGTTCACTATAGAATATAGATCCAAGTTGCTAGGCGAACTAACAAAACATGTACAATAAATCAATAGACAACACATCATGCATATGCATGAGTGATGTTAGGTTAAGAAGACAAAAGACAGGAAGTACTGCTGGACAATGGATGGCGACAGAAATAGTAAATTAACTAGGCCTATGGATGAACTGAGTGGGGGCATAAAAAATATAAATTAATAATAAATAAATAGAAGAAAAAAACCCAAATTAATCAACAAATTATTGAGGAAATAAATGAATCATATAGGCAAATGAAGAGAAAAATAATGAAAATAAAAATAAAAATAAATAAATAAATAAATAAATTAAAATAAATAAATAAATAAATAAATGGTAAAATAATAATAAAATAAAAATAAATCATGAGGAAGAATTGCTGCAAAGAGAGCAGACTTACAAGAATAAAAAGAGTGGGGGGGGGGGGGGGGGGGATCAAGAAACTTGAGCCCCAGACAGGGCACTCAAGTTGTGGGAAACTTAAGACCCAGACAGGGCACTCAAGTTGTGGGAAACTTAAGACCCAGACAGGGCACTCAAGTTAAAGGAGACAAATAGGCCTGTGGGTGTATGGACTGTAAAAAGACAAGCTGGAACATAGGCCTATGATAATTAATCTTTAATGTTGAGACCATTGGGCTCTGCTGTGTCAAGCTTCATGATCCATTCCTTCTCCAAGATCCTTCTCATGATAATGTCATTCTTTGGAGGCCTATCAATGCATGTAACGGAGATGTTACAAGCGTTGTGGTTCGGTAAGTTGAAATGACGACCAACTTGTTTGTCCCTGTTGTGTCTGGCGTCAGCGCAATGCTCACCTACTCGACATTCCAGAGTGCGACCTGTCTCTCCAACATACTGTTTCTCACACGTTGCGCAGGTAATGAGATATATGACATTGTCCGATTGGCAAGACAAATGTTTGCGTATGGGAAACGTCTCTCCAGTGGAAGAGCTGGTGAAAGTGGTGTTCTCAGAGGTATGAGAAATAGAAACTCTACCAACATCGGCGTGTACCCCTTTGTGGTTGCAGGATTTGCACTTGGAGCCACCACAAGGATATGAACCTCGAAGAGGAGGTGTGATCCGGGGAAGAGTAGATCTCACTAGAAGGTCTTTCAGGTTGGCACTTCTACGGTAAGCCACAATGGGAGGGTTAGGGATAGCATTTCTACACTTATTGGAAGAGTGGAGAATGGGAAGATGACGGCGTATGATCTTGGAAATGCCCGGAAGCGATGGATGGTACGTAACCACAAGAGGAACCCGGTCAATGCTGTTATCACTGCCACCAGTGGGTTTAAGGGCTTCAGACCTAGGGATAGACAAAGCTTTGCTGATCTGTGTGGTTACCAACCGACTGGAATACCCTCGATCCCTGAGAAAACCTGTGAGTTCAGAATCTCTAAGCTGGAGGTTTTCAGGTGTGGAACATATCCTATTCAGTCTGAAAGCCAAACCGTAAGGAAGACTGCGCTTGGTATGTTTGGGGTGACAAGAAGTCCAATGAAGGAATTGGTGGGAGTCTGTAGGCTTAGAATACAAGTCTGTTTGAAGACCACCATCTGAGATAGACACCATGACATCCAAGAAAGGTACCTCTTTGGTAGAAGATTCGGAAGTGAACTTGATGGAGGAATGGAAGTTGTTACACATTTGAAGAAAACTGTCAAGTTCCTCTGAGCCATGAGTCCATATAAAGAAGATATCATCAATGTACCGTGTCCACATAAGGGGGGCTTTTGGAGAAGACAAGAGGAGTCTGCTTTCCAATAAACCCATGAAAAGACAAGCCATAGAAGGAGCCATCTTAGTGCCCATGGAGGTGCCAGAAATCTGAAGGTAGTTATCCTCACCAAAGATGAAATTATTGTGAGTGAGGACAATCTCCATAAGCTCACAGAAAGAGTCAACCTTCTATCTTCTAGGCATGCTATCTTCTAGAAAAGAACGGCAAGCAGCAATACCTTCTTCTGTAGGGATATTGGTGTACAGTGCAGACACGTCCATAACACACAGGATAGCATTAGGAGGAAGAGGGCCGTTGCGCTTGATGGTCTCAAGTTTACGAAGAAAGTCCATGTCGTCCTGCACATAAGAATCCAGCTTAGACACCAGGGGTTTTAGATGATAGTCAATGAACAAGGAAACCTTTTCAGTAACAGTGCCATTGCCGCTGATGATGGGACGACCGGGGGGTATGCTGTCGTATTGTTTGTGAATTTTGGGAAGAGTGTAGAATCTACCCGGCTTGGGGTTTCTAGGCCTAAGTGCTGTTTTCAACTCCTTATCAATTAGGCCTATGGTAGCAGCTTTGTTAAGAGCTTTGTCAACATCCTTGGTGAATGTAGGAGTAGGATCATGGTCAAGCTTAGTGTAGTACTTGGTGTCATTGAGTTGCCGGGAACATTCTTGGATGTACTGCTCACGATCTTGTATGACAACCGCTGATCCTTTGTCTGCCTCCTTGATGATAATATGCCTATTACTTTTCAAGTCATGAAGAGCTTTATCTTCATGGGGTGTAATGTTGCGATATGTCTTGGGAGTTATATCATTCATGATGTCAGCATCAACAGCAGTAATATAAGCGTCAAGAAAAAGATCATTGCCGGGAGAAGGAGTGAAAGTGCTCTGCTTTCTAAGAAGAGGGTGATTGAGAAGCTGATGAGTGTGAGTATCAGGTCTAGTCTCATCATCGGAGTCATCTTTGTGATGAAAATGTTTAAGGCGAAGACGACGAGCGAATTTATCTAGATCCGTGCGAAGTTGAAGGCGGTCAAGAGAAGCAGGAGTAGAGCAGAATTTTAAACCACGCGAGAGAATGGATTGTTCGTGATCAGAAAGATTGTACGATGATATGTTAACGACGTTTTTGGTATTTGTGATCGGTTTAGTCCTAGATCTATGTTGAGATCTCCGTCGATACCACCGACGTCGTCTCCTGGTCCCAGTGTGAGCAATTGTAGGCCTATTAGTGTCTGTAGTCCTAGAAATAGCAGGATTAAGCCTAGCGGTATCGGTAGGCCTATCAGTGTAAGAAGTAGGCCTAATGGTGTCCGTAGGTCTATCTGTGTTCATGGTCATAGAGATAGCAGTAGGCCTATTAATTTCTATAGTGGAAGGCCTATCAGTATCAGTGTGCATAGTCCTGGTAATAGCAGGAGTGGTGGTGTCTGTATTGGTAGTCATACCAGGGTGCATAGTCCTAGTAACAGTAGAATTAGGCCTAATAGTGTCTGAAGTAGTAGGCCTATAATCAGTGTTCATAGTCCTAGTGATATCAGTGGTTGTAGACCTATCCGTGTTGATCTTATTAGGCCTAACAGTGTCTGAAGTAGTAGGCCTATAATCAGTGTTCATAGTCCTAATGGGAGTAGACCTAGAGATATCAGTGGTTGTAAAACCCCTGGTGTCTAAGCTGGATTCTTATGTGCAGGACGACATGGACTTTCTTCGTAAACTTGAGACCATCAAGCGCAACGGCCCTCTTCCTCCTAATGCTATCCTGTGTGTTATGGACGTGTCTGCACTGTACACCAATATCCCTACAGAAGAAGGTTTTGCTGCTTGCCGTTCTTTTCTAGAAGATAGCATGCCTCCTGAGAAGGTTGACTCTTTCTGTGAGCTTATGGAGATTGTCCTCACTCACAATAATTTCATCTTTGGTGAGGATAACTACCTTCAGATTTCTGGCACCTCCATGGGCACTAAGATGGCTCCTTCTATGGCTTGTCTTTTCATGGGTTTATTGGAAAGCAGACTCCTCTTGTCTTCTCCAAAAGCCCCCCTTATGTGGACACGGTACATTGATGATATCTTCTTTATATGGACTCATGGCTCAGAGGAACTTGACAGTTTTCTTCAAATGTGTAACAACTTCCATTCCTCCATCAAGTTCACTTCCGAATCTTCTACCAAAGAGGTACCTTTCTTGGATGTCATGGTGTCTATCTCAGATGGTGGTCTTCAAACAGACTTGTATTCTAAGCCTACAGACTCCCACCAATTCCTTCATTGGACTTCTTGTCACCCCAAACATACCAAGCGCAGTCTTCCTTACGGTTTGGCTTTCAGACTGAATAGGATATGTTCCACACCTGAAAACCTCCAGCTTAGAGTTTCTGAACTCACAGGTTTTCTCAGGGATCGAGGGTATTCCAGTCGGTTGGTAACCACACAGATCAGCAAAGCTTTGTCTATCCCTAGGTCTGAAGCCCTTAAACCCACTGGTGGCAGTGATAACAGCATTGACCGGGTTCCTCTTGTGGTTACGTACCATCCATCGCTTCCGGGCATTTCCAAGATCATACGCCGTCATCTTCCCATTCTCCACTCTTCCAATAAGTGTAGAAATGCTATCCCTAACCCTCCCATTGTGGCTTACCGTAGAAGTGCCAACCTGAAAGACCTTCTAGTGAGATCTACTCTTCCCCGGATCACACCTCCTCTTCGAGGTTCATATCCTTGTGGTGGCTCCAAGTGCAAATCCTGCAACCACAAAGGGGTACACGCCGATGTTGGTAGAGTTTCTATTTCTCATACCTCTGAGAACACCACTTTCACCAGCTCTTCCACTGGAGAGACGTTTCCCATACGCAAACATTTGTCTTGCCAATCGGACAATGTCATATATCTCATTACCTGCGCAACGTGTGAGAAACAGTATGTTGGAGAGACAGGTCGCACTCTGGAATGTCGAGTAGGTGAGCATTGCGCTGACGCCAGACACAACAGGGACAAACAAGTTGGTCGTCATTTCAACTTACCGAACCACAACGCTTGTAACATCTCCGTTACATGCATTGATAGGCCTCCAAAGAATGACATTATCATGAGAAGGATCTTGGAGAAGGAATGGATCATGAAGCTTGACACAACAGAGCCCAATGGTCTCAACATTAAAGATTAATTATCATAGGCCTATGTTCCAGCTTGTCTTTTTACAGTCCATACACCCACAGGCCTATTTGTCTCCTTTAACTTGAGTGCCCTGTCTGGGTCTTAAGTTTCCCACAACTTGAGTGCCCTGTCTGGGGCTCAAGTTTCTTGATCCCCCCCACTCTTTTTATTCTTGTAAGTCTGCTCTCTTTGCAGCAATTCTTCCTCATGATTTATTTTTATTTTATTATTATTTTACCATTTATTTATTTATTTATTTATTTTAATTTATTTATTTATTTATTTATTTTTATTTTTATTTTCATTATTTTTCTCTTCATTTGCCTATATGATTCATTTATTTCCTCATTAATTTGTTGATTAATTTGGGTTTTTTTCTTCTATTTATTTATTATTAATTTATATTTTTTATGCCCCCACTCAGTTCATCCATAGGCCTAGTTAATTTACTATTTCTGTCGCCATCCATTGTCCAGCAGTACTTCCTGTCTTTTGTCTTCTTAACCTAACATCACTCATGCATATGCATGATGTGTTGTCTATTGATTTATTGTACATGTTTTGTTAGTTCGCCTAGCAACTTGGATCTATATTCTATAGTGAACTTGCTAGTTTGTTTCAGTGTTAACTTGGATGCTTAGTAGGTAACATCTATTACTGGCATTGTGCTATAATTACAGTGGTGGACTTGTCTAGTTCATTATCTTATTTATAGTTCTTAACACTTTTGTTTTTTATATTTTGTCCCTGATGAAGGGTGGTATATCCACTTGAAACGTCGGTCTTTATTGTTACCATATATATCCTGAGTAGTCTCAGATATATCTTTGTTGTTTTATTGCACAGCAATTTTCATTGCTTGTCCCAGTGCATTTCCGTTTGTTTTTGTTTTTTTGTTATTTATCTGTTTTATCGCGTTATTCTCCCTTGTTATTACCTGTTTCCCCACACCCTGTTGGTATATCTTGCTTTTACTCTTAGCATTTTTATATTTTCGAGATATCCTCTTGTATCAGTTTTCTGATCCTTGGTGTGTTTTGTTCCTGGTTCCGTTGGATTCATCTTTTTACATTTTTTACATCATAACATTGTCATTGGTAACTTGTTGAAATATACTTTATCGGGAAGTGAATGAGCACAAACGTTTACATTTCATATTTATTAGAGTTTACACATATATTATTTTGGCTATACACCCTATCCTGATTTAAGCGGCATTTTTGAATTCCCCTATTTGAGAGCTTTCAAAAAATGTATAATTTTGCTATCATCGGTTGAATAATTTTGTTGTTATAGTCATGTATGTAAAAACGATGAATTATGGCAAGTTCACTGTGTAGTGAATAGGGAGAAAGCCGAGGACAATGCAATCGATTCGTGATTACAATTGTTACGTAATAGTTGACGCGTTTGTTGAAACAGAAACTTATAGAATATAAAATAATCTATAAAATGAGAGTAAAATCATGTTTGTACCATACAGAGATGAGGAGTTATTGTAAATTGAACGTAGAATTGGGAATTTTTTTTATATTCCCCATTAGGGGGTGGGGGGTACCGCGCCATTTTGTCCCGAAGCAATGGTTATGACATCATATTTTGGTCGATTTTCTGAACCTTTGTATTGGATTTACGTGCACAATATATGCCCTCGGCATCATACTTCCCAGGTGTATAGTTCATTTTAAATTTCAGATGTTCTAAAATGGATGGATTTCTAACCAATTTGATAAAGAAACACGATCCACACACCTCAGAATTGCAACAAAATGCTTTAAACAAGTCCACTTTTTGTGCCTTTGAACAGAGTGTCTGCCGGGAATGTAGAATTATACAGCGCATTAACCCATGCGCTGGTGCATGTTCGCTGTGTATAACAGATCCCGGTGCATGTTCGCTGCATGCCGTGGTGCATGTTCGCTGCATACCCCGGTGCATGTTCGCTGTTCAGTCGAGCAATATGATTGTGGACCGTATAAATGACGCCATTTTTTGTGTTCGAAAATGTCGACGTTTTTTACCGTTCTTTCAAAAATAAGGAGTATAATCACATTACAAAAACATTTTGTGCGAGAGAAACACATACATTTGGCAAAAATGGCTCAATAAAAATCCGTTCGTTATAAATAAATGGATATGGTTAAATAATAAAACTATCACAATTATACTCGTCAATCTCTGTGGCGTGCATACGTTGGCCATGCAGTTTGCAATCGGCAATCACGGGTTCGATTCCCGTATATTCCTTGTTATTTTTTAATTTTTAAAAATTTTTAAACTTGATGGTAGATTAATGTAGCATCATTGTTATGCCAATTTTTATAAATTATTAAGACCGCACATGCGTTTATAGTTTTCTTTTATTTATTTATCTATCATTTAACTCTTGATTTATTTAACTTTGTATCTAAACAATTAAAATGCGTAAACAATTATATTATTGCTCGATAAATAAGTGATTTAACTTGAGTTCACTTTGATAATGATAGCAAAACTTGTTGTAAAACCATTTTACCAGTGTGCCCAACAATTTCTCCATTGCACACTTTGTTTATACATTCAGAGATGTCACTTTTAGCTTGTTATAGCTATAGTAGAGTCATTACCTTGGATTCCGTGACCATTTTCTTCCTACCTTAGTTTCTTAGTGACTTTGTCAACTAGAACCATTTTAAGAGAAAATGAGCTCCCATGCACCTCTCAAAAGTGACGGGAATGTTCTTTTATAGCGCAAATTCCAAAATGGCCGCCATACAGGGGCCCACAAATTCAAATGGCTTTAATTAAGCTAAAAAGCACACCAAATTGTTCGGCCGAGCACAAGGATTCCGAAAAAGTATAGTTTGCCCTACTTCCGATGTTTGGTTAACGAGTTATCGGGTAAAACGTAAAAAGGTCGTTGACCTTTGCATATGGGGTCAAAATTTAAACTTAATCACAAAAAAATCACTTTTTTGACCCAATTTTTTTGAACAAAGCTAACAAACATAATTTTACGTTAAAAATGCCCAAATCACTTGATGATGATGTTAAGACACTACTGGAGGGACGATTTTTTATTTTAAAATCTAATCTAATATTTTTGGAAAATTTGACAAAAAAGTGTAATTTTTTTTAAAAAAATCCATTTTTTCACGTTTTTTTGGCACTTTTTGGTCAACATTTTCAAAAATATTAGATTAGATTTTTTTAATTTAAAAATCGTCCCTTCATTAGTGTCTTAACATCATTATAAAGTGAGTTGGCCATTTTTTACTCAAAATTATTTTTTGTTAGCTTTGTTCAAAAAGAATTGGGTCAAAAAAGTGAATTTTGTGATTTTCTCAAAAAATCATTTCCTTTCCAAAAATGTATACTTTTATATACATTTGATTAATAGTTCAATAATTACAGCACTCACAAAATTCAAAAAATCAAATCAAAAACTTCCTTAAGTCCCCCCTTAATAGAGAGAGATGGATGATTCGTCACCAAAAATGTAACGCCGCAACCTATTTTGGGTATCATTTCAAAACACATGGCCTTATACATTAGTATCGTACATGGTCACATTTCTTAAGTTGGGACCCTAAAAAGGGTGGATTTGTCACATTTTTTCGCTTATTTGCCATTCAAATGCTTATATCTTTCAATTCATACATCACAATTGAGTATATTTAGTCTCATTTAGAAGATAATGTATTGCTCTAATAGTATCTATAAGAAAAATGTATAAATCAAGTTGAGATTAGTTACTATAACTCGTTAATTACAATTATTCAGGGTGGAGGCAGGTGAGGATGCATGCAGGTGAGGATGCACACTATGTATTTCCAATGGGATGGGCAACATTTTTTCGCTTATTTGCCATTCAAATGCTTATATTTTTCAAACCATACATCACAATTGAGTATATTTAGTGTCATTTGGAAGATAATTTATTGCTTTAATAGTATCTATAAGAAAAATGTATTAATCAAGTTGAGATTAATTACTATAACTCGTTAATTACAATTAGTCACGGTGGAGGCGGGTGAGGATGCATGTGTGTGAGGATGCATGCTATGTATTTCCAATAGGATGGGCAAAATAAATGATTAAACCTTGTGTATATTAGTTCATTGAATTATTATTTTGTGTGATTAGTATCATTATTGTAATTACCAAACCTTAATTAGTGTTAATTGAAACCCCAATTAATGAATATTACTAATTAATTACATACAACAAATACCATCTGACAATGTATCAACGGCAGATTATTACCCATTTCAAATGGTAACGGGGGGGGGGGGGGGGGGGGGGGATATCTCTGCAGTGTTTTAATGAAGTTGGACCTAATGTTGAATGTTCCTTATTATTTTAGATAATCTTTGTTAATTATATTGATACTAATTACCTAGGAAGTGCTTTTTATTTATATTATTATTTTATCCACCAAATCAGCACAATAATATCACTTTTTAGTGTTTAGGATTAACATATCCATCTCCGTCACCCTACTATATAATTTTCAAATTGTTCAATATCCAATTCTATAGATCAATAGACTTAACTATGTATGTTAGCAAGATGTCAGTGCAATTAATGCCAGGCATAACATCAATTCATAATACAGAAATGTGGTTGTAAGTAATCAGCCGAATTTGTTTTCTTCATTTTTGGACACCCTGTATAATCAAATTTGAATGAAAGGTATGTTCATAAACTTCATTTAAAGGTAGATGTTCCGATTTTCAACTTGAAGTTTTCTATTCTACATGAAAGGTCATCCTTAAAAAAGTCGTGTTCCAAAGTTTGAGTTGCATAGCTCTAATGGTTCTTATTTTAGACGCACAAGATGCTGTGAACTGTACCCATTGAGTAGTACACAAACTATATCGGTGGTTACCACCATTCGCGGTAATTCGACGTTATTTCATCGATTTCTCCGTAATTATACCGATTTAGGCCGTCAAATTTCAGTATGATGATGAGAAAAATACGAGCTTTCATATGATATGAAAATCTCCGTATGTTTGAAATAATTCTGTGTTACGAAAATGTGATCGGGTCATCTACCTTTAAGTGTTTCTTTTGAACAAACAACATACATTTTTGTCATACCGTCCACACAGAATATATAGTTTTTTATGTGAAAATTGACACATTTTTATCACCCTGTATTTTCGTTTGACAGTTAGTTAACCCCTACAAATAATATATGACCGGAAGGGCCTTGCTTCTCAAATCTGGGGTTCAATATTTATTTCAATGCACTATGTTTAAATTAGGAAGCATACAGTAAATTACATTTCATAGTAATATTTCTTTTGTTACACCCTATATATTTCCTAAGTCGCCCTGTATACTGGAACAAACACTAGATATTCACAAGCTTTCTAACAATGTACAGGGTGACCCAGAAAATGTTGAACCCAAAAATCACAAAATTCAATATTTCTTTTTACCATTAAAATAACAAAATATTGCATAACTCGTTCACCAGCTATGTGCACCATACATTTAACTTTCTGAAACATTTTAGATCATAAAAATAGGCCACACGAAACTTAAAATACGTGTAATTTTGTAAGAAGTGTTGTTTTGTAGTGTAAGTGAAGTGCAAAAAATTGTTTCATGCTACATGAGCAGAACAAGTGCCTGTTTGAAACCGTGCAATGAACTTTATAAATTATTCTGCACAGTATCTCATCAATATTAATTTATTATGTAAATCAATATTATTGTTATATAAGAGACTTTGAAAACAAAAACTGAAGTCCCCTTGACTTCATTTGAAAATGTTAATTTAATAAACACAATCAAAAGAAAAGATTACTTAACTCACCGTGCTTAGAACAGAATTAAGTTTCATATCTGAACCAAGTTACAATTTTTTTCACTTTTACAAAAGGGCGAAAACACCCCCTGTCACACAATCAAGTGTATCTTTAGTTTGGTAAGGCCAATTTACATGATCTAAAGTTCTCCAGAAAGCTGAATAGATTGTTTACATAACTGTTGAAAACAGAATGCCATTTTTATTTATTTTCATTTTAAATTATTTTTCTTAAGTTTGTGATTTTTGGGTTCAACATTTTCTGGGTCACCCTGTATACTTTTGCACACTTTGGATATATACTTTTGAGTTATTAGGCTTAGAGCATTATCACATGTATTTTTTGTCAAATGTATGCATGTGACGCAATAGGGTCCCAACTTAATAAATGTGACCCTTTATTATTTTCCTTTCTGTTTTAAAGCCAAATAGGTGCATCCTATTGGGCAACATACGCAGAGAAAGCAGATGATATAAACATGAGTATTGAATCACCGGTGTGCTTTGCTTTATGTTTAATGATCATTGCGTATGGACCTTGATTTTAACAATGGTTTTTTATCACTTATATTTGTGTGCAATCATATGCAATACCGTATATTTTTATAAATGTTTTTACTGTTGGTCAATGTTTAATATGGTAAAATGTTAGGCTTTTTAGTTGTAGTTTTTAAGATGTTACTGTGTAAAGCGCTCAGAGGCCTTTTCTTGTGTTGGGCGCTATATTAAATGCATTATTATTATTATTATTATTATTATTATTATTATTATTATTATTAGGATTATTATTATTATTATTATAGAAATCGTAAAAAGTTCCCGAAAAGGGTAACTGAAGGTGTCAATAATTATATTGTTTAACTGTATGGATAGCGGTTTATCTCTGGTAAAGTTCATTGTTTTTTGGTATGTTTTATGGATTTCGTTTCTGATTTGTTTTTGAAAATTTGAAATTTTGATCCTACGCAATTAAATGTAATCTAAATGACGTCATCCATTCACTGTTACGAATTCAGTGTATACAAGGGACCCAACTATCAACGCTGCATGAGTATACCATCTGGAATGGACTCTGTGATTGCGAATTTATAAACCGCAGATATCCATGCAATTTATTGTACAACGTTACAAAAACATGATGATCAGGGATAAATACGATACTCTTTTAGTTACTTCAGGTGGATCTTTTACTGATCTTGTATTATAATAAAATGTATGTAGTTTTAATTGATATGTTATAATATGTAAATGTAAATATTAATGTTCTCGATCAAGAAAATGATAAATGTCTCGGAGTGAAATCCCTAACGAACCCCTAACAAATACAACGTATGCCAAATATTTCAAGAAAGAATGACAACTTATATGAATATAAACTCACATTTCCAAAACTTTTCGGGCAAACGTTAGATTTATTCGCAACAGAGTCACATGGCCTTTACTGACTGTTGTCAGGTCGAAACATTGTCACGTGATCGAATATGGGCAAATATCTAGACCTATACCTTGACATCAATAAATCTGACAATCAATGTTCGTTAATCCGAAAGGAATCTCTAGTGAGTGGTGAGCAACTGTTTTGTTCAAGATAATGAAACTAGTCGAATGTGGTGCAATCCATTATTAAATAACATTGTATGAAATAGCACCATATTGGTCAGTTTCAGACGATAAGTTACTGTTTCAGAATTGATTCATTTATCATTTGAATCGCGAAAACATTCATTTAAAATGATATAAAATATAATATAATCATATATCGTAGATTAATATATATATATATAGAATTTATAAACGAATAAGTAAATGATTTGTGCCTGTTCGCACACAAATGGTGTGTAAGCTAACAATTATTCCAATAGGGTTATGGCGGCGCAGCCAAACCAATAACGCTGGGATACAGAGTAAAAAATAATGTTACTTTTAAGATAACGTCAAAATAATACTCTCAGAAAATAAAGAACTCTATTTGTCCTCTATTTAGAACCCAAAACCCTACCATATACCACAAAATACCACGACTGGGGACGTTGGTACCACCCGGCGTGGAAGTTTTTCGATGAAAAAATGGACCCAGCCCATATAGTTGGCGCAATATACTGCGCAAACTAGCCTTGACACCCGTGGTGTAGTGGGGAATCGTTCGCCTCTGGTGCTGGAGGTTCCTGAATCAAATCCGGGGGGGGGGGGGGGGGGTAGGGGATATTTGGGGGGATATTTTGGTCGATGGTTCGTGTGTAGAATTGAAATGGGTTCTCCAGACACCTTACAACACATTTTTGGTCTTTTTAGATTTTAGAATCTTTGCTGGTTTTCCAAATGTTTATCAAAATGCCTAGAAACTCGAACGTTTAAAATACAGGTTACTCGTAGAACCTTCTAAAAATATTCTTCAAAAATTAGGAACCCTTTGGAGAACATCATTCTATAGAGGCCAATATTGGTTCTGCAATGTGTCTGAATAACCACTGTTGGTTCCATTCAAGAACCATAGATGCTAGAGGACAGATTAGGTACCTTATCTGAAAGTATATTTCGCATCACCCGATGTATAAGAACTCATGAAATTTGAACCTACCTGCGGCACATATCCTCATGACAACAGTAAGACACGCACTCCAATAAACTCACTGCGCTCGCATCCTTGATATCTAGATATCTTGAATTTGGTAACCAATCAGTGACTGGAGGTGCGCACTTTTACACGAATTGAATCTCATGTGACGTGTATCCATTCACTGAAATGAAATGTTGCCATGTCCCGCACGCGAATTTATTAACCGTAACAAACATTTGGCCAAACGCTGTATTGCTGTACAATGTACACATGTGCATGTGTATACTATACGCTTTACTCCGTCAAGGTATCAAATGTTTGTTACAGTAAATAACATCGCGTCCCGCACAATCCAACGTAAGCGCAATTTTATGATTATTTGTATGATGACAGTGGATGCAAAATGTTATTCTGGCGTAATAGTAAAAAAGTAGTACATTTCGCTTCGCGCTTGTCTTTTGATTTCTTACGCATAACCAGAGTGAATGGGACGAACGCTTAACAACAGTTTAAATTAAAAAAATGATACTGACACTGTAAATGGTTAGCCGTGGTTTTAGGATGAAATAATTTAGTTCCAACGTGATGAATTTTATGGGGTCATATAATCAAAATCCATTGTTACATTGAAACCAACGGAAATTCAAAATTAGCGGCCGTTCGTGTCCACCGTCGTCTGCGCATGACACAGAATGGTTTGTCGCCCTCTAGAGATACAATTGTCAAGCGCTGTGTCGCTTTTGACAACATAAATTTATTTTGCATTCCTTAAAGGAAATCCCTGCCCAGGAACTTTGCGCTCAGACATGTAGTAGTATCATATACTATACAGACCCTATCCGTAGGTTTAAGTTTCTAAAAGTGCCGCGTCAAGGCACAATCGGCTTTAGAATGAACAAAATATCATATTGATCGAACCTATGACGAAATAGTTTAGGATTCAACATCTCTGTTTCATGTACTGATGTGTTCGATTTATGCATTGATTCCCAGCGTGATTACGTGCAGCGATTTTCTGCTGATGAAGCGGTTTTAACGATGACATCCCGGTATAGCGTCCAGAACCCGGGTGGCGAAAAACCCGGGTTTTGAATAAACACTAACTGGACAAAACCCGGGTTTTGCGCAACAACACTCACGGCAGTGCCACTCAACTAACCGATCTGAAGCTGGTGTCCCATTGTTGGCCGCTGTTTGTATAGTCTGCAATAGAAATCCTACAGCTTACGGGCAAGCCACGTAAGGGTTATCTATGTCGTCTGCTTTAGGTATCGAATTAATTGAAGTGTACAGGGAATTGTTCGGAAAATCCCCCATGAGTTTATGATACCGCGTGCTGGATGATATACACCATGCGCTCCCCATAGACGTTACATGCAAAGTAGGAGGGGTCAAACAATCGGCTCTAAATTGAGTTATCCCATACGTCCATGACTCCATACAGAGAGTGCTGGGAAAAGCCGTTTTCGAACCGTTGGTGCGATTTGGTGTGTACATTTGACCATATTTTATTGAAAAGCAATCACTTTTTTTCATTTTGCCTGTTGCCATCACATACACTATATGAAAAACCAGGGGGATGATCACATTGACCACCTTACCCCAGGTTAAAAAAGGGGAGGGGGACGGATATCCCCCTACCGGGATTTCCGCCCTTCATGTATTAGGGACTCCCTTTTTTCCCTGCCTCATGTCATATTAATATAGTTGTACGAATTACAGGGACTCGACTCCCGCACTTAGACCCCCTCTGCAACATTGTACCGGACGAATTACACAGAGAACCCCTCTTCTCTTCAACAATAGCTGTACGAATTACAAGACAGAGGACCCCTTCTCTAACAATAGGCGAATTACAGGGACTCCCTCTTATTTTTACAATGAATGAGAAGGGACTCTTATTACAATGAGTTGTACGAATAATACAGAGACTCCCATATTTTTTAACAACAGTTATACTAACCCTAATCTAACCCCCCCAGAGTGTTAAAAATGCTAATCCTAAGTCCCTCTCCAAACGCATGAGTCCACCGAGCCTATATAGTGAGCGCAGTATACAGCGCGAATGTGTAGCTAAAGGGGGGGGGGGGGGGGGGGGGAATCATCCAACATGCAGGTAAGTGCCATTCCCAGGCAACACTCATTTGCATGTTGCGAATTATGTTGGACTCTGAGGAAATTTAACCCCAGTGATATACCCATTCCTCCCATTGACAATTGACTAAACATCGAAAATTGGGGGGTTTAATTCCGTAGAAAGTCAAGTTTCCATACACGTGTTGTCATAAAAAAACCCATCCACGTTTTAATCTGAGTGCCACCCCAACCCTAACTTTAATTTTAAGTAGCCTACAAGTTAATCAGCATATAGGGCCTAATATTTACACTCAACACACATAGGAACAACTGCAAAATGTGTCTCACGGCCCATTGAACCATTCATTAATTCATTAAACAGTATAAACAATAATAAAACCACATTAAATAATAAAACCAATGCCTAATAGTTTGCATAGAAATGGCAGTCACAACAAGATCACTGATATTCCCCGCTATTCACGGCCTCATAAAAGTAATTCCCGATTTACAAATCAAGCGCTCGTATTACAAACAACCGTCTGCTATACATACACTGCACGACGTATCTCTGCGCAAAACCCGGGTTTTTCGTAGTCTACGAAAAACCCGGGTTTTGCGCAGAAATACGTGCACAAAACCCAGGTTTTGTGCAAAGCCCCGTTTTTGTATGCGCAAAACTAGGGGCTTGCGCAAAACCCGGGTTTTGCGCATGGCAAAACCCGGGTTTTGCGCAGACCCTAGTTTTGGACGCAGCACCGGCCTATGACTCTCATATCTGCCCATTGTTGAGATTTGGTTCAGTATAGCGCACTCTATCAGTCCTTCACCCGGAGGTTACAGCGTAACCTGTCAATCATTCGTTGTGAATGAATATTCAGTCATGACTATTCATGACCTCACACCATGGGATCGTCGCGATCCGGCGTCCCTTCCTAACTGATCTGATTACAATATTCATAAATGCAAATAAAGTCACGCCCCTCCTCTGTCACTGCCAGACGAAGCCATCCACAATTTAAAATTCGTATTTTGTTCTACGTAAATTAATTTCAAATAACCAATTCTGAATGTTTCGTGTAAGAGGAGAAATCGTAGTCGGTAGAGAATGCACCACGATTTAAAAACATGGCATTAAAATCAAAATGACATGTGTATCAAGTTGTACAGGTTCCCTTACAAACATGCAGTTTTGAGCATTGGGTTGGACAAGCTAAATGCTGATCATTAGTGGATTCATCAATATCACTGGGGAGAACTGTGTTTCTTCTCTCCAGATTTGGTTTTCTTTTCACTAATGATCACTGTTTTGAACCAATTTGAACCAATATGAAACAACCTATTCCTGGATTTGATGAAAAAAAGTTACACGAATCCAGCAAACTATTTTGTATGCCGACAAACCTTTTCAATCAATAGTATCATGACCTCGATCTATTCATGCATTAAAGGCGATTACGGCTATAATACGCTTATGATTGTAAGTTTGAATGCGCACAGCATGGATACACCTGATATTTAAAGTTCGCGCGGTCATTCAATTGACGATGGGCAAGAGCTAACATTGTAAGAGTGTGTGTAGAAACATAGACTCTATAGGGTCTATAGCAGAGACCACATGACTTATGAGAAGATCCTTTGTTGTACTCACGATGAACTGATACGTCTGACGAACACACTTTATTATGCATTATGGGATATAATAAGTTTGTCACAGTTTGACATAGTGCATTGTTTGCCAACTACGATTTCTCCTCTTGTTTCGTGTCATATAAGAACTAAATTCTGCAAACATCAAAGCAAATCAGTTCTACTCTAAATCACAATCACCTTTTTTTTACCATTGATGTACTATTTTTGTGCCACAAATCATGTTTTGAGCCGATAAAATCAACCACGTCTTAGGTCGTCTGGTTTGCTACGACCATGATAGTGCGCCCCCTACAAAACCTTCACCCGTGAATTGGGTTTTAGTAGGCGAAATTTTGTCTGAGGAGTGACCTCTCCCATAATTATAGACTCCCTTTGACATCTCAATATCAGGTATGGCTATTCCATCAGTACTTTCGATACAAACCACCGAGCGCGAATTTTAAAAAACAACAGGTTGGGGTGTGCAGTTTAAATTGGTTTTCAAATTACGGTATAGTTCCACTGGTGCTGGTTGAGCCAGGGGGGCATCCCCCCGGATCCCGGAAAAAAGGAGAAGAAAAAAAGAGAGATAGTAGAGGGTAGAGTTCTTTGTTTGTTACATAGTAAGCTTATTGTGTACGTTCCCGGCACAGATGTCGGCATAGCAAGGCAATAATGGCGTAGCCAGAGGGTTAAGGAGGGGCCGACCGCTTCTCCCCCTCCCATGTCCCCTAATTTTGCCATTGTACCCTCAATTTTGATAAGAAAAATCATTGTAAAATCATGACGTTCAAATACAAAGATAGCATTTTTTCGCGCAATAATATGTGCCCCTTCCCCAAAAAATAAATTTATTCCAAATTAAGAAGATCGTTTGAAGCCAAAATGTACCTCAATCCTGGCAAAATTAGGTGAAATAGCAAAAGCAAAAAATTTGCGCGCTAAGCGCCTTAAAACTGTGTCATATGGCCAAAATAGATCTCAAATGTGGCAAATAAGTATGTGTAAAAAAGCCAATTTCACGCGCAACGCAATACGCACTTACGTGCCCCAACCGTTAACTTAAGATTTTTAGAAGTTGTTTAAAGCGAAAATGTATCTCAATCTTGGCAAAATTAATGTAAAGAAGTCAATTTTGCGTGGTTTGTATCTCAATCGCGGCACAATTTATGTATATAAAATAACCACACACAAAAATGTGGAACCTAGTTTTAAGCCAAAATGTATCTCGATCATGACAAAATTAGTTAGTGTTAAGAAGCCAATATTTCGCGGTATGCGCTCACGTGCCTCCAAATACTTACTTTAATTTTGTAAGCTTGTTACCAGCGAAAATTGGCAAAATCAAACAAATTGCGCGCACATGCCCTAAACGATTAACTTACGATTTAGAACTTTTTTTAACCCAAAATGTATCTGAATCTTTACAAAATTAGTGAAGGATTTATAGAGTGCGCTATACTGAACCAAATCTCAACAATGGGCAGATAAGAGAAACAATCCCCTGTAGGATACCGGGAATAATTGAATACAGCTACATGTACCATTGACACTTGTGAGTAGACTCATTATTTATCGCCCATCTTCATCATTCATCATTGTTTTTTCGACGATGGTCAGATTTACTATATTATTTACGAACAATCATATCGAGGGTTGAGCGCCAAAAGGCCGTAACTAAACTTTTGGGCAAAATTAGATTTTGGTACCAAAATAATTCATATAACCTAGATTTTCAGAATAATAAAGAGATAACTCATAAACACTCTTGCTTCGATTAAAACTAGAGTTATAAGTTGGGTGCTACAGTAAATTGTGATGAGTCCCCAATATTTGAAAGTTGATTATCTCAGAATAGCATTTTTTTGAGTTACGGCCTTCTGGCGCTCAACCCTCGATATTATTCAAAGAGTTACACTGGTTTCAAAATCGTCAGCTGCCACATGTTTGTAACCATCTTGCCCGATTGGCCTATTAGAGGGCGCTTGCTGCGGTGGTTCTGATACAATCATGGGTGCATTGTGAAGATTTTCTCCATCCTCAATGGTTTCTGGTAACGCTCTGTTTCTTGTCTCTGGAAGCCACAGTCCCAATAGACCAGCCGTTAGTGACATGACCCCGAATATATTAAGAGGAAGATAGTGACTGGTTTTCTCCTATATATAAATAATGTGGAGGTATACAGGAAGATTATTCATTATAATTTTTTAGTAACAATTGTGTATTAGTATCTTTACGTGTATAGTGGGTGTTTATTTCCTACAGGACATAGAACTGTATTTAAATTAGTTAAGGAATGTTGTACATTGAGGTCTGAAATAAAGTTCTCAACAAAAGAAAGTCGTACACTTTGTTTTGGTCCTTTAAAGTAACCTACTTTTTATTTTTACCAAACAGGTTAGATAGGCATTTAGATAAATCTTTTCGGCACATTTTGATAC
Source organism: Ophiura sarsii (assembly GCA_035610835.1). Lineage (NCBI taxonomy): Eukaryota > Metazoa > Echinodermata > Ophiuroidea > Amphilepidida > Ophiuridae > Ophiura > Ophiura sarsii. The sequence goes on from CM069446.1 coordinate 53,484,597, forward strand.
CAAATATAACACCTAACAACAAAGATAAACTATGATAAGCACCATTTATAGAAAATTAGTCACTTTTCAAAAGTCACATTTTCAATACACTGCGCGGAAGAAAACACCATCGTTAACAAGCACTAAGCCGTATCAGTCCCGTGTTGATCGCTGCGCATTTCCCCTCAATGCACGGGCTAATTCAAATTCAAAGTGTCATGCATGGGTGAGGGATATGAATGTAAAGGGATTTTTATGGAAAGGAGAACCGGCTGCACTGTGTGATCGATTGCCCACCGGTCAATCCTGATTATAACAGGGTCACACACGCGGTGAACCTCACACACACCCATTTTCATCCCGCGTAGTGTATTGAAAATGTGACTTTTGAAAAGTGACTAATCTTCTTTAAATGGCGCTAATCATGGTTTATCTTTGTTGCTAGGTGTTATGTTTCAGTGGCGTACCTAGGGGGGGGGGGGGGGGGGGGGGGGGGGGGTGGGGGGGGGGTGGGGGGGGGGGGTCCAGGGGTCCGGTTCCCCCCTGAAATAAGCCCGTCGGTAAACTCGAGCATCCGTCGGTTTTATGGACAATCTATCGCTAACCCCCCCCCACCCCCGGTTTTATGGACAATCTATCGCTAAATATATCTCAAGGATTACTGCACCAATACTAGGCATGTTTGTACTTATTTTAATGTACTTCTCACGGTGATTCCAAATATGGGAATGATATCTAACAATTTTGACATTTTAGGAAAATGTGTTGGAATGTCGTCTGCAGACACCTGTCGCGTAGAAAGTGTTAAAAAGGGGAAATAAATGTAAAATAAAAAGTAGTACAAATTAGACTTACTAGGTATATGATAAAAGGTGCCACTATCCCACCTACTCGTGCCCATAAGGAGCAGCTGCCAAAGCCTACATTTCTGTTTAGGTGAACATAAAACAAAGAATCATAATGAGTATTAAGTACAATATTAGGCTAGTTAAGGATTTGAATTTGAGCAAACTGTATGTAGGCCTATGTACATTATATAGATGTTTTTACCACCAATGAATATATTTCATAGCCATTTCATGTATGATATGAATACTATACATTTTTTTCTCTTATGCAAGATAATACACGAAAGCTGTGAATATGTGAGTAAAACATGAAAATACCAGTTATTTTATTCACAAAAATGCGTCTGCTCGACTTTTGTCACACCCTTTTAATGAAATCGAACATTATGTGTACACCTATCCAGTTCTGAAAATTATGGAATAAGTGCTTCTCTGAATTTCAACAAGGACGAAAGACACCCAATCGTACACTAAGTTCCATTTCACTGTTAAGGGTATGAAGAAATTTATTCTTAAATGAACCCAAGAATTCAAATCGCGAATTCGTGAAAAATATTTGGAACACCTAATAATTCTCTTACCTAATGACTGTTGGAAATATCTCTGTAGCATACAGCCAGGCAACACTAAAGCTACTGCTAATACAGAATTTACCTATAGCCGCAGTGGTTATGATGGCTACTGATAGGTCTGTTCCAGAGGCTGAAAGGGGAAAAGAAACCATCCAAGATCAACCCGGAATATATATTTTTGAACAGTTGATAGTTTTCCCATCCGGTACTGAGTTTATTCCCCGATACAAAATATCAATCTCCCCCTTTTCTTCTTCTGTTTTTTTTATCCAACGTCATTTCACCTTTTCCTTCCCTCGCATTTTTGTCTTATACCCTTCTCACCCGTCCGTTCCCTCTTTTGCTCACAACTAGACTGAGCTTCGTCCCAATTTTTTTCAAAAGTGTTGAAGTCTTTTCTTACCTTCAAAACAGGGTATTTTCAAGTTTATAATTATGTCCTGAGATCAACTCAAGTTCACACACCCCTAAACACATAAATACAATGTATGTCTTAACACTTTCCACGCGGCTATTATTAGTTTTAACATACAAAACAGATTTGTCAGAAACCTTTCCCAAATTTCAAAGTCTTATCTCAAGAATTACTGAAACAATACTGGGCATGCTTGTACTTATTTTAATGCATTTCCGATGGTTATTCCAAATATGGTAATAGAATTTAACTATTGTGACAATTTTGAAACATTTGGTGACATTTTTGAAACATTTGGTGACATTTTTGAAACATTTGGTGACATTTTTGAAACATTTGGTGACATTTTTAAATCATTTGGTGACATTTAACATTTGGTGACATTTTTGAAACGTTTGGTGACATTTTTGAAACATTTGGTGACATTTTGGAATGCGTAAAAAGTGTTAACACTTTCCACGCGGCAGGCGTCTGCAGACAACATTCAAAATTATTGAATTTCATTACCATATTTGGAACCACCATGAGAAATGCACTGAATGAAATAAGTACAAACATGCTTAGTATTGGTTCAGTAATCCTTGAGATAGTCCTTGAAAGTTGGGAAAGGTTTCTGACAAATCTGTTTTGTATGTGGTAAAACCAATAGCCGCGTGGAAAGTATTAACATTTTCTTGACTTGAAAATATCAGATTATCATGTTTCACCTGTTTTCTCAGGAAGACACGCTGTGATTATACAAAAGATTCATGCTCCTATGAAAAACACAAACATGGACGGACGCCTTCCCCACCTGTATAGAAATAACAATAAAAGAGAGAAAATGTGAAATACAGTGGTTATTGTTTGTAGCTTGGTTTGGCATCAATTACAATAACAGAAGACCAATCGTGTCCATAGACCATTTTAAATCCGAACATATACGATCGGTTCCGAATGGTTCCGATTAGCCGAGTGTTTTGACGCTCGGTAACATGACTTGTGAGCTCGCGAGTCATGCCCATGTGCACAGAAAAACAAACGTGGTTTTCACCCCGTCTGCCAGTGCACAAAGTTGTATCTTGCGGTGTTTCAGTAACAAAAACGGTGAGATAAAAGAGATTCGCATTTTACCGTCCTGCTCGATACATTTGGAAGTTGCTGGTCGACGCCATTTATGATAAAAAACCAAAATAGCCTCGTTCCACGTGTAACTATAGTAAATTATTAGGCGGACATCCAATGCTATGAATGCGATCAACAATTGCGAAGAACGCACTACGCACCTACTTCACGTGACCTGTTTTTCCGAAGATTTCCGATCTCAATTTGAAATGGTCTATTGCCTGGGTTCATTGTACATAACTAGTGGTATTTAGCAGTGCCATGTATATGCATTCCATAATTAGGACCACAATATAGGGGCGAGGTGGTGCAGTGGTTAGGAGCGCTCGTAAACTGTTGTGTACCCTAGTTCTGTTGGTGGATCGTTTGAGCGTGAGTTCAATACGATATACCAACACAGCCTCGTCCCCCTTCAAACCGTGCATATTGTAGTAGGCATGCTCATAGCGCACCGTGGTTCGGAAGTCACGTAGAACTATTGTTCCCGTGTATCGGAAGATCTCTTTACTCCTTCGTAAAGAGTAGGGGATCATCCCGGTCTGTGTCTGTACGGTCATGTTTATATTCCTAGATTCCAGGGATACATTGTGCGCGTATACTCGACAAGAGGTTTATGCACACTGCACAGTATAGGAAGATGATGATGATGCCCGGGGATGATGCAGATAAATGTTGAAACTTTAGTTACTGATGATACCAATTCAAATTTGTATTTCACCCCTGAAAAGTCGGGTCTAAGGTTGTCAGCTTCCACTTCCACTGCACTATGTAGAGCCGAACATTATGCTTCTTGAACATATTTTGTTTCAAGCTTTAGTGAAGGTACGACACAATCCCTTGATCGTAAATGCTCATAATGAGTTCTTGAGTCAAGTGGATCTTTGTTATTAATGAACTGAAACAAGCTATTGCAAATAACCTTGGAGACTGAAAAAAGTTTTTTAACAACGTACAACACGGGCATACCAGTTTCAATAATAACTTAAGGGGGAGGTAGAACGTTACATAATACTTACCACATCATCATAAATACGATACAGATATTTGCCGGGATCTCCACCGAGCCGAGTAGAAAGAAATTAATATATTTATTTCCCGCCAATTTGGCACTATAGAGCGATAGCCCGAAATAAACCACAGCGTTGACAGTCCTGCATATCAGAAAACAGATTTATAAAACGCAGTGTTAGTCAGTCGAGTCACAGCATTCAGATCCCGATTTGTTCGATTATATATCAAACCAATACAATGAATCATTGAATAAGACGCATGATGATATATAATTTTCCTTTCGATCAAATTGGTGAACCTGTTGAACGCGCGACTTTTAAATAAGACAAACATGACGTGTTGTTATGGTATACTGACAGATATAATCCAATTTTGCGGGTTGCAGATAGGTTCTTCTTCTACTTTATCGTTCATGTTCCGAAATTCTGCAAACTCTGAAAAGTGAAAAAACAAACGACCAGAATTCCAAGCCCCTCTATATAAAGGGTGGTACCGATGTTTTCTAGAATACTATAAGTAGCCCATTTTCAGCTGAGAGTAAAAAACACCATGTGTTAAATCCAAAGCCGGTGCGGCGGTTGTGGTAGGGTTAACTGATTTCTCATTTCACCCACTGAATAAACCCTACTCCTAAACCTATCAAACCCAAAGAAGATTTCTTGTGCAGTTCCATCATGCTTCACTTTCATCACATGACCACTGGTTTCTGTCACCAGTATCTACTGGTTTCCATTGACATGCATTGCAAGTTATACAATGTTGTTAAATGAGGGTTTGTAAGAAAGTCCTGCTGCAGGTAGTCCAATTGATGTGACTTCAATTCAGTCCTCTCTTGTTTTTCTTAAAGACCCTTTATTTTTTGAATAACACATGCATGTTTTAGTTGGATTTCAACTTCTTTTTTATGTTATGCGTATCTGTACCATGTAAGATTTATAGAGTGGAAGTCTGAAGACCTGCAGCTGTTAATTACTTTAACACATGTTTTGCACTGTTTGTTTCGGGGAAAGCACTGTTTGGGGTTAGTGGAGCTAAGCATGCTGGACTGCACAAGACGTCTTCTTTGTCATTACCCTTAACCCCCATGCTTAAATCTAGTCCTAACTCGTATCCTGAAACTGAACCCTTAGGCCTGACCCTGTTCAAGCATTAGAGAATCAGCGAACTCAACACCATTGGCGCCAGTGGGAGACTATTCAAGAATACTTACCACGAATAGAACATAATCAGAGCATTTCTACGTATATTTGGAGTACGGAATAAATCCAATGCCGAATACTTCCGCTGTACCCCATCCCCATCAGTATCAGTGTCTGTATGGGAGAAACAGTGTGAGAATGACCTTCCTCGATTGTATCGGGGCTCGATAAAATAGACATTGGAGCTCGATATCGAGCTCGATACGAGGGTCATACCAGTAATCACTAATGCCCCGGGGTATTTTAATCAAACACACCAGGGTAATAGTGTTTATTTAGATACCGAACCACTTGTCCTTCGTTATATTTAGACAAGGGTATTATGCAGCTCGATACGGGCTCGATATTGTTTTTTGTGAAATGCACACTTTCATTACATTTCTTTCTCAAATTAGCTAACAAATTGTAAAGATTCGGATGCAAAGTTAAAAAATAGCACAAAATATCTCATGAAAATGCAGAGGAAAACAGCTTTTTAGGCATAAATAAATGTTACTTAGACCAGGTTTAACTTTAGACCCGGTCTAACTCTTTTGTGCATACGGACCTAGGCCCGTATTCTCGTACGTAGTTAAACACGGTGTTAAGCTAAACACGCGTCTAACTTTGATTTTAGACACATCGTTTAAGTAGAATTAATTCTCGAAAATTTGTTTAACTAAAACACCATTCTAACTCACTGAAAAGTGTCTAACTTTAAACATTGGTGTGGGGGTAGTTTAAAACGCGTTTAACTAAACTGATACACCAACTGTATGCCTTGAATGATCACTCAACCGTACCTGCTGCAAGCTGACGTTCAGGTCGTGTGTATTAAAAATACACGTGCTTTTGAGGTATTCGATCGATATCTATTGTAATCCATTAGGGCCACAACAAAAATAAATACCTGTATACAGTAACGCACGACTACTCTGGGGACGAGATTCGCGGAGTTTAAAACCGTGTTTTGTTAAACACGTTAGTTAAAAGATAAACTCAGACATAGTTAGACATGCGTTTAGTTAGACACGGTTTTAAGCTAAAACCGCGTTTAGTACGAGAATACGGCCCTAATTGTCACCTACCAGGCTTTTTCTTCTCCTCATCGTTTAGGGAATATTTCTCGAAGAAGTCGTCTGAAAGCGATACCTTATTCATTTTGGCAATTTTACGTAGTGTTTTTTCTGCCTGTTTGTGTTTTCCCGTAGAGACTAACCAACGAACCGATTCCAAAAGTAACCTGTGAAATATAGTACAATATTAAGTGAGGAAATAGTTCCATTGATACGAATCTCGTTTCCAGCAGCCTGGTGCCAAGCATAGATGAAAGGAACGACAATTTGGAACCCGGTAGTTTTTTTTAACGGAATAAATCGTATTGGAAACTGGAAACCAATGCTTAGCACCAGGCTGCCGGAAACGGGATTCCATTGATACTCGATAAATTGTTGCGACTGTATCGAGACTCGATACGTTTTGAGCTCGATATTAAAATGAAGTTAAAATAGAAATTGGCGCTCGATATCAGGCTCAATACGAAGGCCATGTCAGTAGACACTAATACCCTTGGGAATATTTAGCAAAAATACCAACAAGGATATTAAGGGACTATCATATCGAGACTGATCAGCCCTTTTATGGCAAAATAATGTATCTTTATGTAGTTTTCTAACAGCATACTTTCTTTTAAGGGGGGGGGGGGGGGGGGGGGGGGGGGGGGGGGGGGGGGGGGGGGAGGTCTAGGTTGATTTGCACCAAATTTGGAAATAGATTTTCTCAATGTTACCGTGGGCTTACCCCTTAGAGTCATATATCAAATTGAAGCTTAGGTAACAGCGTTTCAAAAACTGCGCGTTATTTTGATCTGGTTGCTATGGTAACCAGACAAGGCCTCTGATTGGCTAAACACTGGGACAAAGATAACTAGAAAACTAAATGTTGCATGTTCACCATACTTTGGTAGATGATGTTTGGGAAGAATGCGCACAAATTAATGAAGCCGGATTTTTTATACGGTTGCCATGGTAACCAGGAACCGACCAATCAGGTAATTTTACGTAATAATTCAAATTTGGAAAGATAAATTGAAAATCCGGCTTCATTGGTTCATTCCCCTATTCAAGCTTATTATCCATTCCAAATATCACCCTGATACGAGGTTTAGTTTTCTAGTTATCTTTGTACCAATATTGCAAGTTTACGTGTTTTATAGTTTTTAGATATCGTGCAAAACGTATGAAAAATATCAAAATTGGCTAGAAAAAAAAAGGTTCACATTTTGGATAAAACTAGTTGTTCAATTATGGAGGAGCATGAATTTAGACATATTTTGAGCCATTTTGGGTGAAAATAGCAATTATATTAGCATTTTTATTGATTTTTAAAGATAAATGGCTTAAAAATAGCCGAGTGAGAAAAATAAAGAAATACATAAGAAATAACGTTGACTTTGAAATTTCGATGATTTATAATGTGTAATTAATTATTTTAATATTTTAATAAATATATTTAATCAAATGTTACAATTATTTGATCAAAAAATAATTAAAACTGAAAATGCTTAAAATCGCAGGGTGAGCGTTTTCTACATACAAATGTATACAAAATACCACCGATATTTTGAGACACCCGAAACTCAATTGACCATAACATCAGAACCAAAAATCCAATTGACATCAAACAAAAAGCATTTTAAAGCAGAGACTTAGCAGTTTTCTACTGTGCTAATATCTCATTTTTGTCTGAAGCACTGAATTTTAATATCTGACCAACCTAGACCCCCCCTTAACATGATCAAAGTTAGCTTTTTTCTCCATAAATCATGTAGTGGTAAAAGGTAGTATATTACTTTTATTGTCTTTACAAGTTGCAACCTTTTCCTAATTGAGGCTTATTGAACCAAGTTAACACAATCCATGTTAAAAGGAAGTATATCATTAAGAAAGTACATATAAGATACATCCTTTTGCCATAAAAGGCCTGTGGTATCGAGACCGTATCGAGTACTCGATACGACGGGACAAAAATTAAAATAAACAACATGAAGCTCTATTTACATACCGCACCACTTTGTTATATTATTGACAAGGGACAGTATGCTACTCGATAAGTAATCCCTTGCTGCTCGAGTCGGGTCTCGATATTTTTTCAAATCAGTCTTGATATAAAACTAATCGTGTTTTGATACATTTTCGATAATTTTATCGAGTATAAAATGAACTGCAATAATCACGAAAGTTAGCCTTATTGAATAAAACACACTTCGATTACTCTGCAAGGATATAAAGATACCCGGGAAAGATACATTCAGCGAGATCAGACTATTCTCCTAATTTGCTTTATAATAATTGAATATACTTCTAATTAATGCCAATTCCTGGGTATTTTCAACAGTAAAATTCACTTGCCAAAAAATGTCACATAGGAATGAAAAGGTCATAGAATTGTTTTAGATTTGACACTACATTTATTAATGATTGATTGGTTTACGCTTTTTGGTGAATATAACATACATGATAACAATACATAAACAATAAATACACACATCACAATATTGTTTTGAGTCAATTTAACACTTCAAATAGAACCATATTCATATTGGTTTGTGCACAACCACTACTGATTTGGTTCCTACCCTGGTTCAACAGTTCCTACGTTGGTTAAACAGTTCCTACGTTGGTTCAACAGTTCCTACGCTGAGTTGACAGCTGACCTGTAGAATATGACCCGTAGAGTTGATCCGTAGATTATGACCCGTAGAGTTGATCCGTAGATTATGACCCGTAGATCCTCTGATTATGACCCGTAGATCCTCTGATTATGACCCGTAGATCCTCTGATTACGACCCGTAGACTGACCCGTAGATCATCTGCTCGTAGACTGTATATGGTAGTTGTAATAACTGAGCCCCCGATGAGACGACTTGTCTGGTCCTCAAGTAGGCCGTACCATAGTCTGGTATTTGCAGATGAAAAAACATATATCTTTGATTTTCGAATTGCCCCGAACATTTCATGAAATTGCCAAATCTCAGACAGGAAAATACCCCTAGTATTGATTTTGCTGGTGGACCATACAAATGTGAATTTTCATCCTTTATTTGTAAATTACAAGTAGTATGATGATGATGATGATACTTTTATGTTTTATACATTTCTGACTCTGACTTAAATAAAATGAAACGTCTTCTCTTACCAATAGGACGGTATACAAATAAGACAGGGAACTGAGATAACTATCTGCATTGTTCTCCAATCAGGAAAAGCGTAGGCGATGGCTGCTGTACTGGACACACCCACGCCCCAGAATATCATATGCACGGCTCCCATCATGGTACGTTTTTCCGCTGAGAAAAGTTCCATAACGATCACAAAGCGCGTTAATTCCACACCCTAAGAAATTATGAGTATGAATTCAATAAAACACATGATACTATACTAGCTAAATGGTGTTTGATGATGACTATTTTGGTCATGCGTATTGGTTTAACAATTCTGATTCTTAATGTGTGAAATTTTAATGTCACGAATTCGTACGAAAATGTCCCAATCCATGGACATTAACAGTCCAGATAAAGCCATTACACATTACTGATATTTGTTACAGGAAAAAGCTGAAAAGGGCATATAATGCACCCTTTAAATTATTTCGTGTCTTCATTTTAAAACATTCTAATTAAATTCCTTTTTATTATAAGAAACTTAAAGTGGGGATTACAATTTGTTTCATAAATAATTATAGAGAGCAGTATCAGCTTTAAAATTTATCAAATTTGGGAAAATATTGTATAGCCTACATAAAAAATTGTCTGAAGCAAAAATTACCTGCTCGAAGAAGCCTACACAGAACCATATGAAAACGAACATAGGATACGTATGTACAAATGCTAACGATGTGCCGAAAATCGCCTCAAACAACAAAGCTCCTAGAAACACCTTCTTTCGTCCAATCAGATCTGACACCTGACCTGTGAAAATGGCGCCAAATAATACACCGACGAAGTAAATGGACTGCGCTGTTTCCGCAAGTATATCTCGATCGCATACAAGATCCCACTGTTGAAAATGGGGTTTACATGTAATTAATGTCAAGATGGAGTTTTTCACATTATGCTAAATATGTGCGTGCGTAGTTAAGTGTAAATGTAAGCATTATTTAAATCGTAAATAAAGGGCTTGTTTATGAACATAACAGTTACAAAATACCTATGTTTACAAATTATAGAAAACAGGAAGATATACTTTTGATATAATATTTGAGTTTGTTGTACTGTATGTGAGGGCATGAATCGTCTGCGCATCGAGTCGTTTGACGGATGAACACGTCACTTTAAACGGATCTGAAGTGACACTTTAAATGCTCTACATAAGGTCATGCTTTTTAACCTGGCCTACATTTGTGTTACATGAGTCTATTTCATGAAATATACCTCCTTTCGTCCATCCTACTTCGTTAATAAGATTTGAAAATAAGTTAATTAGCTTAATTGATACTTTAAGTAAATGATGTAGAGCATTGCTGCATCATTTAGAACTAAACTGACATAATACTAAGAATTAGAATGCTCTATTACAGGAAAACGGTCCATTTTCACCCATTATTAGACAATTATCTCCTCCTCCTCCTCCTCCTCCACTTCCTCCTCCTCCACTCCATCAACCACCCTAACTAATTATGCTTTAACGAGCTGTATTATTTAATCAAGGGTGATGATTTTTTTCGTTCTTCAGATTATTAAAGGGGATGAAATTGCCGTTAAAATAAGTCCAAACACAAGTCAATCGCATGGAGGGTTACACAAATACAATACCCTAAGTACAAAAAGTGACTAGAATGTAACAAATCCACCTTTTATGGGTGCCGAGGTAAAAAACCGTGACCATAACGCACTGCATTGCACCCACCTCCATAACAATGGTAGTTTCACCATGTAACGGTTGATAGTCCCATCCGGTGGTACACTTCACAGTCTTATTACTTGTTTGTCCTTGCGTAGAGGTTGAAACATCGTCGTACATTTTGCACTGGGAATAGTCCGATTCCCCATTGTTGTCTATAAAAGATGGGACACTTTGGTTTAAGGTGTATCCAGGGACTGCCTGAAAGAAAGAACCAGACAAAATAGGACTATTTCTTTTTCTCTCGTGCGGTTTGATTTATCCAAGATATTACTCACCTTACTCAATTTTTAATATCTTATTTATTTTTTGAATTATAGACCAAAACGTGCCAAAAAAATGTGATTTTTTACTTTCCAAAATCATAAAAATCACATTTTTGGTAAAAAACGCTTCCTAGGGAATGTTATCAGGATTATAATAAAACTAGTATGACAAAATTTGACACAATACATTTTTTAGTTATCTTTTCCAAGCCTAAAATGGGTAAAAAATCCGTGTTTTTTATAATTTTCTCCAAAATGGTCAATTTCATGATCATGGTTGGATTCATTGAACCCTTTTCTGCAAAAATAATGTATACCTTTATATAGATTAAATGAATAATGAAGACGTTATGGCAGTTTTATGGAGGCTATACCTGAGGGTCCACACCCGGCCTTAAGGGAGTATGTTGACAGACCAATATAAAGACGGACGTTTCATGAGAACGCATCAAGCCATTGACAGTGATTCAACAATGAACAGTTCTACCTGTAACCCAATTAATTTTACACATTGGGCTATAAGATGTGTAAACTAGTTCCTTTTGTTTTATTGACTTACAATTCTTTACTATTCACAACTGTAATGGATGGACAGATTTTTACTCTACTAAACCAAAACTACTCAGCTCAGGAGACAAATAAGGGGCATGATATTTCAACATGAAGTTTGGTGTATACTTTCGTGTACTTATAGCACTATATAAAGTATGATTATAAATACTGGAGAGCAATTTATGGTATAAATAAGTCATCAAACTCGTTGGCATCGCCAATTCGGTACTATATGGTATCTATTATAATATGATATCGAGCAACGCTGATCACGTTGCACTATCATGGTTGCACTGACTGGGTAACCCTATGTCACTTATCTCCAGGGTAGCGTAATCAGCACTGCTATAACCACTAGATAACCTCTGAAGTATGAACTACACCGCCCACTTCATAATCCTGCATATATCTGATTCCGTCCGCAACTTGTGTTCCAGGACCACAAGCGCTCATATTTTGACACCGCTGAAATGATATTCATGAACATGTGTATGTCAAAACACTCAATCGGGCCATGGGGGTTGGTGGTCGGGGATGGGATATCCTACTTTCTTAAACTATTTCGTAAATGTTATTGCCCTTTATTCCGTTGAGGGCGCCAAGACGGAATAAATATAATCATGAGTGAGCTTGTGGTCCTGGGACACAAGTTGGGTTGCCGCACTAACCTTGCAATGAAACGGGGGCTGGTCAGCAACAAATATGATACTCATCATTTGCCAGGCCGGCAACAAGGTCGCCGGTATAGTTAGCAGTAGCCATACCATTATCTGGTACCTGCCAAAATTACCCAGATGTCGGTAAATATCGTCAACATCCATTCTAGATTGTTTTGATGACATTTTATTAGTTATGTCAAGGCACTTGGAAGTAGACATTGCGGTTCCAGAAGCTCCATTGGAAACGATTCGATTGTATCATAAATGTACTGGAAACCAGTATTTATGTTTGTATAAATATGGCGGTAAACACCATGATGCTGGCTGAATCAAGCAGACAATTTTGTTCCTCAAACGGAGTAACCATACGTATAGACGTCTATATGTTCTAAACCCGTACCTCAATGTATGTAATATCTATTAATACTTCTCGCTGTCCCTACTCGCTGCATACAGTTGATGCAGCGACAGTTATTAATCGTGTTAATGCAACATAAAATATATTATAATGTGATGCCTAGGAATGAGTCGTGCACGCGCAGGGAAACACCACGCACACAGACTAACAGTATTACTAGATCCATTATAAGGGCGCACAGCACTAAATCACTCCTCGTTTTGTGTAATGGTAGTAAGTTCCGGCAAAAACAAAAACGATTTTGTGATTAATGGGGTCCTTTGGGGAATCAGTTTGGCGTGAGGGTAGCAATTCATAATTAAAATGAAAGATAATCTCTTGTACTTTGATCAAGATATTGCAAAATATTGATTTTCGATTGTATCGAAAATTTATCACGTGGATGAACACACGTGATCGGAGGCGGTAAGAAGGCGAGCGTCCGGGCTGAAAATAGGGACGGCGCTGTTTCAATGACCGTATCGTAAAATCTAATTGGAAGGTGTAACACTTCTTGGACGATTTTATGAAATATTAATGTTTGTTTATAAAGCATTCGAGACTTTCCAAAAATGATTACTAAAGGGCCCAAAATAGCAACTCTTTTAGCTCTAATTTACATGTAATCCAATGGGCGGTTTATTTAATAGTGCAAATGCAAATGATTATTCTGTAACAAAAATCGAATTCAGCTCTTATTTGTGCGATTCAACATTTTAAAGACCATTCTTGTTTAACTATTAATATTGCGAAAGTCAATTAACTATTAATATTGCGAAAGTCACCGATTGATAATTTGAATAACCAATCAGATTCTTTAGGTCTAGACCAATCAGCATCGTTTAAATCTGGTATATAGATCTCACTTAATCCATTTTATTCACTTCTGAACCTGATTTTACTATACAAACACGAAAATATTATTTACTAGTTGGCTCAGAAGTCCTGACTATTTTTTCCTTGGATTACCTCGGTGAGTACCTACTTTAAATAGAATAATTGGTTTTGTGTGTAATTAAAGTTAAGATATTTTTATGAATGGGCATACACGTGTGGAGAAAAGCTGTTTCTGTGCTCGTCAGCGATTTTGTGATCCCATGACCATTTTGATTAAAATCTAATTCACAATCCAGTAGTTCATTTTATGGTTTTAGCAACTTTTATAATGTATCTGATATACAAAATGCATTCTTAGTCATTTATACCAAATTTTGTGACTTGTTACCAAGATACGAGCAATTTCTTTAGAAAAGGTCATAGTTATTGTGTAAAGGTCATTTCACAAGTTATTTTATAGACCGATCAACATGTGCGTGTTACATGGAAATGCAGCTGTGAAATCGTACATGACTTGGCAGTGACTTGGTTGTAAAGCTGATGCCAAAATTGATCATTATATCTTCGGAGTGAAAATTAAGGGATTGTATATTATTTTAATTGTATCGTAACTCATAAAACTTTATTTAAACAGCTGTCTTGGTTAGTTTAAAAACTGACTTAGATTATATTGCCGAATTCAACAACCTTTCATCGAAGTCCGTATGGATTACCCTTTTACTTGTTAAGATTACAACGATACATTGCTTGGTCCATCCTACTGTGTTTTGATGTATTCATTCATTTCATAAGTGGAAATTATGGCATGCATTTTTTGTAAGTTTGAAAATGTGATCAAGTTAAGCGCCATCATTGTATTTATAACGTTTTAGATATCAAAGTTTGTTTGAGACACTATGTAGTCAGAGTACCCTACAGATATTATATATATTCAAGGAAAAAAGAAATTTGCATGATGAATTAAAGAAACACTATAGACTGTGCAAATGCTCATGATTATTTAGAATTGATTGCTCAAATACCTTTATTTACACTATTTGTAGGAAGAGAGAGAAGACTGTTTGAAAACAAATAGTGGTGTGGGCCCGTTCATACATCAAGTTTATAAAGAAAAATGAATCATCTGTAGACAACTGTTAAATGGGCTGCTTCACTTTGGAATAATGATTTAGCAACTGTCAAATGTCACTTCACTTGCATATAACAACTTGCACAAAATTCAACAATGATTAATAATGATAGCATGATTTTCATGATCACTATTCTACATTGTTCTAAATAATAATGTTTTGATCAATGAAGATCTTGCATGAAACCATAATCGTCGCTGTTCTGTCAAAACCTTGTATGTTTTTCTGGCCCTTCAACATGTATAAAGTAAAACTGCCCAACGATTATGCATAGGAAGTGTTGCTTTATACATTGATCAGGGTCAAGAGCACTCACAAGATATTTATTTAGATGTGTTTTTTGGCCCTTGAACATGTTTAGAGCAAACTGTCCAAAGGTTATACATATGAAGTATGACTCTATACATGCTGAAGGCCATGTTTTGACAGAACACAGACGATATCATTTTGAATGAGATACTATTTATACATCAGTATGTTTTATGTTGCAATTTGATACATAAAAGACTTTTCACAGATCAAACCATGATGGGACAATCGTTCATGCAGTGTACCAAGTAAAGCTTTTCTTGGTAAGCAAACATGATCATCGAGGCAGTAATGTAGCCTACAGAATAGATGACCCAATCATTAGCTGAATGTGAAAAGTCTTAACAGGGCTTAACATACTCCATAAGGCGGCGAAAAAAACCCAGCCTGTTCTACAGGCAAATGGACCTCTCAGGTAGGGTCGGTCAGTCAGGAAATTTTGCTGAATTTTCAGTAATTTTTAACCATTTCAACAACAACCAGATCCAAAATTTCAACAACAAAATCCAAAATTTGCAAAACATTTGCAAACATTTTCCAAAAAATAAATGGGTCGGTCGGGTCTGTGGAACAGGGTTTTTACGTTGCCTTTCACGCTCTCACACAAGCAAGCATAATTAGTGTTCATGACACAATACTCAGGTTCCTTGTCATCATTATGGTATAGAAACACATTTGTGAGAGCCAATATGACATGTGTAGTAGTGGCAAACACTATCGTTCAGCGGTCAAGCGCTGTGGAGTATGCTAAGCCCTTTATTGTCTATGTTGTTGCATCGTGGTCAATGTATACTCAAACATGGTGTATCACAGTAATCGCCGTCATATCTCCACGGTGAGCCGATATAAGATGTCTAAATTTGGTCATTGGCAAACCATTTTGGTCATCTGAAAACTAATTTTGTGTTTTGGGCGACTGTTTTAAATCATGAGATGAGTATTTTATTATGGTCAAGGGATGGCTATTTTGGTCTGTTGCAAGACCATTTTTGGCTGTACTTTTGTGTTTTCGATATGCTGAATTATGTAGTGCCCATATATGGTAGCAATCCTCTCAATCCAAGCCATGTTTGGTTTGTATGAGCAAGATTTATTTTTTGATCTTTTCTGGTTCTAAATTGAGCATGGTTTTGCAATATGCTGCAGTTCTTTATGTCACCCATTCCATATGTATATTCCAGCTAATATTGTTGCTGACAAGTTGTGGCATTAGACTGCCTTTATGCAAAACAAGTGAGACTGTATTTCATATGCTACTAATGCACTACCCATACGCTACCAATATGCCACCCCATGTTAACCAATGGCACCCATATCATGCACTCTCAGCTATAATAATTGTTGATTTTAACAGCATTTGTCTAGTTGGTCATAAATGCAATCCGTCATATTACTGATGTGCTACATGTGTCCATATGCTACCCATACTATAACCACATGGTGTCCATGTATTACCCATGTGATACCCATGCTATAACCATATAGTGTCCATGTATTACTCATGTGATACCCATAAGATACCTATGCTATAACCATATGGTATCTATGTATTACCCATACTATAACCATATGGTGTCCACGTGTTACCCATGTGATACCCCTGCTATAACCATATGGTGTCCATGTAGTATTACCCATGTGATACCCATATGATGATACCCATATTATGTACATTGACTTTCCTTATTGATAGTCAATTAGGCTATCTTTCTTTAGATGGACATAAGTAATATGTGACTAATATACTACTCATTTATTCCTATATATGCATACACTAATATTTGTACTACCCATGTGGTGTCCATATACTACCTGTGTGATACCCATGTGGTGTCCATATACTACCTGTGTACTACCCATGTGGTGTCTATATCCTACATGTGTGATACCCAAAGGAAGGCACTATCCCTGTGTCGAGGAGCTGAAAATTACCTTTGCCAACACATTCCATCAGTGTTGGATTTTCCCAAATGGGTTCTTTTTCCATTTGGGTGCTCCTTCCTACTCATCTCTATCCTTTATTCTCATCCTTTCTACAATCTATTCTACTAGCTTCTTTACCTCATTTCATTTTCACAACACAGTTGGCTAGGAAAGGTAAGCCAAGTTAGTTGGCTTGGTAGTTTGTTGAAATCTGGTTTGTCTGGGAGGAGGCTTTTAATCCCATGAGTAGGGTAGAGGCGCTTGAACCCCGCAATGGTCATGGTAATAGGTGATAGCACACTGGGGTACAGGACACAGATCCCCTTTGTGCTGGTGACGGCGCATCGCCACACTGACATCAGGAGATGGGGGGATGTTGTCCACAAACGGATAATGACCTCCATCTTCTTTTGTCGGCTTACACTTGTGTGGATGCCAACCTGTGTTGTTACTTATCTTTAAAATTTTTCCTTCTAACCTATCATAGAGATTGAGTAGGTCTTTTTGTGGGTCCCTACCTCATAGCCATATCACTTCCATCACTGGCAAGATTGGTCGACAACAACATCTGTGAACCATCAGTAGGGTGGTGCTGAACATCCCACCATGGTCAAATCTCCATCAATGACTGGCATGTTCAAACTCCGCTTAGCTGCTCAGGGCCGATCACCCGTCCCAGCGTCCAGAGCGGAGCAAACAATATCTGGAGAACACTATGATTACAAAGGTAGTCCATTACCTTGGGCGGAAGAGAGGAGTAACCTCCAACGGCAAAAGGGCGCAACAATTATAAATATTATAAATGTTACCGGCCAATGGACTCAACAGGCAGTCTGGTTGTCTGAACAACTGGAATTTAAGATTGGAGTCTGGATCTCCAGAGTTAAGGGCGGAGAAGTTGTGAACTAGTTGAATCAGCTTAACGGACACCAGAAAACCTGTGCTGTTCCACAGCACAAACTCCACTAGGCGTGGCGCACCAATGGAGTAAATCAGCCAAGAAAGAATAATGGAAGCAAATTATAGCACCAGGGTTAAAGCCCCTGCAACAACTTCCTCTGACAGGTCTGATCCGCAAGACGGAACATATGACGCGTCTGCCTTAAACCCTTCAGGGAGGGCAGGAGCTGAGAACAGACATGGACGAGGGAGAACTATTTCGAAATTCATGAGATGCAAAAAGTCAGTTAGTTTCGCGTCTTTCAACACCAGGACACTGAGACAACCGCACAACATGGGTGAATTGACGGAAGCAGCCAGCAAATTCAAAATCGATGTGATTTGCGTGCAAGAACACCGAATGGTACACGATGCTGACATAGATTATACAAAGGTATCTGAAAAGTACACCTTGGTAACATCCTCAGCAACAAGGAATAAGAGTGGAGCTGCTACTGGTGGGATAGGATTACTGATGAGCCACTACACCATGAAATGTCTTACTGAGGTCAAGAAACACTCTGATAGGATCATTACTGCCTCCTTCACAGGGAATCCAGCCACAACCATCATGTGCTGCTACAGCCCTACAAACTGCTCCAAAGAAGAGGATGTAATCGCCTTTTACAAGAACCTCTCAGATGCGATGAGAGACATCCCCGCACACAACATGGTTTTGATTGGTGGCGACTTCAATGCAAAACTTGGTACAGGCGAAGTTCTATTCTCTTACCATGATTCCACCAATCGGAATGGCATCCTTCTTCTAGATTTTGTCAACAGCTTCGATCTTGTTGTCACAAATACCAAGTTCAGGAAGCCGAACAGGAAGCTGTGGACATTCCAGTACCCAAACACCACAAAGGCACAACTGGACTTCATTCTGGTGAGGAAGAAATGGGTAAACTCTGTGCAAAATGTAGAGGCATACAACACCTTTGTAACAGTGGGGTCTGACCACAGAATCATCACAGCGATGGTAAAGCTACGTCTGCGTGCTCCAAAGAAGAAGCCGCCTAATGCAGCACGGTCCTTGAACTTCAAAGCACTGTGTTTCAACAGAGACCTCCAGGATGAATATACCATCAAAGTATCCAACTTCTTTGATCCTTTGGCCCAAGAGAAGAGCACCATGCCATTCCAAGAGAAGTACGACCTCCTCCAATCTTCCTGCATCAAGGCAGCAGAGGAAATCTTGCCCAAATCTCGTCAACCAAGGTGGATAAAAACATGGCCAAACAAAAGTTGACAGATGCGTACATAGCAGAGGAGAAAGCATTACTGGAGTCCAGCATCGAGCAGGTACAACAAGCTTCTCTCTCCAGCAAACACAGCACTGCTTGGAAAATTGTGGACGACATCAGTGGAAGAAAGGATAGCAAGCGATCTATGCTCTCAGGAACGCCAGATGACAGGAAAGGTTCATGGTTGAAGCATTTCTCTACTCTTCTTGGGAAACCACCAACAGTACCAGACAGAGACTTCACCATCTCCAAGGTGGTTGATGATACACTACCAATCTCAACCTCAGAGTTTACGTTAGCTGATCTGGAAGAAGCGCTTTCACAGTCAAAACCAGGAGGTGCCTTAGGACTGGACAGCATTCCACTTGAGCTCTGGAAGTCGGACACCTTTAAACCCCACCTTCTTCATCTGTGCAACAATCTTCTGCTACACCAAGAGAAACCTAAGCAATGGTCAACAGGTGGAATCATTCCCATCCCAAAGAAAGGGGACCTATCAAAACCAACCAACTACAGGGGCATCACCCTTACCAGTATTGCAGCCAAGCTCTTCAACAGGATGGTATTAAACAGGATAAGACCATTTGTTGACCCCTTGCTGCGTTGGAACCAGAATGGCTTCAGACAGCATAGATCAACCGTCTCTCAAATACTGGCTCTGAGACGTATCATTGAAGGCATGAAGACAAAGAATCTTCCTCTGGCAGTAGTATTCATAGATTACTCAAAAGCTTTCGATTCGATCCATCGTGAACGGATGTTCCAAATCCTACATGCGTATGGTATTCCAGGAGTCATCATTGATGCAATCAAGGCTATCTACACAGATTCATCTGCCTTAGTGATATCTGCAGACGGTGATACCGAACCTTTCGAGATTCTGGCTGGAGTTCTACAAGGAGACACCCTTGCTCCATTCCTCTTCATAGTGGTAGTAGATTACATCATGCGGCATGCCTTGAAGGACATCAACCAATCCACCGGGATCGTTCTTGAGAGAAGGAAGAGTAGACGTCATCCAGAGCTACGCCTTCATGATTTGGACTTCGCTGATGACATAGCACTCTTGTCTTCATCCATTGAGTCAGCTGAAATTCTGCTACAGCATATCGAAGAAGCTTCAAACTGTGTTGGCCTGCACCTTAATGTTGGAAAAACCAAGACTCTGCTAGTCGGCATCCCATCCTCCACAAATGTCACAACTCTGAGTGGTGCCAAACTTGACAACATCAAGGAGTTTAAGTACCTAGGATCGTCAATGCCAGACTCTTTCCATGACTTCAAGTGCCGGAAAGCTCAAGCCTGGGTTGCATGCAACAAGCTGGAGAAGATATGGAAATCTAAACTTGATAGGCCAACTAAAATCAAGTTTTTCCGAGCTTGCGTGGAAAGTATTCTACTATATGGTTCAGAGACATGGACAGTTACAAAGACTTTTGAGGACAGAATAAATGGATGCTACACACAGTTGCTGAGGAGAGTCCTTAACATCAGTTGGAGAGACCACAAAACTAATGAAGAGGTGTATGGTGAAATTCCTCCGCTGGCTAACTCAGTAAGGAAGCGACGGCTCCAGTTTGCTGGACACTGCCTACGAGCATCCGATCAACCTGTCTCCCGAGTGCTTTTCTGGACTCCAAGTGAAGGCCATTCATCCCGTGGCAGGAGATCCACCACCTATCCTGACAGCATCTCAAAGGACCTTGATCTTGAACCCAATGAAGTTCAACAGCTTATGTTGGATAAACTTGCTTGGAGGAAATTTGTAACTGCTGCTTCCAATATTCCGTCCAAGGACGACCGATGATGATGATGACAACGATACAGATTTTGTCGTAAATGAAATAATTAGGTTTAATATCAAAAGGCACCTAGTCAAAATATGATACTTTTTGGACTATGTAAATTGTGTTTATCAGATTTGGCTCGAAATGATTTCACCATGGCATTAGGCTACGGTTTGTGGTAAGATTTAAATAATTAATGATTGATTGCCATTTATTGTTGTATGGACATTCCATATTATTGTGTGTGTTTAGAAAACCTTTCTAGGATATCGGAGGCTTATGACCTCTCATGTACTATAAAATTGTACATTCCAAAACAGTCAAGATTCTATACATGTTTAGTATTCTGTGATGTCATTGAGTAAGATTGACTGCCATTTGGCATCTGAGTCAATTGATCAAGAAGAATGAAGCTCGTGTTATTGTTTACTGTGTAAACCATTGTAAATTGTACAGAATATTGCGATCTGATTTTGGTTATTTTAGTGGTTTCAGACTAGATCTTGCCCTTGATTGGCAGGAGGAACTTTCATGCATTTATTTTATTGATGTACATGTTTGGTTGATAGGGACCGTGCAGGCGCGTACGCAGGATTTTGTGAAGGGGGGTGTTTTAGAAATATTGATATTATTGTTTGATTATCCATGGCCGGACACGCGTCGAGGGGGCATCCCCCTTGATGCCAGAAGTTTTTATGAAATTCACGGTTGAAAAGAACGCATTTCCTTGCAAATTTTTGAACACTTATTGTAGGTTGCGTGTACCGTGGGGAGTTCGAGGCCTCGACGCCAGAAGTTTTTTGAAATTCACGGTTGAAAAGAACGCATTTCCTTGCATATTTGTGAAACTTATTGTAGGTTACGTGTACCGGGGGGGGGGGGGGGGGATTTCGAGGGGGGTATCCCCCCTCGACGCCAGAGGTTTTTTGAAATTCACGGTTGAAAAGAACGCATTTCCTTGCATATTTTTGAAACTTATTGTAGGTTGCGTGTACCGGGGGGGGGGGGGGGGGGGTTCGAGGGGGGTATCCCCCTCGACGGCAGAAGTTTTTTTTGAAATTCACGGCTGAAAAGAACGCATTTCCTTGCATATTTTTGAAAACGTATTGTAGCTTGAGTGTACCGGGGGGAGTTCGAGGGGGGTATCCCCCCTCGACGCCAGAAGTTTTTTTGAAATTCACGGTTGAAAGAAAGCATTTCCTTGCATATTTTTGAACACTTATTGCAGGTGTATTCTTAGTTCAACGTTGCAATTTTCCACCAGTAACCCATGTGTTAACACCAAATCTTAATACTTTTGACTGAGTTCAACCCTATACAGTAACTTATCCACAGGCATTGGTTTTACCGGCGATCTCAATCTCATTGGTTTAATGTGTGTCACATGACACGGGTTATTCTCCCTTTCAAGTTTAATAAGTAATAGACAGACAGAAAAAAGCATCGACGACTAATAATCTCTTCAATTAAGTTTCTTTTAGTTTATCTATATATCTCTTTTCATTTTCCTCCTGTCTTTTTCCTTCCTATTCTCTTACTTTTTCTTTTCACCCCGGCTTTGGAGGGGGTGTTTAATAGCCTACTAACCCTTTGAACCCTAGCTGTCCCCGCCTGTGTGTAATCCTCACTGAGGGGTAAAAACAGGGAGGTGAAGGTTACAAACAGAAAAATGCACCGAAAATGTTCGACTTTATATTTATATGTCCTCTGATTAAGGTACATTTATGCTTTAAACAAGCTTCTACTCCCAAAATATTCCATTTTTGGGACATGCGCCCCCCACCCCTCGACCCCCCTTTCCTGATTACGCCACTGCCTATACTCTGTCTCCGCTGTCCCATCTCTTCCCTTCTCTTTTTCCTTCTCCTTTCCATTCTCTTTTCCTCTCTTTTCCCTTCTCTTTTTCCTCTCCTTTCCCTTCTCTTTTTCCTCTCCTTTCCCTTCTCTTTTTCCTCTCCTTTCCCTTCTCTTTTTCCTCTCCTTTCCCTTCTCTTTTTCCTCTCCTTTCCCTTCTCTTTTTCCTCTCCTTTCCTTTTTTTTTAAGGACAGACCCAAGGGGGGTGTTTCACACCCAAAACACCCCCTGCGTACGCGCCTGGGACCGTGTGTTGAGCTTATGTTTCTGATGAAGCCCCTAGTAATTGGTTTGGTGAGGGAACTTAGTTGATTAATCAAGCCCATATTCTGGGAATGTGTCATTTAGACTCTCGTAACTTGACTGTGAATTTAACAATTGACCTGTTTGTATGGAAAACATATGCTTGCTCTGCCCTGAAAGGGGACGCCTGCAATGGATTCCCCGGGTCATGCGTTTTCTGAACTGCACCTGTTATTTTTGGAGAGGCTTTTTGATATATCCTGGTGGCTGAGCTTGTATTTTTCAATGACGTTCCGATCCTACCTTTTATTTTTATAGGCGGCCAAGGTTACTAGTCTCCCATGGTACCATCTTTATCAGACATGTATGATTTAAAACTATTGCACCGAGAGGCCATCCTGACTTTCTTGCGGATAGACTGTTAGTTTTGTATGATATTATATTACTCGATTGCGACATGATCATACTTAAATTCTCACATTTGATCACAATAGTCTGTTTATTTTCTTGAGATTTACTAGCTAGGCAAAGGAACGTTTTGCCTAAGATTCAATATGAAAAGCGTGATGCGTGTTAGGTATTTATGGAATGCATGATGTTTTGTCATGTTTAGAAAATGCATCAGGAATTGAAACGCTGATATTCTGTAATTTCTTGTAATTTCTTGTTATCATGCTTTGTGATTATGTAAGTGGTGAATAGAACTTTGAATTGAATAAATACCTGGCCAAAATATTGAATACAACAATTGAGGGCCAATACATTGAAACAGAAATTGAACATTCGTACGATTGTGTTATTTTATAGAGTTTGCCAGGTCGGATATAAATTTATTTGAGCGGCCCTTGTCTACCGAGGCTATACCGTTACAATATACCGCCTCTGGTATACAAAAAAAGGAAGAAAAAAACACCCCAGTACCAATTATTTGGCAAAATTGGTTCATATAAAATGGTTTGTTTTTTACAGATTTGTGCAATGAATTAAAAAAAACCCCACCCCAATGTTACTGTCAGTGCTTCCACACCTAAACAAATAAAAAATAAAAATAGAATCCCAAATCTCCTGGAATTGGATGGGATTTCCTGAAACCCGGGTCCTGAAACCTTTTTTGTGTGGTTGTTTAACACATTTTACGGAGGTCAAAAGCGTGGCAAGGATATGCATGTGAGAAACTCCGGAATTGGCATCGAAAAAAAAATCATCAAAATGTATTGAATTTCCTATAGGCCCTAGTTAGCAGTAGTACTCTGGGAATGCGGTATTGTTATGGTAATGAAGAGGTCAATACGAGGTATGATTGAAGGTGACCAGGGCGTGACGAATCCACTGACGGTATTCGAGTCGGCACAGAAGGACAAGCTATATTGGTCTTCTCGTGTTTTTGTATTTCGCGCGTTTATTATCAGCTTTATCAACGTGTTGTGATCTGGCAGTGGAATTTGATTTGGTTTTGTACAGCAGTGACTATGTCTTCTGAAGAACAATCTTCATCTAAACAGCCAGCTAAGGCTGTGCCGCAGGCACCTGTAACTCTTCTATCACAATCGGCTGTTACTAGTATCGCTCAACAAGTGATTGGTAGCGTACAAGCTCACTTTAATAAGAAGTGGGACGAGCAGAAACAGGCGAGTGACAAAGCTATTTCAGCAGCTAATGAAAAAGTGCTTCGGCTTAAAAAAGCTGCTCAGATCCAGTTTAACTATAAGGGAAATCGTATCCAGTACGAATTCAATTCTGATTTGTTGGATAATCTTTCAACGGCACGAGAGTCCCTTTCAGCGGGGAATATTCCTTCTGCTTTAGGAGAGGTGGATAAAGCAGTAGCAGAAGTGAAGAAACGGAATAAGCACATCAGATTGGCAGACAAGTCCGAGGACGGGTGGAAAGTGATTGAGGAGTACCTGTCTGAAGAATTGGCTTCGGATAGCGAGGATGAAAAGAAGATCCGTAGTGCTCAAGCTAGAGCAGCTAAGAGGAAGAGGGGAAAGCAAGGTAAGACTGGCAAACAACAGTCCCAGTCTAAGCGCCGTACTCAGAAGGATTTCAGTGGTTTTCCTGACAGCAATTATTCTTTTCGAGGCTTTAACCCACAGAATAAATATCAGTTTGGCCAATCAAGCATGTCAAGTTTCGGCAGTAGGCGACCAGGCCCCTCTGACAGGTGTTTCGGGTGTGGAAAAACTGGGCACTGGAGAAGAGATTGCGTTGCTCAAACAACCAAACCTGCTGGTAAACAAGATGGCGGCGTCCAGTGGTCGTAGGATGGGTTTTATAGCTGGAGCAGATTATCCAGATAATACAGGTATGAGGTACTTTACAGATTGTATACTCAGGTTCAAGCATTATGTCATGTGTTTTTTGTTTGGAAATTTTACATTCCCGTGCCGTTGGGCGTCGCGGTAAGCTGTTTACCGCAGGTGTTTTTGTGACTAGACTAGTGTAAGTTGTAACGAAATGATCGTTCCTGTAGTACCGTCAGTGTGCGTGTACGTATGCATGATGTATTTCATCACATACTATTATGCGTTCTTCTGAGTGCGCATTTATTTGGTAGTTTATTCTACTTTCAGTACCTAGTTGTATCGGTACATATCTGATCATAACAGTGTTTTGTATATGTTATTTATTTGTGTTTAGACACAGACATGACAATAATTGACACTACGACTGCGTCTACGAGTACTACGACACAGATGTGTTTACCTAGTACCAGTGACTCAACGAGTAATACTAATAATAGCGGGCAGGATACGACTGACAATCAATGGGCAAGAATGCCACATCTTGCAGAGGACGTACACGGGTACGATAACGCTTTTTATCTGGATAACTTTTATGAATATGAACAGGGTTTTTCAGTTCCTATTATTAAGGACAGATTAAAATCATTATACGACTTTTGGGTATCCATAAACACCAATCAGGAGGTGTTATCCGTCATTTCGGATGGTTATAAGTTGCCTTTTGTTTCTTCTCCACCACCTCAGTGTTTGAAGAATAATAGATCGTCATTTAATCACACTGTTTTCGTTTCAGATGCTATTAATGAACTATTAAACAATAATCTGATTACTGAATTATCTACAGCACCTTGTATTATCAATCCCTTGTCGGTTTCCGTTCAGAGCTCAGGAAAGATGAGGTTAATTCTGGATCTGCGTTATGTTAATAAGTTTCTCTGGAAAGACAAGATTTCCTTTGACGATTGGCGTGTAGGTATCGAGTTTTTCAACAAAGGTGATTTTATGTGTTCGTTCGATCTTAAATCAGCCTATCATCACATTAACATATTTCCTGATCACACTGCATATTTGAGTTTTGCTTGGGATTTTGGTGATGGTATTAGATATTTTTCTTTTCTAGTTTTGCCTTTCGGCTTATCTACAGCCCCGTATATTTTTACCAAGTGTATGCGTTCTTTGGTTAGACATTGGCGTAACAAAGGTATATACATCGTCCTATACTTAGACGATGGGTGGATCAGAAATAACTCATACAAGGAGTGTAAGTCTGATGCTGATGATATTAAAGCAGACCTGATAGCTGCCGGTATGGTGCCAAACAAAGAAAAATCTGTTTGGGAGCCAACACAGGTAATAGATTGGTTGGGTATGTCATGGAATGCGGAATTAGGTTCCTTGGCAGTTATCAAGAGGAGAGTATCTAACGTTCTGCTCTGTATTGATTCTATTTGAGATGCATTTCCTTCAGTCACAGCTAGATCTTTAGCTTCTTTTGCTGGTAAAATTATTTCTCTATACCCTGTAGTGGGTCCCATTTGCCAGTTAAAATCTAGATTTATCCATCATGAGATCTCAAGACAATGGCACTGGGACAAGGTATTTATGATTCCCGCAGACAGTGGTATTATTGATGAATTATTCTTTTGGAAAGATAACATTGTATCTCTGAATAACCGAATGTTTTTTGAATATTCCTTACCACAGATCATTATGCATACAGATGCAAGTGGAGTGGGATGCGGTGCACAATGTGGTCTACTGAAATTTAACCAATCATGGGATTCACAAGAATCAGGTAAAAGCTCGACATGGAGAGAGTTGAGAGGTGTTCTCCTGGCTTTAGAAGCATTTCTGCCAGAGATAAATATGAAAAGTGTGAAACTGTTCACTGACAACAAAGGTGTTGTATCTATCGTGAGTAAGGGTAGTATGAAACCAGAGTTACAGATACTCAGCCTGGAGATCTATAAACTGTGTAAAGTCAATAATATCCTTCTGGATGTTCAGTGGATTCCACGTGAAGAAAACACAGTAAGGAGAATGATTTTGACGACTGGGGCGTCTCCTGGCAATTCTTTCAAATTTTGGATGGTATTTGGGGTCCTCATACTATTGATCGTTTCGCTGACAATTTCAATAACAAGATAGCCAAATTTAACTCTAAGTTCTGGTGTGCAGGTTCAGATCATGTTGATACCTTTTCGATTAGTTGGGCTGGGGACAATAATTGGGTTGTTCCGCCCATTTCTCTAGTTCCTAGAGCGATTAAACATTTTAAAGCTAGTCAAGCTCTCGGTACTCTCATCGTACCGTATTGGCCTTCAGCATCTTTCTGGCCTATGCTTTTTGGTCCCAATAGTTCTTGGAACTTCATGGTCTCACATGTCATTAGGATCTCTGATCCTTCACATGTTTTCGTACATGGGAGAAATCACAAATCGATCTTTGGATCCAAGATGATGAAAAGTCATGTCCTATGTGTCAGGATTAATGCTAGTTTATGAGCAGCTTATATATTCTGAATATATAACCTTTCTTGGAATTGTAAATCCACTGGGTGAATTCCAAGCGCATAGTCATATCTCGCTGGAGATTTGGACTTTGATTCTGACAGTCAGAATTATTTAGCCGCTGGGCTAGATTATTGTCGTTGCCGCTGGGCTTGACATTATGAGCAGCCATAGGGCTTGATTATGTATTATGATACTAATTTCTACATTTTATGTATTTTTTTATTGTACAGGGAGGAAGAGTATCGTTCTACCATGGAGAGAATTTTGGAAGCCTCAAGGGCTGACAGTACCGTATCGAAGTATAAGCGTGCTTTTAGGTTATGGACAGTATGGTGTCAGGACAATGGGCTGTGTCCCCTCCCTGCTTGTAAAGATGTTTTAGCAAGGTACTTTATCCATCTTTATAATAACAATGTTCCTTACTCTTCGATAGAGTCAGCATTTTATGCTATCAAGTGGCATTTTGACTGTTCTCCACTTGTTTCAGTTAACCCATGCGACATGAAATTTCTCAAATTACTCATTGATGGATTAAAAAGATTACTAGCTAAACCTGTAGTGCAGAAGGAACCAATTACAGCTGAAATGCTGCACAAAGTAGTGGATAAGTTTGGATTTGGTAATAATCTTATGCATATTAGAATGTGTGCTATGCTACTGGTTTCTTATGCCGGTTTCTTCCGTTATGAAGAAATCTCTAATCTCAGATTGCGTGATGTGCAGCTGTTTTCATCACATGCCAAGTTTTTTGTCAGAAGAAGTAAAACTGACCAGTATAGAGAAGGGGCATGGGTGATAGTTGCTGTCTCTGGTAAAGTCACATGCCCAGTTTCTATGCTTAAGAAATATCTATCTCTTGCTAATCTAGATACAAGTTCTGATGACTTTCTCTTCAGGCAGGTCACTTTTAAGAAGTCTACACAGCAATATGTACCTAGGAGTGGTAAGCTCTCATACAGTAGATGCCGTGAGATTTTGCATTTTGCACTTATAGAAATTGGATTGAATCCAAAACATTTTGGACTTCATAGTTTGAGGTCAGGTGGGGCATCAGCAGCTGCGGCGGTAGGAGTTCCTGACCGTTTGCTTAAAAAACATGGTAGATGGAAAACAGATGTTTCCAAAGATAGGTATGTTAAAGAAGAACTTAACAACCAACTTATTGTTTCTTCTAATTTAGGAGTGTAATATTTGAGCCTATATAGTTATAGGCCCCCCTCTTGTATTGATGTTACCTCATGTAATAGTATGATTGAGTGTGATGGTTTCACACCTTGTTTCAGTAATAAATCCGTGTTGATAAGTATAATCCTAACCCGGGGGGGGGCACTCAACTTTTTTTTGGGTAGGAGTGTGCCGCCCAGGGTCTCAAAAAGGGGGGCTAAAGAACTGAACTGAGTGGATTTTATGACGAAAAATAGGGTCTTAGGAACTGATTTTTTTTCAAAAAAATAGGTCTGAGAACTGGCCTATAGTTCAATTTTCTATTTATTTTGGTTTAAGAACGCAAAATTTTCGAAAAATTGGGGCTTTGGAACACAAAATTGGTGCCTTGGAACCCAAAATTTCGCGATTTTTGAATTTTCAATAAAAATGGGTCTTAAGAACTGATGCAGGCTCAAAAGGGGGGTCATAAGAACTAGCAGCAGAGGGTGAAAAAGGGGGTCTTCAGCGCGGCACATACCTATACCCTTTTCAAATGTCAGTGCCCCCCCCCGGGAATCCTAACCGTTCATTGTACTGCCCGTTCTTTGATATCTGATTAGGGGTTAGCGGAGGCTATGTGCCCGTCATCGAAGTGCCGTGCTCCCCAAATTGTGTTTATAATTAATGTGTTTCTTTCAGGAGGACGAATAGCTGAATAGGAAAATTCTTATTTGCGGTTGAGCTAAGTGAATTAGAAAATAATTGAATTTCCTATAGTTAGCAGTAGTACTCTGGGAATGCGGTATTGTTATGGTAATGAAGAGGTCAATACGAGGTATGATTGAAGGTGACCAGGGCGTGACGAATCCACTGACGGTATTCGAGTCGGCACAGAAGGACAAGCTATATTGGCATAATCCGGACCTCTTCACTTATGAGGAATAGGTATGTTGTTTATCTTTGAAACATGTTTGTATCTTTACATGGACATAATCAGTTTTTATACTAGTCATCTCTTTACAGAGAATGTGTAATGTTTGGCATGGGACGATACTACACAAGACGTGACTTTTGATCGGTACCTAGTTGGAAGGATAAGGAGGATGAAGTTTACAGAGATATGCAGATGAGACTTTTAGAAGTGGAACTAGATGATTCCCTTGGATTGGCAATGATGATTGATCAGTGCAGGATTTTGATCCAAGCAAGATGGAGGAAAAAAGGTGAAGGGGATGAAGGTCGGGAGGAGAGTGGGTAAGTTGGAATTATTTTGCTGTTTATCCCGGTCCGCTATGTGCCCGTCATCGAAGTGCCGTGCTCCCCAAATTGTGTTTATAATTAATGTGTTTCTTTCAGGAGGACGAATAGCTGAATAGGAAAATTCTTATTTGCGGTTGAGCTAAGTGAATTAGAAAATAATGGGAGTTACGTTGTATTGATTAATAAATGGTTTGTAAATAGAGGGCGCTCATAACTATGTGTTTCGAACCAGACGACGGTGGTTACGCGAAACCTAAATTTTGAATTTTGAAAAAATTCATCATAGGTTAGAAGTATTTTTTTCCAATCCAAAACCGTTGGAGTTGGCTAACCAACGTCTCCTTGATGACAGAATTTAAACCGTTGTTAAGCATTTGTCCCATTCACTTGATCACGTAACCTCGTTCGCATATTTTAACCTGAATATTCGTGAATACGCCCGTGTCCAGCGTCGTCTGCCTAATAAAGAGCCTGCTAAAAAGTATGCCACATACGCTCCAACACATGGACGAAGGAGACCTGGTCGTCCTTGCACAACATATCTGACATACGAGGGGCAGTCAATAAATAATGAAAGTGATTATGGTATGGGATGCATGAGTGATTCTATTGAGGGGATAATGTGATCAATACAAAGTATGAACTTTTGTCTTTCAAACAATACAGTTTTGGATTTTTAAGTGTGAACTATGACGTCATAGCATTGTCTCAAAGTAAGTACACTTGGGACACTGCTAAATCAGTTATTTGGCGGGAAATTTGAATTGTTTTTATGAAACACGTGGTAAGAAGATTGCATAACATGACATCAGAAGCAGGTAAATCCCGATTTTTCTTCGCATAAATATGATACAAAAGACAATAACTTTAATCCCTGTGTAATTTGGAATGTGTAGTATAAGAGGAAAAGTAAGGAGAAGCAATTGAATAAAAGGTATACAAATATCAGTATTTCAAATAGCTAATTTTCATTTAAAAATGCCCAGTCAGTGAATCACTAATATTGCGGAAAATCAAACAATTTAGGAAAAATTCAAGCAATTAACCAGTTTGGAAGATTCCATATGATAGTTAACTAATTATCTGAACTTATTCGCATGAAACCTGCAGAAACAATGCGCATGCGCAGACGGCAGATAATTTTGAAACGGGCCCAAAATGGCTAAAATCATGAAATTTACCAGATAAAGGCTTACTGCGCCTTCAAATTCTAATCAGAAATAATGAAAAATGCTTAAATCAATGTGTAAATATATTGTGATAGTCAAAATGAAGATATACATGAATGTATCAATCAAAGATGGCTGCCACAACCTCTCTTATTACTGTTATCTTTAGAGCTACTAGATATGTATTGTGTAAATAATCGTCATATAATTTCAATGGTTTGAGGACATTTTATGAACAGCTCCTTTTGAAATCCCCACTATTATTGCTTTACATCCCACAACAATTTGTTAAATTATAATCCCTCCATTGTTCTTTATCCTTTGTTGTTTTCTAAGGTATATTATTGCGGATTTTGCTAAATAAAAGCGTATTTGAGATGGTCCCTTCTTGTTCGTATTAAGGCATTCAGATTTAAAAAAGAATGTCAAACAGAGATAAGTGTGTATTCTAACTATGTGCCAAGTGTTATCTGTTTTTATGCTTGCATTGCCGAGATATACGCAAATGTATCAATGAACCCATATTCAACATATTACATATCCATCCAAATAATTGACAGATTTCAGTCAGTGTCTGAAACCTATTGAGTTTATGTTAATGACGTTACATAACCAAAGGTATCTAACAATCCAAAAGTGTATCGTTTGAAAGACAAAGGTTCATACTTTGTATTAATCACATTATCCCCTCAATAGAATCACTCATGCATCCCATACCATGATCACTTTCATTATTTATTGACTGCCCCTCGTATATACAACGCTTAAGGGACAATGAAGGCATGATTGAAGATCGACAGATTGTAACTCTTGCTCAAGACCGTCGTGCGTGGAAGAAACTTGTGGTCGCCTGCTCTGCAGCCAAAGGATGATGATGATGATTAATAAATTCATTCATTTTAATGTTAAATATAGAGAAATAAATAAATAAGTTTGTTTCTTCTTCTTTGAAATCAATTAGTTATTGAGTAATGCATTTCTCAATCAAATTAATTATTTAACAATTAATTTATCAATCTAATCATTTGATTATTGTTAAAGGTATATGACCCGATCACTTTTTTGAGGCTATGATTTTTTTTTTCACATCAAGATATTTTGGTATCAGAAGAATCCCCATATTTTTCTCATTATGTCTGTAAATATTAGGGGCCAGAAATGTTTCATTTGGAAATTATAGGCTAAAATGTGGTGAATTACTGCCAAAGGTGCTTAACCACCAGCCAGTCTGTGTACTCAATGGGCACATGTCTTTTGACCTTGCGCTTCTAAAAATAGAACCATTGGAGTTATGCAACTCAAACTTTGGAATGCAACAATTTTAAGGGTGACCTTTCATGTAAAATAGAAAACCGTCAAGTTGAAAATCGGGTCATCTACCTTTAACCATCAAAATGATCAAATAATTAATTAATTAATATGAATACACACATAAATCATAATAAAATTGATAAATGTTGAGGTCTCAATGTATCTGAAATGTTAAAATCTGGAAATGCATTATGTCAATGAAAACTTATGGTCTTTTTAATCTGCCGAAATATATTTTTAATTCATTATTCATTTCAATGGGGAATTTATATGGGGATTCAGCGAAGGCACGTTATTTCCTTCAATTTCATGGAACAGAATGAGCAGATGTTGCAGGAAACATGAATTTATTAATAGCAACACGTTTGTTTAACTCATAGTGAAAAATTACAGTCCAACTTTGATATCTAGGATGATTTTGACACCATAACCAAGTGTCTTTAAAAGACTGTTGGTTGCTATAGTGTATTTGCAACAGGAAACCGGGAATAATTGATTACAGTTTTACCATTGACACCTGTACGAAGACTAAATATCCCGGCTAAATATCTTCTTTCTTCATCAGTCATCATTTATTCATACACTCTTACATGTATATAGTAGTATCGAACCAATCCGAGAACAGGAAACTAGAATACGCGAAATGCATTGAAAATATCTAATTGCACTTCGGTTCACGCACGAAGACACATTGTTTTGATACATTGTTCAGACAGCACTGGTTCGTCGATCTTTACTGCGGTATAGACCATTTCGAATCCGAAAATATACGATCGGTTTCGAATGGTTCCGATTAGCCGCGAGTCATGAAAACCCCCGGACATGCCGGAGAAAAACAAACGTGTTTTCACCCGTCTGCCGGTGTGGTAGATTACGTCGTTGGTGTTGGTGATAGATTGTCTCCCTCACATAGTTGTATGTTGCGGTGTTTCAGTAACAAAAACGGCGAGATAAAAGAGATTCGGGGTAACACTTCAGCATTGCCGTCTGCTCGATCATTTGGAAGTTGCCGGTATCGACAACATTGTTGATAAAAACAAAATAGTCTAAGCTTGTTCCACGTTTTACTTCTCATGGGTTTTTACGCGTGTATGTAAACATAGTACACCACTAGGCGGACAACCAATTGTTATGAATGCGATTAACTGTTTCGAAGAACACACGACCTGTTTTTCCGAAGATTTCCGTTCTCTGGTTAACATGTTTGTATTCGTTATTAAAGCGATTATCATTGTGAATTTCAATTTGTATAATGTTGTGTGTGAGGAAGTGTATGTATATTGCACATCCTTAATAGTGTTGAGAGTTGCCCGCGACTATAATACTAATACTAAAAATAATAATAATGTGGATTTATATTGCGCACTAATCCACCAAAACGGTGCTCGAGGCGCGTTACAAAAAATATCTTACATTGCAACATACATTTGTATGCACAACTTTATCTACAATCATTTAACTTATACAACTTAATAGTATAATAATGATGTCAATAATAATATCATAATTTAAACTTACTAAAAAAATTTAAAGAAATATTTATGTAACAAAAAACACATTATTAATAAAAAGCATCCTTTGTCAAATGAGTTTTTAAAGACGTCTTGAATTTTGAAGTGTGCCAGGGATGTGCATGATCTAACATGAATGGGTAAGGCGTTCCAAAGACGTGGTGCGGCAATTGAAAATGCTCTGTATCCCCGACAAGCGTGTTTGGAACGAGGTTAACACAGAAGTGACTTGTCGATGGAACAGAAGTGACTTGTCGATGGAACGGAATGTATACGAGTAGGTGGTCGAATCCAACGAAAAGTGTACACGTGATGTTCAGGCCTCTAATAAAATAATCTATATCTTGACAATTTTATTTTTGTGTTATACGTATCCGCCTCGATGAGACGGTTCGCGCCATACATAATATGACCAACTTAAATGCACAATTGGGCGTATACGAGCAATAAACCTGCTATTTTTTACCCTTGTTACAAAATAGTTGTTAAGGTTTTTTGTTAGACATATAACCGTTTAGATGAAATCGAGCTTAAGCGGAAATAATTTTGCCTGTTTGATTGGTGGATATCTCAAGAATGCCTCTTTTAATTTGTGGTTACTTTCGATCAATCCCTGAATTGTTGTGATTTTTTTTTGCTGTGGTAAGTTTTGACGTTACCTACAAATACATGTTTGGTTAAATCTCACTTTCGGGGAAGAATTCGCCCGAGGTAGAGTAATTTGTGCTGTAAGGAAGCCTAAATATGTTAAGTACTTAAATGCATTGTCCCCATTCAAGTCGATTTTTTGATAAAGCTGTTAGTAATTTTAAAAGCTGAAACCATCGGTTTGGTAAAAAAAATGCATTACCTCCGAATACCTATTTAAAACACTGCCATTTTAATATAAACAAAGATTAGTGAATGATATCTATAGAATAAGCGAAGTATGATACAATGTACATGTGCGACAAGTTTTACCATTTTGAAGGCAATATTTTTTGAAATATCAGCAATAAAAGGCTGTATTTGTAGGCAAATTTGAAATATGAACTGTTACCTTCAAATACAAATAACGATACCGTGGTACTTTCCTCTGTTGTTACATACTTGTAGCGACTGGAATAAAGTAGAAAGGTGCGCTGCGTTCGGCAAGCAACGGAGAAGTTTTGCATCAAACTTTCAGCCTTTGTATTAGTAACCTTTCACAAAATTCTGTACTTAGTGTACAAGTGCATCAATAATTATGTTGTTGTCTTAAAAGTTGATTATGTAGCCTCCCTTTGTCTCAATCTTATTACTCCTATTAGTGTAGTTTTGTATGCTATTCACGCAAAGACATCATCTGACAGTTGATTTAAATCGCAATGGGGGTGATTAATGTTTATATAAATATTCAGTGACAGCATCTCGTGCATGACTTCATGCTGTATTCGGAGGTAACATGTATATGTAGGCAACATTCAATAATAAACACAGTGCATATTGGCCCTAAACTATTTTATTTTACATAAAAGCAGTGCGCAATCATACAATCTGACTGGATATATTATTATATTTATATTTGGAGGGGTAAAAAATAATATTCCTTAGTAAACGAAAATGGGAGGTGTTGATTTAAATAAAATGCATGGTGTAATCACACTGTTTTTGCCGAGAACATATTTTTTGTTGGTGTTAGAGTGAATGAATGATATTTATATCCATAGATTACACGTTGATCGTCTTAAAATCGATACATTTAGACATAACATCCATGAAATTTCGGTTTCATAATCAATATTTTCATATTCCATTTTGTATTCGTAGGTAACTTATATATTAGTTAATGGGCATGGTACAATTCCTGCATTGTTTGTCGCTTTCATTCGCACCTACTATTATGTAAATACTAGCGGCGTACCCTCGCTACGCTCGGGCACTCGCTAGCTGAGTATTATTATCTAAATTAGATACCTTCATGATTTGTAGCAAAATGGGCATAGATAATGAGTTCAAAATTATAGATCCCTGAATTAATTTTTTTTCATTTGAAATAGACTTTGTTCACAGAAATTGAGTTTTGTGATATCTTTGAATCTCGGACCCTATTTCAATACCCCATTTAGGAGGGAAACAATGTTATAGTTACCCCAATTGTTGGAAGTGGCTCTTTTAACTTCAGGCTTTTTTTCTCCATCTTTTCTAACTTTCATTTCATTCAGCCAGCATGCTTATATAGGATTTTTAAGCCTGGCCCGAGCATTTTGCTTGAGCTTGGTCCCTTAGACCCAAGCGTGTGTCCGTACGGACCGACGATTTAAACAAACAAACAAACAAACATAAAACAAACAAACAAACAACCCCCCCAAAAAATGTGCAGTACCAACCCCATACCCCATACCCCATATAGTGTATACATGGTATAGAAGATAGTGTGCGGTTAGTCGTCAACATGATCAAAGCGTATATTTAGGCTATTGTGCAATAGCAAGAGGTCCTTGATACTCAGGTACCCAGTGTACCCTTATAATCCAGACAGGCCTACCCACCCCCATGTGTTCATACACACGTGTAGGCCTAGATTTCACAACCCCCTTCGCAGACGCCCGCCCCCCCTAAATGTTGCTAAGTCTCTCATAGAAACCGCTGTATTAAATAAATTTAGGTCCGCGACGCCACTGGGTTTTTTAGTGGTTTTATTAAGTTTTATAGTGGGTCTTTCATAGTTGGCGGGAGGCGGGTTCTCACCATGATCACTTGATGTACCCACCCAGTTCAGTGTTAGCCATCCGTTTATTTTATTTTTCGGCCTATTGATATTAAATTATTTCTCCAGTAGGACTATTTCTTCATGCAACAGTTCCTTGTTTATTTATAGGCCTATCCCCCATGTATAATATGATATCCCGGTTTTCTGGCCTATCTATGTTTTTATATAGCGCGCCCTGCCCGTGGCCCGCATTGTGGATGGGTCCGCGATGGGACTGAGGCACTGTCGTAGAAACGCATTTTCCCTGTCACTATTTAGTATTAACACATGTTATCCTGGATGCAGGCCTACGGTTTGCGCCTTATACGGTTTGCGCCGGCCTTGCTCCCAGTTCCTTCAAAGGGGTTCCTGTATTGTACCCTGGCTATATAATTGACTTTTTGTCTCATCATGCCGTTTTCTTGTACTATAGGGTTTGCACTATGGAGCAACGGATGCTTGCCGCCTTTACTCTACCACATAACAAACTACGCTTTGAGCCACTAACGCGTGTGCACCTACGCGTGTTCAGGTATCGCCCGATTACGCGTGCGCCGGCAATCGGCGCCTGACTACGCGTGCGCCGGCAATCGCCTGAATACGCGCGCGCCGACAATCGCCCGATTACGCGAGTTGTGCGCCGGCCGCCCAGCGTATACGCGGCGCGTAGCAATAACATAGCAACGGGCTAAAAAAACTCGAATTTCACGAAATCTAACCCAAAATAAGAAAATCAAACATAAACTGGTTCGTTGTGGGACCTATACGCACTCGCATAGAAAATTTGAAGTCAATCGAAGGTGCGGAAAGGGGAGAACATCTCAGGACAAGAATCGGCGATTCCGTATTATTATATAGATGATGTAGGAATGTATAAGACGGGAATAATATTGTTTGGTGCGTAATATTGTTTTAAACCAGCTTGTCGATATGATGTATGCGTAGTTAACCAATTTCCCCAGGAATTGCAGAGCAGTGACTACTGAGGTACTTAATATTGGCCATTATTGTAGTTGTATATGAAAATGGAATTCATGTGTAACAATATAAAATAACTTGCTTCATTTTTGCTCTGGCAGGTTGTGTAATGTCACCGAAACGTATTTTAAGTGAACAAGAAATTTAGTAAAACCTTTTCATTTTTTTAAAGGTGTGAGGGAATCGAGGGTAGGCCTATACTGATTTCAGTCTTAAATAAAAAAAAATGCTCATGAATAATGCTTCCGACATTTATTTCTTAGTGTAATTGAACTAAGCAGTGGTTGATTTTTAAAAAAGATCATAATGAAAGGCACATGCCCGACAATATCTCTGTCGTGTCAAAACTTATTAGATTAGTGTTGTTAAATCAAACAACATTGAATTTCTAAACATAAAATTCCTATTTTTCCTATTATATCCTATCTGACAAAATATATCATAATGGTGATTCTATGTCAAACGGGGTCTGCCTCCGGTTGAAACTCGATAAAGACTGACTATGTACGACATTCAGAATGATACAAATTCCAAACTCGGAAATTATATCTTAATTCTAATCTGACAACTGAATGTTTCAGTGCTGAAAGTTGTATGTGCTTTATTCCGTTGTGGACTGAAAGGCAAAATATTTGAATGTTCTAGACTTTGAACATGTAAGGCTCATATTAAACTTATATATGTATAAGGTCTGATTTCAAAGTATATATTAAATTAATCAAAAAGTGATCTGGCTTTCATGTTTAAAACAGCTATTCAAAATGATAACTTCCAGAAGACCTCACTTGCCTCCTTTATTTAGAACAAATTGAGGAAGGCAACCGGTTGTTTTATTGCTTAAAACAAATACTGACATTCAAGACTATGAATTACAGGCAAATCAAACTGTTTGCTTAAAGGAAACCGCTAGCTTTCTAATTAAAGATGGCTCGATGAACTATTCAATTATAGTTGATTCGATCCAATACTTTGGATTCACACTGAAACTGAAACGTTCATTCTTAACATTCTAGAATGTCCTATAATAAACATAGAGTAATTAATTTCTATTAGATATTTATCCTCGCGACATGAGAGACCTAAAGAACTAACTACACACAGAATACATCAAGAACCTTTAAACTTGTTAAGTAGAGATTACAAGGCTGAATGATCACGAGGCTGAATGATCAGATGTTTCTTAATTAAGTTTTTATCATGTTTAGTTTTAATGATGAACATGCTTTTTACCAAATTAGATCAGTAATTATATTAGTATTACTAGCGAGTTAATTAATTGTTTAACTATACCTTTACGAAATTTTAACCCAGAACGATATGTATGTTGTCATCATCTTGCCCTAAATCAGATGTTAAATATTACACACTTCTGACTGTTTTGTAGAAGTTAAACGCACATTCTTAATAATTGTAAGTCAAGCAAGAAAGACACTAACAAAATTGGATGATCAGATACGTTAGCATAATAAAACATTTTCTGCCATAATTATCATGTGCAAAAGGTTAATTCTATTAAATATGCCTTTAACATCAAGAATAATAACAGTGTCTATCACTAGTGAGGTTATTGATGCTTAGGGTGTTTTCTTTTATATCTTAGAAATAGGAACATTGTTTTATATTATTTTAATGTTTAATTGGTTAATCTTGCTGTTTTATTCAAATGTTGAATATTACGCAATTCTGATTGTTTTGTAAAAGTAGCGCTGAGTGCACATTTTTAAATCTACTTATAAAGTCAATCAAGACACCATTTTGATACGACATTCCCCCTCACACGCGATTCAGGGCATAAAAAACTACGTCGAGTACAATTTTGCCCTTAAACCTATGTCAAATCAACAAATCCAACTGTTCTTAGTCAACGAAGTTGAAGTTAAGAACAAATGTGTTACCTACGAATACTTTGATTATTGCAATGTAAGCTACCGTGTTTTAAGTCTTAACATGTTTTTCTCTTATAGGAATGCTTAAAAATGTTGTCTGCTATATTGTTCTTAATAAACCTTTTCAAAATTACAACTGACAGTTAGATATTGTATATTTTTTTCAACATTAAATTAATATTCTAGTATCTATTTAAAGTATACTACTGGGAATATGTTCATAATATTAGGATTTAAACATGTTTTAATATGTTTATTTAAAAAAACAAATATTGTTAACAGCCCTGCATAGTTATTTCACCCCAAAATGTAACATAAATTAAGTAGAACATTAATTTATTACAGTTTTACTTCTCTTACCTACGTATACATTACCTGTTACCTTCGAATACCAAATTTCCACATTCCTCTCTGTACTTAGGTTTGGGGCGCATGCTCAAAGTTCTAAATTTTACAGAATGGGTCATTCCCCTTCTTTGAGGTACATGAAAACAAATGTTCATTAAAATCATCTTGGTGAAAGTACACAAAGTGACTCAACCTCATGTTTCAAAGTATTGAGAGCCTAGAAATGCTACCTAACTGTGTGAATCTAAAATGTAAACAAAAAATGAGCACCTGGACAAATATGATCACTTTCTATCAGCATTAGCATCTTCTGAATACAATCACAAATTTGAATGAAATATGTAAATAGGTGGAATAATCATCACTTGATCAAAATGTGGTACTTGTATTTGTAGGTAACATTGAGAAGTGTACCTTCAACTTCATCATTCCGCCACGTGGTCAATAGGAGAGATTAGTGATGGCACTTTTTTCCATACAAGCTTGATATGTTGACTTTGAGTTGGGAAAAGGAATAAGAGATTGAAGCATTTTG
The DNA here is from genome assembly GCA_035610835.1 of Ophiura sarsii. NCBI lineage: Eukaryota > Metazoa > Echinodermata > Ophiuroidea > Amphilepidida > Ophiuridae > Ophiura > Ophiura sarsii. Next base: position 53,525,359 of record CM069446.1, read on the forward strand.
AAACTGGACCCTAAAAATCTAGCCGTGGACACTTTTCGTTGGATTCGACCAGGTATGTATGGTTTAAGAAGACATGTGATATACTGCCATATCATTTAAAGCCTTAAAAACAATGAGCAACAATTTGTATACAATTCTGTAACCAACCGGCAGCCAATGTAACTTCTTTAAAACGGGAGTGATGTGAGATCTTTTCCTAGTTAGAGTGACCAAGCGCGCAGCGTTGTTCTGAATACGCTGAAGACGTCTTGAGGAAGGCCAAACAAGAGGGAGTTGCCCATATCAAGCCGGGAGGTTACAAAACTGTGATCAATTTGTTCAGTGGCATGATATGAAAACATTTCATAATGAAATGAAGCAGAACGAACGATATTAGAAATATGAGCATTAAGAGACATTGATGAATCAAAAATAACACCTAAATTACGAGCCTTTGTTGCAGGTGATGTCCGCATCACCAATTGTAATATGTGGGACATGAACTTTTGACATTTGTTGTCTAGAACCAATCAAAACAAATTCAGTCTTCTCATCATTCAACTTGAGAAAATTCTCCTGCATCCACCTACGAATTTCACAAATGCATGACTCGATACACTCAATGGTTTGATCAGCACACTGTTGGGTTGGTTTGGAAGATAAGTACAGCTGCGTCATATAAACATGATACTGTAACTTGTAGTTAAGAATTATGTTATGAACTGGATAGGTATAAACAGTGAACCATTGCGGTCCGAGGACCGACCCTTGTGGAACTGCGTAATCATGAACAACTGAAGTGGACGAGGAGATCCCAACGCGAACATATTCTGGTATGTTGCTCAGATATGATTAACACCATTTTAGCGCATCACCATGCAAGCCGATAAAATCGCGAAGTCTACTAAGCAGAATGTTCACACACTCGGCGCGCTACTCTTAGCCAATCAGGAGGCTGAAACTACACCTGGGCCCCACCTGGGTGATATGGAGTAGAATTTCAGTCTCTTTTTTCGCACGTTTGTTTTTGAACGACGTTTGTGATAACTCGTTCAGAATTTACCATCAAAATCTTCCGTTTCTATGATTTGTAATTGGGCAGTGAACAAATGAAATGACCGGGGAAGAAATATAAATACCCTAGTTGACCATTAAGTTAAATCTGGTGCTTCATCGTCTCAATTATGTGAAAAAAAACACCAGGTATTTCTGTTGACTTACCGTAAATTTAGACAAATACGCTTAATTTTACGGCTACCACATCAAGCTTAAAACACGCCTGAAACACGTCATTATTGACAATAAAAGGAACAATAACATTGATAATACACTAGCAGCGTCACATTGTGTATGATTTAGGTCGATACATGCGTAAGTTTTGTTTCTCGAAAAAAGGTAGAGCTATAGTTGAGGTGTCATGTGAAAGCCCATTTATTTAGCTACATTGTGTGCATAAATCAGGTATTCCTATAACTGTTTGGCTGAGATTTAATTGATTATATTGTGAAAGTCAGGGGTGGTGGCGGTGGCGGCGGTGGCGGTGGCGCTGTGTACAATCTCTATGGGGAACAAAGAAAATGTTCCCAATTGTACGTTCAATTTTTGCTCTCATTTTATAGATTATTTTATATTCTATAAGATTCTGTTTCAACAAACATGACAACTATTATGTAACATTTGTAATCATGAATCAAGTGCATTGTCCTTGGCTTTTTCCCTATTCGCTACACAGTGAACTTGCCCTAATTCATCGGTTTTACATTCATGACTATAACAAAAAAAAGTATTCAACCGATGATAGAAAAATTATACATTTTTGGAAAGCTCTCAATTAGGGGAATTCAAAAAAGGCCGTTTAAATCAAGATAGGGTGCATACCCCCCAAAAAAACTTTAACTCTAATAAATATGAAATTTAAACGTTTGTGCTCATTTACATCTCGATATAGTATATTTCAAAAAGTTACAATTGACAACCATTATGTTCTGATGGGTAATTACATGAGGAACTAATATGCACCGTAACATTATGATTGGGATTGGTATACAAATATTATTGAGCTTAAATCAAAATATGAAGAAAGAAAAAAAATCGATATTTTTTTAACATTCTTAATCACAACATGTTACCATTAGGTCCTATCTAAATTCCAATAGCATATTTGGAATCCTTGTGAGTTTACTACCGTTCAGAAAATATATACTTTTTATGGAGTAGACCAAGTAGTTATTGCGATATGCTAATTCGAATCTCAGAAGTTGTAAAATGTAAAAATCTGTACATGCAACGGTAAGGGAGGCGAGTTCAAAACACATGGCCATAGACATTTAGACGAATCTTTTCGGAACAATTTGGTAGCAAACATGCCACAAAACAACAACGATAAACCATTATTAACACCATTTATTAAAAATCCGCGACACTTACAAATTCCTTTTACACGCACGCAAGCGGCGAGAAAATGCTGTGTGTGGCACTTGAACGGCCGGGAATGAAAGGGATATTGATTAGTGCAACTGCGTTGGTTCGTGCCTGAGCCAGCGGGCTATTTGATTATGAACAGGTAACATGTGGTATTTTCTCCCCGCGTGGTTTGTTGAAAATGTGAATTACGCAACGGCACGGATTTGGTGCTAATCATGGCTTATCTTTGTCGCTTGGTGCCAAGTTTGGTACCAGTTTGTGCCTAAAACATCCATCCAAATGTCTATCTAGCCTCCTTGGTCAAAAATTAATCGGAAGTTACTCTATGGGACATAAACCAAGTGTATGACTTTCTTTTGTTGAGCACTTTATTATTATTCAAAGCGTTACACTGGTTTCAAATCATCAGCTGCCACATGTTTGTAACCCTCTTGCCCGATTGGTCTTTTAGAGGGCGATAATTGCTGTGGTGGTTCCGATCCGATCATGGGTGCATTGTGAAGATTTTCTCCATCCTCAATGGTTTCTGGTAACGCTCTGTTTCTTGTTTCTGGAAGCCACAGTCCCAATAGACCAGCAGTTAGTGCCATGACCCCGAATATGTTAAGTGGTAGATAGTGACTGGTTTTCTCCTAATGATGGTAGAAAGAAAGGCACATAATAGGAAGAGTATTCATTTAGTTTAATCCAGATTTAAAACATACCTTGCGGACGTTTCGAAAACAAGCTGTTTTCTTTATCAACACTGATGCCAGAGTGACGATCCTGTGTTGATTGCACTTTTTTCTGGTTGCTTGACAACAGTGTTGCTAGATGATTTTGCAACCAGAAGATCGTCGTATACGTGACTGAGGTAGAACTGCCCCTCGTCTCTATTCATGGTGGTGCCCTGCTTCCTGATCTCTATAGCCTCCTTAACCCATCTTTTGTATTTGTCTGTCTCTTTGCCTACGACCCTTGCCTCATCCCAGCTGATGACATGGTTCTTGTCTATCACATGATCTGTAATGGCTGATTTGTTTACTGCAGATTGTGACAGTTTTCGATTTGCCCTGGTGCGCACCGTAGTCACTGCTTTCTCTGCCTCAGACTTATGTTCATCCATGCGTTTACCGAATTTTCTTCCGGTCTCCCCGATGTACACCTCGTCACAATTCTTGCAAGGTATGGAATACACGACATCGGTAGTCTGAAGGGGATCTCGCTTGTCTTTAGGGTGGACTAGCATGTTCCTGAGTGAGCAGTGAGGTCTCATGGCTGACATGATCTTGTATGTTTTTAGAGTTCGAGAAATTCTCTCAGATACTCCCTCCACGTACGGTAGAACGACCATGCCTTTGGATTTGTTGCCATCTTCTTTCTTTTTCTTTTCTTTCGTCTTCTTTGGCGCATTCATCTGTTTTTTGACTTTATTGATACTCCAGGTAGGGTATCCACAACCCTCTAGCGCTTGCCGATTATTGGCCTCTTCCTCTACTTTATCTTTGTCTTCTGTCACGATTTTGTTGTTCCTGTCAAGTAGAGTGCGGACTACGCCTAACTTTTGATGGAGGGGGTGATGAGAGTTGAAGTTTAGATACTGATCCGTGTGCGTGGCCTTTCTGTAGATAAGAAGCTTAACTGAACCATTGTCGCGACGAACTATGAGCGTGTCCAAAAAGGGTATTTGTCCTTCTTTTCTTTCTCGTAGGTGAACTTTATAGAGTTCGTAGCGTCTATACTGTTAAGGTGATCAGTGAGCTTGTCTATGACGTCGTTGCCAACCACTTCAAGTATGTCATCAACATATCTCTTTCATAGTTTAGGCTTGCAATCCAGCGGGGCTGTAGCAATGGCAGTTTGCTCTAAGTATTCCATGTAGATGTTTGCTGCTAATGGAGATACCGGGCTGCCCATGGCTGCGCCGAACAACTGTTTGAAGATTTTCCCTCTGAACGTGAAATATTATGTGGTCGAGAGTATAAAGTCCAGTAACTCCACCACGTCGTTTACAGTTAGGTTGAAACCTTGAAGCTTGTTGTATTCTTTAAGCCAGTGCTCTTTGGTGAGTCGTTCTCTGACTATTTCAAGAACCTTGCTGATAGGTGTATTGGTGAAGAGGCTAATGACGTCATGGGAATTAAGGATGTCTCCCTCCTCTATGATGACTTCACCCATTTCTTCAGCGAGTTGTTTGGAGTTTTTGACATGATGATCAGTGTTCCCTACCAATAGACCCAAGATGTCAGCTAACCATCTCGACGTGTCGTAACCAATGGTGGCAGTGTAATCCACAGGTCTGAGTGGTGTGTTAGGTTTGTGGATTTTTGGTGTGCAGTAGAGTCTTGGTATATTTTCTGCTGTGGGGTAGAGTTGCTTGTACTTGGTCTTCGGAATTTTATCTTCATCCACTAGTCTTGTAAGGATGGCTACCAGTGTATTTAGCAGTAGGGTCTGAAGATAATTCCTCGTATGTTTTGGTGTCAGATAGCATAGCCATGGCCTTTGCTTCATATTCAATTTTGTCCAGTACTACCGTAGCTCTACCTTTGTCTGCAGGCAGAATGATGATGTTGTCAACTTTTTTCAGCTCTTTTATGGCTTTACGCTCATCTTTCGACACATTCGACTTAGGAAGTTTGGCTGAGTTTAATGTGCTAGCTTTGCTAACTTTCGCTCTGAGCTGTACTGCATCGGGTTTGGTAAGCTTACGGCAAGCTAATTCTGTGGCCAAAACAAACTCCTCCACGCATACATTATCGGGCGAGACGGCAAAATTTAAACCTTTTGCGAGGACACTAGTTTGGGGTTTGGATAGTTTATATTTGGAAAGATTAATTACCCACTTCTTTAGCTGTGTTCCGGTGAGGTCTGGTTCCGATCTTCTTGCCTGTCTATCACGATAATCGGGTGATTTGCTCTTCTGTTCCAAATTCTGTAGCTTGCGCACCTGACGAAATTTTGTTTTCTCAAAGGTTTTCTCGCGAACTCTCGTTATGTGTGACGAGATTTGTTTTCCAAGCGATGATTCCGCGGGAATTTTTTCTTTCAAAACCTGATCGAGTGAAGAGTTATTATCCTTTAATTTTACCATTTTATTGTTGATAACACGTATTCTTTCGCGTAGTAAACTACGTTGAGCTTTGTGTACAATATCCTTGGCTTTGTTGGTATTGATCGGGCATTTCAGCTTGAGACTGGGTGGTGTGAGGCAAAGATCTCGGCATCGGAGACTAAATACAAGATGAAGACATGAATAGAGACGAGGGGCAGTTCTACCTCAGTCACGTATACGACGATCTTCTGGTTGCAAAATCATCTAGCAACACTGTTGTCAAGCAACCAGAAAAAAGTGCAATCAACACAGGATCGTCACTCTAGCATCAGTGTTGATAAAGAAAACAGCTTGTTTTCGAAACGTCCGCAAGGTATGTTTTAAATCTGGATTAGATATAATAAACCAATCTACAATGTTAATATAACAGTCCTGATGAACATCTTCAACAAAGTATTCATTTAATTAATAAGAAGTAAAAATTAGTAACAATTGTGTATTATTAGATCGTCTACGTGTATGGTGGTGTTTATTTCCTACACACTGCAAAAAGGTTGCTTAAATATATATATGCAACCGCTCAACTGTTGAGTAAAATTTGCCCACCGTTGGATAACATGTTTTCACCAACAGTTGAACAATTCTAGTTACTCAAAAGTTGGGCAATTATATTCACTCAACAAATTCACATGTGCGTAACTTGCATCAACTGTTGTGTTTGCGTGATTTTCCTCAATGCTCATGCAACAGTTGCAAAAGTGGAATATTTTTACGCAACATATTTTAGCAACAGAAACAGTTTCCACCAACATTTTAAGGACATTGTTTTCGACGAATTGCTCAACGCTGGGGATTTTTTACTTTTATACAACGCCTAACTTTCTACATATATTGAATGCATTTTAATCAACACGTCAAACAACCAACGGATGATAAAAATACTTTTAGCAACGTATTTTAAGCAACCTTTTTGCAGTGCAGGACATAGTTCTGTATTTAAATTTGGTCAGAAATGTTGTACATTGAGGTCTGAAATAATTGACTACTTCTTCCAGCTAAATTATTTAACTGCCAGTGTTTTCAAAATGGCTTCTCTTTTTATAAAAAGAGGAATTTTACAAAATGATGTAATAGTAATGGGCCTACAGCAGCATTTATTGCCCGATCACAATTCCAATGGTGAATGTGGCTTTTTGTATATTTGTAATTTAATTTTGGAAGGTATATTTTTTGACAAATATTTGAGCGTTGCAAATATCTGCAAGTTTCTATTCCTCAACATAGAACCATACCCATATCTGTGTTTTACATATTTTAGTGTATTTGGAAGTACTAACACTTTCCATGCGGCTAATATTTTTACCATACACAAAACATATTCTTCAGAAACCTTTCCCAACTTTCAAGGTCTATCTCAAGGATTACTGCACCAATACTAGGCATGTTTGTACTTATTGTAATGCACTTTTCATGGTGTTTCCAAATATGGTAATGATATCTAACAATTTTGACATTTTTGAAACATTTTTTTGTAATGTCGTCTGCAGACGCCTGTCGCGTGGAAAGTGTTAAAAAGGGAAAATAAATGTAAAATAACAAGTTGTACGAAATTAGACTTACTAGGTATATGATAAAAGGTGCTACAATCCCACCTATGCGTGCCGATAAGGAACAGCTACCAAAGCCTACATTTCTGTTTAGGTGAACATAGTGCAAAGAATCATATATGAATATTAAGTACAATATTAGGCTAGTCAAGAATTTGAGCAAACTGTATGTATGTACATTATATAGATGTCTTTACCACCAATGAATATATTTCATAGCCATTTCATTATGATATGATTATTATACATTTTTCTCTCTTTTGCAAGATAATACACGAAAGCTGAATATTTGAATAGGCCTATGTGAGTAAAACATGAAAATACCGGTTATTTTATTCACAAAAATGCGTATGTTCGACTTTTGTCACACACTTGTAAATGAAATCGAACATTTTGTGTAGGCCCTACACATATACAGTTCTGAAAATTATGGAATAGGTGCTTCTCTGAATTTCAACAAGGACGAAAGACACCCAAACGTACACTAAGTTCCATTTCACTGTTGAGGGTATGAAAAATGAACCCAAGAATTGAAATAGAAAATTGGTGTAAAATATTTGGAACACCTTATAATCTCTAACCTTATGACTGTTGGAAATATCTCTGTAGCATAGAGCCAGGCAACACCAAAACTAATGCTAATACAGAATTTACCTATCGCCGCTGTGGTTATGATGGCTACTGATAGGTCTGTTCCAGAGGCTGAAAGGGAAAAAGAAACAATCCAAGATCAACCAGGAATATATATTTTTGAACAGTTGATAGTTTTCCCATCCGGTACTGAGTTTATTCACGAATACAAAATATAAATCTCTCCCTTTTCTTCTTCCGTTTTTTATCCAACGTCATTTCCTCCCTCGCATTTTTGTCTGATACCCTTCTCTCCCCTCCGTTCCCCCTCTTTTGCTCACAACTAACTGAGCTTCGTCCCAATTTTTCAAAAGATTTGAAGTGTTTTCTTACCTTCGAAACAGGGTATTTTCAAGTATATAATTATAATATCCTGAGATCAACTCACCCCCACACACCCCTAAACACATAAATACAATGTATGTCTTAACACTTTTCACGCGGCTATTATTAGTTTTACCATGCGACTGGTCACAATATACAAAATAGATTTGTCAGAAACCTTTCCCAACTTTCAAAGTCTTATCTCAAGAATAACTGAAATAGTACTGGGCATGTTTGTACTTATTTTAATGCATTTCCCATGGTTATTCCAAGTATGGTAATGGAGGTTAACTATTGTGACAATTTTGAAACATTTGGTGACAATTTTGAAACATTTGGTGACATTTTTGAAACATTTGGTGACATTTTTGAAACATTTGGTGACATTTTTGAAACATTTGGTGACATTTTTGAAACATTTCGTGAAATTTTTGAAACATTGGTGAAATTTTTGAAACATTTGGTGTCATTTTTGAAACATTTAGTGATTTTTTTTTATTTTATTTTTTTATGTAGGTTCATCAGGATTGTTCAAGTAAATAGTAGAAAGGTTGATTTTTCTTTTTTACAAATCCATGGTGGTAAGTATAATAAGCTTATTATACTTACAGTTTAAACGTTACGTTTCATGCTCACTGAGCACTTCACCAGACTAGTTGACATCTGACCTCTTCACTGGCTTTTTGTAGTGAATACCACCGGAAGTAGAGGGCGGTATTGAGATCAAATTGTCATAGATGTTGTTGAGTTGGTAAGCCCCGTCGTCTTTGTTAAGAGTCGACTTTCCTCTCCGTCGAATCCAGATTGCTTCCTTACTAAAGGCGTGCTGGAAACTACCAAAAAACGACGCGGCCCAACTACGAGCTGAGTTAGTGGGTGTTCTCAAGACAAGTAAATCCCCAAAATCCAACATCACCAAACAAGAAAGATGTGCCGTGAAACAACTACAAAAAGTAAAGTCCATCATTATCCTCCCAGCGGACAAAGGCAGAGCTACAGTTATTCTTGAAAAGGATGAGTATGACTCCAAGTTATCCGACATGCTTAGTGACACCAACACTTACACCAAGCTCAAGAAAGATCCTACACCTGTCTACAAAAGGAAATTGGTGTCCATCATCACCAGACTGGAAAAAGAGGAAAAAATAACACATGACGACAAGAAGTTTTTGTATCCAACCGCGGAAAACGTCCCCAGGATTTACGGCAGCCCCGAAATACACAAGAACAACAACCCGCTTAGACCTATTGTTGACTACATGGGATCGATTGCGTACAATGTCTCCAGATCTTTAGCAGATATCCTGGGACCTCTAGTGGGCACAACAGTACATCACGTTCTCAACTCAAAACAGTTAGCTGATGATTTAGCGGACATCTCAGTTGAGGATGACGAGATACTCAACTCGCATGACGTTGTGGCGCTGTTCACCAACACTCCCATTGACCTCACATTAAGCATCATCAGGAAACGACTGGAGAAAGACCAAGACTTAAAGAACAGAACCCGGCTCACAGTCGACGACCTGATGGAATTAATTCGGTTTGTTCTCACAACAACTTACTTCAGTTTCAAAGGGGCGATATATGCTCAGAACGCCGGTGTAGCGATGGGTAGTCCACTCAGCCCTATAGCCTGCAATTTATTCATGGAATGGCTGGAACAAGAAGCCATCGCCACAGCTCCTATGACATGCAAACCCAGACTATGGAAACGCTATGTGGATGATGTACTAGAGATTATCAAGCAGGGCCAAGTGGAGAATTTAACAACACATCTTAATACCATCGACCCCACCGAGCACATAAAGTTCACACATGAGCAAGAGCAAGACGGCAAGATCCCTTTCCTCGACACCCTAATAATTCGCAAACCTGACGGCAGTACCAAACTTTGCATCTACAGAAAGAAGACACATACCAACCAGTATTTGCAGTTCAATTCACACCACCCCCTCCACCAGAAGTTGGGTGTTATCAGGTCGCTGCTCGACAGAAAGGAAACTATTGTCACTGAGGAAGAGGATAGAAAGGCTGAGGACAATGTGATCTGCGACGCACTAAAACAATGTGGCTATCCCAAATGGGCCATAAACAGAGCCAAAAAAGACAAGGAAAAACATCAGAAGAAAAAGGAGTCCAAAAAGACAGCAACCGACAACAAGTCAAAAGGTATGGTAGTCGTGCCCTATGTTGAGGGACTGGCAGAGAAAGCCTCGCGTGTCTTCAGGAAACACGGTTTCGCGACGGCCATGAAGCCTCACTGCACCCTACGCAACATGCTCGTCCATCCCAAGGACAAGCGGGACCCTCATCAAACGGCCGAAATCATATATGAAATACCATGTAAAGGTTGCCCAAAGTCATACATTGGAGAGAGTGGACGTTTATTTGGCACACGGCTCAAAGAACACAAAACGGAAGTTGACAAAATTAGTGCAAAGTCATACACGCGGTCTCAAAGGAAATCGTCAATAGAGGAACAACACAAATCCGCGGTGACTGAACATGTCGCGGCCACGAACCATGTCATCGGGTGGGATGAGGCCAAGGTCATTGACAAAGAGGCGCACAAGACAACAAGATGGCTAAAGGAAGCAATCTGGATTCGACGGAGAGGAAAGTCGACTCTTAACAAAGACGACGGGGCTTACCAACTCAACAACATCTATGACAATTTGATCTCAATACCGCCCTCTACTTCCGGTGGTATTCACTACAAAAGGCCAGTGAAGAGGTCAGATGTCAACTAGTCTGATGAAGTGCTCAGTGAGCATGAAACGTAACGTTTAAACTGTAAGTATAATAAGCTTATTATACTTACCACCATGGATTTGTAAAAAGAAAAATCAACCTTTCTACTATTTAGTGAAATTTTTGAAACATTTGGTGAAATTTTTGAAAGATGTGTTGAAATTTGTGAAACATTTGGTGACATTTTAAAAACATTTGGTGACATTTTGCAATGTCGTCTGCAGACGCCTGCCGCGTTGAAAGGGTTAAGATCAACATTTTCTTGACTTGAAAATATCAGATTATCATGTTTCACCTGTTTTCTCAGGAAGACACGCTGTGATTATACAAAAGACTCCTGCTCCTATGAAAAACACAAACATGGACGGACGCCTTCCCCACCTGTATAGAAGTAATAATCAAAGATAGACCATTTCAAATCCGAACATATACGATCCGTCCCGAATGGTTCCGATTAGCCGAGTGTTTTGACGCTCGGTTACATGACTTGTGAGCTCGCGAGTCATGTCCATGTGCACAGAAAAACAAACGTGGTTTTCATCCGTCTGCCCGTTTGGTAGATTGCGCTGGTGTTGGTGATAGATTGTCTTCCTCACAAAGTTGTATGTTGCGGTGTTTCAGTAAAAAAAACCACAGTTTTGACTATCTGTGCAAAAACGGTGATCTGTGGATAAAAGAGATGCGGGGTAATATTTTCACATTTTACCGTTCTGCTCGATACATTTGGAAGTTACTGGTCGACGCCATTTATGATAAAAAACAAAATAGTCTCGTTCCACGTTTTACTTCTCATGGGTGTACGCGTGTATGTAAATATAGTAAATCACTCGGCGGACATCCAGTGCTATGAATGCGATCAACTGTTGCGAAGAACGCACAATACGCACCTACTCCACGTGACATGATTTTCCTAAGATTTCCGATCTCAATTTGAAATGATCTATTTGCTGGGTTCATTGTACATAACTAGTGGTATTTAGCCATGCATATGCATTCCATAATTAGGACCATAACATAGGGGCGAGGTGGTGCAGTGGTTAGGAGCGCTCGTAAACTGCGTGAGTTCAATACGATATACCAACACAGCCTCGTCCCCGTGCCTCCTTCAAACCGTGCAGATTGAAGTAGGCATGCTCATAGCGCACCGTGGTTAGGAAGTCACGTAGAACTATTGGTCCCGTGTATCGGAAGATCGCTTTACTCCTTCGAAAAGAGTAGGGGATCATCCCGGTCTGTGTCTGTACGCTCATGTTTATATTCCTAGGTTCCAGGGATATCATATTTAAGTTCTTGATACATTGTGCGAGTATACTCGACAAGAGGTTTATGCACACTGCACAGTATAGGAAGATGATGATGATGATGATGATGATGATGATGATGATGATGATGATGATGATGATGATGATGATGATGATGATGATGATGATGATGATGATGATGATGATGATGATGATGATGATGATGATGATGATGATGATGATGATGATGATGATGATGATGATGATGATGATGATGATGATGATGATGATGATGATGATGATGATGATGATGATGATGATGATGATGATGATGATGATGATGATGATGATGATGATGATGATGATGATGATGATGATGATGATGATGATGATGATGATGATGATGATGATGATGATGATGATGATGATGATGATGATGATGATGATGATGATGATGATGATGCAGACAAATGTTGAAACTTTAGTTACTGATGATACCAATTCAAATTTGTATTTCACCCCTGAAAAATCGGGTCTAAGGTTGTCAGCTTCCACTTCCACTGCACTATGTAGAGCCGACCATTATGCTTCTTGAACATCTTTTGTTTCAAGCTTTAGTGACGGTACGACACAATCCCTTGATCGTAAATGCTCATAATGAGTTCTTGAGTCAAGTGGATCTTTGTTATTAATGAACGGAAACAAGCTATTGCAAATATCCTTGGAGACTGAAAAAGGTTTTTTAACAACGTACAACACGGGCATACCAGTTTCAATAATAACTTAAGGGGAGGTAGAACGTTACATAATACTTACCACATCATCATAAATACGATACAGATATTTGCCGGGATCTCCACCAAACCGAGTAGAAAGAAATTAATATATTTATTTCCCGCCAATTTGGCACTATAGAGTGATAGCCCGAAATAAACCACAGCGTTGACAGTCCTGCATATCAGAAAACAGAATTATAAAACGCAGTGTTAGTCAGTCACAGCATTCAGATCCCGAGTTTTTCGATTATATATCAAACCAATACAATGAATCATTGAATAAGACGGGAGACTAATAAGTGGGAGACTATTCAAGGATACTTACCACGAATAGAACATAATCAGAGCATTTCTACGTATATTTGGAGTACGGAATAAATCCAATGCCGAATACTTCTGCTGTACCCTATCACTATCAGTATTGATGTCTGTATGGGAGAACAAGAAACAGTGTGAGGATAACATTCCTCGATAAACTCGATAATTTTATCGAGATTGTATCGGGGCTCGATACGTTTTGAGCTCGATATTTTTTAAGTTGAGGTTCGATAAAATAGACATTGGGGCTCGATATTGAGCTTGATACAAGGGTCATACCAGTAGTCACTAATGCCCATTTTAATGAAACACACCAGGATAAACACTATTATAGTGTTTATTTAGACACCGCACCACTTGTCCTTCGTTACATTTAGACAAGGGTATTATGCTGCTCGATAACTTAGCTTTTGCTGCTCGATACGGGGCTCGATATTTTTTTCAAATCAGACTCGATAAAGAATCTCATCGGGGCCCGATACAGTCTCGATAATTTTATCGAGTATAAATGGAACCGTTCCCTTACTTGACGTAAAGGCATATTATAGGATCTTTTCCATGGTTAAATATATAGTGAAAATGAACTGTTCCACTAGCAGGACAGTTTATTTTTCACTCTAAATTCATGATTTTGTAGTAATAAGGAATCGTATCGCTCTGTAACTCAGAATATATTTATTATTTATGATCAGAAATGTAAATCTGCAAGAAAATCTCCTTTCATGAATAGAGGGCGCCCCCTGGAAAAGATCACATAATATGCCTTTAAGTGAACAGCTGGACTTACTGAGATATTGTCTCTCTCTTGTGCAATACCGTATACTACAAGAAAGCTGAATATGTAAGAATGTGGGCGAAACGTATTTGCAATGATTATTGATGACAGGAAACGACAGGAGGAAATACCAGTTCTTTAATTCTAAAAAATGCGTCTGTGTGAACTCTCTGCGATACGCATGTTGCATTTTACTTAGAAGTCTATGTAGAAGGATACCGTCAGAAATACTTCCGTTTATTGTATCAAGTCTTCTTCACTAAAGCGACTTCCTAAGTAATCAAAACGTGTGGCGGAACAGCACGCTGTTTAATGTCTCCACTAAATCGACTTCTCAAACTACGAACGTGTGGCGGAACAGCACGTTATTTCAAACTGATCTCAAATGACATTTGAAGTGTTCTACATATCAAGGATCTACATGACATATGAAAGGTTGATATGGGGTATTCACACGAAATTGCATTAGATGCTATACTATTAGAAAGTTTCGAGGCCACTTGCATATTACTACAGTGGAACCTCGTTAACACAAAAAACAAAGAGTTATTTAAGTCCCGAGCTTATATTTTACCATTACGATATGACGGGATAATTCAAATTCCTGTTAACACAAACTAAAATGCAAGGCCCACACTCACAGAATTTTTTACCTAAGTTATGTAAAATTTTACATAATTTTGAAGCACGTATAGAACACCAAAACAATTTGGTAACATTTTACATAAACTCTGTTTGGTAAAAAAACCCAAACTATTATGTATAAAAATGCAATTTTACTAGGTATTTATTTTGCACAGTGGCTAGGTATAAATTTTAAAAACTAGTTACGCATTTTTTTAACGTAAATGCTTTGTAATATTTTACCACATGTTATGTAAAAAATCCACAACATTATGGGAAATTTTGCTTAATTTTTTAGTAAATATTTACAAAATGACTAGGTATTTTTTACTGAATTTGAATGTAGGTTTAAGGTGATTGTTTACACAATGACTGGGTATTTTTTACTGAATTTGCATGTAAGTTTAAGATAATTGTTTACACAATCACCGGGTATTTTTGACTGAATTTGGATGTATTTTTTAGGCAATTGTTTACACAATTGCTGGGGAGTTTCTCCGGAATACATTGACAAATTTGAAGGTAAGGAAGTAGTATATCTTTCCACTTTTGGTAATGCCTTTATGTCCTTGTTTTCATGATGTTATTGAAGTCATCTGAAAATCATAAGTTATCAATCAATCAATCAATCAATCAATCAATAACCTTGCATCGTTGCATTTTGTACATACTACATACGTCCTAATCACGTTTCACATGGCCACATGTACAAATGAGCCGCTATGAAATGATGCATGCAAACGCAACGCATGCACGGTGTAGTACGACGCTCGGTGACAACACAAGTTTCACTTTTTTCTGTGAATCTCTCAAAACTTATGATTTTCAGATGACTTCAATAACATCATGAAAACAAGGACATAAAGGCATTACCAAAAGTGGAAAGATATACTACTTCCTTACCTTCAAATTTGTCAATGTATTCCGGAGGAACTCCCCACCGGCTGAGTGTTTCTCTAACGCTCGCCATCTTGTATAATTACACGAGGAGATTTTACCCTGCGATTAGGGAAAGATTACGACTTTCACCAATCATATCGGTAATTCTTACTTAACACGTTGGGCGAAATCACCTTTTACCGATTAAATTGTATTTTAGACTTTTGTTTTACTTAATTTCGATAAAATATCTACAAACCCCGGTAATTATCTCCGATACATTTCAAAAATGTAATTTTAAAAGTTACAAAATGGTTTAGTAATAAAGAATACCTCGCATTGTGTACTTTTTGCATAATTTTACTTTACATTACGTTATTTTACTTAACGTGCGCAAAATTTCTGTGAGTGCAGGCAACTTTGTGTTAATGAGGTTGCACTGTAATACATTACTGTTTTCTGCTTACACATCGTTAATTAAGAGGAATCTTTTCTATTTTTGATTTCGGCTTCGGTATCTGCTTCACGTAATGTTACCAAGAATATTGATAATATTTGTCTGCCATTGGCGTCAATTCCGTAGTCCTGAGAGGAATCAATTTCTAAGGCCTCGCTGGATGAGTCAAACGGCAAAATTAATCGAACTGCTTCGCTAAACGCTAATTAATTCTGTATGTTTATTAAAAACCATTGTCACCTACCAGGCTTTTTCTTCTCCTCATCGTTTAGGGAATATTTCTCGAAGAAGTCGTCTGAAAGCGATACCTTATTAATTTTGGCAATTTTACGTAGTGTTTTTTCTGCCTGTTTGTGTTTTCCCGTAGAGACTAACCAACGAACCGATTCTAAAAGTAACCTGTGAAATATAGTACAATTTTAACTGAGGAAATAATTCCATTGATATTTCGATAAATTGTCGCGACTGCATCGAGACTCGATACGTTTTGAGCTCGATATTTTTGTGAGTTAAAATAGAAATTGGCGCTCGATATCGGGCTCGATACGAAGGCTATACCAGTAGATACTATACCTTTGGGAATATTTAGCAAAAATTATACCAAAGATATTAACACTTTCCACACGGCTATTGGTTTTACCATATAAAAAATAGATTTTCAGAAACCTTTCACAATTTTCAAAGTCTATCTCAAGGATTACTGAACCTATACGAGGCATGTTTGTACCTATTTCAATGCATTTCTCATGGTGATTCCAAATATGATAATGAAATTAAATAATTTTGACATTTTTGAAACATTTTGTGAAATTTTGGAATGTCGTCTGCAGCCGCCTGCCGTTTGGAAAGTGTTAAGGGACTATCATATCAAGACTGGTATCGAGACCGTATCAAGTACACGATACGATGGGACAAAAATTAAAATAAACAGCACGAAGCTCTATTTACATACCGCACCACTTCGTTATTAGCATGTGTAGTCTAGTGGATAGCACGCAGGGTTCATGATACAAAGGTTGTGAGTTCTAGCCCAGCTATAGCCAACATACTTAGTCTCAATTGCCTCGTCGACTCAAGCGAGATTTGGGAGCTGTTAAAAAGGGTAATATTACAATCTAAGTGCTGATATGGATGTGCGCCTGGCAGCCTACGATAGATGAAAGCGAAATGATTGTGACGATTTCCTAACGACATCGTAATAATATAGGCTACAGCGCCATGAGCGTCGCTTGCGGCGGATACCGGCGCTTTATAAATATCCACTATTATTATTACTATTATAATTATTGTTATATTATAGACAAGTGACAGTATGCTACTCGATAAATAATCCCTTGCTGCTCGAGTCAGGTCTCGATATTTTTTTCAAATCAGTCTCGATACAAAACTAATCGTGTTTTGATACATTCTCCGATTATTTTATCGAGTATAAAATGAACTGTTCCCAACTCACTGTATTGAATACAACACACTTCGATTACTCTGCAAGGATATAAAGATACCCGGGAAAGATACATTCAGCGAGATCAGAATATTCTCCAAATTTGCTTTATAATAATTGAATATACTTCTAATAAATGCCAATTCCTGGGTATTTTCAACAGTAAAATTCACTTACGATGAAAAAACACATAACTTTGATTTTCGAAATGCCCATTTCCTGAAATTGACAAAGAAATGAACATTTCCTGAAATTGACAAAGCTCAGGCAGGAAAATACCCTAGTATTGACTTTGCTGGTCCATTATGTACAAATGTGAATTTTCATCCTTTATTTGTAAATTACAAGTAGTATAATGATGATGATACAATTATGTTTTATACACATGACATACATTACCCGCTTAGGAGCGCTATTAATGCGGTCTGGTAAACCTATTGTTATCAATTACTACGAGAGGATTACACAGTGCGCGTGTACAACCAGGCAATCATATTTAAATTCGGGGCGTGTACGAGCGGTACTACTTGCTAGCAGCATGGGTGAGTTTCCATTATGTTGCAGCCGGTTGGTTGCACACGAGAATTATGTCTAGCAACCAGCTTTGATGGAAGGCGAATATTTAAATTTGGTGCCGGTTTTTAGGGCACCAATTTACATGAATTTATAGCGCTGCTAAGCGGGCCTTGTAGCCTAATGTTTCTGACTCTGACATTGATAAAATGAAACGTCTTCTCTTACCAATAGGACGGTATACAAATTAGACAGGGAACTGAGATAGCTATCTGCATCGTTCTCCAATCAGGAAAAGCGTAGGCGATGGCTGCTGTACTGGACACACCCACGCCCCAGAATATCATATGCACGGCTCCCATCATGGTACGTTTTTCCGCTGAGAAAAGTTCCATAACGATCACAAAGCGCGTTAATTCCACACCCTAAGAAGTTATGAGTATGAATTCAATAAAACACATGATACTATAGCTAAATGGTGTTTGATGATGACTATTTTGGTCATGCATATTGGTTAAACAATTCCGAATCTTAATGTGTGGAATTTTAATGTCAGGAATTCGTACGAAAATGTCCCATGGACATTAACAGTCCAGATAAAGCCATTTCACATTACTGATATTTGTTACAGGAAAAAGCTGAAAAGGGCATAAGATGCATCCTTTAAATTATTTCGTGTCTTCATTTTAAAACATTCTAATTACGTTCCTTTTCATTATAAGAAACTTAAAGTGGTGATTACAATTTGTTTCATGAATAATTATAGAGAGCAGTTTCAACTTTAAGATTATTCAAAATTGGGAAAACAATGTATAGGCCTACATAAACAATTCTGAAGCAAAAATTACCTGCTCGAAGAAGCCAACGCAGAACCATATGAAGACGAACAAAGGATACGTATGTACAAATGCTAACGATGTGCCGAAAATTGCCTCAAACAACAACGCTCCTAGAAACACCTTCTTTCGTCCAATTAGATCTGACACCTGACCTGTGAAAATGGCGCCAAATAATACACCGACGAAGTAAATGGACTGTGCTGTTTCCGCAAGAATATCTCGATCGCATACTAGATCCCACTGTTAAAAATGGGATATACATGTAATTAATGTCAAGGTGGAGTTTTTCACATTATGGTAAATATGTGAGTGCTTAAAAGTGTAAGTGTAAAAGATATTTAAATCGTAAATAAAGGGCTTGTTTATTTATAACAATAGGCTGAAGAGCCAGGAAAAACCCAATAGTGACAAGCACTAAATTAGAGGGATGCCCGAACATCAAAAATAAATAAAAAGGGACAGACAAAAATACCCAAATGGGGAACAAGACAACTGAAAGGGAAAACAGGGACCAGACGAATGAAACAAAAGGAACTGGCTACAGGAGATGGTGGCGAACAGCAGTCTTGAAGGATGGTAAGGTAGCGCTCTTGACAACAACATCAGAGAGATAGTTCCACAAAGTGAGAGCAAAAGGATAAAAAGACATTTTGGAAAGAGATAGTCTGCAGAAAGGGGGATCAAGAGAACAGCTGTTGAGGTTGCGAAGAGTGGGTCTGGGATGGGGCTTGTACGGATTAGGAGACGATCAAAGATGGTTGAAGATCTTGAAAAGATGGCAAAGAACAGCAATATCACGACGCAATGAACATAACAGTTACAGAATACCTATGTTACAAATTATAGAAAACTAGAAGATATACTTTTGATATAATATTTGAGTTTGTTGTACTGTATATGTGAGGGCATAAATCGTCTGCGCATCGAGTCGTTTGACGGATGAACACGTCACTAAACGGATCTGAAGTGACATTTTAAATGCTCTACATAATGCACTGCATTGCACCCACCTCCATAACAATAGTAGTTTCACCATGTAACGGTTGATAGTCCCATCCGTTGGTACACTTCACAGTCTTATTACTTGTTTCTCCTTGCGTAGAGTTAGAAACGTCGTCGTACATTTTGCACTCGGAATAGTCCGATTCCCCATCGTTGTCTATAAATAATGGGACACTTTGGTTTAAGGTGTATCCAGGGACTGCCTGAAAGAAAGAAAAATCAGACAAAATAGGACTATTTCTTTTTCTTTCGACCGGTTTAATTAATCAAAGATATTACTCACCTGTTGTGACATTCCTTCGCTACCTGAAAGACTCGACAGTCTATACCAACGTTGTTTTATATCACTACTTGGAGAATGTGTGTGACCCAATACAGTTCACTTTGCACAACCTGGTATCAGAAGAAGGCATTATGTTTCTCAGTCACTACCCTTCAAGATGTATCACTTTCCACTCGGCTATTTATTAGTTTTATCATATACAAAACAGATTTGTCAGAAACCTTTCCCAAATTTCAAAGTCTATCTCAAGATTTACTGAACCAATAATATTCATGTTTGTCCTTTTTTAATGCATTTCTTATGGTGATTTCAAATGGTAATTAAATTCAATAGTTCTGACATTTTTGAAACATTTTGATACATCTCTGGAGACGCCTGCCACATGGAAAGTGTTAAGGTCTTAGCCATATCATTGTTTTGTCAATCTCCTCCACCTCCAATCATCATAACATTGTCCAATTTATGGTGTGATTGGTGGCCACGACGTGGTCGGTAATTCATGACGACTAAGGGCGTATTTACTCATGGTTCACACTATAATGTTTATCCGGAACACGAGTACTCGTCCAGATTGATAAAAACGTTCATAGATAGTTCATACTACGATCGATGCGGATAATGTCCGGATTGTATGCGGATTGAAATCTGCACTTTTCCAGGTTTCAACATTATAATCCGGATCATTTTTATACCACAAATTCCTGTTCATACTAGCATGACTAGGCCTTTTATACGGATATACCCGGATTTTATCCGACAGGTGGAGAAAACTTGCTCTCATGTGAACACGCCCTAAGAAAGGGGTTTCAGAGGCAGGTTGCAAGGTTAACATATTTCCAATCTGAAGGAGATCCTACCTGAGGAACGAAACATAACTAACGATACGCGAGGGAGTAGGAGATCTTCCCTTATCTATTATTAGTAATAAAAGGAATCTATTAAATGATTAAATCAGAGAAACATAATGTTTGTGCAGATGTCAGAATAAGGATGATTATGTGATTGCAAATCATCAAATGAATTACACAGAGAAGGAGGATACGGTACACCTGAATGGCAACTCAAACCACTGTTTCGTTCTTACAGGTGTCCATTTCATGGTAAAGAACGAGAAGTCAACATAAAGACTTAACAAATGATATGAGGTGGACGACTAATTAACAACCTTTTAGGGCTACAACATGGGCAAGGGAGTATGTTGACAGACCAATATAAAGATGGGAGTTTCATAAGAACGCATCAAGTCAGTGACAGTTATCCAACATTGGACAGTTCTACCTGTAACCCAACTATTTTACTCTTTACCTGACATAGACGCATTTTAAATGCGTCAACACGACCTTTTTACGTTTTACCCTATAACTCGTTAACCAAACATCTGAAGTATGGCAAACTATACCTTTTTGGAATCCTTGTGCTCAGCTGAACAATTTGGTATGCCTTTTAGTGTAATTGAAGGCATTTGAATTTTTGTGCCCCTGTATGGCGGCCATTTTGGATTTTGGGCTTACGGTATATTTGTCGTGCTGATCGTAAAACGTGTACAATAGTTGGGTTTTGATTAATTGACTTACAATTCCCTACTATTCACAACTGTATGGATGGACAGTTGTTCCCGGGCGTTCTCTACTAACCAGTAACTGCTCAGGAGACATATATTAAATGGGTATGATATTTCATTTTCAACATAGAGTTTGGTGTACTTATACTTACTTATAGCACTATATGATAAATAAGTCATCAATCTCGTTGGCTTCGCGCTTCGCCAATTCGGTATAATAGTTAGTATATGTATATGATTATAGAGCAACACTGATCACATTGAACTACGGTTGCAATGACTGGATAACCATAGGTCACGTATCCAGGGTATCCAAGTATGAACTGCACACACTGCACCACTGTCCACTATACTAACCATGCAATGAAACGGGGGCTGGTCCGCTACAAATATGATACTCATCATTTGCCAAGCAGGCAACAAAGTCGCCGGTATAGTTAGCAGTAGCCATACCATTATCTGGTACCTGCCAAAATTACCCAGATGTCGGTAAATTTCGTCAACGTCAACATCCATTATAGACTATTTAGATGACCTTTTATTAGTTTCCGTTAAGGCACTTGGAAGTAGATTTTCCGGTTCCAAGAGCTCCGTTGGAAACCGGGCTTGGAAACTATTCAATTGCCTAGTACATGATTGTATAGGGCGGTAGACACACTGATACTGGCTGAATCATGAAGCTAAGCAGACTTTCCGTACCGTTCCAGGCGAGTGAATCTCTCAATCTGCGCATTGTTTAGATTTGGTTCTTGAATAGCGCATTCTATAACAGTTGCGAAGCTGCGATTAAAGGAAATCCGTGGCATCCGTGCCATGGAACTAGCGCTCAGATATATAGCATTATTAGTAGCAGACCACATCTGTACGCAATGATCGATTTAAGGATGTCAACCTTGCGCTAAAATCTTTCGAGAAGTTTGGTTCCCTGAATTAATTGAGGTAGGGTTAGTTGGCAGCCTTGATGGCGAAGTAGGTGGATTGTTCGTAATTTTTTCAATAATATGATGCCAAATCTGACATATTCGGTCCACAAACAGCGATTTTATCGCTAATTTTAGAATTTAACAACTTTCGTGACTTTGCTTCTTGTATGGCATTCACTTTACCGGACTAAGATTCGTACGCTATTTTAAGAGCAATTTCCGTACTAACGGAATTTTAAGCTCTAATTTCATATAAAAAACATTGATGCCCGACTTCTTTTTGATGAGAAAAACGAGTCTGATTTTCAGCGATTTTCGGTCAGAAAACGAAACTTACGATCACCCATTACCGTGATATGATATGATATGATATGTATCATAGCTTACAAAATCAAATAATGCAATGTCTTCATTCATGAATTTATGATAGCTTAGTCTTACTCTTCGTATAGCGTAAGCCCTAGTAGGCTACATATAATCGGCCGAGTGCACCAATGACGGGTAACTTAATAGGGAGGTAAGCTACCTCCCTAGTAGTTATGCTCTAACTGTAGCATAACTTACTAACGATGTAATTCTTAGAGCATAACTGGCGAATAACACCAGAATAGCAACTAGCGAGGTAAATATCCACATTAATCAGCATCGTCCCCTTACAAAATGAATTGGCGCATATGCCAAGTGTTAACCTATAGTTTAATGTAAAATTCTGACGTGATTAGTCCTCCGTAATATTAAAAGCGTGTCGTCACTCGCTAGGTCATAGGTGAGTATAAATCAAGACTCACGTCGAGTCGGCCGCGATCCGGGAAAATGATGCCATTTTATGGCCAAAAATTTCGAAGTTTGTTCACCGCTTTTTCAAAAATAAGGACTATCATGACATTACAAACATATTTTGGGCGAGGGGCACATACAGACATTGCACCAAAAAGCACAATTTTAATGACAAACACAAGCCTCCGATGGAAACAAGTATTTCAATGGTATATACCATATAACACGTCTCTAACGTTAAATACCTCCGTGGCTTGGATACCTAGTCCTTAGAATTGTAATCACAGAACCCGGTTCGATTCCCAAACGTCGCGATATGCTTCTTTTTTGTTTTGTTCTTTTACCCTTCCACTCACATCAATGTTGAAACTTTGGCTTTATCAGTTTTTAATTAATAAAAACAATAGTAAGTTTATTTATTCAGTCATTTATTTATTTAGTCATTTATTTATTTATAGTGAGTCATTTATTGATGTATTTAATTATCTTATCATTTATTTAGTGATTTATTCACCTATTCAACCATTCTACTAGTATACTCTATGCTTTGGTTTTCACAATAACAATTATATCAAGCCACGTATTCAGAACTTTTAGGAGTGAGTCCTACATTAAATAGCCAGAGTATTATATAGGGTTATACAATAGCCAGATATTTCACATTTAGGAATGTTCGTACACTTTTATTTAATTGAATAGAAGAGACTGTTATGTCTTCTTTTCAATAGTGCAGCACCTGTATATTTTATTAAATCCTAAATATTCATAGGCTGGCCTTGATTTTAGAATAGAGCCAATGCGAGACATGTATTACCTGTCCATGATCCATTTCTCAATACAACGCTTCTCATCACGGGATGCAATATGACCGAGACTAGAAAGCGTGCAAAAAAAAAAAAAAAACTTACTCGTAGAACTTGTTAAAGTTCATGGGAGTGGAGTTGTTGAGAGTAAAAAGAAAGACACCAAGACAAGCTCTAAAAAGAAGAAGGCGTGGGATCAGATTGAGATAGACTTCAACGCCGACCACAAAGTTCATAAAAGAGACCAGAAACAGTTGCAGATGTTATGAAAAGATCTCAAAGCAAGACTAGTGCTAAGAAGGATGTGGCCCGAGTTTCCAAGGAGAGGAACAAGACTGGCGGTGGAAAGCCACCAGAAAATGTTGATTGTATTACCGAAGCAATTGTTGGAATAATCCCGGAGCAGTTTGAAGCGATACAGGCTCCTGATGATGATGAAGGTAATACTTTTTAATTGTAGACATTTTAACACTTTCCACGCGGCAGTCGTCTGCAGACGACAGTTCCAAAATTTTACAAAATGTTTCACAAATGTTAATATTATTGAGTTTCATAACCATATTTGGAATTGCCATGAGAAATGCATTACAATATGTACAAACATACCTAGTATTGGTTCAGTAATTATTGAAATATAGTAGTTTGAAGCGATACAGGCTCCTGATGATGATGAACGTAATCAGGTAATGCTTTTTAATTGTAAACATTTTAACACTTTCCACGCGGCAGTCGTCTGCAGACGACAGTTCCAAAATTTTACAAAATGTTTCACAAATGTTAATGTTATTGAGTTTCATAACCATATTGGAATTGCCATGAGAAATGCATTACAATATGTACAAACATGCCTAGTATTGGTTCAGTAATTATTGAAATATACTTTGAAAGTTGGTAAAGTTTTTTTGAAAAATGTGGTTCGTATAGGATGGTAAAACTAATAGCCGCGTGGTATTGTCTCTTTTATTTTTACATTTCAAAGGTCAGATTAAATTATTGTAAACGCTTGATTGCTTGATTTCTTGATTGCTTGATTGCTTGATTGGTTGATTGGTTGATTGGTTGATTGGTTGATTGGTTGATTGGTTGAGTGCTTGATTGGTTGATTGGTTGATTGGTTGATTGGTTGATTGGTTGATTGGTTGATTGGTTGATTGGTTGATTGGTTGATTGCTTGATTGCTTGATTGCTTGATTGCTTGATTGCTTGATTGCTTGATTGCATGATTGCATGATTGCATGATTGCATGATTGATTGATTGATTGATTGATTGATTGATTGATTGATTGATTGATTGATTGATTGATTGATTGATTGATTGATTGATTGATTGATTGATTGATTGATTGATTGATTGATTGATTGATTGATTGATTGATTGATTGATTGATTGACTGATTGACTGATTGATTGATTGATTGATTGATTGATTGATTGATTGATTGATTGATTGATTGATTGATTGATTGATTGATTGATTGATTGATTGATTGATTGATTGATTGATTGATTGATTGATTGATTGATTGACCAATCGAGCAATCAATAAACCAATGAATCATTCCTTTCATTCACTCGCCTATTCATTCATTCATCTTTTTTTTTTTTGTGTGTGTTTGTTGGGGGTGGGGTATGTTTGTTTATATAGGGGTGTTGGTTGGGGTGTTTGTTGGGTGTTTGTTTGTTTGTTTGACTTATTGTTTGTTTGGTGGGGTATGTGTGTTCGTTTTGTTTGTTGGGGTGTTAGTTTGTTTATTTTGTCGCTTTTAGCATTGATCTTTTCTCTTTATATACTTAATATAACACGCTTATAAAACACGGATAGATACTTAAATCTTGTTTTTTTAACATCTTAGTTGATACCAAAAGTACCGTATTATACCGCCCGGCTTCTTACACTAATGTGAACATTCGGTGCGGGATCATACTGACATGCCTTATTTAATATCACTATTCATCATTGCTCATTAACATACAGTTCACAAAGAGATAATCTTTAAATGCACTAAACAAAAATGGTGATACATTCTAAAAAAAAGTTTACCCAACGTTGGTTAAGGAGGGCACATAAGCAGTTGGGCATAAAAATATTGGATCCAAAGTATCCAATATTGTGTAAAAATTACCCAATATTGGGCATCATTTTTACCCAACTGCTTATGTGCCCTCCTTAACCAACGTTGGGTAAAGTATGTTTAGAGTGTACGTATTTTGTTGCAAATTAAATGTATTTAAAGGATGTCAGAGCACGATTAGCATTCTATTTGATTCAATTAATTAATACATTGTTATGTACATGTATACCGCATTGTATTATGTTATGGATATGTTTCACGAACATACTCGCCAGGATTCTGTGCAGTTTCAAATAACAGTATCATTAGCAACACTTGGCATTGCTATTCTTCCTATTATAATGGTCGAGAGGATTATTTGATATTAATGTTTTTTTTAAAATTTCAAGCACATTGTTTTAGAGTTTTAGACTCTCTTTATCTCTACACGTTGCTTGGTGTGCATGTTTACATGACGCCCTGATAAAGTAAATTGTACCAAACATGGAAAAGGTTAAGAAAGCTTTGTCGTGTCAATTATTGTAAACACACCCCACACTATACGGTATACCCCTAAATGTAGAACATTAGTTTAATACTAGACATGACAATGAATTAAACTTTGCTGTAAGTAATGTTGTTTTCCAATATAAACATTACATTTAACATAGTTAAATACAGTAGCTTAATAATTGTCATTTTTGGTATTAAAAAGAAACCTCAGGTTTGATCTTTGGTCGGGAATACCGTGTCTTGTAACACGTATCCTTGGCCCAAGTTAAAATTGTGGTGGCAATTATGATTATAGTGTATGATGTACATGGCAATGTTGCTTTATCAAACTAATCAGCCTTTTCTGTATATTTATCATAGGCATGGAATCTTTCAACGTCGCTAGCTGCAGTAATGCCAAGGATGAGGGGGGGGGGGGGGGGGGGGCAATCCTCAGTGTTTTAATCAGTTTTTACAAAAACAAATGTCTTTTATTTTTTTTAAAAAGCCCAAATGGCCGTAAGCCCTATATTCGAAGAGTGGGGCGGGGGCACAAAGGGGCGGGGCTACAAAACATTCTGTCAGGGGGGGGGGGGGGGGGGGTCAACTGCCCCCCCTGCCCTCCCCTGAGCTACGCCACTGACCCATTTGTTAAAGCAAAATGTTTTAAACGAATGGTTATTTTTTTTAATTGAATTTACCATCAACAATTGTCAAAGGGGAACAAAAAACCTTGGACAATTAGTAAATGTTGGTCAAAATGTTAGCCAAAATCGGTGCGATAGTGTTTGAATGGGCAAAAGGAGTTGATCTAAAGTTAGACTAAAAATATTCACCAAATTGCATGAATGGAGTTTCAAAAATATCAAATATTTCAGCTTATGTGGGGGTCACATTCCACCTCAAATATACACTGTGTGTGCATGCAAGCGGAAACTGTGCTTCCGTATATCAGCGAATCATCCTCTCCAATGTTCACAAAAAAATTACGCTACTGCTAGAATCCGTTGACTTGTGGTATAACACGTTATACCCCAACTTAATCTTAATCTTGGGTCCGGTCAGGTATAACATTTAGCGTAAATTACCCGCCAGTTACTAGCCTAGTAGCTTACCCCGCATTGGCGCTCTCAAAATTTTGGGTTATGCCTCAGCTACTAGCGAGGTAGCGCTATTCTTCAGCTACCCGTCATTGGTGCACTCGGCCGTCATAGTAATTTAACTTAGAAATATTATCTACTACTAGAAAGAGTAAGACTTTAATCTTTTCATGATGGTTTTAACATAGGTAGAGAGTCTTCCTTGAAAATTCTTTTTTTTGCAAAATGTATACGCCTTTTTTTCCTTTTAACTTTTTTCTTAAAAATTCTGTTCATTCTCATGATGATGTGACATGCCTGCTTCTTATCAAAACCATACATCTAGGCTATGCCATTGTCTGTTGACAGTTGCAGCCAGTCACTGACAGTGCAGTAAATTTAGAAACATTTTCTCTAAATATAGTCCCCTATTAGACGTTAATTTGTGACTGATGGATGATTAAATTTATTTTAATCATGAAAATAAACATGAAGTTATGATAGTTTTAATTTGAATTGTTGCTTGACTTGACTTGCTGTAAGCTTACAAGAAAATGTTTATGATAATAAAACTTACTTTCTATAGTCATTACTATATAATTCAAATTTCAAAACAAATAATTGTCGATCATCAGGAAATATTACTATGTTTGCATTATTCAAATAATACCACCCAGTTTGTTAATTTCGTGACTTGGGTTTAATTTCATTGATTCACTTATGCAATTCAAGCCCATATGAGACTGAGTGGTAATATTTCCGAATAAAATAGCTAAGCCAAATTTCAGGAAAAAACAACAGTTTTTTTATGCCATGGAAACAGTGCAGTTGATACTGTGCTTACAATCACTGTAAGGGTTTGGTTTGAACTGTTTGGGAATTTAAAAAAAAAGTGCCCCCCTCCCACTTCAATATCATGCGCACGCCACTGAAATAAATCCCGGTAGTATTTATTGCTCATTACATTTTTTTAATGAGCTCCCTTGCTCATAACCTTTCTCCCACCTCATGCCCGACCCCGCCCCCCCCCATGAGATCGGAAAAAGTAGCAGAGAGGAAAAGAAAATCCCCTCGACCCGCGAAATATCAACATGTTACAAGTTAATTATAATTAAGTCACTAACATTGCCCTTTTGTAAAGTAACGACACTACGAGAGGGGGAGGGGCTCCAAGTCATGACATTTTGGTCTTCCATCCCCAAGTCAGCACACCCCCACTCCATTTGGTCCCAAACACTCTTTTGAACATTTTAGGGGATAAAACTAGCTTAATTGGTCGGAAATGTCTAAATCAGAGCAAATTCAGGCAAGTTTAACAAAATTTAAAATATTCCTGCGCATTTTACCCCATCCCCCCGATTTGTTTTCTTGCCCACAACTAAATAATACATTTTCTTTTTGATCAAGACATTTTTCATCAATTTCATGCAAGGGCCGAAGTTTAGCTGGGCTTTAGTTATGATAATTCAGAAACATAATCTGTTGAAATTTTGTACGTTCAGTTTATTTTCCTTGATATTATTAAAATATGAATTTAAATAAGACTGTAGAAAGTTATTTAATTATTTTGGAACAACAATGCTTGATTTAGTCAAAAAAGAAATAAACCACAATACCAAATCTAAATTTTAACTTGAAGCGATCACGTACGACCCTGTCTGAACGCGCACCATGTGATCAGTAACAACGAATCGACGCTACGAAATAAATTTAGCTCGAGACCAGATTCGGGCAGCTATATTATAACCATTCACTTGACCGGACTAAATAATTTTATAATATTTTAAGCATGTTTTTAGTTACAAAAGTCTATGAATATTGGGATACCATGGATGAAATTTGTGCTGATTCTTCAAAAGTGAATAATTTACCGTGGATTTGGCTTTAGTTTCGTCAAGTTTTTCTTGAATTCGGGTCTGTGTGATGGCAATAATTTGCACCGAAAATCCAACATGTCATGAAGTTCACAGATAATATTAGATATATTATTTGCATCACATGCATTTTTATTTTACAATTTCATGGCAATTTTTTTTGAAATGTGTGATTATAATCATGAAAAGAGCTCATTTACATCGTGCTATCACGAGGTCAACTCTGACTACGAAGCCGTATCGTTACGGGTGAGTGCTTCCGGGTCGCTGTGTGTGGGTTAGAAAAACAACGGCATTGAGCGCGACTGCATACCCCGCTGCATACTGACTGTGTAGGTTTAAGTTGAAAATTGCCGCGTAAAGACAAAATCGGCTTTAGAAAAAACCATAATCACATGTATGGACGTCGCCATATTGATCAAAGCTATGACGAGATTTACGAGATTTACGAGATGTCCGCGTCTCTGTTTCATGTATTGATATTATCGATTTATGCATTGAATTCCTGCGTGATACCGTCCGGCGACTGTTGGGTATGGCTATCCCATCAGCACTTTCGACGGTTAACAGTTTATGCTGTAACTAAATGATAATTTCTGATTTGCCCGATTGACGCCTCATATAGATATGATGATAAATGAGAGATTTCTATCATACATTTCATTATCAATTTATGCATTATTTACTCAATGATACATTTATGACCTTTATTTATGTTTTTTAAAGTATTCCAAATCTATCCACAATGATGCATACAAAATTGTACAAATAATTGCAAACAATCAGTTATTAAACACATATGCTTATTTATATAAATGAAAGAATGAATAATTTAATATTACAAATTAATTAATAAGTACATTAAAAGTAAATACAAAAGATGAACAAATAATAATACAAACACATTTAATAAATCAATTGATTAGTAATAAATAAAAGCTAAAAGTTTGTCAATACCTGGGCCATTATATTGAATTGTTTCATTAATTCACCATCATGTTTAAAAAAAATCAATAAGGGAATTTCGGGAATCGAACCCGTGTTTTCCGTTTAACAAAGACAGGATCACAGTAGCATGCCACAGAGATGGGACGATAGAAGTGGCATCATGTTATTAATAAACCATTGAACTATTTAATTACACAAAACAGATTTTGATCATGAAAATTGTACCTTTTAGTGCAACAGTTGTATGTGACACTCGCCCAAAATACGTTTGAAATGTCATGATAGTCCTTATTTTTGAAAAAGCGTAAACAACTTCGAAATTTTTGGCCACACAAATGGCATCATTTTGTCGGGAACGTGGGCCGACTCAACGTGATTCTTTATTTACACTCACCTATGACCTAGCGAGTAACGACACATTTTAAATATTACGGAGGACCATTCACGTCAGAATTGTACAGTAAAGTATAGGTTAACACTTGGCATATGCGGCAATTAATTTTGTAAGGGGACGATGTTGATTAATGTGGATATTTACCTCGCTAGTTACTATTCTGGTGTTACTCGCCAGTTATGCTCTCAGAATTACATCGTTAGTAAGGTACGCTACAGTTAGGGCATAACTACTGGGAGGTAGCTTACCTATTACCCTATTATGTTACGTCAGTTTGGTGCACTCGGCCGCATTATTGTTTAATTCTATTGTTATGCAAAAAATATTGAGCCCAAATATATTTATTTGTACTTGCAAACTAACTGTCTTTTGTGTAAAGCGAATGTTCTACCACTTTAGCTGTACTGGTACGAGATACGAGAAAAATGCGAAAGACTCATATGTTTCAAAGGGTATGAAAAATTGTGGGCTTAGGCCTAACTGTATATAGTTCTGTGTTCAATTAAAACGGTCAATATACATTAGATAATTATTTTCCTACCATATAATGCATGGTTTAATGAATAGCACGGTATTCCTTACAACATTTTCTCTTTCATATTTTTAGTTTATTTAGAGTAAAATTAGCTTGACAATATAGTAATGATAGATGAATATAACTTTTTAGCATGCCCAGTTCATGTGGATGCCATGAGAAAGTATAGGGAATTTTGTCATTGGTTAAAGTCATTTATGAAAGTCATGGTGTTAAAAGCAAACTGCTAGAGTTCCCTCCCAAATATTCTATTTTCAAAGATGAATAAAGAGATCAATTCTCAATATCTGAGAAAGATTAAAGACTAGGGACAGGTTTGGGATTAGTTTCAATTGAGTGAATCCATTGACGAACAATATTGCGAAGGTTATTTTGAAATGAGGTCAAAATTGACACACTGCCTAATTGGATTGCATTGCCTATAATGAGCTTGATTAATTATTCATGAGCGGTTTTCAATGGGAAATTTGTATGGGGATTTAGCGAAGGCACATATTTTCTTCAATTTCATGGAACGGAATGAGCAGATGTTGCAGGCAACATGAATTTATTGATAGCAACACATTTGTTAACTCATAGTGAAATATTACAGTCCAAATTTAATACCTGGGATGATTTTGATACCATAACCAAGTGTCTTGAGTCTTTTGGTTGCTATAGTGTATTTGCAACAGGAAACCGGGAATAATTGATTACAGTTTTAGCATTGACACCTGCACGAACACTAGATATCCCGGCTAAGTATCTTCTTTCTTCATCATTCATACACTCTTACATGTAGTAGTATCGAACCAATCCGAGAACAGGAAACTAGAATACGCGAAATACATTGAAAATGTCTAATTGCACTTCGATTCACGCACGAAGACACATTGTTTTGATACGTTGTTCAGACAGCACTGGTTCGTCGAACTTTACTGCGGTATAGACCATTTCAAATCCGAAAATATACGATCGGTTCCGATTGGTTCCGATTAGTCGAGTGTTTTGACACCCAGTTCCATGACTCGCGAGTCATGAAAACCCCCAGACATGCAGGAGAAAAACAAACGTGTTTTCACCCGTCTGCCGGTGTGGTAGATTGAGTTGGTGTTGGGGATAGATTGTCTCCCTCACTAAGTTGTATGTTGCGGTGTTTCAGTAACAAAAACGGTGGAGAGATAATTAAAGAGATTCGGGGTAATACTTTCACATTTTACCGTATTGAAGTTGCCGGTATCGACAACATTGTTGATAAAAACAAAATAGTCTCGTTCCACGTTTTACTTCTCATGGGTTTAAGCGTGTATGTAAACATAGTAAACCACTAGGCGGACAACCAATTGTTATGAATGCGATCAACTGTTTCGAAGAACGCACTATGCACCTAGTGCACGTGACCTGTTTTTCCGAAGATTTCCGATCTTAATTTGAAATGGTCTATAGCAAGCTTGTTGACATGTTTGTATTCGTTATCAAAGCGATTAAAATTGTGAATTTCAATTTGTATAGTGTTGTGTGTGAGGAAGTGTATGTATATTGCACATCCCTAATAGTGTTAAGAGTTGCCCGCGACTATATACACACTCGGCGCGCGACTCTTAGCCAATCAGAAGGCTGAAACTACATGCGGGCCCCACCTTGGTG
Source organism: Ophiura sarsii (assembly GCA_035610835.1). Taxonomy (NCBI): domain Eukaryota; kingdom Metazoa; phylum Echinodermata; class Ophiuroidea; order Amphilepidida; family Ophiuridae; genus Ophiura; species Ophiura sarsii. Next base: position 53,558,322 of record CM069446.1, read on the forward strand.
ATTTGGAGCAGCACGTTTGTTTTTGAACGACGTTTGTGATAACTTGCTCAGAATTTAATCAAAATCTTCCGTTTGTATGATTTGTAATTGAGCAGTGAAAAAATAAAACTACCGGGGAAGAAATATAAATATCCTAGTTGACCATTCAGTTAAATCATCGTCTCAATTATTTGATGAAACAGTTATTTCTGTTGACTTACCGTACATTTAGGCAAATACGCTTAATTTTACGGTACCACATCAAGCTTAAAACACGCTTGAAACACGTCATTATTGACAATAAAAGGAACAATAACATTGATAATACGCTAGCAGCGTCACATTGTGTATGAATTAGGTCAAAACATACGTAAGTTTTGTTTCTAGAAAAAATAGAAAGGTCAATGCACTTGCGCAAATGTTTACAGGCTCACAATACCAATTCCCTGCGGGGTCGTACCATTATTCACACATCAACATCAGCGCGCGTGCATTGATTTGTCTAATTTCTCCCGAAACTAAACATATTTATTTATTGATCTATAATCTATGTTTTTTTCGACGATGGTCTGATTTGTCTAACTTCTCTCGAAACAAAACATTCGTATTTATTGATCTATAATCAAGGTTTTTTTCGACGATTGTCAGATTTACAATAGTTTACTAACACTAACAATCATAAAGTGTTCAACAAAAGAAAGTCAAATACTTTGTTTATGTCCTATAGAGTGTCTTTCGATTATTTTATGTCCAAACAGGCTAAATAGACATTTAGACGAATCTTTTCGGAACAATTTGGTACCAAGCATGCCACAAAACAACAACGATAAATCATTATTAACACCATTTATAAAATATCCGCGACAGTTCCAAATTCATTTTCAACGCACGCAAGCGGCGAGAAAACGCGGTGTGTGGCACTTGAATGGTCGGGAATGAAAGGGATGCTGATCACACAGTGCAACTGCACGAACCAGCGGGCTATTTGATTGTGAACAGGTATCATGTGGTATTTTCTCCCCGCGTAGTTTGTGGAAAATGTGAATTAGGCAACGGCACGGATTTTCATTAAATGGTGCTAAAATCATGGCTTATCTTTGTCGCTTCGTGGCAAGTTTGGTACCAGATTGTGCCTAAAACATCCATATAAATGTCTATCTAGCCTCCTTGGTCAAAAAAATAATCGGAAGTTACTATATGGGACATAAACCAAGTGTATGACTTTCTTTTGTTGAGCACTTTATAATTCAAAGCGTTACACTGGTTTCAAATCGTCAGCTGCCACATGTTTGTAACCCTCTTGCCCGATTGGTCTTTTAGAGGGCGCTCGCTGTGGTGGTTCTGATACAATCATGGGTGCATTGTGAAGATTTTCTCCATCCTCAATGGTTTCTGGTAACGCTCTGTTTCTTGTTTCTGGAAGCCACAGTCCCAATACACCAGCAGTTAGTGCCATGACCCCGAATATGTTAAGAGGAAGATAGTGACTGGTTTTCTCCTATAAATAATGTGCAGGTACACACTAGGAAGATTATTCATTTAATAAGAAGTAAAAATTAGCAACAATTGTGTATTAGTATCTTCTACGTGTATGGTGGTGTTTATTTCATACAGGACATAATACTGTATTTAAATTTGGGCAGGAATGTTGTACATTGAGGTCTGAAATTATTGACTACATGTATACCCCTTCCAGCTAAATTCTAACATTTAACTGCCATTGTTTTCAAAATGGCTTCTCTCTTTATAGAAAGAGGAATTTTACAAAATGATGTAATAGTAGTACAGCTGCATTTATTGCCCGATCACCATTCCAATGGTGCATGTGGCTTTTTGTATAGTTGTAATTTAATTTGGATGTTTCATCGTTTTCACAATTATTTGAGTGTTGCAAACATCTGCAAGTATCTATTCCTCAACATAGAACCATACACATTTGGAAGTACTATTAACACTTTCCATGCGGCTAATATTTTTACCATACACAAAACATATTCTTAAGAAACCTATCCCAACTTTCAAGGTCTATCTCAAGGATTACTGCACCAATACTACTATACTAGGCATGTTTGCACTTATTTTAATGCATTTCTCACGGTGATTCCAAATATGGTAATGATATCTAACAATTTTGACATTTTTGAAACATTTTTTAGAATGTCGTCTGCAGACGCCTGTCGTGTGGAAAGTGTTAAAAAGGGAAAATAAATGAAAAATAAGAAGTTGTACAAAATTAGACTTACTAGGTATATGATAAAAGGTGCTACAATCCCACCTATGCGTGCCGATAAGGAACAGCTACCAAAGCCTACATTTCTGTTTAGGTGAACATAGAGCAAAGAATCATATGAGTATTAAGTACTATATTATGCTCGTCAAGGTTTTTAATTTGAACAAACTGTATGTATGTATATAAACACATCACCAAATATAAGTCCCCCTCTCAACAGTTCGTCATAACATCGTGAGGTAAAACATTTTACCAATAAAACTTACTTAGAAATAATCCTAAACTTTTGTGACTTTTGGGAAGGCAGGCCCGTCAGATGGGGGGGGGGGGGGGGGGGGCGACGGTTGCGATCGCCCCCCCCCCTTTGAAAACCTTTTTTTAATATTTTTTTTAAGGTAAAAATTGCGTTTTTCTTAGTTTCAAATATCAATGATAGTAAAACTACTCATAAAACATTGACTACAGTGCTTTTTGGACTGCGAAATTTTGTGTCCGTGCGAATTTTTTTGACTTCTACCCCCCCCCCCCCCCCCACCCCACTTACGTAAAATTCACGAGGTGAATGACTTGGAAAAAATTTGGGGCAACCTTTTACGAACATATTAGGTGAAAACGCCCCCCCTTGGGCAAAAGTGTCTTACGGGGATGGAAGGGCAGTTTTTGTCTTCCATTTGAGCTCATTCGGCCATGAATTCATAGACATCTTTTATTTTCAAACAACAATTAGGAAACAGTCATAGGATTATATCTAATTAAGTTTTATGGGTAAGATGTTTTACCTTACGATGTTATGACGAACTGTTGAGAGGTGGACTTATTTTTGGTGACGTGTTTAGATGTTTTTACCACCAAAGAATATATTTCATAGCCATTTCATTATGATATGGTTATTAGACATTTTTCTCTCTTATGCAAGATAATACACGAAAGCTGAATATTTGAATATGTGAGTAAAACATGAAAATACCAGTTATTTTATTCACAAAAATGCGTCTGTGCGACTTTTGTCACACCCGTGTAAATGAAATAAACTGCTCACAAAAAGTATCGAAACACTTAGAAATGACCCAATACATAACGGCTCGAAAGGGTAGCCTATGTATTATTCGAAGCAAATAACCAAGTGCATAATTTTGTTCTACGTATTTTGACACCTCGATCGTTGAGTTACGATGTTGCGGAGCGGAGTTATTGTCATTTCAATGATCGTGGGTCCAGTTTCAAAAGTGACACTCATCCCTATTGAAAATCACGAATCTGATCATTCTAAACAGTAACGCAAACCTCTTTCTATAGGATGATTGTCACTTTTGAAACTGGACCCACGACTATTGAAATGACAATAACTCCGCTCCGCAACATCGTATCTCATCGATAGAGAGGTCAAAATACGCAGAACAAAATTATGCATTTGGTTATTTGCTTCGATTAATGCATACCCTTTCGAGCCGTTATATATTGGATCATTTCTAAGTGTTTCGATACTTTTTGTGAGCAGTTTAGATCATTGTACACCTATCCAGTTCTGAAAATTATGGAATAAGTACTTCTCTGAATTTCAACAAGGACGAAAGACACCCAATCGTACACTAAGTTCCATTTCACTGTTAAGGGTATGAAGAAATTCATTCTTAAATGAACCCAAGAATTCAAATCGAAAATTGGTGTAAAATATTTGGAACACCTTATAATCTCTAACCTTATGACTGTTGGAAATATCTCTGTAGCATAGAGCCAGGCAACACCAAAACTAATGCTAATACAGAATTTACCTATCGCCGCTGTGGTTATGATGGCTACTGATAGGTCTGTTCCAGAGGCTGATAGGGAAAAAGAAACAATCCAAGATCAACCAGGAATATATATTTTTGAACAGTTGATAGTTTTCCCATCCGGTACTGAGTTTATTCCCGAATACAAAATATCAATATCTCCCTTTTCTTCTTCCGTTTTTTATCCAACGTCATTTCCTCCCTCGCATTTTTGTCTGATACCTTTCTCTCCCCTCCGTTCCCCCTCTTTTGCTCACAACTATCTGAGCTTCGTCCCAATTTTTCAAACCTTCAAAACAGAGTATTTTCAAGTATATAATTATATCCTGAGATCAACTCAAGTTCACACACCCCTAAACAAATAAATACAATGTATGTCTTCACACTTTGCATGCGGCTATTATTAGTTTTACCATTATACAAAACAGATTTGTCAGAAAACTTTCCCAACTTTCAAAGTCTTATCTCAAGAATGACTGAAACAGTACTGGGCATGTTTGTACTTATTTTAATGCATTTCCATAGTAATTCCAAATAATGGTAATGGAATTTTACTATTGTGACAATTTTGAAACATTTGGTGACATTTTTTAAACATTTGGTGAAATTTTTGAAACATGTGTTGACATTTTTGAAACATTTGGTGACATTTTTAAAACATTTGGTGACATTTTGGAATGTCGTCTGCAGACGCCTGCCGCGTTGAAAGTGTTAAGATCAACATTTTCTTGACTTGAAAATATCAGATTATCATGTTTCACCTGTTTTCTCAGGAAGACACGCTGTGATTATACAAAAGACTCCTGCTCCTATGAAAAACACAAACATGGACGGACGCCTTCCCCACCTGTATAGAAGTAACAATCAAAGATAGACCATTTCAAATCCGAACATATACGATCCGTCCCGAATGGTTCCGATTAGCCGAGTGTTTTGACGCTCGGTTACATGACTTGTGAGCTCGCGAGTCATGTCCATGTGCACAGAAAAACAAACGTGGTTTTCACCCGTCTGCCCGTGTGGTAGATTGCGCTGGTGTTGGTGATAGATTGTCTCCCTGACAAAGTTGTATGTTGCGGTGTTTCAGTAAAAAAACCACAGTTTTGACTATCTGTGCAAAAACGGTGATCTGTGGATAAAAGAGATGCGGGGTAATATTTTCACATTTTACCGTTTTGCTCGATACATTTGGAAGTTGCTGGCCGACGCCATTTATGATAAAAAACAAAATAGTCTCGTTCCACGTTTTACTTCTCATGGGTGTACGCGTGTATGTAAATATAGTAAATCACTCGGCGGACATCCAGTGCTATGAATGCGATCAACTGTTGCGAAGAACGCACAATACGCACCTACTCCACGTGACCTGTTTTCCCTAAGATTTCCGATCTCAATTTGAAATGGTCTATTTGTTGGGTTCATTTTACATAACTAGTGGTATTTAGCAGTGCCATGCATATGCATTCCATAATTAGGACCATGATATAGGGGAGAGGTGGTGCAGTGGTTAGGAGCGCTCGTAAACTGCGTGAGTTCAATACGATATACCAACACAGCCTCGTCCCCGTGCCTCCTTCAAACCGTGCAGATTGAAGTAGGCATGCTCATAGTGCACCGTGGTTCGGAAGTCACGTAGAACTATTGGTCTCGTGTATCGGAAGATCTCTTTACTCCTTCGTAGAGAGTAGGGGATCATCCCGGTCTGTGTCTGTACGCTCATGTTTATATTCCTAGGTTCCAGGGATACATTGTGCGAGTATACTCGACAAGAGGTTTATGCACACTGCACAGTATAGGAAGATGATGATGATGATGATGATGATGATGATGATGATGATGATGATGATGATGATGATGATGATGATGATGATGATGATGATGATGATGATGATGATGATGATGATGATGATGATGATGATGATGATGATGATGATGATGATGATGATGATGATGATGATGATGATGATGATGATGATGATGATGATGATGATGATGATGATGATGATGATGATGATGATGATGATGATGATGATGATGATGATGATGATGATGATGATGATGATGATGATGATGATGATGATGATGATGATGATGATGATGATGATGATGATGATGATGATGATGATGATGATGATGATGATGATGATGATGATGATGATGATGATGATGATGATGATGATGATGATGATGATGATGATGATGATGATGATGATGATGATGATGCAGACAAAGGTTGAAACTTTAGTTACTGATGATACCAATTCAAATTTGTATTTCACCCCTGAAAAATCGGGTCTAAGGTTGTCAGCTTCCACTGCACTATGTAGAGCCGACCATTATGCTTCTTGAACATCTTTTGTTTCAAGCTTTAGTGAAGGTACGACACAATCCCTTGATCGTAAATGCTCATAATGAGTTCTTGAGTCAAGTGGATCTTTGTTATTAATGAACTGAAACAAGATTGCAAATAACCTTGGAGACTGAAAAAGGATTTTTAACAACGTAGGCCTACAACACGGGCATACCAGTTTCAATTATAACTTAAGGGGGGGGGGGGAGAACGTTACATAATACTTACCACCTCATCATAAATACGATACAGATATTTGCCGGGATCTCCACCAAGCATAGTAGAAAGAAATTAATATATGTATTTCCCGCCAACTTGGCACTATAGAGCGATAGCCCGAAATAAACCACAGCGTTGACAGTCCTGCATATCAGAAAACAGAATTATAAAACGCAGTGTTAGTCAGTCACAGCATTCAGATCCCGATTTTTTTCGCTTTTATATCAAACCAATTCAATTAAGAAATGAATCATTGAATAAGACGCATGATGATATATAATTTTCATTTCGATCAAATTGGTGAACATGTTGAACGCGCGACTTTTATAAATGAGACAAACATTGTTTTTATGGTATAATGAGATAATCCAAGTTTGCGGGTTGCAGATAGGTTCTTCTTCTACTTTATCGTTCATGTTCCGAAATTCTGAAAACCCTGAAAAGTGAAAAAACAAACGATCATATTTCCAAGCCCCTCCATAAGGGTGGTACCGATGTTTTTTAGAATACTATAAGTAGCCCATTTTTCAGCTGAGAGTAAAAAAACCATGTGTTAAATCCGAAGCCGGTGCGGCGGTTGTGGTAGGGTTAACTGATTTCTCATTTCACCCACTGAATAAACCCTACTCCTAAACATATCATTAACCAAAAGCATACTGCAATACCAGCATGCTCCACTTTCATCACATGACTACTGGTTCCCATTGACATAACAGTGCAATGTAAGGTATTGTTGTTAAATGAGGGTCTGTAAGAAAGTCCTGCTGCAAGTAGTCCAATTGATGTGACTTCAATTCATTCCTGTCATGTTTTTCTTAAAGACCCTTTATTTTCTGAATAACACATGCACGTTTTAGTTGGATTTCAACTTCTTTTTTTTAAGTTATGCGTATCTATACTATGTAAGATTTATAGAGTGGAAGTCTGAAGAACTGTAGCTGTTAATTACTTTAATACATGTTTGTTTTTTAACACGGTTTGTTTCGGGGGAAAGCCTTCTTTGTCATTACCCTAACCCCATGCTTAAATCTAGTCCTATCCTGAACCTTAACCATAACCCTTAACCCTATTTAAGCATTAGAAAATCAGCGAACTCAACACCATTGGCGCCAGTGGGAGATTATTCAAGGATACTTACCACGAATAGAACATAATCAGAGCATTTCTACGTATATTTGGAGTGCGAAATAGATCCAATGCCGAAAATTTCCGCTGTACCCCATCAGTATTAATGTCTGTATGGGAGAAACAGAAATAATGTGAGGATGACCTTCCTCGATAAACTCGATAATTTTATCGATATTGTATCGGGGCTCGATACGTTTTGAGCTCGATGCTTTTTAAGTTGAGACTCGATAAAATAGACATTGGGGCTCGATATCGAGCTCGATACGAGGATTATATCAGTAGTCAATTATACCCTGGGGTATTCTAAGCAAACACACCAGGATAATAAAGTTTATTAACATACCGCTTGTCCTTCGTTATATATATTTAGACAAGGGTATTATGCTCGATACGGTGCTCGATATGTTTTCAAATCAGGCTCGATAAAGAAACTCATCGGGGCCTGATACAGCCTCGATAATTTTATCGAGTATAAATGGAAATGTTCCTTTGACTTAAGTGAACAGCTGGACTTAATGAGATATTTTCTCTCTCTTGTGCAATATACTACAAGAAAGCTGAATACGTAAGAATGTGAGCGAAACATATTTGTCATGATTATTGATGACAAGAAACGGCAGGAGGAAATACCAGTTCTTTAATTCTAAAAAAATGCGTCTGTATAAACTCTCTGCGATACGCATGTTGCATTTTACTTAGAAGTCTATGTAGAAGGATATCGTCAGAAATACTTCCGTTTATGGTATCAAGTCTTCACTAAAACGACTTTCCAATTTATCAAAACGTGTGGCGAACCGGACTGCTTCGCTAAACACTAATTAATTTTGTATGTTTATTAAAAACCATAATTGTCACTTACCAGATTTTTTCTCCTCTTCATCGTTTAGGGAATATTTCTCGAAGAAGTCGTCTGAAAGCGATACCTTATTAATGTTGGCAATTTTACGTAGTGTTTTTTCTGCCTGTGTGTGTTTCCCCGTAGAGACTAACCAACGAACCGATTCCAAAAGTAACCTGTGAAATATAGTACAATTTAAACTGAGGAAATAGTTCCATTGATACTCGATAAATTGTTGCGACTGCATCGAGACTCGATACGTTTTGAGTTCGATATTTTTGTGAGTTAAAATAGAAATTGGCGCTCGATATCGGGCTCGATACGAAGGCTATGCCAGTTGATACTAATACCTTTGGGAATATTTAGCAAAAATGATACCAAGGATATTGACACTTTCCACGCGGCTATTGGTTTTACCATATAAAAAATAGATTTTTAGAAAACTTTCCCAATTTTCAAAGTCTATCACAATGATTTCTGAACCAATACGAGGCATGTTTGTACCTATTTCAATGCATTTCTCATGTTGATTCCAAATATGATAATGACATTCAATAATGTTGACATTTTTGAAACATTTTGTGAAATTTGGAATGTCGTCTGCAGCCGCCTGCCGTTTTGGAAAGTGTTAAGGGACTATCATATCGAGACTGGTATCGAGACCGTATCGAGTACTCGATACGATGGGACAAAAATTAAAATAAACAGCACGAAGCTCTATTTACATACCGCACCACTTCGTTATATTAGCATGTGTAGTCTAGTCGATAGCACGCAAGGGTTGATGATACAAAGGTTGTGAGTTCTAGCCCCGCTATAGCCAACATACTTAGTCTCAATTGCCTCGTCGACTCAAGCGAGATTTGGGAGCTGTTAAAAAGGGTGATATTACAATCTAAGTGCTGATATGGATGTGGGCCTGGCAGCCTACGATAGATGAAAGCGAAATGATTGTGACGATTCCCTAACGACATCGTAATAATATAGGCTACAGCGCCATGAGCGTTGCTTGCGGCGGATACCGGCGCTTTATAAATATCCACTATTATTATTACTATTATTATTGTTATATTATAGACAAGTGACAGTATGCTACTCGATAAGTAATCCCTTGCTGCTCGAGTCAGGTCTCGATATTTTTTTCAAGTCAGTCTCGATATAAAACTAATCGTGTTTTGATGCATTCTTGATCATTTTATCGAGTATAAAATAAACTGTTCCCAACTCACTGTATTGAATACAACACGCTTCGATTACTCTGCAAGGATATAAAGATACCCAGGTAAGATACATTCAGCGAGATCAGAATATTCTCCTAATTTGCTTTATAATAATTGAATATACTTCTAATTAATGCCAATTCCTGGGTATTTTCAACAGTAAAATTCACTAACGATGAAAAATCACATAACCATGACTTGTTTGTCCATGGACATAGTCTGATCAAAAAATATCCCGAGATTGCGAACTGTTGAAACTGGTTTCACAATTGCTGTGCCGATCTGTAATTGTAGTTGTGGCAAGTTTCTTAGATTATAAGTTGATCCAATGACTAAGAACTCGGTTTTTCCCATGTTGAGTTTAAGTTTATTAAGAGTCATCCACGCGTTGATGTCATTTATACAGTCATGCATGCGCTTAATAGCTGTTTCATGGTCGTTTGGAATGTTCGGATTATAAGACGTGTACAATTGATCATCATCAGCATACTTGTGGTACAATAGCTTGTGACTGGAGATGATTCTGCCAAGAGGGTGAGTATATTTGTTGAAGACAAGTGGTCCCATTATGGATCCCTGTGGCACGCCACAGTTAAGGGACTAACGATGAAAAAACACATTAGGTCATGTTTTTTATACTGGGTACCCAAAAAGGTGGATCTGTTACATTGGCACTACATATTATTACTTTGCATGCATACATTTTGGCTATTCTTTATCACACATACTCAAATTTGGTCTTATTTTGATGAGAAAGTATTTGGCCTTTATTTTAAAAAGAAAAAATATAAACTACCATGGTTCTGTCAATAATTTTGACATTTTTGAAACATTTTGTGAAATTTGGAATGTCGTCTGCAGCCGCCTGCCGTTTGGAAAGTGTTAAGGGACTATCATATCGAGACTGGTATCGAGACCGTATCGAGTACTCGATACGATGGGACAAAAATTAAAATAAACAGCCCGAAGCTCTATTTACATACCGCACCACTTCGTTATATTAGCATGTGTAGTCTAGTCGATAGCACACAGGGTTCATGATACAAAGGTTGTGAGTTCTAGCCCCGCTATAGCCAACATACTTAGTCTCAATTGCCTCGTCGACTCAAGCGAGATTTGGGAGCTGTTAAAAAGGGTGATATTACAATCTAAGTGCTGATATGGATGTGCGCCTGGCAGCCTACGATAGATGAAAGCGAAATGATTGTGACGATTTCCTAACGACATCGTAATAATATAGGCTACAGCGCCATGAGGGTGAGTATATTTGTTAAGGGACTACCGATGAAAAAACACATAACCATGATTTTCGAAATGCCCCGAACATTTCCTGAAATTGACAAAGCTCAGGCAGGAAAATACATCTAGTATTGACTTTGCTAGTCCATACAAATGTGAACCTTTATTTGTAAATAACAAGTAGTAGTATGATGATGATGATGATGATGATGATATAATTATGTTTTATACATTTCTGACTCTGACATTGATAAAATGAAACGTCTTCTCTTACCAATAGGACGGTATACAAATTAGACAGGGAACTGAGATAACTAACTGCATCGTTCTCCAATCAGGAAAAGCGTAGGCGATGGCTGCTGTACTGGACACACCCACGCCCCAGAATATCATATGCACGGATCCCATCATGGTACGTTTTTCCGCTGAGAAAAGTTCCATAACGATCACAAAACGCGTTAATTCCACACCCTGAGAAATTATGAGTAAGAATTCAATAAAACACATACGGTATTATAATAGCTCAATGGTGTTTGATGACTATTTTGGTCATACGCACACTTCTGATTCTTAACCCCCTGGGCACTAACGACCTATCTTACAGTGGTTCTGATTGGTGTATTGCAAGATATACTAATTTGAATAGCCAATTAAAATGCAGCTTGTAAAATATTTCACTCCAATCTTTATCAGGGATACAATTCGTCGCTGTTCTGACATACCGGCACATCACAACAGAAATAAGTAAAGAGATGTGCCGGTATGTCAGAACAGCGACGAATTATTCTAACACTGTCACTGATTGGCGCAATAAATGATGTATAGGGTGGTGCGTTCAAACATGGCCTATGGGATAGGCCATAAACAATAATAAACAATAATAACCTTCAAAACACAATAATTTCATGTAAACTTCAGTTAAAATGTGAACATTAACTCATCTGCTTATGAACTACGTTCAGTTTCTGTTGATTGTTTATCTTTTTTTGCCGGCCATATTGTAAACAAAATCCTGTCCCTTTAAAATTCTGGACCTTTAAATCAATACAAATCAATACTACTGGTTACTTCCGGTATCACAATTCAATTAAATAGCTGCAAAATCCGAAAACAATAACCAATTTCCACCATTCAAAGTGCTACATGCAGGCTGACATCTTGGCTATGCAAAAATGTCGTTGCCCTGACTCTGCTGCCCTCCGGTGTAATGCCAGAGGGTGTTAACCGCAATTCCAGCTAGGCCATGTTTAAACGCACCACCCTATATCTATCTTTCTAACCAATCGGTCGGTAGTTCTCTGGGGGTTAACGTGTGGCATTTTGATGTCAGGAATTCGTACGGAAATGTCCCAATCCATGGACATCAACAGTCCAGATAAAGACATTACACATTGCTGATATTTGTTACATGAAAAAGCTGAAAAGGGTATAAAATGCATCTTTTAAATTATTTCGTGTCTTCATTTTAAAACATTCTAATTACGTTCCTTTTCATCATAAGAAACTTAAAGTGGTGATTACAATTTGTTTCATAAATGATTATAGAGAGCAGTTTCAGCTTTAAAATTATTCAAAATTGGGAAAACAATGTATACATAAAACAATTTCTGAAGCAAAAAATTACCTGCTCGAAGAAGCCAACGCAGAACCATATGAAGACGAACATAGGATACGTATGTACAAATGCTAACGATGTACCGAAAAACGCCTCAAACAACAACGCTCCTAGAAACACCTTCTTTCGTCCAATCAGATCTGACACCTGACCTGTGAAAATGGCGCCAAATAATACACCGACGAAGTAAATGGACTGCGCTGTTTCCGCAAGTATATCTCGATCGCATACTAGATCCCACTGTTAAAAATGGGGTATATATGTAATTAATATCAAGGTGGAGTTTTTCGCATTATGCTAAATTTGTGCGTGCGTGTGAATGTAAACAATATTTAAATCGTAAATAAAGGGCTTATTTATGAACATAACAGTCACAAAATCCCTATGTAACAAATTATAGAAAACAGGAAGATATAATTTTGATATAATATTTAAGTTTGTTGCACTGTATGTGAAGGCATAAATCGTCTGCGCATCGAGGCGTTTGAACACGTCACTTTAAACGGATCTGAAGTCAACACTTTAAATGCTCTACATAATGCACTGCGTTGCACCCACCTCCATAACAATGGTTGTTTCACCATGTAACGGTTGATAGTCCCATCCGTTGGTACATTTCACAGTCTTATTACTTGTTTCTCCTTGCGTAGAGTTAGAAACGTCGTCGTACATTTTGCACTCGGAATAGTCAAATTCTTCATTGTTGTCTATTAAAGATGGGACACTTTGGTTTAAGGTGTATCCAGGGACTGCCTGAAAGAGAGAAATATACAAAATAGGACTATTTTTTTCTTCTTTCGTCCGGTTTAATTTATCCAAGATATTACTCACCTAACTCATTTTTCCCCCATCTTTTTTAATTATAGACCAAAACGTGCCAAATTTACCTCCAAAATCATGAAAATCACATTTTTGGTTAAAAACGCTTCCTAGGGAATGTTATCAGGATTATAATCAAACTAAACTAGTATGACAACATTTGACACAATATATTTTTAGTTATCTTTCCAAACCTAAAGTGGGTAAAAAAATGTGCTTTTTATAATTTTCTCCAAAATGGTCAATTTCATGATCATGGTTGGATTCATTGAACCCTTTTATGCAAGATATGTATACTTTTATATAGATTAAATGAATAATGAAGAAGTTATGGCAGTTTTATGGAGGCTCAGGGTTGCACAAAGTATTTTCTTCCCCAGGAGCCATGTTTTGAGCTTAACATTTCCCCAAACACTTACAGATTAGATAAAAATCAGATTACATGTTATATTAGCTATAGTGTTGTTTAGATGTACCAGTACCATAGTAATAATTTTACATTTAGGAATACATTTTTGAAGCACGCAAATGTAGCTGTTTTATGCTAAAATTCTCAACATTTGGTCTAATTTAATCTCATTTAATGATATATAGACTCGGGAAAACTGGCGAGAATTAAATTAACAAAGACCTAATCTAATTTAGTACGAAAATGTGTGCGAAGCGTGAAAAAATATGCCTTTTTACGCTTAATTTTTTTTCAATTTTAACTACTTTTTTTTTTTTTTGGGGGGGGGGGGGCGGCAAAAAATATTTTTTGGGGAAAATGCCAGCGCCGCAACTGGGGGGAAAGCAATAAAACAATAAACACCATAGTCGGATTTATAATTGAACGAACGATTTGAAGCAGCGTATTGCGTACATTACATTCGTAGCCGTAAAAAGTGTGATGATTTCGGGCGCGATTATCTTTGTGCTGTGTGCGTGTTGTTCGTTCAATCATTAATTTGACTTTAGTGCAACCACACCTCACCCAAAGTTGCATTAGGCTACAAGGCCCGCTTAGCAGTGCTATAAATTGGTGCCCTTAAAAACGTCACCAAATTTAAATATTCGCCTTCCATCAAAGCTGGTTGCTATATGACATAATTCTCGTGTGCAACCAACCGGCTGTATTGCAACGCCCATTGAGTAGTTTAAACGCATGAGCTTGGATGTAATTTGCAACATAATGGAAACTCACCCATGCAGTTAGCAAGTAGTACCGCTCGTACACGCCTCGAATTTAAATATATGCACTGCGCAATCCTCTCGTAGTAATTGATAACAATAGGTTTACCAGACCGAATTAGGCCTATTAGCGCTCCTAAGCGGGCAATTTATGCCATGCATTTGTTTCTCTTCATCTTTTTCCCAATACTTTTTCTTTTACCACTTGGCATTATTTCCCCAATTCTGCTCATTATTTCCCGGGAGCGGTGCTCCCTGCTCCCGCACTTTGTGCAACCCTGTAGGAGGCTATACCTGAGGGTCCACACCCCCTTAAGGGAGTATGTTGACAGACCAATATAAAGACGGACGTTTCATGAGAACGCATCAAGCCATTGACAGTGATTTACCAATTCTACATGTAACCCAATTAATTTTACACATTGGGCTAAGATGTGTAAACTGTAGTTCCTTTTGTTTTATTGACATACAATTCTTAACTATTCACAATTGTATGGATGAACAGATTTTTTTCTGGGCGATCTCTACTACCAAAACTACTCGGGAGACAAATAATGTGTATGATATTTTAACATGAAATTTGGTGTATACTTTCGTGTACTTATAGTGTTATATTCTTTAAGAAATACTATAATATAGTATTTCTTAAAGAATATAACACAACCTTCCTTGCGCCTTTGATCTGTCTGCTTCACTAATGCAGCCATCGAGAGTACTACAATAGTTATATTGTTAACGCCAGATAAGTAGAGAGGTTTCTAGTTAATCACCGATCTTTTTCCGATGCTTTTAACAATAGAACGAAATACCGTTGGAAAAGCGCTTTTAAATCGCTAGAAAAATGCTTTAAAAGCACTGAGAGTTTGGATATGGACCCTTATGCTGGTCCAAGTTATGTGTCTGAATTGCTGAAACCTTATATTCCCACGGCTAACCTTCGCCGCTCTGGCTCCCGTGAGTTTCTTGTTGTTCCAAAAAGCAAAATGAAGTCTTTCGGTGATAGAGCTTTCTTCATCGCGGGCCCTAAATTATGGAACACTCTCCCAATAGGCCAAGAGGACGACTATCATAAGACCTCTATTTAACGAGATCATTTTTTAAGAGTACTACCAGGAGTTATTGGTATGAAATTAAAGTAGACCGTTTGTAGTATACTTGAGCGAAGTTTGCATTATATAGCATATGTCGAAAATTCACTTTTTGTCCAATTTATAGTCAATTTAACGGTTTTTTCTTTAAAAATGTATTTTCCCCAATTTTACAATAAAACACCAACGGTAATGGTTGGGATTTATTGGTTTCCTGGATATTGAAGTGAACAAACAGCTGTATTGAAATAATTCTAATTTCAAATATTATTTGACACATATAATACCTAATTTGCATAATTTATGCACGATAAAGTGGGTTTTGACATTTTGCATCACTTGCCGTTTTAATTGACACGCAGGAAACCGAAGAAACATGGAAATGTCTATGTTTAATTGAAAGATGTGAATGATAGGTATCTTCAGGTGAAATCTGAATAGCATTGATAAAGTAATATTGCGTGTACATAGCATTATAAATTGTCATCATTTTACCTTATATTGAGAAATAAGTCATACAAATGTAATGCAATGTAATGCGATTGCTACGTGTATGCAATACCATAAGCTCAGTGTTGTGTCTTTTGTTCAAAAGAAAGAGTTCTATTGATTCGAACTCACGTCGCTCATATATTCGCCGTGTAGTAGTCTTTTTAGCCAGTCGGCATTACCATTTACCATGAATATAATAATACTATCACGAAGACTATGATGTAATTTAATTGTTATTCGGCAAACAAAAACGATGTTACCCATGGTTTATTTTTTATGAAATATATATCAAATAAGCTTAATGGATCAACTATGTCGCTTTATTATTTTATTAGGCCAGCTAGTACTATTTCTAAAATCTTTTCAAAGATACTTTGATTTTCGTGGAACTGTCAGTCTGTGAAGTGGTGAACCATTTATGGATGAACCACCACTATTTAATATGTAAAAATCTGAGAAACGGGCTAAGTTGATCCTTGGCGTTACCCTACATAAATACACATAGCTATAGGTCAGGTTATGTGACTCTTTAGGTAGTGAATTGTTGTTTTATTAAATTTAGTTCATTGCAAGTCTCTCATGCCTAAATGATCCAGATGTAAAAGAAACTGCGTCTAATTGTTACATGGAAGTTATTACAGTTATCTTTCCCCGAAAGGGACCGTGATCCTCCCTCATCATTTGATATGATAACCGACATGCATTTCGATTATACTGCTTGTCAAAGTGTGTTAAAGATCGTTACCATTATATCATGAAATGATATATAATATGAACATGTTTTTTTCGGGCCCTCAAGCCTCAAAGTTACTTTTTCATTCGTAGAAAAAATAATTTGTGACCTTTGTTTTTGTATGATATTCGAACGATAAATTTGATCATAGCATATCATTTGTTGGTATTAATACAGTATATGAACATGTCTAAAACAAACAACCATCTTGCATTACAATACGCCCATCATCATATGACAATGATGACATGGTACTTCTAAAAATAATGAATATGAAAGCCTGAAAAGGTGCCTTCAAGAAGCATTGTATGACTTAAACTGGATCCATATTTTACCTTGACAATCTGATGACACTTTTAAATGAATTAAAATGTTTTCAGTATAATTTGATGATACTTTTCAAAATAACCTAATTATGATTATGTGTTCCTTCGTGATGGACACTCCATTTTTAAGTTCCTGATCTCAAAGGTATAACATTTGATTAACTTCCTAAAGGTCTAATGTACCCCATAACTGGACGAGCGACCATACATGTACGTATTCAAAGTTCCCCCAACAACAATTTCATGACAGGACGATATGTGACACAAAATGTATATAACATTTGTGAGGAATATTTTCAATATCTCCTACATGTGTTCTTTTTTCAGATGAAACTGTTGGTTTTCATCACGTTCATGGTATTTCAAATAGTCCATCTTACGTCCATATCAAATTCTAATTCGTTAAATGGTTAAGGTGGTGGGTCAACTAGCTATCCATTAACTGTTCAAAACTATTCCTGCAAACAAATAATTATCAAATATGGGGTAAATGTGATGTATATAATAATTTAGTGGTCCTATTAACAGGGCGTCTATTAAACATGGAAATTAAGCTAATGGTGCTAAGACAAACCGGCATGTCGATATTTTTACAACATTTTAAGGACCCTTTTAGTAAGGAGAAATCCTGAAAAGGTTAAAATACCTCCTTTTTTAAATATGTGAATAGCAAACAAAAAACCATAAAAAGAATGGGGCGGTAGCCATAAACATCATAAATGCTCAAGAAATCTCTCGATTATTTTTGTGAATTCGGTATTTCAAAATGTGATACACACAATAGCGAAACATAAATACATCATTTCTTCTTGAGGTTGATACATGTTCAGATTAAGGTGATGGAAAATATATGATAATGGTGTGAAAAAACCTTAACCAAAGTCAAATACTGATAAATTACCACTTTTTTATGCTAACTCGGAGCGGAAAGTTTAGGCCTACAATAAATCAATATAATATACCCGCATATCAGGGTGGGTCAAAATATTCAGCTCCCGATTTCTCTGATTTCTTAAGCGAGTGCAAATACAAACATTTATATGTTTAATGAAATGCCCCGCGAGAACACTTGGTTATATAGCTATAGCCGAAATTTATTTCGTTCAAATTAATTATTCCAAACGCGGGAAATATGAGCTTTCTCCTAAATTCTGTGAAATTCAACTTCTGTTCCAACATCGTCCAAGTAAAGGGATTGTTTTGAAACTATAGGTTTTTGCTGATTGAGGTGGGTCACAAGTTGAACATGTTGAAGGAAGAGCTGGACATATTGAATCCAGTTCTAGACCATCACACATGATATATGAGACGAAAATCCTTCATTTGTTGAGATTAGTGCGATCAAAACGTTTTGAAAACATTAGTTTACTTAATTTGATAAGAGAAGTTAGTGCCTGTATTTACACACAACTCATCAATTACAAAGCTTGTTTGCCAATAATTCGTTTGGTGTACAATGCTTAAATGCTATGTTAAATTTCAATCGTTCTCGGGCAATAATGGACGTAACAAGCATTATTGAGACAATGCTAACATTTGGACATTATAATTTTAAACTTATTTGGTTCGAGAGAAGAACTGACAGATCTCATTTCTTTTAAACAGTTATTGCGTTATACAACTTAGCAAGTGCTTAAAATTACTTAATAAGTATGAATATTTTTGTGCAATTATGTCATAATAGCTCAATATCGTGCATGCAATGTCGATCTAATTACTCTCTCAAATTCGACACCGTAATTATAATGACATTATTAATCATGATTACAAACAACAATAGGCAAATATAGATGAACTTAGAACATGTAGAACAGTATCAACATGTGTATACAAGTTATGTGAATCATATTCGAGAAAACTAAGAAGAAAATAAAGATTGCTGATTCTTTGAGGCTTTTATAAGGGAAGAAAAACAGCAACTAATTCTCCATAGATCTGGTTAATAAAATGAAATAGTTATTACGAAGTGTTATCAATATCTTATAACTGTCCAATGAGTCAAAGTGGTTTCTTGTGCACTCGCGTGAGCTTTCACCATACACACCGTGTTTCATGTGATGCATCATCACAGGGTTTTATGGTATCTTGTCTTTACTTTTAAAAATATGAGATTTTGACAATGTTTGACAGATTATGAATCAATCTTTCGAATGGTCTCATTAAATGAGGTAAAAAAACGTAGGAAGAGAGGGACATTCCCCTAAAATATTTCCGGTGAAGTGTATTTAACGTCATACTGGACCATTTTCTACATGTTTCAACATTATAAAACAAAAGTTGGACTCGCTCCTACTCCTTCCGAATTCTGTTTACTTCCGTCGCCCCTGTCAGCCTTGGTAACCCCCCCCCCCCAAAAAGGCTATATTTATTCATGACCCCCTGGATTTAGAAAACCCCAATCTACCCCCATGGGTGTCACGACCCCCCGGTTAAGAACCGCTACATGTATTGTAGGCCTACTATTGTTTGCTTGTTTGCTGTTTAAATGGTTATTCTTTTGAAAAATGGCTCTATAATTTTGATGGAACCAAGAACATGGTAAAACCAGTAACAATTTAATACAATTTAATACAGCCTAATTTTAATCCTTAAATTCTGTAATTTATTGAGATGTTAAATGTATTACACTATAACATACACGGTCATCATGTTAAATAATCAGCTTTATCAATCTCATAACTAAACAGAAAAGGTGTAAATCTTTTCAAAGATGATGTAATGGCTGATTAAATTGATTAAAAAAACCTAATTGAGCCCCAATCATGCCAATTGGAATGTTTCTGTTTGACATAATATGTTGTTTACAATATTATGTCAAAACCAGATTACCACACCTAAACCAGTTTTCCTTTGAAAATATTAATATCGGATGCGCGACTAAAAAGTATGTGAATTTTACGCAAATCGTGTGGAATTAACATTCGTACGTACTTTATACAAGTGAACATATTCAGATTTTACTATGTTTCCAATGTTTTCTGATACTGTGAAACTCTGTAAAATGCTGTAAAATGCTGGTAATCATTATGTGTAATATTGTAAGCGAAATCATGATGAATTAATTCTAATGAAATATTGAATAGGCCTAATTGCAATGTAAAATTGGAAATTAATTATAAACTGACGACTATGACAGAACCATTATTTCTCCCCAATCATGCTCCATTGAATATAGTTTTTAAGCTATATTAAATCCATCATTATTCCTTTTCAAAATACAAGAAAATTGTTATAGTTTTCAAAAAGGTAATTAACCAACAGTGATCAAGGAACACGGAACGATAAGCCTCTATCCTGCCCCAGGTTCAATTACGGGTTGAAAGACCACGGTAACCATCGAAATTGAATGGGATTGATATAGCGCGTGTGTACGGATGCAATCATGAAGTACCGAACTCGGATTGGTTCCATGTGCATTTCTGATCCACAGCGCGACTTGTTGAAAATACTGATATTGGTATAATCAATGTTATACTAATCGCTACATAATTATAATATTGATCCCGCTAGGGAGTTAAAATGTTAACAATTGAAGCGCAACAATATTTTCTATGCATAACATGCAAATGTAGTTTTCAGCATGGGTATATTAATATTTTAAACGAAACGAAAAATGGTGAAACAGTCAAAATTTAAATATTTGCATAAATTAAGCTTAATTAAACCTATTGTTTTAATTTGTATGGCTCAGATGTTTATATGCCTGCCTGGCGAAATTTGTCTATTAACATTTGCCTAAATCTGGCATCAGTACCTATTCTACCTTTTATGTTATAACAACAATGATAAATTCTGGTGTTGGACCAAAAATTATGCAAATTGTATGCAAATTAGCTGGAAATAATTATTTGTACACGCCCCAACCACTGCAAACTCTACTGAGATATGGATGGAAGGGTTTTCTATTAATTTATTATCGAAATAGCTGGTAGTACTTCCATCACCTTAAAAAATCTCGTCCTCTTGGCCTACAATGGACATACGCCAGGCAAGTTCAGTTCAGGAGTTCAAGTCGCGACTTAAGACCTACTTATTAAACTTGGAAATCTAATTGCTGTGTATTTGTTTATGATTTTTTTCGTTTCATAATGCATTTTAATGCCATACACTGTATTTCATATCTCATGGTTTTTATTGTTTTAAAAATATGCATTTGACTCTGTGTATGTATATTTTTGTAGTTTTAAGATCATTGTTGTATTTCTGCTTTAATCTTTTATTCATATGTTGTACAGCGCTTTGAGTTTAAATCTCACTAAAGTAAAGCGCTCTATAAACGTGTGTTATTATTATATCTGATCCCGTCAGCAACTTGTGTGTCCCAGGACCACAAGCGCTCATATTTTGACACCGCTGAAATGATATTCATGAACAAGTGTATGTCAAAACCCCGGGGTCCTGGGACCATGTTGGGACACAAGTTGCGGACGGGATCAGATGTAATATGCGCACTAACCTTGCAATGAAACGGGGGCTGGTCAGCAACAAATATGATACTCATCATTTGCCAGGCCGGCAACAAGGTCGCCGGTATCGTTAGCAGTAGCCATACCATTATCTGGTACCTGCCAAAATCACCTAGATATCGGTAAACATCGTCAACATCCATTCTAGATTGTTTTGATGACATTTTATTAGTTATGTCAAGGCACTTGGAAGTAGACATTGCATTGCGGTTCCAGAAGCTCCGTTGGAAACGATTCGATTGTATCAAAAAGTAAATGTACTGGAAACCATTATTTATGTTTGTATAAATATGGCGGTAAACACCATGAAGCTGGCTGAATCAAGCAGACAATTTTGTTCCTCAAACGGACACTTTAGTAACCATGTACGTACATGTATGTAGACGTCTATGCTCTAACCAGTACCTCAACCCGCACATGTATGTAATACATACATGTACTTAACCACGTGGTTGAAATTGACCAATTCCAATCGAGTTTCGAGTACGTTGGATAGAGAATTGAATTCGCGGGGAAAATACACACATTCGAAAAGTATCCTCGTATATGAACATGAAATATCACAACTATAATTATCTTTTTAATGTAACTAAAGCATTATAACATGTAAAGTTTTCTTTCCTGAATTTATGTGTATATTATATTTAGGTCCCTATATAGTATTATGCAAACTTTATTTATGTGTTTGTGCTATAGCGCTGCATGACCGCCGCGTGTGATACATTCACTATACTGGCATTGTCGTACACAACACATTTTATAGCCTCGGTATACCATGGCAGGTAATAGAAACCTGCCATATTATGGGTATACATACAATGACCTGTCCTTGGTAAATAAATGCCTTTGCCCTGTAGTAAATTTCAATGCACATTACACAATGTTTGTTTGGGTTGTACTGTACAAACACAGAATTGATTGATGTTAATAATTAGAGGAGAAAATACTGTGACTATTTCTTAATCTGGTTGAAGAAGGAGACGGTATGATATGACCTCTTTTGAATTGCCTATCTTAACAAGCTCACAGGCATGAGCATAGATAGGGTTTTCAATTGGGCACGAGGAGGGGGTGGGGGGGGGGGGTGGGGGTGTGGGGGGGGTGGGGGTGTGGGGGGGGGGGGATCAGGTCTGTGATCTGGGGCATAGCCGGCTATTTTGTTGGTATATTAAAATACATGGGCCCGTATTCTCGTACGCAGTTAAACACGGTTTTAAGCTAAACACGCGTCTAACTTTGACTTTAAACACAGCGTTTAACTAAACGCAATTCTCGTACATTTGTTTTACTTAAACACGCGTCTAACTCGCCGAAATGTGTCTAACTTTAAACATGGGTACGAGGGTAGTTTAATGCGTGTTTAAATAAACTCGCGCACCAACTGTTTGCCTTGAATGATCACTCAACCGTGCCCGGTGCAAGCTGCCGTGTGGATCGTGTAGTCTTTAAAAGTACCGTGTATTTAAGGCATTCGGTCGATATCTATTGTAACCCAATAGGGCCACAATGAATTAAATACATGTATACAATCAACGCAGGACCACTCTGGGAACGAGATTTGCAGAGTTTAAAATCGTGTTTTGTTAAACACGTAGTTTAAAGGATAAACTCACGTTTAAGTTAGACACGCGTTTAGTTAAACACAGTTTTAAGCTAAAACCGTGTTTAGTACGAGAATACGGCCCATAGAGTTTGTCATTTCATCTGGGGTGGGCATCGGGGGGGGGGGGGGGGGGGATGATGAGTACCCACCTCTAAAGTTACGCCCCTGGTCAAAGGTTCAACATTTACAATTGTCGTGGGGAAAAGGTTCCTGACTGGGGAAAAGTGAACCCCACCCCCATTTCAAAGATTCCTGACTGGGGAATTGCACCCCACCCCGCCCCACCCCACCCCATCCCACCCCTCCCTACACTTAAACATAAATATTCCAGTGACCCGGATAAATGTAAGGCACAAGTGAATCAATAATTATATCAGTCAGAGATTGGAGATTCACCCCCCTCCCCCCGATATACGCAATAGACCCCATTCCATTTTTAAATAACAGGGTCATGGTTAGTAGCTACCTCTTCTTACAAAATATCAATCTTTATCTAATCAAATCAAAATAAACTAAATCTGTAATTTAAAGTTTATAGGACGCTGCACATAAATATTCAAAATAAAATCATAGTTATTGTATTCACTCCATAAATAATTGTATTTGGCTCACCCACATTAATTTTACACAACTCAATCCACAAATCCCCCCCCCCCCCAGTGGCGTAAACTGGGGGGGGGGGGGGGGACGACCATATGTCGTATGTTGTACCGACGAAAGGCATGATCATTTACCGACAATCTTTTTTTTTTACAAACTCCTAAAAAATCGTAAAACATCCACACAAAAATGGACCCCCTGTGTACGCCACTACTCGCCCCACAACTCGCCTCACAACTCTCCCTAAACCTCACTGTACAACTCTCTACACATCAACTCTCCCATCCTATTCACAACTCGCCATTTAGCTATCCACTACTAAACATGTTTAATATGTTTATATTTGGCCTAACTATAACCTAAATTTCCCTGATCGAGGCTTTTTACTATTACAGGACTGTATACGCGTGCTCGGAATGTCTGTACCACGTAATTGGAAAATATTATCCCACGGCATCGATTCTCTATCCCACGTGCTCGAAACTCGATTGGAATTGGTCAATATCAACCACGTGGTTTGAAATTCGATCACGCGTGTTCGAAAATCGAGTACGTATATTAATACGTGTATTGATATACGTTATGGCGGACTCGGCCAACCATATGTGGTCTAGCGGATAGATCGCAGGTCTCACGATACAAAGGTTGTGAGTTCGAGCCCCGCTACGGCCAACATGTTTGTATCCTAGTCTCAATTGCCTCGTGGTTCAGAAGTCACGTAGAAATGGTGGTCTCGTGCATCAGAAGAGCAACAATCTGAGCACGTTAAAGTTTACAGACTCCTTCGTAAAGAGTATAGGGGATCATCCCGGTCTGTGTACACAAAAACTCATGTCCCTAGGTTTCAGGGGCACTGTACCGTTAATGCCCGAGGTAGGGCGCTGTGTACAGTATAGATGTATGTATGTATGTATACTTCGCGTAAGATATGCTCTATACTTCTCGCTGCCCCGCTCGCAGCGACAGTTATTAATCGTGTTAATGCAACTACATAATGTATGCCTAGGACAGTAATGAATCGTGCACGCGCAGGGAAACATCACGCACACAGGCCAACAGTATTACTAGATCTATTATAAGGGCGCAGAGCACTAAATCACTCCTCGTTTTGTGTAATGGAAGTTCCGGCAAAAACCAAAACCGAGGTTGTGATAAATTGGGGTCCTTTGCAGTGGCGTAGCTCGGGGGTGGGGGTGGGGTGGGGGGCAGGGGGGAAATGCCCCCCCCCCCTTGACAAAAAAACCCACATTTGTGCCCCCGCCCCCGCCCCCCCCCCCCCCCCCCACCCCTCTAAAAAAAAATGAAAACAGAAAAAAAGAAAATAGGGGGAAAAAAATGATAAAAGACCGAGATTGTGTGCGGGGTACTGGTTATGTGTGGGTATATTCAGACCAAATAGTCAAATATAAGGCAAAAATGTACATGTAGTAAATTAGTACATGTACTGTGCGATTTTTTTGACCGTGCGAAATGTTTTGACCTCAACACCCAATATTTGTTTGTTAGAATAAAGAATTCGAGACATTCCAAAAAGAGTTACTAAGGACCCAAAATCGCGACTCTTTTAGGTCTATTTTACACGTAATCAAATGGGCGGTATATTTAGTGCTGTGCCCCCTTATTTGTTTGACTGGTTGCTAAAATGCAATGATTATATACCGCCTCTGGTATATAAAAAAGGGAAAAAAACACAGTACCAATTATTTGGCAAAATATTTTTTTACAGATTTGTGCAATGAATTAAATAAAAAACCCTTTAAAAAGGGAAATGCTTGTAACAAGTGTGAAACATATTAGAGTTTTATGTGAGCAATTCCCATATCATGCATCCAGAAAATATCATATAATGTGCCCAGATTTGCTTTTTAGGATACGATATCACATTTGTAGCTACGTATAATATCAGTGTCACTAATCGATCAATCCGCAAACCAATTTGACGACATAAATGACGTTCACATTGAAATCGCAAAAATTGTGGTTTTTCTTCAACCAATTCCGGAAAAAATTGGCTAATTATCATATAATGTGCCCTGATTTGCATTTCAGGATATGATATCACATTTTGAGCTGCGTATGATATCTGTGTCACTAATCGGTCAATCCGCGACCAATTTGACGACATAAATGACGTTCACGTTGAAATCGCCGGGAAAAACAGGGTTTTTTCCTAGCAATTGCGGACAAAATAATCAAAATTTCATATGATGTGCCCTGATTTGCTTTTAAGGATACGATATCACATTTGTAGCTACGTATGATATCAGTGTCACTAATCGGTCAATCGCAACCAATTTGACGACATAAATGATGTTCACATTGAAATCGCAAAAATTGGGGTTTTTCTTCAACCAATTCCGGAAAAATAGGCTAAATATCATATTATGTGCCCTGATTTGCTTTTCAGGATATGATATCACATTTTGAGCTGTGTATGATATCTGTGTCCACTAATCGGTCAATCCGCGACCAATTTGACGACATAAATGACGTTCACGTTGAAATCGCCGGGGAAAACAGGTTTTTTTCCTAGCAATTGCGGACAAAATTTCATATGATGTGCCTTGATTTGCTTTTTAGGATACGATATCACTTTTAGCCACATATGATATCGGTGTCACAAATCGGTCAATCCGCAACCAATTTGACGACAATGACGTTCACATTGAAATCGCAAATCCAAATCGTGATTTTTTTTTCTTCAACCAATTCCGGACAAAATAGACAAACTATCATATCATGTGCCCTGATTTGCTTTTTAGGATACGTATCACATTTTGAGTTACGTATGATATCGGTGTTATACTGATCGGTCAATCCGCAACCAACTTGACAACATAAAGGATGTTCGCGTTGAAATCGCAATGATTTTTTTTCTCCAACCAATTCCGGACAAAATAGGCTAAATATCATATAATGTGCCCTGAATTGCTTTTAGGATATGATATCACATTTTGAGCTACGTATGATATCGGTGTCACTGATCGGTCAATCAGCAACCAATTTGACGACAAATAGCGTTGCCGTTGACATCACACAAGGAAACACTTTTCTTCTTCTACCAATTAGGGACTAAATAAACAAACTATCATATGTGCCCTGATTTGCTTTTTAGGATACGATATCACATTTTGAGTTACGTATAATATCTGTGTCACTGATCGGTCAATCCGCAACCAATTTGATGTCATAAATGACATTCCCTATGAAATCGCAAGGAAAAACAGTTTTTTTACCGACCAATTCAATTGTGGACAAACTAGCCATATGCTAAAGTATCTTCATATAATGTGCCCTGATTTACTTTTTAAAGGACGATATCACAGTTTGAGCTACGTATCATATATCAGTATCACTGCACGGTCAATCCGCAACCAATTTGAGAACATAAATGACATTCGTGTAGAAATCTCAAGGAAAAATGTGGTTTTTTTTCAACCAATTCCGAAAAAATAGGCAAATATCATATAATGTGCCTTTATTAAACCGGGCTTTATTTGCTTTTTATGATACGAATTTGAGCTACCTATAATCAGTAACAGATTTGTGATCAAAAGACATTTGTTGCACTAGATGCCCCTAGCACCATAAACATGATTATGGGTGGTTAAAATCTCGGATTAGAAATATCAAAGTCAGAAGTTGTAAGCTTAAAATGGTAAGTAAGCTTACTACAAATTCATTCATTGGTTAAACTGAAACTGGCCAAAAATCACTCAAAATAATAATGCAGACAAAAATCAGTTGCAGACCTGTTCTAGAGATAACTCTCTGATGGATCAATTGGAAAACAATTTCTCAAAACATTACGTAATATTAATATACATTTCCTATATAAGACGAAAATCAACGTATTTTTCATATGGCGAAGCATACGAAATAAACCTTCCGTCTACCAAAAATTAAACTCCAAAATTCACCGTATGAGTCAAATCGAGTCTCAACTTGATCTAAGATTATGAGCTGTTTTAAAAGTGTAATAAAAATGTAGTACACGGCCCTTTAATCTATAGGTAATGAAGAAGACAACTGCGATCTATCACGCAAATCCACTTCAACATTTCACGAGAAGTTCAATACGATGACACAGCTAGCCTATTAGGTAGGCGTTGTAACTGGTACTTATACGAACATTGTATGGGCGGCCAATGAGGTTAAAGGTATATTATGTGATCTTTCCAGGGAACGCCCTCAACATCGAAAAAAAAATAGAAAGCAGATTTTCTTGCAGATTTACATTTCTGATCATAAATCATGCATACATTCCAAGTTACAGGGCGATACGATTCTTAATTACTTCAAAATCATGGTTTTAGAGTGAAAATAAACTGTCGGAATTCCGACAGTTTATATTTTTCACTCTAAATTCACTCTAAAACCATGATTTTGAGGTAATTAGGAGGAATCGTATCGCTCTGTAACTTGGAATGTATGTATGATTTATGATCGGAAATGTAAATCTGCAAGAAAATCTTCTTTCTAAAAAAAATGATGAATAGAGGGCGCTCTCTAGAAAAGATCACATAATATGCCTTTAAATTGATTGAATATAGTCTAAAATCGGGGTAAAAAAAGATAAATTATAATTTTGTAATGACTACTAATTTGCAATAATGAATTATAATTAACATGAATATGAATGATCCGGATTGAACTGAAATGGTCCAGGTTGAACCGAGATCAGTGGCGTAACAGAGGTTGGTTGTCAGGGGGGGGGGGGCACAGCCAAAAAATTATGGTTAGAATAATTCCGTCCCGGAATTTTTAAAAGGTTGCCCATTTTTTTCCCCATTCAGTCACCTCGTGAATTTCACGTAGGTGTGTGTGTGTGTGTGGGGGGGGGGGGGGGGGGGGGGGGGAGGGTCAAAAAACTTCACAAAATCGCACGGTCACAAAATTTCGCACGGTCACAAAATTACGCAAGGTCACAAATTTCGCACGGTCACAAAATTTCGCACAGTAACAAAATTTCGCAGTATAAAAAACACAACAGTCAACAATGTGTTGACTGTTGTGTTTTTTGTACGGCGAAATTTTCTTTCTTTCTTTCCCTTTCTTCTTTTATTTCTTTCCCCTTTTTTTCTCCTTTTCCTTTTTCTTTTTCCTCCCTTTTTCCTTTCTCTCTCTCTTTTCTTTCCCTTCCCCTCCATTTTTCCTGGTGGGTAGGTTTGAATTTCCTGCTGAGCACCTTCAGGGGGGGCACTGTGCGACCCCCTACCCCCCCCCCCCCCCCCCCCCCCGGCTGTTACGCCACTGACCGAGATAACCGAGATGATTCAAGAGGATCCCAAATTAATCATGAATATTCATTATAAAAAAGTTATCATTTATAAATCTCTAACAAATTCCAAGTATATATTCAATATATTTAACCCCATTGGCCGCCCATACAATGTTCGGTATAAGTACCAGTTACAACGCCTACCCAGTTTAATATTCACTGGCGATGATATATCAATCTCTCGTCCAATCAAAACCATCGACACGGATGGCACACTTCTCGTCCATCAATTATGAGCGTATGAAAGTATCGTTTGGCATATTATACCAGTGACACCAATTAGGTTTTCTGTGCAAAGTGACACTCGGAACGGAGCCATACATAACGCGTACCAATTCCAAGCCTATATATGTTAGTTCGCCTTGGCGAACAAGCAAAAAACGAATCCAGTTTCCGGCAGCTTGGTGCTAAGCATTGGTTTCCAGTTTCCAATACGATTTATTCCGTTAAATATATACTACCGGGTTCCAAATTGTCGGTTCCTTTCATCTATGCTTAGCACCAAGCTGCTCAAAATGAGATTCTTAAAAAAGCCACCCCAACGTTACTGTCAGTGCTTCAACACCTAAACAAATAAAAAATAAAAATAGAATCTCAAATCTCCTGGAATTCGATGGGATTTCATGAAACCCGGGTCCTGAAATCTTTAAAACTTTGTTGGGTTGTTTAACAAATTATATGGAGGTTAAAAGCATGGCAAGGATATAATGCATGTGAGAAACTCTGGAATTGGCATCGAAAAAAATCATCAAAATGTATGGGAGTTACGTTGTATTGATTAATGAATGGTTTGTAAATAGAGGGCGCTCATAACTATGTGTTTCGAACCAGACGACAGTGGTCACGCGAAACCTAAATTTTGAATTCGTATTGGAATAACACGTAATCACGAATGTTAATTTTATCATTTTGAAAAAATTCATCACAGGTTAGAAGATTTTTTTTCAAATCCAAACCGTTGGAGTTGGGTTAAATGCTATTTTTAAAATTATTTTCATCGTTAACCGGGCGATGCGCATGTTTTTTCTCTCGAAAAATTAGAAAAATCAATGCACTTGCGCAAATGTTGATACGCTCACAATAGCACTCCCCCTGCGGGTCGTATCATTATTCACACATTAACATCAGCGCGCATGCATTGATTTTGTCTAATTTCTCTCGAAACAACACATACGCATTTATTGATCAATAATTATTTTTATGACCACCCCAAACATAAACAAATCTATACTTATAATAAATAAGGCATATTTAGTTAGGATTATTGGGGAGATAGTTGATATGGAAGCAAACATATACATGATAGGCCTATACTAAGATGGACGAGTCCAAGTCTTTTGTTTCAGTTTTTTTTAACTAACATTTTGTTTTGACCGACCCCCTATTGCAATAGTATTAATTTTATAACCACCTTTTAGTGTGAAAAACTATGACCCCTAGGATATATGGAACCCCACCCGAAGGAAATGATAACACCTTATTAAATAATTCGGCACAACATCACGAACTGTTGGTCCTGAGAAGCGTCGTCTATCTGCCTTCAAACCTCTTGTTGTATCTACATACAACGTGCGTACCCTATACCAACAATGGCAGGTACACCAACTATTTGTATGCTGTGTTGATGCAGGTATAGACACCATTGGCATACAGGAACATTGCTTGATTACTTCCAACAACACCGATGAGTTATGGTCTGATGACAAAAAATGGGTCCTAATAATTATATAGCTCGGCTACAAATCAGCGTCAGGGAGGTGTTGGTATTTTAGTGTCAAAATACAGACACAGATGCCTACAAATTGTTAATTCCATCAGCAACAGAATTATCACTGCCACATTCCATGGTAATCCCAAACTCACCATTACGTCCATTTATGCTCCAACTGAAAGTGCTACTCCTGATGACAAAAATGAGTTCTACAACAACATGGAGAACCATCTTGAGCAGGTGAAAACTCACAACATCCACTTGATTTTGGGAGACTTTAATGCCCGAGTTGGATTAGACAGCCACTAATCACACCCTCAGGTTGTTGGACGTCACAGTAGAGCATACAACCCCGTGGAACTAGACTCAGATCACCGGATTGACAGCATCAAGCTCGTGTGTAGCCTAAGATCTACCAAAGGGAAACCCTGCACAAGACCGAGGTTTGATTGGGAAAAGCTGCAGAACGCTGACACAAAAGAGCTATTTCAGATGCAACGACACATTCAGACCAATAATTGAGAGATACGAACAGTTTGAGAAAGCAGTTTCAAAAGCAGCCGAAAAGTTGTTGGAAAACACAAACCTCATGGCATGCCAACCATGACTTACTATAGAGGAATGTCTCTTCTGTCAATTGCAGCTAAAGTATACAACAAGATCCTGCTCAACAGAATTAGAGATCATGTTGACCCCATCTCGAGGAATAACCAGGCTGGCTTTCGCCCTGGCAGAAGCTGTGCTCAGCAAATCCACATCCTGAGGAGGATCATGGAAGGTTTTAAAGACCAGCAGCTACCTCTCACAGTCACATTCATAGACTTCAAGAAAGCCTTCGACTCCATAAACGGGAAAGTTATGTTTGCAGTACTGCGACATAACGGAATCCCAAAAGCTTAAGTCGATGCTATAGGTGTACTGTACAACAACTCGAGAAGTGCTGTGATGGTCGATGGCAGTATCTCTGATCCTTTTGCTGTCTCGACTGGAGTGCTACAGGGGGACGTTCTGGCTGATAAATTGTATACTACCTATTGAAGAAGGCCACATATGATCTTGACTCAGGAGTTGTGACACATCCACGTCGTTCAAGGCGTCATCCTGCCGTTGTTCTCAACGACATAGACTTTGCTGATGACATTGCATTACTCGAGACAACAATTCCACGAGCCCAGACGCAGCTGACAGAAACTGCTGCACAGTGGCGTAACTAGACTTTCTCATTTTGGGGGGGGGGCAAGAAGGGGCAGAGACTTGAAATGGGGGGGCTCATACATTTTGTTGAGTCCAAGATGCGCGCGCAGCGCGTGAAAATTTTCGACTTTACAGCTATTTTTTGGACGATTGAGCTACATTTTGGCTCTAAACAAGCTTGTACCAATGAATATTTCATTTTGGGAAGACATATGCGCGCGTAGCGCGCGAAATTTTTTCATATGTGTACTTTTGACCATCATAATTCCATGATTCCTTTCGTCAAATGAACCGACAGTGCCAATCTCAACCGACACGATGTCATTATTGGGGGGATTTGGTGTGTACTTTGTTTGTAAATTTTATTTACAGCCGTACTTGATTTCATTTGGGGGGGAAAGCGGGTGGGGGGGCAAGGGTTCCAAGTGGGGGGGGGGGGCCCTGCCCCCCGCTGGTTACGCCACTGCTGCTGCAGCAGCAAAATACCTTGGCCTCTTCATTAGCGTATCTAAAACGGAGTACATGACTGCCAACTGCAACTCCTCACCTGCCACTTCAGGTCTATGGGGATACCATCAACCATGTGACAGATGTCAGGTATCTTGGCTCTATGATGGCATGCCATCGGGTGCAAGTGATCTTTAAAGCAGTGGCGTAACCAGCGGGGGGGGCAGGGGGGGGCGGGAGCCCCCCCCCCCACTTGGAACCCTAGCCCCCCCGCTTGCCCCCCCAAATGAAATCAAGTACGGCTGTAAATGAAAGGAATCATGGAATTATGATGGTCAAAAGTACACATATGAAAGATTTTCGCGCGCTACGCGCGCATATGTCTTCCCAAAATGAAATATTCTTTGGTACAAGCTTGTTTAGAGCCAAAATGTAGCTCAATCGTCCAAAAATAGCTGTTAAGTCGAAAATTTTCGCGCGCTACGCGCGCATCTCTTTACTCAAAACAAATTACGAGCCCCCCCATTTCAAGTCACTGCCCCTTCTTGCCCCCCCAAATGAAAAAGTCTAGTTACGCCACTGCTTTAAAGACACAAGGCATTAGACTGATGCGCATTCTGGAAGTCAGAACGCCTCTGGATGAGCCCTCAAATAGGTATCACAACAAAGATGAAACGATTCAATACCACCTGTGTGACTATCTTACTGTATGGATGTTACTACTACTTCCTCTTGCTACAGGATAATGCTAAACATCCAACGCATGGATCATGTCCCACACATCGCAATTTATGACATGACCACCGTGTAAAGCGCTGCCATACTCCGTCTCCCTGATGAAGAGCCTGCTAAAAGTTATGCCACCTACGCATCAACGCATGGCCGAAGGAGACCTGGTCGTCCCTGCACAACATATCTGACATATATACAACGCTTACTAGGGAACAATGAAGGCATGGAAGAAACTTGTGGTCGCTAGCTCTGCAGCCGAAGGATGATGAAGATGATTAATAAATTCAGAGAAAAATATAGAGAAATTAATAAACAAATAATTTATTTTTTATTTTTCTTTGAAATCAATTGATTATTGCGTTTCTCAATCAAATTAATTATTTAACAATTATTTTATTAATCTAATCATTTAATTATTGTTAACCATCAACAATTAATTAATTGATTAATATGAATACACAAATAAATCATAATAAAATTGATAAATGTTGAAGTCTCAATGTATCTGAAATGTTAAAATCTGGAAATGCATCGTGTCAATGAAAACTTGTGGTCTTTTTAATCTGCTGAAATATATTTTTGATTCATTATTCATGAGCTTTTTGCAATGGGAAATTTATATGGGGATTCAGCGAAGGCACGCTATTTTCTTTAATTCTATGGAACGGAATGAGCAGATGTTGCAGGAAACATGAATTTATTAATAGCAACACGTATGTTTAACTCATAGTGAAAAATTACAGTCCAAATTTAATATATAGGATGATTTTGACACCATAACCAAGTGTCTTGTCTTTAAAAGACTTTTGGTCTTTAGTGCTATAGTGTATTTGCAATAGGAAACCGGGAATAATTGACTACAGTTACATTTAGCATTGACACCTGTACGAAGACTAAATATCCCGGCTAAATATCTTCTTTCATCATCATTCATCATTTATTCACACATTCTTTACATGTAGTAGTATCGAACCAATCCGAGAACAGGAAACTAGAATACGTGAGAGCATGTGTGGTCTAGTGGATAGCATGCAGGTCTCATAATACAAAGGTTGTGAGTTCTAGCCCCGCTACCGCCAACGTGTTTGTATCCTTGGGCAAGGTACTTATAGTCTCAATTGCCTCGTGGTTCGGAAGTCACGTAGAAACGGTGGTTCCGTGCATCGGAAGAGCTATTCCCGAGCACGTTAAAAGGTCAGACTCCTTCGTAAAGAGTAGGGGATCATCTCGGGTCTGTATCTGTACACACACACATCGGGCATTCCTTTAATTTAGTCACTATTGGGTTTGTCCTGGCTCTTCAGCCTAAATGTTATAAATAAATAAATAAAATACGTTGTTCAGACAGCACTGGTTCGTCGAACTTTACTGCGGTAATAGACCATTTTAAATCCGAAAATATACGATCGGTTCCGAATGGTTCCGATTAGCCGAGTGTTTTGACACCCAGTTCCATGACTCGTGAGTCATGAAAACCCCCAGACATGCCGTAGAAAAACAAACGTGTTTTCACCCGTCTGCCGTTGTGGTAGATTGCGCTGGTGTTGGGGATAGATTGTCTCATTCACAAATTTGTATGTTGCGGTGTTTCAGTAACAAAAACGGTGAGATAAAAGAGATTCTGGGTAATACATTTTACCGTCTGCTCGATACATTTGGAAGTTGCCGGTATCGACAACATTGTTGATAAAAACAAAATAGCCTCGTTCCGCGTTTTACTTCTCATGGGTTTACGCGCGTATGTAAACAACGTAGTAAACCACTAGGCGGACAACCAATTGTTATGAATGCGATCAACTGTTTCGAAGAACGCACTACGCACCTAGTCCAGGTCCAACTACCGTCGTGACCTGTTTTTCCGAAGACTTCCGATCTCAATTTGAAATGGTCTATAACTAGTTTGTTAAAGGGACACAATGTCATCTTGAATTTTTTAACTTTTAATTAATTTACTTTAGAATTTAAGATGAACATTAAAAACTGCCATTATTGTTGTTTCTACTAAAAAAACCCCCAGCAAAACATGATTAAAACAGTGTTTTGAATATGTTAGAATACCACCCTTAACCATGTAAAATGCTGATCTGCCGGAGAACAGCATTTTTGAATCGACGTTTTGTTGTACAAAGAGGGCTGATATTTCTTAATCCTTATACATGTAGGTGTAAGTTCGTAATATAATTGTTAAAATATACAAATCCCAGTTTTTATCATATATTTTTGTAATTGAGTGAGCTGCATCCACCACATGTCTTAATGCCCCTTTAACATGATTGTATTTGTTATTAAACCAATTAAAATTGTATATTTCAATTGGTATAGTGTTGTGTGTGAGGGAGTATATGTATATTGCACATCCCTGATAGTGTTGCCCGCGACTATACACACTCGGCGCGCGACTCTTAGCCAATCAGAAGGCTGAAACTACACGCGGGCCCCACCTGGGTGATTTGGAGCAGAGTTTCGGTCTCGTTTTTCGCACGTTTGTTTTTGAACGACGTTTGTGATAACTTGCTCAGAATTTACCATCA
The DNA here is from genome assembly GCA_035610835.1 of Ophiura sarsii. Classification (NCBI taxonomy): domain Eukaryota; kingdom Metazoa; phylum Echinodermata; class Ophiuroidea; order Amphilepidida; family Ophiuridae; genus Ophiura; species Ophiura sarsii. Next base: position 53,594,105 of record CM069446.1, read on the forward strand.
AAATCTTCCGATTGTATGATTTGTAATTGAGCAGTGAACAAATAAAACGACCGGGGAAGAAATGTAAATATCCTAGTTGATCATTAAGTTAAATATGCTGCTTCATCGTTTCAATTATTTGAAGAAACGGTTATTTCTGTTGACTTAATACGCTTAATTTTACGGTAAAACATCAAGCTTAAAACACCCTTAAAACACGTCATTATTGACAATAAAAGGAACAATAACATTGATAATACGCTAGCAGCGTCAAATTGTGTATGAATTAGGTCAATACATGCGTAAGTTTTGTTTCTCGAAAAAATAGAAAGGTCAATGCACTTGCGAAAATGTTTACAGGCTCACAATAGCAATTCCCTGCAGGGTCGTGCCATTATTCACACATCAACATCAGCGAGCGTGCATTGATTTGTCTAATTTCTCCCGAAACTTAACATACGTATTTATTGATCTACATATATAAAGGTTTTATTCGACGATAATATCAGATTTACAGTTTACTAACAATCATAAAGTGTTCAACAAAAGACATTCATATACTTTGTTTATGTCCTGTAGAGTGTCCTTCGATTATTCTATATCCAAACAGGCTAGATAGACATTTAGACGAATCTTTTCGGAACAATTTGGTACCAAACATGCCACAAAACAACAACGATAAACCATCCATTAGTAACACCATTTATTAAAAATCCGTTTTGAACGCACGTACGTAAAGCGGCGAGAAATTGCTGCGTGTGGCACTTGAATGAAATGGATATTGATCACACAGTGCAACTGCGTTGGTTCGTGCCTGAACCAGCGGGCTATTTAGTTGCGAACAGGTAACATGTGGTCTTTTCTCCACGCGTAGTTTGTTGAAAATGTGAATTTGGCAACGGCACGGATATTCATTTAATGGTGCTCATCATGGCTTATCTTCGTCGCTTGGTGGCAAGTTTGGTACCAGATTGTGCCTAAAAGATCCATTCAAATGTCTATCTAGCCTCCTTGGTCAAAAAAAAATCAGAAGTTACTCTATGGGACATAAACAAAATGTATGACTTTCTTTTGTTGAGCACTTTATTATTCAAAGCATTACACTGGTTTCAAATCATCAGCTGCCACATGTTTGTAACCATCTTGCCCGATTGGTCTTTTAGAGGGCGATAATTGCTGTGGTGGTTCTGATACAATCATGGGTGCATTGTGAAGATTTTCTCCATCCTCAATGGTTTCTGGTAACGCTCTGTTTCTTGTTTCTGGAAGCCACAGTCCCAATAGACCAGCAGTTAGTGCCATGACCCCGAATATGTTAAGAGGAAGATAGTGACTGGTGTTCTCCTAAGAATGTGGAGAAAAATGTACACGGGAAGATAATTCATTTAACAACAAGTATAATTTAGTACAAATTACGTATTAGCACAACCTTTTATAATGCGTGTTCTGTCGGTTTATTAACTAGAGGACACACTGTTATTTAAATTTGGTTAAAGATGTTGTAGCCTACAGGCTACATCAAGGTCTGAAACGATCGACTACTTCTATCAGCTAAATTAATGACCGGTTGAACTGCCATTGTTTTAAAAATTTCTTCTCTCTTTATGAAAAGGAGGACGCGGCTATTAGTTTTACCATATTAGAAATAGATTTGTCAGGAACCTTTCCCAACTTTTAAAGTTACTTTTAAAATTACTGAACCAATACTAAGCATGTTTGTACTTTATTAATGCATTCCTCATGATGAATCCAAATATGGTGATGAGATTAAATAATTTTGACATTTCTGAAACATTTTTTTGCAATTTTGGAACTGTCGTCTGATGACGACTGCCGCGCGGAAAGTTGTTAGTAGTATAGCAATTCCAATGTAGAGTGTGCCTTTTGTACTGAAAGTCATTTTTGGTTTTTTTTATTCATTTTCATAATTTTAGCGTTCTATTGATGCGCTACAATTTGTTTGAATGTTGTAAAATTTGCAATTATTAATTCCTCAACATAGATTCATACTCAATGATGTGTGTGTTTGACAAAATTATACTTACAAGGTATACGATAAAAGGTGCCACTATCCCGCCTACTCGTGCCCATAAGGAGCAGCTGCCAAAACCTACATTTCTGTTTAGTTGAACATAGAATATAGAATCATATGAGTATTTATAGTTTGATCAGTTTCAAATTGGCGAAGCCTTCTTCCAGTACATGACATAAATTGCCCGCTTAGGAGAGCTATTAATTTGGTCCGTGTACGAGCGGTACTACTTGCTAACTGCATGGGTGAGTTTCCACTATGTTGCAAATTACATCCACGATCATGCGTTTAAACTACTCAATGGGCGTTGCAATACAGCCGGTTGGTTGCACACGAGAATTATGTCATATAGCAACCAGCTTTGATGGAAGGCGAATATTTAAATTTGGTGACGCCTAATGGCCAATAATTACAGAAGGACGCGAGCGCGCTGAAGGCAACAGGTGTACCGTGCATCATACTCGTGACGCGTGCGTGCACCCACAATCTCGTGCGTGTGGCCATACTTTCTCGCGTACGCTTGGATTACCTTTGCGCGTGGAGAGATGAAAACTGAGTATTTCTCGCCAATTTGGAACTGATTAAACTATAATATATTCTTGCCAAGTATTTAATTTGAATCGACTGTATGTATAGATTTTGTTATCCCTAAAATCTTACAAGCGCCCTCAAGTTTGTAAGTTGTTCCGGGGTCTCAAAAAACGACTTCGTTTAGAGGCTAATATGATTCAATACGAATTGTTACGGTATTTAGAATCGAAGAATGACTTTCTTCACACCCTTATACAATGTATTACCCGTATGAGTTAATTGAACTTTGTGTACACATGTCCAGTTTGTGTAACTTTGATGAAAATTATGGAATAAATGTGCTTCTCTACACTAAGACCCATTTCATATGCCCCCACTCTAAGGGTATGAAGGACTTTATTATTTAAATAAACTCAATAATTCAAATCGAGAATTGGTGTAAAATATTTTGGAGGGTATTGTATCTCTTACCTAATAGATGTTGGGAATATCTCTGTAGCATACAGCCAGGCAACACCATAGCTAATGTTAATACAGAATTTACCTATAACTGCTGTAATGAGGATTGCTACTGATAGGTCTGTGCCAGAGGCTGAAATGAAATAAAACAAACCAGATAGCAATTTCACATTTCTGAATTTTATTTAAATCTAGGACTAGTTCCGTGCGGCGAGCGCAACGGTCAGTTATACTTCACTGTCAGATCATGGAAGTGGTCAGGACATAATTATTACAACAGATATGACCACCAAACTTGTTGCCTCTAGGTAAATGATCTGGCCTTTTCTAAATTGCTTGCCTCAAGATAAACACGCATGGATGGCTGATGTAGTACCTCTCCAACACTAGAATAGGATCTCTGCTACCACGGTTCAGAGGGTCACAATTTCGGCATGACATACATTGCCCGCTTAGGAGCGCTAATATTCGGTCTGGTAAACCTATTGTTATCACTTACTACGAGAGGATTGCCTGGCTGTTTATTTAAATTCGGGGCGTGTACGAGCGGTACTACTTGCTAATTGCATGGTTGAGTTTCCATTATGTTGCAAATTACATTCACGCTCATGCGTTTAAACTACTCAATGGGCGTTGCAATACAGCCGGTTGGTTGCACTTGAGAATTGTGTCATATAGCAACCAGCTTTGATGGAAGGCGAATATTTAAATTTGGTGAGGGTTTTTAGGGCACCAATTTATAGCGCTGCTAAGCGGGCCTTGTAGCCTAATGCTATTGGGGGAGGCACAAATCTAGTACTACTTCAATCAATTTTCAAAGATCTTTGTTTACTAAACAATAGGTACTCGAGGTTCACCTGTTTTCTCAGGAATACACGCTGTAACGATACAAGAGATTCCCGCTCCTATTAAAAACACACACATGTTAGGACGCCTTCCCCACCTGTATAGAAATAACAATCAAAGAGTGAATTGATTTATACAGTTTTTGCCTAAATATCTTAAAAATAAAGTTTTCACACATGTCAGACGTTTCAATGTATTGACCAAAATCCACCGTTTGCCTGTGAAGCGGTAGCACCACCACCATTTGCCAGCTTAACATCCAGACTGAGTGGTCGTTACATCAACTGTGTAAACCAGGGATAGCACTGAATCGAAAATGTGAGAAGTCCCATGACATTTTTTAGGACCCCGTAGGACTTCAAAAAACAAATTTAAGGGGTCCCCCAAGAAATTGAGGGGTCCTGAAGTTTGGGTATTTGCATTTTTCACTTTTTTACGGACAGTTTTAATGGATTTATAAAGTGAGCAAAGGATGGATATGTAATTAACAGAATTTCTTAAGGTTTCCATTTCCATACATCGTCAAAATTTAAGGGGTCCCTTCAATTTTGATCGGGACCCGCAAGTCTTTCCAATTTGAAACCTGACGCGTCACTACAATAAAGTGAGAGGTCTAGGACGCGCAGACGCGTCAGAATGCGACCCCTGGACTTTCGACTGTAAACTCATTGTAGTCTATCATGCTTCTTAAATACATGTAGGCCTACTGGTAGAGATTTGGTGCTGATTCCGTTGTTGAGTACTGTCTTATAGGTGTGGTAGAGCATGACATTGTATTGTATTTTGCGTACTTGGGACAGCTACGAGGGGCATTAAATAAATACCTGCAACCATTGAAAATCTCTGAAACGTGACATGTGTCAATAAAATAAACTTGTGATACTTAAACTGTAAGTCTTACCCCTATCTCACGGAAGATTTCAAACACGTGGGTCATTTTTATCATGTAATTTCAGTACTATAAACATCATGGTCTCTGGACACTGAAAATTGACAAGAATCAGCATTATAAATCAAGCGCCAATATTAATACTGTTAATGCATGTATCTTAATGCATAACATAAACTTGTCTTTCAAATTTCCCGCCATTGTAAAATTTAATTCCCTAACCAGTGCTCTGAGATAATAAGTTTATTTTACTGACACGTGTCACGGTTCAGAGATTTTCAATGGTTGCAGGTATTCATTGAATGCCCCTCGTACCTTTATTATTGGAATCATAGATAATGGCATCCTGCAAATCTTCACCACAACGTTTATGGAGTTCAGGAGGTCCCGGGTTCAAATCCTAGTCGAGAAATGAACTTTTCATTTTAACTATACAATGGGAGGTTGATGGTACATGTACACTTACCACGTCATCAAAAATACGTTACAAATGTATCCCAGGATCTCCACGAAGCCGAGTAAGAAGAAATTAATATATTTATTTCCCGCCAACTTGGCACTATAGAGCGATAGCCCGAAATAAACAACAGCGTTAACAGTCCTGCATACAGAAAATAAAATTGCCAACGTCAATCAGGGCGAGTCACAATATTCAGATCCCGTTTTCACAGATTTTTACCAATTCATTTCAGAGATATCAATTTAACAAAATAAATTTCAACCGACTATACAATGTGCTTATATTTGCCGGTGACATTAAAAAGGGTGTCCAGCCAGTGGCGTAGCTAGGATTTTTTTCAGGGGGGCAAGATTTCCAAAATTTTCGTAAAAGGGTGCCCTAACTTCTTTTGCAGTCAGCTCAGTAAACTTGAGAGCCGGGGGAGGGGGGGGGGGGGGGTTATTCGGCTACTATTGTTTATAGTACTAATAGCCGCGTGGAAAGTGTTAAGATTTAATCAGATGAAACAGTATTCAAGGATAGGTCTACTTACCACGAATAGAACATAATCAGAGCATTTTTACGTATATTTGGAGTGCGAAACAAATCAAATGCCGAATACTTCTGCTGTACCCCATCATCAGTATCAATATCTGCGTGGGAGAAATGGCGGAGATGGAGTGTTATCAACCCCCGACGTGTAAGGTGTCCAGTATACTAAGGGTTTCAAAACAACGAGTTACCCCTGGCCTCTTATAAGAACTAGAAGTTATCAATCAAATAACGAGGGAAAATGATATTAACTAATATTTACGAGCGCAATGAATAGAAAGATTTTTCACTCTGGTAGATAGATTTGAAAGGAGGGTATAGAACAGGCTTTCTCAACTAGATTTACTGAGGCGCCACATTTTAGTAACCAACTTGTTGAAGCTCCACTTGGTCATATTTTTTAGAATTTACAATGGCAAAATTCCCTTTATAACATAAATTTCAAAATATTTTAACATATGTAGGCAGCATATTAACCAATATTACTGTTTTTAGGGCACATACGCGCGTAGCGCGAGAAAAATTGCTGTATTTATACATCTGACTGTCATATGCCTATGGAATTTGGCTATATCATAATATGATTTATTTTTTTAACAAATTTTAACCACTCTCGCGCCACTTAGGATGCCTTGATGCGCCACAAGTGGCGCGCGCGCCACCATTTGAGAATGCCTGGTATAGAATCAAGAACGCACTTTAATACTTTTGAGAATGTATTTTGACTCAAAATATTTGGCTTGACTTACTATAGAAATCTATGGCGATGCAACCGTTACTTTATACTTCCGCTTATCATTTAAGGTCTTTACTGAAGCAATTTTTCAACCGAAGCGTTTGGCAGATGAGCACGTTATTTCAAACGGATCCGTGAAGTGAAACTTTAAGTGCTCATTACATACTAACCAGTCGCTGGTCGCAGCACCTAGTACTCGCTAGCTCGAGGTAGTTCGAAGCAACCTATGTCGACTTTCAATCGCCATAGGTCGCATCGAACTACTATAAATCGCTGATAGTCGCACCGTATTTCATGCTTATTTGGTTGCGCAGACGACAAGATGTTTACACACAGCCCGTATGCTGGATAATGATTGTGTATAATGATTATGCTAATTTTCCACGCAAAATAACATTTCCCTATTGGTTGAAAACTATGGTGTCCATTACGTCATTAGCGACCGATGGTTCGAGTTGAATTGAAGCGAACTGGCTATGACCGCCCGGTATGACCGGTCGTTCTCAGTCAAGCGATTCTTGATCTATGTATTGGGAAGTCATTGCAGCTCGCTGTGATGGCCGCTATTATGACGTAAAACTCGTCATAGGAGCGACCCGGATCGCGAAGCCAAACTCAACTGGCCAGTTTCTAGTCGTACATCTGGTCAACGTTAATTATGCTACTGTTTATCAATAGGAATCTTTTTTGGTTTTAATATAGGCATCAGTACCAACTTCAGTACTGACCAGGAATTTGATAATATTTGTCATGTGTTGATACCAATACCTTTCGGCATCAGAAGTAGTTCTGGAACAGTCAGCTAGCATGTCACGCAAATGGTCGCTATTTTCTTTTTCAGCCAGCGCGAATGACCTCCCTCGGCCAACGGACGTTTTTGCAAGGATGAAAATGAGAAGAGTTTTAAATTTGCTATTTGTGTGTCATTTTAGGTAAAATCTCCACTACAAACTCCTTATTATGGTTGGCAAGGCTTCAATCTTAATCAACATAGGTGATTTGATCCTTTAAAATGATGTGTAGGACCTAAAATGATGAAAATAGTATCGCAATTCTTCTGCAATATTTACATTGAAAAATGTCTCCATAAATTTGCCATATCTCGTTAAAAATGGTCACTACCCTCCTGAATATTTCGCAGCAAATAAAGTGTACGTCTTCGTCTCCGTAAAATGTCAACATTCGGAAGGCTTATTGCTTCAAACGGTCAAGACCAGGAAAATAAGATGAACAGATGATTTTAATTTGGAAAATTTTGCACATTCTGTCATTCTCTGTGTAGAAAGTCGCGTTACCGATCGATGAACCTATTGTCCCGTCAGAGTAAAGTAAACCAGCCGTGCGTGTAGTGTAGCGGGAAACACATGTATTTCAAATGGAAATCCCTAACATATGCTATGTCTATACAGAGAGCATGTGGAATTACAGCAAAATTCCGATCTTTGCACCAAAACTGTATATTTCATGTGATTATTTGAAGCAGATAACCATTCTCTACCCTTCTAATCTTTTAATATATGAAAGATCAATGCTTCAAATGGAAGTCTATGTTAGCAAATTGATATTCAAATGCTTCAAACGGTCACGACCAGCGTTGTTAATCGCATAACACATAATTATGATAATTTTACCTCGTTTTTAAATCAAGAATTACATCATTTTATACAATCATAAATGTACAATATCTGATATGAATGATAGCAGAAAATGATAAATCAAACAACTGTGACTAAAACAGTCTACATACATATTCTGGTTTTATGAGAAAGCGATCTAAAGTGAGCACTTCTATTCGGAAAATTTCGGAAACCATCGGAGCTTGCATATTGCAGTTGCATCCCGTGAAAAGAAAAAATGACCTTGCCGTGCACAGAGCGTGACCTGCTGGTTGACTGGGAAAGAAAATATTCCAAAGGCCTTGATAGTGTTTATTCACTACAATCAAATTCAAAAGTCTACAGGGTTAATTAATACTTTCCACGCGGCTATTAGTTTTACTATTTCAAAACGGATTTTTCAGAAACAGAAAGTTTTAAAGCCAATCTCAAGAATTACTGAACCAAATACTACTAATGTTTGTACTTAATATCTTAATGCCTTTTTCATGGTGATTCCAAATATGGTAATGAAATTTAATTATTTCGATATTTTCCAAGAATTTTGTAACATTTTGGAATGTCGTCTGCAGACGCATACCACGTGGAAAGTGTTAACACTCTATTGTTACCTACCAGGCCTTTTCTCCACCTTATCATTTAAGGAATATTTCTCGAAAAAGCCATCTGAAAGCGATACCTTATTAATTTTGGCAATTTTACGTAGTGTTTTTTCTGCCTGCTTGTGTTTTCCCTTAGAGACCAGCCAACGAACAGAATCCGAAATTAACCTACAAGAAAGACGTTTAAAAGGAACGTTTGGTGTTAAAAGCATTATTTTTCGAAATTAGAACGTGGTGGCTATTTAAATCGGTGTCAATTTAGTCAGAATTTCCAAAGTCTAAGTCAGATTTTTATTCTCACTATTCCACACATGTTACATATCGTCGCTGTTCTGACATACCGGCACATCACAACAGAAATAAGTAAAGAGATGTGCCGGTATGTCAGAACAGCGACGATATTCATGCATGTTATTTGTTATTTCACGATTTCAATTTGTACAGTTTATTCTCTTACCAATAATACGGAATGCATATAAGACAGGGAACTGAGATAGCTAACATCATTTGTCTCCAATCAGGAAGACCATAGGCAATGAACGCTATACTGGAGACGCCTATGCCTGAGATTATCCTACTCGCAGCTCCCATCATGGTACGCTTTTCCGCTGGGAACAGTTCCATAACCATCACAAACTGCGTTAATTCTATGCCCTGTGAAATCGTGTGTGTTAATAAAAAAAAGAATTAGCCAGCGAAACTGATTGTTTTAAAAAGGCATATTATGTGATCTTTTCCAGGGGCGCCCTCTATTCAAGATTTTTTTTTAGAAAGTAGATTTTCTTGAAGATTTACATTTCTGATCATAAATCATCAATATATTCTGAGTTACAGAGCGGTACGATTCCTAATTCTTCAAATTCACGCGGAAAAAACACCATCGTTAACAAGCACTAAGCCGTATCAGTCCCGTGTTGATCGCTGCGCATTTCCCTTCAATGCGCGGGCTCATTCAAATTCAAAGTGTCATGCATGGGTGAGGGATATGAATGTAAAGGGATTTTTATGGAAAGGAGAAACGGCTGCACTGTGTGATCGATTGCCCGCTGGTCAATCCTGGTTATAACAGGGTCAAACATGGGGTGAACCTCACACACACCCGTTTTCCTCCCGCGTAGTGTATTGAAAATGACTTTTGAAAAGTGACTAATTTTCTTTAAATGGCGTGAATCATGGTTTATCTTTGTTGCTAGGTGTTATGTTTGGTATCAAAATGTGCCTAAGAGATTTATCCAAATGTCTATTTCGCCTGTTTGGTGACAAATATTCGAAAGTTACTTTAAATGACCTAAACAAAGTGCACGACTTTCTCTTGTTGAGCACTTTATGTCTATGCCTACAAACTCGATTACGGTACGTGTCACATGCGACGAATGCAATCTGTTTCAAGAATAAATCGTCGCTGTTCTGACATACCGGCACATCACCACAGAAATAAGTAAAGAGATGTGCCGGTATGTCAAAACAGCGACGAAATGATAGAAATGAAAACTGTCATGTACAGCCCTACAGCAAGAAAATTGATATTAGTCTAAGATCCAAACAAGGGTCTTAGAGCAATACGAAATAAGGGAGTCGAGTGACTTTACATGATTTTGTTTGAAGACAATCATGGTAAAGAAAGTAAAATGGCGACTAGCGGTACGAACTCTGGAAAGCGTGAAATAAAATCTATCTCATCTACCCCCATCAAACCGAATTCTCCAAAGAAATTCAGAGGTGATCTAGATAAAGAAGTAGCGGATCATATAGGGATGAACCTTGATGCAGATAGCGACGTTGATGATGGAGAAATGAGTATTAAGGACCTAATACGAGCATCGCTGAATAAAGCAATGGCGGGCATGGAGGAGGGTCAAAACTTTACCTTGACCTCGCAAACCAAAGGTGCTGGAAAGAAAACATCTAAGCAACAACAACAGCAACAGCAGGCTAGTAACAATGATATTCTGACAATGATGCAAAAGTTCATGGGCCTTATGATTGAAGGTGTGGCGACTGCAGTGGACATCGCAGTCACTAAAGTGTTGAGTAGCAATACTCAACAAGCTCCTAATGAAAAGGTACATGCGGCGATCCAGAAACAAGCACTAATCGCAAAATACGACACAGACAAGATCGAACAATATTCAAGACGTGAGTCACTACGCTTCTCGGGTATTCCACAATCCATGAATGAATCAGAAGACTCATTGGTCTCAGCTGTCCAGGAGATTGCTAAGGCAATAGATATCAAGCTGAAAGTTGAGGATATCGAAGTGATACACCGTGCTGGTAGGATCACTGGAGCTCAACCTAGACAAGTACTTTGTAAGTTTACCTCGCGTAAACCCCGTGATGGGATTTACAAAAATAAGAAAAAACTAAGAGATACCACCTACAACAAGAAAGTCTTTATAAACGAAGACCTGACGCCACTCCGTAGTAAAATCATCGGTTACGTAAAGAGCCTTGGAATCACAACTCGGGTATCAACTCATAATGGCAGAATCTTCTGCAACATGAAGGATCAAGACAAGCTTGTGATTATTGATAATCCAGACGATTTATTCAAATTGGGAGTGAATCAAATAGACTACGAGAGACTAGGACTTAAGAACTACACTTATAATGCAGCATAGGAAGTTGGCAGAGAGCCTATTGTAAATACAAATCATAGAGACACTGTTCATCATAATCAACTCGACGACCATCATTACGCAACTAACAATAACTATGTCAACATGAAACTATTAAATGTTTGTGGACTATCATCAAAAATTAATAACCCAGAATTAGCCGAACTCATAATGGATAACGACCTCATTCTACTAACTGAGACCAAACTGGACAAATATGATATACCAAACTCTGATATTGATGGATATAAATTCATATGCAAAAACAGAAAGGTGTTTGTAAACAAATCTGGCGGTGTTGGAATATATATAAAAAACTGTTTCGCTGACCAAGTCAAGACTGTTGAAGGAGCAAGCGAAGATGTATTATGGATAATTCTGGATAAAACAATTCTTGGTCAAAAAACACTTCTTGGTATTGTTTATATTCCCCCAGAGACTTCAAGATTCTCCAATATACATACTTTTGATAATATTGAAATTGATATAATTAATCTCTCCAACCAAGATGGCTCAAAAATCCCTGTTTGTCTAGGGGGTGATTTCAACTCCTGGGTTGGAAATCTGGATGATTTTATTAATTATGATGATTGTATTCTCAACGATATTAACTTGCATAACAATAATTCAACTGTTCAACAATTTGTAAACAACGATATCCTTGACATCCTTGGTATACAAATGCAACGTAATACATGTAATAATAAGACAAATAATTTTGGTCATAGACTTATCCAGCTGTGTAAAAACCTTGATCTGTACATTGCAAACGGTAGAGTTGGTGTTGACAGGTACAATGGCAAAGCAACTTGTAAAAATAATAGTGTTATTGATATGTTTATTGTATCTCCAGAGTTGTTGCCAAAAATAGTCAAATTTGATATTAATGAGTTTGATATTATGTTATCCGATATCCATAATGCTGTGAGTATGAAAATTGCTAATAATGCTGGAAATGTTAATAACTATACTGATCCAATTACACACAATGATGAAAAACCAGTTAATTCAAAACATAGTAGTAAGGCTCATGGTAAAAAATCAATTTGGAAAATTGCAAATAAAGACAAATTTGTTGATAGTCTCGACATAGATTTAATTGACAAGATTAGTAATGAATTACAATTCTATTCCTCTAATCCGAGGTGTGTTGATGGCAAGATTATTGATGACATTTCTGTAAATATTGTACATATGTTTATATCTGCAGCAGATGCTGCTCACTGTATCCATGTAAAAAATGATAATAAGAAGATTACTGATAAAAAGGTAAATAAGTGGTATAACAATAAGTGTGCTAATATGAGAAAAAAGTATAATAGAGCCAAAGTAAGGTACAAGAAGAATCCATCCCATTCTAACTTTGTTGAATTAAATTGTTGTGGGAAAAAATATAAGAAAATGGTTAGAAAAGCTAAGAATGACTACAACAACAAGTTTATCTCCAATCTTCGCGACATGAAAATTACTAGTAGCAGAGATTACTGGAAATTGCTCAACGAGAAGTCTCACAATACCGTTCTGGCTGATTTTGATGCACTAACTGATCATTTCAAAGAACTAAACAATGCGCCAACTAAAGATGATCATGATTTCAAATCTTGTTCTGGTCACCCCGACAATGAGTTAATCAATTCCAATTTCACGGTTGATGAAGTTAAAAAGGGCATTAAAAAATTAAAATTAAACAAAGCTGCAGGTTTTGATAATATTCTAAATGAGTTTATAACCTCTAGTCAAAGTTTAACTGCAAACATGCTGACTAATTTCTTCAATGTTATTTTGAATACTGGAATAGTCCCTTCAGATTGGTCTATTGGTATCATCTGCCCTATCTTTAAAAACAAGGGTTCCCCTACGGACCCAGGGAATTACAGAGGTATTACTATCTTAAGCTGTCTTGGAAAACTATTTACTTCCATCGTTAATGATAGATTGTCAAATTATTTAGAGAAGTTTGGTATACTTGGTGATGAACAAGCAGGGTTTAGACATGGGTATTCTACTATGGATCATATATTTAGTCTAAAATGTATTATTGATTTATATTTATCTAAACGTAAGAGATTGTATTGTGCTTTTGTTGATTACGCCAAGGCATTTGATACAATTAATAGAATTCACTTGTGGAAAAAACTCATATCCTCTGGTATTAATGGTAAAGTGCTAAATGTTATTGTAAATATGTACAACAATGCTAAGTCTTGTGTGAAATCAAACTTTGGGGAATTATCTGAGATGTTCCCGTCCTCTATTGGTGTAAGACAAGGTGAAAATCTCTCTCCTTTGCTCTTTTCCATTTTTCTGAATGATCTGGAAAACCATTTACTTAAAAGCAGTAAAGGTCTTAAAACAATATCAGAGCTTGTGTACGATAAACTACAAGACGAGGATACTGTAACCTATATCAAGGTGATTACCCTACTCTATGCTGATGATACAATAATATTTGGTGAGTCGCCCCAAGATCTTCAGAAGTCAATTGATTCTTTATTTGAATACTGTCAAGACTGGGACCTGAAAGTTAACTCATCCAAAACTAAAGTTGTGGTTTTCTCTAGGGGTAAAATCAGAAACATTCCAAGTTTCAACTTTGGCATCTCTAATATTGAAGTAGTAGATCATTATATTTATCTTGGTATTATTTTTAATTTTAATGGCAATTTCAAAAAGGCACAAAAGCGTCTTTATGATCAAGCTAATAAAGCTATGTTTTCGTTAATCTCTAAAGCCAGGCGTTTATCTCTCCCAATTGATATTCAACTAAGCCTCTTTGATGCACTTGTGTTGCCAATATTAACTTATGGCAGTGAAATTTGGGGTTTTGAAAATTGTCAGCTTGCAGAAAAACTCCAACTTAGATTTTGTAAATTAATCCTCAAATGCAAATCTTCTACATCATCCTGTATGGTACTAGGTGAGCTAGGTCATTTTCCTGTTATCAATAACATTAAATGTAGAATAATTAATTACTGGGCTAAGGTAATCAATATGAAGCAGCATAGACTCAGTAAAATTCTATACACACTGTTATATAAATTCCATGCTGAAAACAACAAAGTGTCTAGTTGGATTAATAATGTTGAATGTATTCTTATCGATTGTGGTTTCAATCATATTTGGCTTTCTCAAAATGTAAATATTACATGGATAAAGAGTAGTATTAAATGTAGAATCCAGGACCAATTCCTACAAAACTGGAATAGTATAGTGAATAATTCTAGCTCCTGTACTAACTATAGAACCTTTAAAAAAGTATTTAAACTTGAGAGTTACCTGATAACATTGCCAAAATCTCATGCTATTAACATTTGTAGATTTAGACTTGGTAACACAAGTATTCCTGTAGTAACCGGTAGATATTTTAATATCAACTATGAAGATAGAATATGTAATCTTTGCAGTGATAATTTAGTGGGTGATGAATTCCACTTCATCTTTGAATGTACATTTTTTAATCAACTCAGAAATGCACTTGTTGACAAGAAATTTACCTCGTCACACAGTGTAAACAAAATGTATAGTCTCTTCACATCAAAAGATTCTAAGCACATACTTAACCTTAGTAAATTTATTAAAGAAATTGTTCAAAAATTTAGGCTCTTATAGCCTCTCTTTCCATCTTTTGTTCTCTTTTGTTTGTTTTTGTTTTTGTTTTTGTTTTTTTTATTTATAAAAAAAAAAATCTCTATTCATATCAGTGTTATTAATTCAATGTCTTTCTTCAGTTCAATTCTATTTTATTATGTGTTCATTTTTTCCAGAGTATTACATCTAGTCGTAAATTTAAGATAGTACTATGTTTAAGCCTTTATTTTCCCCATATGGGGACGAAAGGTATCAATAAATAAAAGTTCAAAAGTTCAAAGGTAATGGAAGACAAGACCAGACAAGTATTAACATTTTCCACGCGGCTCCACGCGGTTTTATCAACTACGAAATGGACATTTCAGAAACCCTTCCCAACTTTCAAGGTCTATCTCAAGGATTACTGAACACATACTAGGCATGTTTGTACTTATTTCAATGCATTTCTCATGGTCATGGAAGACAAGACAAGACTTAACATTTTCCACGCGGCTATTGGTTTTACCAAATACAAAACGGACATTTCAGAAACCTTTCCCAACTTTCAAGGTCTATTTCAAGGATTACTGAACACATACTAGGCATGTTTGTACTTATTTCAATGCATTTCTCATGGTTATGGAAGACAAGACAAGACTTAACATTTTCCACGCGGCTATTGGTTTTACCAAATACAAAACGGACATTTCAGAAACCTTTCCCAACTTTCAAGGTCTATCTCAAGGTTTACTGAACACATACACACAGAAAACACTATGTAAAAAATAAATATGTAAGAAAAAACAATGTAAAATATTACATCTCTGAAGTAAAAGCTGTATAGAAATCGAACATAACAGTTTTCCTTCTCGATGGGCAGAATTTGTATAGCAAAAATATCAATCCAATTAAAATTGGAGGTTTTGAGTTGAATCATCCTTTGTGTCAGACAAAATGACATAAATTAATTAATATAAATATATCAAAGTTATATATCAAACATCTATCTATCTATCCGGGTGTACGTAAGCTTGTGCCTAATTTCTAAGATAATAAACAATTATCTCACGGACTATTGACTCGTATAAGTAAGAAATCTTATAAAAAGACTCTTACAAGAAATATCACCATTCAAGGTCGCATAAGGTCTGTACGCAAGGCTACGGCATCAATTATTCCGTTTGCACAATTCCATGCGCTTATTGCATATGGAAATTTGCTGGCTTTTAACAGATAAGCCGACATCGTCACAGGCGCTATCTTGTAATTCTATGTTGTTGCGCTCTAGTTAGGCCTATTGCCTGAATAGAACATATTCGCTGTTATGGGTAACAGCGTGTGACACTCAGTTTATATACAAGTCTAATAATATTTTGTAACAATACATTATGTTAATTATATGCGAGTATAAAGGACTTCTCATCTGGTGGTATACAAAATAAATGAGATTCGTTGTGACATGCAGCGTGAATTGCAATAGCGTTGTGTATTATATCTTTCTTTACAACTATCTGACAAGCAAATGTACTCACCGCTATATTTCAACTATTTCTTCACCAAATCCACTTTGTTTTTAGCTATAGGCCTAGGCCCTTATCATAATATAAATTATGTACGGTGTCGTTTTACTTAGATTATGTAAAATATTTTACATATATATGTACAAATATTTTACATAGCTATTAAGTAAGCATTTTGCATACTAATTAGGTTGGTGGTACATAACAATTGTGTAAAATTTTACATAATTAATAAGTAAAACCTTACATAATTCACATTATGTAAGGTTTTATTTATTAATTATGTAAAATTTTACACAACTTTTCATAATTAATAAGTAAAACTTTACATACATAATGTGAATAATGTAAGGTTTTACATAATTAATAAGTAAAACCTTACATAATTCACATTAGGTAATTTTTACATAAATTATGGAGTTCTATGTTTTACATAACTATTAAGTAGGCATTTTACATAATAGTTATGTTACTGGTGAAACATAATTATCAAGTAAAATTTTACTTAATTAATAAGTAAAATTTTACATAATTCATATTATGTAATTGTTTACATAGAAATTATGGAGTTCTATACGTACATGGGAAATATGTACTATTTTACACAAGCCATGTAATTATTTTTCTGTGTGTACTAGGCATGTTTGTACTTTTTCAATGCATTTCTCATGGTGATTCCAAATATGGTAATTGAAATTCAATAATATTGACATTTTTGAAACATTTTGTGAACTTTTTGAATGTCGTCTGCAGACGCCTGCCGCGTGAAACTATGCAATTGACCCGCAATATAAATGTAACTTAAAATATTGCGCATACTAGTACTTTATTATGTACAAAAACTATTTACCTGCTCGAAGAAGCCAACGCAGAACCATATGAAGACGAACACTTGATACGTATGTACAAATGCTAACGATATGCCGAAAATTGCCTCGAACAACAATGCTCCTAGAAACACCTTCTTCCGTCCAATCAGATCTGACATCTGACCTGTGAAAATGGCGCCAAACATTAAACCTACGAAGAAAATGGACTGTGCTGTTTCTGCAAGTAGACCTCGATCGCATACAAGATCCAACTGTAAGTTAAATATGATTCAAGTCAAGGTGGAATTACTCACATTGGGATACATAGCCTAATATGGGCAAATGTAAAGCCTAATATGGGCATATGTATTGCCCATTAAAAACGTTAAAAAGGGCTTGTTGATCAATATACAGTCATAAAATAAGTAACTTTACCATGTAATAAATATTCTTATAACTCCGAAAGTGGTTCTCCTACTTGAAAATATCAAATAAAAAAGTGATTGATAAACGTCCCCTCTTTAATTTGCATGTGAAGAATGGTTTGATATAAAGGAAGTTACAGTATTGAAAGTAAGATAAAGTACGGTTTCCATTTTCGCGTTTTGCCTTTCTATACGCGGACTCAATTATTGATTACTGGCAGTGCTATAAATTCACCGGTCGATGCTAATTCACCAGGTTGGATAGCCAGCCAGCAGCATTGCTCCGATGGATCAATACGGCACACACGCTTTACTGTAATACTCTTTCCCCGTGTTCAAAAGAAAAAAGTGAAAATTAAAATCGTACTTTACCTTACATTTGGAATTGTAACTTCCTCAATAATCAACCATTCTCAGCGCGCAATATCGCAAATGGAAGAGGATGAGAAATGTATCAACAACTTTATAATCTAATAATGTTTATGCAGGGGTTATACTGTTAGAGTTATCAGCACATTTATTATCCGGTAAGTTACTTTTTTGATGACTGTATACTTATTATTATGTTACAAAATATAGAAAACGGGAAGAACACCATGTTGATAAACCGTACTTGTTTGAGGTATTATTGGGACACTAATTTTTAATTAGGGCACAGACAGATTTCTCAACAAATGAAATTCAAAATGTTTACATTGTTTAGATATATGATATAATAGAAACCCTCTCATTTAAGATTTCTTCAAAAAAAATCAGTAAAAATGAAAAATAAAGACATTTTCTCAGCATTTCCGAAGGTATATTAGTGCTTTTCACTTTTTTTGCATTTTGGTCAAAACTACCACCAATTGAATCAGGGAGGTTATGACTATGCATCACGCAACAAGCCATGTGAAAAACCCAACCTCTGAAAAAAATTGAGGGCTCCCTTCATGAAGGATCTCTTGGTGTCCCTTTATTAGTGCGCGAGTTTGTCGTATTATTTGTAAGGGGCATCAAGCGACCTCTCAAACCACCGAAGTGTTTGGCGGATGAGCACGTTATTTCATACGGATCTGAAATGAAACTTTAAATGCTCTACACAGTGCACTGCATTGCATTGCACACCTACCTCCATAACAATAGTAGTTTCACCATATAACGGTTGATATTCCCATCCGTTGGTACACTTCATAGTCTTGTTACTTGTCTGTCCTTGCTGCGTAACCTCGTCGTACATATCACACTCGGAATAGCTCAATTCTCCATTTTCGTTAACTTCAGACGGGACACTTTGATTTAAGGTGTATCCAGGAGCTGCCTGAATACAAAAAAACACCAAACCTATATTTAACACTTTCCACGCGGCAGGCGGCTGCAGACGACATTCCAAAATTTCACAAAATGTTTAAAAAATGTCAAACTTATGGAATGTCAATACCATATTTGGAATCATCGTGAGAAATGCATTGACATAAGTACAAACATGCCTAGTATTGGGTCAGTAATCCTTGAGATAGACTTTGAAAATTAGGAAAGGTTTCTGAAAAATCTATTTTGTGTACGGTAAAACTAATAGCCGCGTGGAAAGTGTTAATACCTGGATTATTGGAAAACGTGTTTTTGATGGTCATTTGTTACTCATCCATGATAAGTGAAAATGTTCCTCACGTACTTTTACGTTTTATCTTTATTTTAATACTTTCCACGCAGCAAGCGTCTGCAGACGACAGTTCAACAATTTCACAAAATGATTCAAAATGTCAAAATTATTGAATTTCATCACCATATTTGGAATAATCACCATGAGAAATGAATTAGAATAAGTACAAACATGCGTGATTCTTGAGATAAGACTGAAAGCTTTTTTGTTTCAAACGGGCGCTATTAAGATATTAGCAGCTAATTAGCTATTATCTTAATGGCCAAAACATCCAATATTGACGATATTATGCTATTTTGGACTTAGAATTATTTTGAAATAGTCAGAACTCTTTGTGTTATAAACTGGCGCTATTAAGATATTAGCAGCTAATTAGCTATTATCTTAATAGCTAAAATATACGATATTGACGATATTATGCTATTTTGGAGAATTTTTTTGAAACTCGGAACTTTTTTCAGTTGCAGACTGACGCTATTAAGATATTAGCGGCTAATTAGCTATTATCTTAATAGCCAAAATATCCGGTATTGAGGATATTAACATTATTATCATGTATTAAGGAAGAAACTTGTACTAAAATCAGTTCCACAATGCCTATGGCGTGGCTATTAAAGAACGACCCATAATCTATTTTGGCAAACCTGTTACATGATACAGATATTCGGTTCCACAAAATTCAGTGCCACAATGCATAGAGCGTGGCTTTTAAAGAACGACCCATGGTCTATTTTGGCCAACCTGTCACATGATACAGAAATTTGGTTCCACAATGCAATATTCGGTCCCACAATGCAATATTATATAGGTATTAGTCGCTATCTCAACAGCGTCAGTCTGCAACTGAAAAAGTTCTGAGTTTCAAAATAAATTTAGAAGTCTAAAATCATTTTGGCTTTTAAGATAATATCTAATTAGCCGCTTATACGAGGGTTGTTCATTAAGTAATGAAATTGGTCATGGTATTGGATGTGCATGAGTGATTCTATTGAGGGATAGTGTGATCAACACAAAGTATGAACCTTTGTCTTTCAAACAATACCATTTTGGATTTCTAAGTATGAACTATGACGTCATAGCATTAGCTTAAAGTACACTTTGGACACTGCTAAATCAGTTACTTGGCGGGAAATTTGAATTGTTTGTATGAGACACGTGGTAAGAAGATTGCATAACATGACCCCAGAAACAGGTAAATCCCAATTATCTTTTGCATACTTATTATACCTAAGACAATAACTTTAATCCCTGGGTAATTTGAAATATGTAGTATAAAAGGAAAATGTAAGGGGAAGCAATTAAAAAAAAAGTATACAAATATTAGTATTTCAAATAGCCCATTTTCACTGACAAATTCCCAGTCAGTGAATCGCTAATGTTGCGGAAAATAAAATAAAATAGGAAAATCAACGAACTTTAACCAGTTTGGGCGATTCCATAGGATAGGTAACTTATTAGCTGCACTTATTCATATGAAACATACAAAAAATATGCGCAGACGGCAGATATGTTTGAACTGGGCCAAAAATAACTGGAATCATGATATTTGCCAGATAAAAGCTTACTGTGCCTTCAAAATCTAATCAGAAACATCGACAAATGCTTAAATCAATGTGTATACTTTTTTTGATAATCAAAATGAAGATAAACATGAATTTATCAATCAAATATGGCTACCACAACCTCTCTTAGTACTGCCTTAGAGCTACTGTGTATTGTTAAAGTAATCGTCACATAATTCCAACGGTTTGAGGACATTTTAAGATCAGCTCCTTTTTAGATCCCCACTATTATTGCATCCCACAAAAATGTGTTAAAATATAATCCCTCCATTGTTCTTTATCCGTTGTTGTTTTCTATGGTTTATCGTTGCGGATTTTCCTTAATAAAAACTTATTTGAGATGGTCCCCTTCTTGTTTGTTTTAAGAAATTCAGATCTCAAAAAGAGTATCAAACAGAGATTATTGTGTGCTCTTACTATTCACCAAGTGCTATCTGTTTCAATGCTTGCATTGTTGAGATATACGCAAATGAATCAATCAACCCATATTTCAACCTATTATATATCCAGCCAAATATTGACATATTTCAGGCAGTGTCCAGAGTGTAGTTACTTTTAAAGCTAATGCTATGACATCATAGTTCATACCTAGAAATCCAAAAGTGTATTGTTTGAAAGACAAAGGTTCATATTTTGTATTGATCACACTATCTGTCAATAGAATCACTCATGCATTCCATACCATGATCACTTTCATTATTTATTGACTGTCCCTTGTATCTTTATAGCGTCAGTTTGAAACACAAAAATTTCCGAGTTATTAAAAGTCCAAAATAGCATAATATCGTCAATATCGGATATTTTGGCTATTAAGATAATATCTTAGTATCCGCTAATATTTTAATAGCGTCAGTTTGAAACACATAAAGTTAATAGTTTAATAGCTTTAATATCCTAGCGAATTAGATATTCTCGAGTATACAGAAATATCCAAATATCTAAATAGCTGTAATATCCAAACATCATTATCCAAATATCTTATATATCTAAATAGCTTAATACGGTATCTGAACGTAATATCTAAATATCTTAATAGCGTAATATCCGAGCTAATTAGATATTCTCGAGAATAATATCTAAATAGCTAATAGCGTAACATCCAAACATCATTATCCAAATATATAAAATATCTAAATAGCTTAATATCTAAATATCTTAATAGCTTAATATCTAAACCTAATAATTATCTAAATAGCGAAATATCCTAGCTAATCAGATACTTAGTATTCTCAAGGATAATATCTAAAATAGCTAAATAGCGTAATATCTAAATCTAAACCCAATTTCTAAATATCTAAATATCTTAATAGCGTAATATCCTAACTAATTAGATATTAAAATACCAAAAAGTTACAATTTCGGACCTTAAGGCAAAGGTGGTGGTAAACCACCTGGCCAGTTTATGTACTACTCAATGGGCAAATTTAATGTCACCTTGAGCTTCTAAAATAAGAACCTTTGGAGTAATGCAACTCAAACTTTGAAATACGACTATTTTAGGATGACCTTTCATGTAGAATAGAAAAAATCGGGCCAGGAATCGGAACATCTACCTTTAATTAAAACAGATACGTATACAATTGTTGGAAATATCAGAATATGCAGTCGTCCAAAGATTCCGAGTACCATGACATACCTAATACTCAAGAATAGCCGGCCCTATTTGAGTTAAACGCAGTTAATTTTTACACACAACTTAATAGGATTATATTAAAACTCAGCTCACTGCTCAGAATGTCTTTTTTGAGTCAAGTCTTTCTAGGTGTAATGGTTGCCAACCCTTGATTTGGACGGTAGTAAAAAGTTGAGTGGGAGATAATTTCGAAACATGACCATGATGACTGTATAATCCTAGTAAAAACCAACCTTGCAATGAAACGGAGGCTGGTACGCTACGAACACGATACTCATCAGTTGCCAAGCTGGCACAAAACTCCCCGGTATGGTTAGCAATAGCCATGTCCCTATCTGGTACCTGCCGAAATCGCCCAGATATCTGTAAATATCGTCAACATCCATTGTAAACTGTTTGATGAGGTTTTAGTTATGACCATGTCAAAGGCACCTCGAAGAAGACTTTCCGGTTCCAAAGGAAGAGCTCCCTGATGAGAAACACTTTGATTGGTAGGCCTAAGGCTTAAATATCAACGGTGGCAGCAGACGTAATCATGGTAATGGGGCTGAAGCCGACTGTATATAAACATGATAACCTCTAACCCTTAGTCATGTTCAGTGCAACTGACTCCTGCACGGCATTATATTAAAGCTGCCGAAACAAATAGTAACAGAAGATAAGTCTATACGATGTATAACAATATTTAATAACTTAATATTGTTTAATAACCGACGTTACGCATATCCGGGCATTTTCAACAGCTGCATCAGATGTAATAATGATATTGATACTGACGAGCGCTTTTCCAAAAAAATGATCACAGCGCTTAATTAAAGCATGAATGTTTTCTATTTTACATGTAAGGTCATCCTTAAAATTGGCACGTTCCAAAGTTTGAGTTGCAATACTCCAATGGTTCTATCTTAGAAGAAATTTGCCTATTGAATAGTATACACAAACTGGCGGGTGGTTAACCACCTTTGGCAGTAATTCACCACACTTTAACCTATAATTTCAAAATGGAATATTTTTGGCCCTTAAGATTTTACAGACATAATGAGAAAAATAGGGGGATTCTTCTGATATAAAAATATCTTGATGTGAAGAAAAAAATCATAGACAAATAAAAGGTGATCGGAAAATACACCTTTAACGAAAATATATTTATATAGCGCTGCTACATTGAAATCGTAGCGCTGAACAAGAAAGATGGCAAAAAGCCTTGCAAAGCTTATAATACAAAACAACAGCAAAAAAGATTAATAATCAGAGAAAGTGTACAAATATGTTTTAAGATTCTTCTTAAACTTGGCATGTGTTGCACTCTAAACTTGGCAACTGTGTTGCACTCTCTAAGGATAAAAAAATTAAAACATAGCCTAACCATGTATAGCTAATATAAAAAACATACGATGTATAGCTTATAATTATGGTGACCTTTCTGAATAAATAGTATGTGGAATCCATTTGGTGTGGTTTATTTGTCTGTCCCGTGTTTGTGTGTTTGAACTTTATAAATGTATACCTAAAAGACAAAAGTACACAACCGACAACGTGCTTAGGTCATTCAAAAAATAAAATACCCAAAATCTGTGAAATACATTAATCGAAAAATGTTTTTGCACCCGTAATTAAACACCTCCTCCATAAAGATTGAGCGGATAAAGTTGTGATGTTTTACGTGACCACAAGTAATGAAAAAAGGTTGTTGTAAATTCATTTTTCTATTTAATGTCATAGCGTTGAATGCTAGCGCGCTATCGAAAGCATTGAGTCATGTATAGATACATTGGGTCTCACACAAAGCAATGCTATCCCTTAGAAAACTCAATTTGCTACAACTTTCTTTTCATTAGGTTTACTTAAAGGTATATATTATGGGATCTTTTCCAGGGGGCGACCTATATCCATGATTTTTTTTAGAAAGTAGGTTTTTAGGGGTTGAAAATAGATTGTTCGCGATCAGTTTATTTTCACTCTATTTCACTCTAAAAAACATGATTTTGAAGTAATTAGGATTCGCAAATCTGCAAGAAAATCTGCTTCCAATTTTTGTTCTCGAGGATTGAGAGCGTCCCCTGGAAAAGATCACATAATATACCTTTAATACTTTCCTTGCGGCTATTAGTTTTACCATATTATACAAAACGGATTTTTCAGAAACCTTTCTCAATTGTCAAAGTCTATCTCAAGGAATACTGAACCAATACTAAGCATGTTTGTACTTATCCCTTTGTATTTCTTTTGGTGATTCCAAATAATGTTATGGTTATGAAATTCAATAATTTTGACATTTTTGAAACATTTTGTGAAATTTTGGAATGTCGTCTGCAGACGCCTGCCGCATGGAAAGTGTTAAAACTGATAACTTCAACAAAAGTATCCCCTCAACTTGTATGAATGAGGTATCAAATTACGGGGGAGTTACCCACTTTAATGTACAACTCAGATTTTCGGTACATATTATTGATTTTAACACTTTCTACGCGGCAGGCGGCTGCAGACGACATTCTAAAATTTCCAAAAAGGTCAAAATTATTGATTTTCATTTCCATATTTGGAATCACCATGAGAAATGCATTGAAATAAGTACAAACATACATAGTATTAGGTCAGTAACCCTAGAGATAGAAAAATCGGTTTTGTATATGGTAAAACTAATAGCTGCGTGGAAACTGTTAAATTAGCTAAAATAAAAACACCTGTTCAGGAACATTTTGTGTGTGCTACGTGTAGTATAAAAACGCACACAAACTGGACTGAATGATATAGCCAAGTATGCGATATGAATAGTGTTTTACATGGTGTTCCATAAAAAAGTCTTTTATCAAGCGTTGACCCAAAATTGACAACCTCATGGTTCATTAAACAGTATCATTTTTCTAGTGTCAGGCAATTGCAGGTAATGGTCTGTGGTCTCACACGTATTATTTGAGAGGATAATGTCAATCATAAAAAGAACGTCCACACTAATTTAGAGAGATCGTAACTTAAAGGGGCACGGAAAGATTGGCGATGAAAACGAAAAAGAAAAAAAAAGAGTTTTTTAATAGAATAGGTATAATATAACCCAGAAACGTAATATTTCATGGGAAAAGGGTTGAAGTGATGGCGCTAGATAGACATTCTAGTGAAGCCATATGTGCCGATTTCTGATCTGCAGTTAATTTCGATGTGATCTACATTGAAATTAACAAATTGTTAAATATTACATAATATACTGCGAATTAAGGTAAACGGTCTGAGATGGTATTAAGTATTGCCTATAAGTATTACTTCGGTACAAATAACTGATTTCCACGAAAATTGAGGGGCGCACTTCCATCTCTCAATGCCCCTTTAATATCTAACTCTTCTCTGATACTGTAATTTATATAGGCATTTAGGAAATATTTGATCTAAGTCATGATACCCACAATGCCGTTATCCAAAACCCGTAGAGCATTTGTGATTTGCTGCATTTGATACTAGAAAGCAGATTCAAATGTGACATGTTAAGAGATTACGCGTGAGTCAGCGGCTTGGCCTATGGATTAATACCGACACACATTAATACCCCGGGATTAATAGTACCATAGTAAGCATGTCCACATTACATTTCAAAAAACCTGCGCTACATGTGTTATAGGGAGTAAACCCTATATATTATAATGTATTATTAGATCACCAGATCTAGCGCTTTACATCACGCATGCGCAGTACTAAATACATTGAGTTATTAACATGGTCATCTAACCTAAAGCACGGTCTCCTAGAGTCCTCTTTATTTAACGTGCTTTACACCAATACAAATCTACGTTACATGGTGTCAGAGTGGGATTTTGACAATGTAAGAAGCTCCCGCCCATTTTGAAGCAGGTCCCGTCGCCGAGGATTCAAGAATGCGTGAATAATGACCGTGTTAGAGTCAACCATGTGGGCGTAAAGCAAGAAAAAACTTTCGTCGAGTCGCAGTACAGACCAGAGGATTACGAACTGCGCATTTTGATGCAGGACTACAGGCTGTATATAACTGGACTTAGCGAAATGTAAACAAAACGGCGTGAATAAAAAGCAGCGTGAATACAGAGAGCTGAATATAAGACGACGAAAAGACAACTCATAGAGAGAAAACTTCAGAAAATCGTCGGGAGAATATTTCAAGCTTATTAATTATACAAGCAGAGACTTGAGTGTATCCAGCTAGGACTAAAGGCCATTCAGTTAGACTGTGTGATGATATAATGTAACTGTTCAATTTATACAAATGCCAGCACTGAACCTCTGGTAAGCCATTCAACAAGAATGTTCAGGATGTAATCCCAGAACTTTTGATACACAAATAAGACGTTCAAACAACGATAGTACGCAACGTAGCTGTGACAGTGTGATAAATAAGCAATAGACTGGTGGTAAGACACACAACGATGATGTGTTAAAATGAAACACCGGCAACGCTTGACTGGTATTTTTTAGTATTGTGAATATGGACAGTAAATACTAAATAGTCTACTATGAATGATATGAACAAACAAAGCCTTGTGATAAATATGAACTTGTCGATGATGATGATGATTCGCTTCGCTGAAAGAAAGCTGCACAATAAGAATGACAATGTTCGGGATGTCCATGCTGAGACTGATATTAATAAACTCTGCTGATATGCAACATGAGAGCTGCAAAGATAGACAAAGATTAAAGGGATTGCAACATCTGGATTTTGAACTTGAAAATAGGCCATAGGATGCCTAATAAGCAGATTGCAACTTCTTTGTTTACAAATATTTATATTCCATTTTTATGAATCAAAAAAGGCTATTTAAATGATAAAGCCACCTCATTTTCACAACAGAGGAAGATGGACAACAATGTGATTGTTATCTGAACTTTAGTTCAACAACAGACTGTTATAATGTGCTCACATAAAGCATAGTGTTTATTTCAAATAATAATAATAATAATAATAAAACCATACTTATTGAGCGCATAACACAATTAAGTCCCTATGCGCTATCACAAACAAACAAACAAACAAAACACACAGTAACATGAGTAACAAAAGACAAAACAAAAATAAATTAAACATTAACATTAAATAGATAAGTTTTTAGCAATGATTTGAACTGTTCAAGAGTTTTGGCGGATTTAACATGATATGGTAAATTGTTCCAAAGTTCAGCAGAAGCATCTTGAAAAGAACGGCGACCATATGAAGTAGAAGGTGAAGACACATGCGCAAGAAGATATTTTGAGCCAGAACGAAGATTGCGAGTGGGCTCGTATTGTTGAATAAGATCTTGCAGATACATAGGAGCAAGAGCTCGAGTACATTTAAATGTTATCAGAAGAATCTTGTAGATAATGCGAGATCTGATCGGTAGCCAATGTAAGTCACGAAGGACAGGGGAAATGTGACAGCGAATCTTAGACAGCGTAACAAGTCGAGCAGCAGAGTTTTGAATCCGTTGAAGTTTTGAGATTTGCGTATCAGGGAGAGCATAAAGTAAACTATTGCAGTTATCGAGTCGGCAAGTCACAAAAGCATGAATAAGTCTTTCAGTTGTTGGCTGATCGAGATAACGCCGGATTTGACCTATCTTATAAAGAGCATGAGAAGCCGCACGACAAATGTTGTTAACATGAACATCCATCATAAGATCGTTTTGAAGGATAATGCCAAGGTTGCATATGTAACTTGACAGTTGATAACATGATAATCATATAAATATATAAATGACTTTAAAACCTACTTCCATAAAGGAAGGGAGATGTTATAGGGAGTAAACCCTATATATTATAATGTATTATTAGATCACCAGATCTAGCGCTTTACATCACGCATGCGCAGTACTAAATACATTGAGTTAATAACATGTCATCTAACCTTAAAGCACGGTCTCCAAGAGTCCTCTTTATTTACGTGCTTTACACCAATACTAATCCACGTTACAACATGCACTTGTGTGATCTGTACTCTTTGCAGGTCGTTTCGGCTACTGTTTATTGTCAAGCGGTAAGCAGTCCATGATTTCTCTGGTGGACTTCACACCCTTTTGGCATCTGTTCCTTGCCATTTTTTTAGTCACTATATAGTCATAATTAGGGTAGCCTACATTTCGGTTTTAAACGGGCTAAATTTGCTATTTTATACACATTTGGTTTCGATTCCCCCGAATGACGCCTTTGATAGAAATGGAGTAAAACTTAAATCCCCCGAATTTATCCGAATGGGTGATAGTCAGAGGTGGAGGCCGCGTCCCCGGACCCCATTGGTCACTCCACTGGGTTAAGCTGCTGGCGTAATATTATAAAATGTCAATTTGAAACTGTACGATTTCTCATAAAATTCGGCCAATCACGAGATGTGTCATGATGTAGCCAGCAATATTTCCTGAAGACCTATATGCATCTCATGGCTCTGTCACACCATAACGTATCGCCTCAACGTACGCCAACGTATGCGAAATATCGAAAAATACGTTGGTGTACGTTGGTGTACGCTGATATAAGTTAGGGGTACGTTGGGGATACGTCGTTTACGTTAAGAGCACGCTGTGATACGCTGTGACAATTTGGACCACGAAAAAATATTGAGCATGCTCAACATTTCTCGACGTACTCAACGTGTGCTTAATACGTTCTGCATAAGTTCCCGGTAAGTTTGTGGTACGTTAAATATACGTTGAAATACGCTGACATACGTTAGTGGTACGTTACTCGTAAGTTGGTATACGTTGATGAACGTAGGCTGACGGGGAAACGCACAACAACGTAGTGATAACGAGTTGATAACGTATATGTGCCGTAAGTCTAACGTATGCCTGACGTATTTCCAACGAGTTTCGACGTATTCTTACGTATTCACCTTATGCCGGGCGATCGTGTAAGGCCCTGTCACGTATCCATAGCGTATCCATAGCGTATTGAACGTATACATTGCGTATGACTAACGTATTGATAGCGTATGACTAACTTATAACATACTTATGACAGCGTATCACAGCGTATGCGAGCGTTTGCGAGCGTATGACTAACGTATGCTTAACGTATACTAGTCGAGCGGCGGCTCCCATAGACACTGTACTTAAGCGTGGCACCCCCTCTTGCTCACGATGTAAACGTAACCAAAACAAGTTCAATGAATTTTATAATTATTATCAGGAATCGCTAGGGGTGTGAGATTTGTTGTAGGGTCATATTTTCCAAGAAATGATCATTCTAAGCAGGTTATTTTTAAAAATAAATTCGCTGAATAAAGTACATTGCTATAATATGTCATCGATCCATTGACTACGGAAAAATCAATGTATTTTCACAGTGGCGTTGGCATCCACAATTAATGACACTAACCTAAGCTGTACACAAAATTCCTTTTTAGTTTGCGTCTAATGTATTTTGTATAGGCCAATGTTAAAATGTTTCAATAAACAACATTAAAAGTCCACAATATAGCTGAAATAATTATCGTACATAATATACATATATACGCTTTATTTGAGACTATTCATATATTTTTAAGACCTTTAGATAAAAAGATATGTGGAGAGGTTCTTCCTCGTATTTTCATTTAATCACACTCACTCCTAATCTGCCGATTGGTTATTCGTGAAAAAAAAGCTACAAAAAATAAGATTACTACTGTATCAGAATACTACCTGTACTAGCTGTTATTAAATGGGTACATTGATATCACAATAGATATCACAATGAATATCACAATGATACAATGATCATAATGGTACAGGGTGATCATGAGACTAACGTGCGCATCTCTTAAAAGGACACGACGCAGACCGTCTTCTATGGTACTACTGGCGCCGGTGTAGGCCTATTAATATACTCAACGGTTGATCAAGACGAACTAAAGAGGTAAATCGAATACATATGTCATATCAATCTAGGATTGAGGCCAGTATAATGCAAGCAATTATTAGTAATATTGCATTGTAAGTTAAGGGGGATGTGCACCTTCGTATAGCCTCCGTAAAACTGCCGTAACTTCTTCATTATTCATTTAATCTAGATAAAAGTATACATTTTTTTGCAGGAAAGGGTTCAATGAATCCAACTATGATCATGAAATTGACCATTTTGGAGAAAATTATAAAAAACATGTTTTTTGACCCATTTTAGGTTTGGAAAAGATAACTCAAAATATATTTTGTTAAATTTTGTCATACTAGTTTTATTATATTCCTCATAAAAGATTTTTTGAAAATATTTATTATTTTTTGAATTAGAGACCAAAAAGTGCTAAAAAATGTTTTAGCATTTTTTGGCACTTTTTGGTCTCTAATTCAAAAAATGATAAATATTTTCAACAACAAAAACTCCGATTCCTAGGGAATTGTATGAGGAATATAATAAAACTAGTATGATAAAATTTGACAAAATATATTTTGAGTTATCTTTGCAGAACCTAAAATGAGGCAAAAAACGTGTTTTTATAATTTTTTCCAAAATGGTCAATTTCATGATCATGGTTGGATTCATTGAACCCTTTCCTGCAACAACAAAATGTATACTTTCATATAGATTAAATGAATAATGAAGAAGTTACGGCAGTTTTACGGAGGCTGTACCTGAAGATTCCACGCCAGTAAATAATTTCAGTCCTTGTAGACGACAATCAAAACTTTTTTTATCAGCTGGGCAGCCTGTGGCCCATTGATTATAGAATTAATCAGAAATGGTACTTATTGCTCCCAAATGATTAAAGTTGTAGTTTAATCCTGATTTTAGGACTACTACCTAATACCACAGTGGAAAAAGACATATTTTCAATGCATTTTGTAGGTTTTTTGGATGTATTTTGATTGTAAATGATCTGGCAACATTTCTCAACTTTTTCTGATAAATGAGGGCGCTACAGCAATTGTCCAACTTTGGGGTCTTATTTCTCAAAACTTTCGGGGATACCATATATATTTGTTTTGATTAAATGATCAAATATATCATGAAATTTAAGGAAAATGTCAAATTGAAAATTCCAGTCGCTTTATAAGCGAGAAAATGGGCTTTTTGTAACTACCATTTTACATGTAAACGCATAGGGAAACCATTTGGTGGTGTGAATTCTGAAGGTGCACAGCCCCCTTAAATCATACGGACTAGCAAGTCATTTTTGTTTTTTTTATAAAAATCACACAAATAAATCGTTTATGAGACGAACGAGGGCACAAATAACAAGAACATTTTTATATTTTAGGGACTATATTAAGTATGCAATAATATTAATGTTTAAAAATTAGTATAGGA
Source organism: Ophiura sarsii (assembly GCA_035610835.1). Taxonomy (NCBI): domain Eukaryota; kingdom Metazoa; phylum Echinodermata; class Ophiuroidea; order Amphilepidida; family Ophiuridae; genus Ophiura; species Ophiura sarsii. Next base: position 53,625,781 of record CM069446.1, read on the forward strand.
AAAATGCATATAAATGGGTAGAGATGTAGGTCTTTTAAGGCCTACATCTTCAAATTTATATGCATTTGAGAAACTACTTTATTTTATTATTAATTGGCCTTAACACTTTCCACGCGGCAGTCGTCTGCAGACGACATTCCAAAATGTCTCAATCTGTTTAAAAAATGTCAACATTGTTAAATTTCATAACCGTATTTGGAATCATCATGTGAAATGCATGGAAATAAGTACAAACATGCTTCGTATTGGTTCAGTAATCTTTGAGATAGACGTTGAAAATTGGGAAAGGTTTCTGAAAACCTGTTTTTTATATGGTAAAACCAATAGCCGCGTGGAAAGTGTTAAAAGGCCAATTAATAATAAAATAAAGTAGTTTCTCGTCCCCTAGTTCATATTTTTTTAATGAAATTCTTCAAAATTTGTGTTTTTTATATCTTCCATAAATTGTTTGTTAAAGCATTTACAAAGCCCGATATGTTGGTAATATATTTATAGTCCAATGAGCATCTTAGAGAGCAGGTTTTGTGTGACCCACGCCCCCATCTATAACCATGAAATTAAAATATTTGAAAAAGGCATCGTCCTCTTCATGTTATGTTACGCAGCCAATATCAGGCTGGTATTGGTGAATTTGCATTGTCTATTTTTTTTTAAATCCCTCATTCTCCTTTTTTTCAAAAGTTAGGACGATAAACTAGTTTTTATTTTTATTTGGCCTTATATTCAAACGTTAAACATAATAGCCATTTAATATTATATAATTTATATAATTTACCCTTTTGAACATTGTTATGTCATGAATTAATTTGACTGCCTTGTATTGTTATTATTATTATATCGAGTATTCATTTGAATCATTAGGATTGATATTAGTTAAATAAATACACGATGTTTTTATATCAAGACGAACATTTAATAGTAGTGTCGTTTTTATTTATCGTGATGATTCAATTTTAGATTAGGAAGGAGTGTGATTAAAATATGGAAATACTATGACGAACCCCTCCACATATCTTTCTATCAAAAGGTCTTAAAAATATATGTATGGTCTCAAATAAATTGTATATATGTATATTATATACGATAATTATTTCAGCTAGATTGCGGACTTTTAATGTTGTTTATTGCAACATTTTAACATTGGCCTATAAAAAATACATTAGACGCAAACTAAAAAGGAATTTTGTGTACAGCTAAGGTTAGTGACGTTAATTGTGGATGGCAATGCCACTGTGAAAATACATTGATTTTTCCGTAGTCAATGGATCGATGACATATTACAGCAATGTACTATATTTAGCGAATTTATTTTTAAAAATAACCTGCTTAGAATGATCATTTCTTGGAAAATATGACACTACAACAAATCTCACACCCCTAGCGATTCCTAATAATAATTATAAAATTCATTGAACTTGTTTTGGTTACGTTTACATCGTGAGCAAGAGGGGGTGCCACGCTTAAGTACAGTGTCTATGGGAGCCGCCGCTCGACTATACTTAACGTAGCGTAGCGTATTCGTAGCGTATGATGATGGGTTGATGTGTTCAGCACGACAGACCATGAAGAAGTGAGGATGAGATACTCAAGGGACCCATTTATATACTCAAACCCTCCATAAGTTCCCAAAACGCCGAATGCGCGCTAGCTGTACGGTAGCCCTGTCACACCATGGCGTATCGCCTGAACGTATAACAACGTATGCGAAATATCGAAAAATACGTTGGCGTACGTTGGCGTGCGTTGGTGTACGCTGATACAAGTTAGGGGTACGTTTGGGATACGTCGTATACGTTAAGAGCACGCTGTGATACGTTGTGAAAATTTGGAACACGTCGAGCCCGCGAAAAATTATTGAGCATGTTCAAAATTTCTCGACGTACTCAAACGCTGACATACGTTAGACATACGCTGACATACGTTAGAGGTACGTTAATCGTCTTAAGTTATAGGTTGGACATATGGATTTACCCTTCTAGATATTTTAATAGTTATCATCTAGGCTGCGTTTACTTGAACTGGCAACACTTGTCCCGCCGTGTACGAAACTCAATTTCTGCAACGGCATAAGTCACGTGTTCGTTGTACGCCGAGGATACGCTGAGGATACGTCGAGCACGGCAGACATACGCTACGAAATACGTTGGTCATACGCTCGCCGATCGCATACGCTGTGATACGCTGTCAAAAGTTTGTTATAAGTTAGTGATACGCTATCAATACGTTAGTCATACGCTATGTATGCGTTTAATACGCTATGGATACGTCCATTGCATCACCGATGGTGACGCAATTCGTTGGGAAGTTGGACGTTCTTGGACGTTCTCGGACTCTGACAATTTTCGAGCTATTTTTTGAATACGTCGGCATACGTTCAGGCCACGTTCAGGCCATACGCTATGGTGTGACAGGGCCTTTACATCAACACATGATGGTTAGAATCAAAGTTGTGAACCCTCAAATGACCATGGACTTTCAATTTTGCGGTGTTTAGAAGTTTTTCATCTTTATTTTAAAATCTGATATTATTTGTGTTGTGACACACATGAGTACAGGAAAGAAATTACACATATTTTATAGGCCTATAAAAGATGTATTTTGGTCCCATTATTTTGATTTTTTTTCTGAAACAACCTATTCCTTTCATTATGTTCATAGGTCTAGTCGAATAGCCGATGGCATATTTTCTTATCAACCCATTGTCGAACGCCTGTTCAAAGTTCTTTTGATACACTGCAATAGTGGAAAGAAGCCATCTTATTTTCAAAACAAAGGTTGAAATTAGACAAATGTAAACGAAAACGTTATAAGAATAACATAATTATTTGTTACTAACTTAGTGTGAAAAGATGAAGTCAATAGCATTTTCCGTTTGCCTTTTTTGGTGAGTTTTTTTTTGTTTCGCTTATCCCGTGTTTGTCCATGAAACATCCAAAACTCGCGTAAGATCGCACAGTGCGTCTCTTATTCAATTTCAATAAGTGGAGTAAATCTGTGACGAATTGGAATTGAATGCGTCCTTTCTTGTTTACATGGGTGTAACCCATAATCAATTTACCAATACAAGATGGTTTATTTCGACTATTTCAGTTTTGTTACTCACCCTGTACATTGATTATACATGAAATGGGTCAGCGTCAATAATGGAGTAGAGGTATTCATTAGAGGTTAATGAGCTCCGAAAGAAATTCCGAGGTCTGAAGTTCATAACTGTCATTTGTGTAAGCAAAAAATGCAACTTGCTTTAAAACATCACATGCTTTAAAACATCACATGCTTTTCTCATCATTCATTGCCATCTCCCCAGGACTATAATCGAACAGCCCGCAAAGAAACTGCGCTTTCATGTTCCGACCAATCACCAGTGGTTGAACGCACATTTATTTTTTTGTGATTACGTCAATTTCATCGAATTTATTTAAAAAAACCCACAAAGACCGCGACGCAAAACTTATTCGGAATCTATCTGGCAAATCAAGCGTCTTGTTTTGTCTTTCATAGTAGTGTCGTAGAAAATGAAAAGTGTAAACTGTCACAGTTTACCACAGTTTAACATTCAGAAAAAGTGATTCGAAGTAAAATTTACTCGATGTAATTTATTCGATGAAATTTACTCGATGAAATATTTTCGATGACATTTATTCGGTAAAATTTACTCGATGTAATTTGTTCGATGTAATTTATTCGATGAAATTTACTCAATGAAATTTACTCGAAGAAATTTATTCGGTAAAATGTTTTCGGTGGAATTTTCAATAAAATGTTCGAAAAATGAAGTGAAAAGATGATCGATGAAAGATGTTCTATCATAAATACGTGATGAAAACACCAAATATTTTAATCACTCATTTTAATAGAAATGCGTTCCATAGCAAATGGGCAAAATTAAGCGGATCAATGACTTCTGCGTCGTGCGTGTTTTGTCAGCAGACCCATATACTAATTACTTAGAGACTGCTCATTGCGCATACAAATATACGCAATTCGCTGAAGCTAAAGATAACAAATAATAATAAGCAACGGCAGTCGTAGCCTGATTGGTCAATATTACGCAACACATCATAACAACTTTGATTGACATGAAATAGTTAGGTTTTTTGACAAGACCAATATCAGATAGATGAAAAACTTATGTTTTTTTCCAAGCTGACAGTGTCGCTGGTCAACGACCCGCTTTTTCAAAGCTCGGCTGTTGTTGTTTTGCCGGGGAACTGACCGGAAGTGGTCAGCGGATCGTATACGTGACTGAGATTGTAGACCCCCTCGTCTCTGTTCATGATCTCTGTGCCTCGCCTCATTATCCAGATGGATTCCCGTATCCATCGTGCATTTCTGTTCTCTTCTCTTGATTGACAGTTAAGATGAATGGCTGGTCTCGATTAGATTATATTAAAGGCGTGCTACCCAGTGGCACGGGGGGGGGGGGGGGGGGGGGGGGGGTAGGGCATGTATTACACAAAAGTTGCCATAATGCCTATACACACTACATCCGGATAATGGGGCGGGGGCACAATAGGGCTTGTGGGCGGGCCACAAAGGGCTTTTTAAGGGTTTTTTTAAGAGGTTTTTTTTCTGTCGGGGGGGGGGGGGGGGGTAATTGCCCTCCCTGACCCACCCCCTACGCCACTGGTGCTACCAGACTTACGTTACTTACCGATAATAAGATATAATTGTTTTCTTTTGTACGATTCAACTTTATTATCACAACGCACAGAACTAGGTACCTGACATTTTCGATTTGTTGCAATGGCAACTGAGATGGCAACCTAGAGGAAATTTCACTGATGGTTGATGAAAATGTGTAAAATGACAGAAATATTTTCATGCGGCGTTATATAAAACAAATATTTACTGATCTTTATTCGGGAATGGTTCAAGCTATTGGCCCCTCGGTGACTGGAAATAGTAGGCCCACGGCCTCCAGTCACCTCATGATCATTAAATATTTGTATATTATACAATTGTTGTACAAATGTACAAATCCCAGTTTTTATAAATAAGAGCGCAGCCTCCTACACATCCCTGCATGTCCCTTTAAAAGAGCACCGAGAGATTGCCGAGAAAAACGAAATTTGGAAAACATGAATTGTTTCACGTAGGGAACCCTCAAGTAGTGTAATAATCTTTGGGAAAAGGGTTGAATGATGACGCTAGATAGACATTTGGTTAAATCAATTCATGTGGTAAGCGGTGCTGATAACACATCGAAATAACCAATTCGTGAAATTGTACACGCTATAGACAGCGAATTAATGTAAACGGGTGCAGATGGTAGTTAATTAAATTCAATTTAATTCAATTTATTCAGCAAAAAATGAATACATAATATAATAATACAATGTGAGAAGGAGGCTACACTACAAAAACTCTGGTGTTAAATGTGCAGCACTTAGTTGGTGTTAAGCGAATTGGTGTTAAATTAACACCACTTGGTGTCACTGCAAAAACTTAAAAATGTAACACTGCACATTGAGTTGGGTTTCTGGTGTTAAACCTGGTGTAAGAATAACTCCCATTCCACACATGCGCACTGAGATTGGTTATATTGGTTTCGTAACACTTTGAATTGTATATTTACACATTTGATCTAATGATTCGATCGGCAACATGCACCATTTCACAAAAACTTTCAAGTTTGAATAAATTTGAATTGTTGAACAGTGAAATATTCTATTTGCAAGCATTTTATTTACAAGCACTTCAAGTTTTCTAACTCCAAACTCTGGTATTGATTGATTAATCAACACTGGAGTCTGGTGTTAACAAACGCTGGATGTGGTCCTATCAGAACACCAAGAAAGTGTTAAATTAACACACATTGACACCCTCTGGGTGTGGTCCTCTCAGAACACCAAGAAGGTGTTTAATTAACACGCTGATGGGTGTTAATTGATTAACACCAAAGACGTGTGTTAATCAACACACGCGGGTGTCGTCCTCTCAGAACACGTTCTCGGTGTTAAAATTAACACCCTTGGTGTTACTTTGAACACCGGTGTTTTTGCAATAAAGGAGCCCCAATAGAAACCCTGATAATTGGGCTTATAAAATGGGGACCCTTGACCATGTTTACACAGAAAAATGAATGATAGCATTTAAAGAACTATAAGGACAAGGGATATAAAAAACATAAACAAGACCATACAGAACATTACACAGACAATACATAACAAAAACAAATAAACAAAAAAATGAACAAATCAATACAAAGAGACGAAAATACATAAACATAACAGGATACAAACGTTGCCAAGGAAAATTAAGTCATTAACTTTGTGTACTTCAAGAGAAATGAGAGAGGAATGAATGAAAATGAAGGATAGACGAGAGAGAAAGTACTATAGCGTGCACAAAACATGATTTCCAGGAAAATTGAGGGCGCACTCTAATACGTATCTCTCAGCAGACGACGATGACCACGCGAAACCTCAATTTTGAATTCGTATTGGAATAACACGTAATCGCGAATGTTAAACTTATCATTTTGAAAAATTCATCATAGGTTAGAAGAATTTTTTTCCTATCCAAAACCGTTGGAGTTGGCTAACCAACTCCATTGTAAAGGTTTTTTTAGAATGATTTTCATCGTTAACCGGGCGATGACTGTTAACATTTTTTCAAAATGGTGCACACCCGTTGCCATATTGGGTCGTTCGAGACGCGTGGCCATCGTCGTCTGCTCTCATTGCCCCTTTAAAATGTGTCCCGATTACCTTACGCGAGGGTAACTTAGGATTAGCTGGAACACTTTGGGAAGGTGAAAGCACTCTAATACGTATCTCTCAGCAGATATAAAAACTTTTAAAATATAAAAATTTGTATGGTCTTGTTTATGGTTTTTTATATCGAGCGATTCTCAGGGTATATTTTTCTGATCATGTGAAAATGAATCTAAAGTGATATGGACATGAAACTGTCAGCCCATAGAGTATAATTCACTTCATATTTTCAGTACTAACAGTCTAAAACATGGAGTTTTTTATATTTTTTAAGCTAAAAAACCCATTTACTGGCCTGTATGCGGTGAAAATTGTCCATTTCCAGTTTTCGAGCTGAAACATGTTGGACATAAACTTCTTAAAGACGTCGTTGTGGCATCAAATGTTTGTACTTATTTTGGTATCATTGGAAACAAACACATATATAGCTGTCCAAACACATAAGCACGGAATGTATCATGTTGAAAATCTAGGGATGACTTACAACTACGCACTCCTTAAAAAAGAAGCCCAGATCAGTGTTATACTAATAGGCTGTACACTTGAACCATAAAAGACTGGTCATTGGTCATGTGGCCAACATCAAACATAATGGGCCGTATTTTCATAACGCGGTTTTAGCTTAAAACTGCTTTTTTAACTCTGCGAATCTCATCCCCAGAGTAGTCGTGCGTTCACTGAATACAGGTACATGTATTCACATTATTGTGGCCTGAATGGGTTACAATAGATATCGACCGAATTCCTCAAATGCACGTGTAATGTTAAGACTACACGATTTGCACGTCAGCTTATACCGGGCAAGTACGGTTGAGAAATCATTCAAGGCATGCAGTTAGTGTATAAGTTTAGTTAAGCGCGCGTTAAATTATCCCCTAAACCATGTTTAAAGTTACACACTTTTCAGTGAGTTACACGCGCGTGTTTAGCTTAAAACCGTGTTGAAATACGTACGAGAATACGAGCCAATGTCATTTTGTGTGTGTTTTTGTCGGTGTTTGAATATTTTTGTTGTCGTAGTGTTTTTTTTTTGTAAACGCGGGTGATCCAGCGCAAACAGACTTGTGTTGATTGAGAACTCTATTTATAATTAATTGCGCAATTCGAAGCATCCTTGTCTTCAGCATTACATCAACATCCGTGTTTGCATAAAGTACCAGGGAATCAGACTGTCAAACATCGTGTTGCTCACCATGGTAAATAGTTCAATTAAGATAATGATTAAATACGATAATTGCTCTTATCACGTTATTATCAATATTGGTTTAGACTTTTGATGCTTTACTTTAGAGTTGAAGATATCATGGTTATGGTCCCCTGCATAGCTTAAGCCTGCAGTGAACGCAAAAGGATGACAATACGGGCCGTACTCTCGTACTAAATACGGTTTTAGCTTAAAACCGTGTTTAACTAAACGCGTGTCTAACTTAAACGTGAGTTTATCCTTTAAACGACGTGTTTAACAAAACACGATTTTAAACTTTGCAAATCTCGTTCCCAGAGAGGTCCTGCGTTGATTTTATGCATGTATTTAATTCATTGTGGCCCTAATGGATTACAATAGATATCGATCGAATGCCTTAAATACACGGTACTTTTAAAGACAACACGATCCGCACGTCAGCTTGCACCGGGTACGGTTGAGTGATCATTCAAGGCATACAGTTGGTGCGCAAAATTTAATTAAACACGCATTAAACTACCCCGTACCCATGTTTAAAGTTAGTCACATTAGGTGAGTTAGACGCGAGTTTAGATAAAACAAATGCACGAGAATTGCGTTTAGTTAAACACTGTGTCTAAAGTCAAAGTTAGACGCGTGTTTAGCTTAAAACCGTGTTTAACTACGTATGAGATTACGGGCCATCATGTTTTAAATTCTGGTTATCGCATCATAATATCGCGGGTGTAAATCAAAAATGCAATGGCGTTTGTCATGTTTGTACCAAATGTATAGCTTGTCTATGTTTGGACCCATCCCCAGTGCGAATCGAGGTAGAAAATTAGCCTTCATCATACATGTATGACAAGATTTTAATCAAGCGCTCTCTAATAAAACACTTTCCACGCGGCATTCGTCTGTAAACGACATTCCAAAATGTCACAAAGTGTCAGCATTATTATTGTATCTACTTACCATATTTGGAATCACCACGAGAAATGCATTAAATAAGTTCAATCAAGCCTAGTATTACTATTAGTATTGATTCAGTATCCTTGAGATAGACCTTGAAAGTTGGGAAAAGATTCTGAAAAATTTGTATTGTATAATGGTAAACATATATAGCCCGGGATATAGCCGCGTGGAAAGTGTTAAGCAAAATGCTTAAACCAGACTTACAAGTGGATGTATATGAAACGAGATCAAGAAAAAAGGTTAGGAATTTGTCAATTCTATGCCACATCCAAGATGTTTTATTGTCTTCAAAAGATAAATTAAAGATTTTTATCGATTCTATAGGTCTGTCTGGAGATGATAATCGACAATAAAAAGATATCTATCAATGTCAATTGAGCTATCATTCATCACTTCTCAATTACTGTTATCATGGTTATCACCAATATTACGAAGTGGTACATCAATTGAGATATCATTCATTGGTCCATCGATTGTAAAGTGATAGTGCTAGAAAGATCCCAAATAGCTGCCACGTGTTAGGCTAGACCTATGAGCGTGTTTCTGCTGGGACACTGCAAAAAATTAGCGTTAATAAACGCTAAGTTTCAATCGGTCAGTTTTTAATCCCCCCTGTTTCTGCTCGCGAAAAGTTACCGGTAAGTTTATCGATCCTAGTCGATGGGCCACAACATTTGACCTTATGTAAAACCAAACAATGCAACCGCACCTGAAAAAGATTGCTTCACAATAATATGTATAACCCAGCGTGACACGGTTCACGGCGCAAACCGCTAAGAATCACCTTTCTGTTTCTGCTGGGTTTATTGCCGATTATTGCCGATTATTGCTGGTTCCAAACCTGCTTTGTGAAGGTTTTTGGGATTACCAAAAATACCGATTATTGCCCGGTTCTGCCTGTTTCTACTGGACAAACTTACCGTTTATTACCGGTAACTTGCCCAGCAGAAACACGCTCAATGTGAACACTTACCACGCGGCAGGCGTCTGCAGACGATATTTCAAAATGTCACAATTATTTAATTCCATCACCATATTTGGAATCATCATGAGAAATGCATTGAAATAAGTACAAAAATGCCTAGTATTTGTTCAGTAATACTTGCGATAGACCTTGACATTTGGGAAAGGTTTCTGACAAATCTGTTTTGTATAGCCGCGTGGAAAAGTCGCCTCAAATCTGGGGAGGCAGGGGCAGAGCCAATTCCCCCACTTGATTTTTTTTGGGGGGGGGGGGGGCGAAGCCACCCTATTAGCATGTTATTGCAAAAACTTACACATTTTAGTCTTTCAAGACATAAGTGGGGGCCGCCATGTTTGTAGTCTTTGTAAATTACATGTACCCATGCAGTTTATTTTAACAGTCCTGCAGTCTGTGATGGAGTCAAAGCTATATTTGTTTAGCCTTGGTGATTCAATCAGAGAGATGTTATTAGACTCCCAACAGAGAGACATTGTTTGACTAGTCATATATACCTAGATTGTTCTTCAGAAGGTATACCCCCCTCCATGCATCGCCCCCCCCCCCCTCCATGCACACAAATCAAATTTATTGGTTTCCTGTACTACTTTTAGACTGCGGTGTTTTGATTTGTTTTTTGGGTTTGAATTATGGAAAATACATACAACATTTCCCTGGTATTTTGGTATGCAACAGATGCTTCAGAAAATGGTTACAAAACATGTTTCTTTCTCTTGGATCGCCCCATTCCATTTCAATGGAATTTTTATTTTAAAATGGCCCGATTTTTTCACTTTCTTTTCACTTCTGCACAGCAGGTATAACGGTCACTTCGCAGTCGTAAGGAACTGTCTGTGAGCTGCCATATGTCTAGGTTTAGGTACTCTTACCAGCTTACTGTATGATCACAGAAAAAAAGATTACATAAGTTTACACAAGCTATGTAAATATAGAACTCCATAATTATTATGTAAACCTTTCACACAGTATTTGTGTACCAAATACCCAAGTTATGTTATAACTTGTGTATTTTGTACACAATTTAGTTTTGTACAAAATACACAAGTTATGTTTACATAACTTGTGTATTTTGTACAAAATACTGTGTGAAAGGTTTACATAATAATTATGGAGTTCTATATTTAACATAATTATGTAAACATTTTTCTGTGTGATACACCATTGTTAAAAATTATCAAATGGCAGGCATTGAATTTACAGGTGTTTTGTAGCATTGAGACCTACAGGGTGCGTCAAGAAAACTGTACTGAAAGTAAAATAAATATTTAAAATATTTATTACCGAAATATTAAGGCAACCAATGCTTGAATCAATAGCTGCATTTAACATTTAGTTGCTGTTATCATCAAAAAAATCACAACATTTCATGGTACTGTTATCCAGTTATGATTATTATCATTTCAGTAAATGATATTTATGATTAAGAGGTTACATGCATGAGATACAATAAGACAAAACTAACTTATTCGGATATATTTTTTCAAATATTAAATGCAAAATAATGACAACACAATGTCATTATTTCGTGAAATCAGAAGAGCAAAAATAAGATCAGACTTTGTGATGATCGGATTTGAGTGTGCGCCATTATTTATTAGTGAAATTCAAAAGAACTTATAAGAGAAATATCCGAAATCTTCTCAAGAACTTTATGTTATACTAATCTGCTAATGTTATGCCGCCCCGGGTCCATAGGTCACCCGGGGCTTTGTATTTTGGTAACTTTTGATTGTCTTATGGTTCATGTTTGAACTTACATACAGTATATTGACGTATTCTCACATATTAACCTTAACCACAGAGATTTGCCAATTTTGCCGTTATAAACTAAAACTAAATCTTAATATAGGCCTATATAATATAGGCCCTGCAGTAATGGAAATACCCACATGATTGTCAACCCGGGTATATAGATATAATATTTCAAAGAAATACAGTCATTTATTGGGGTATTATATAATTTTTGCATAATTGTTGATTGAAATTTAACGGTATCTGCTGGGTAAAAGGGTAAATGGTCTAATCATACTGTAACCCAAATAACAAAGTTAATATATAACTGATAAGAAATTGATAACTTAGAATATATGTACCCATAATCATGCTAATCAAATTTACATCTAATGATTTGAGTTTTGATTTGATAACATTTAGGTCGTACGACTCTGGATAACCCAATAAGCCTCTTTTAGCTTGTTTTCATTGGGGTTATGTGTGAACAGATATACAGACCGGGATGACCCCCCTAATCTCGCTTGGGTCAACCCCGGGGGTCAACGAGGCAATAGATATAAACACGTTGGACACGGCGGGGCTAGAACTCACAAACTTATGATTATGAATCTCGCGCGGTTCCACTGGACCACACGTGGCCCGTGCTCTCATCATAAATGATATTGTTCCCATAATGGTGACATCAAGTTAGATTTAAGATATCTAAATTAGGGTAAAGCCTAAAGGGGCTCCTTTATAGGCATCTTTTTTAAAACAGGACAAATACGGTATACCATTACTAGTCATTTTAATCGGCGGGACAACAATTAATGATTAAGCAACACATGATGATAGCCGGGGGTTTAACACCAATTGAACCAATAGGTAATTTAGCAAGGACAAATTATTGTTTACCAGTCAAAGAAATTATTTCAAAATCAAATACTTTTAATAAGTTTTATGATCCTTTGGACAAACAATGATCACATAGCTACGAGATATGCTACGCCAAATGGAATGGGTCGAAATTGAATTGTTACTTTATTATTTTATTTTATTTAAAAGTTAGAAATTCATACTTTTTTTTAAAATGGCTAATGTTATTTATTGATAATTTTGCGCTAGGGTCCAACATAACGGTATACATATCTTCGGAACAAAAAGAAAATTGTGTCGCGTTTTCCTTCTCAGTTTTATCATTGAAAAATTGTTAAGACGTTAAACAAATTTACATTTTCATTTGACCGTAGAGTGTTTCCCAACACACCCCTTCCAAATACACTATTCCCTTACACGAAGCATAATCCCGATGTTATATATAGCTTGAGTATAGCAATAGTAAACATAGGTGTAGATTACTATTCAAAAGTTTTTGTCAACGAGCATGACTAGCGGCGAATTGTCAACAAACAAAGTCTAACAATGTTTCATCAACGCTCAGTATAGTCAGTCAGATTTGAAAGGGACTGTCCCTCTGGGTATAGTATTGCTGCTACCAAGGGCACAGAGAGCGCGGACACGGATCTACGGAATTTGTCGTCTGCCTTACCCTGCTTACGTACTTAATCCTCTAAAAGAAGGGCACAACGCGGACACGGATTAACGGAATCAGTTGAACATTTTCCACGACATTTTCCGTCTGCTGAAAGTGTTGGAACATCTGCTGAACTGCTCGTAACCATAGTTTATTCTGCTCAACTTTTAATACATTTTGAATAACAGTTGAGGGGAAATCAGTTGAACATTTGCTTGTCGTCTGCTTTTTCATCAAGTTCTTCAACACACTGCTTTTAACCATCATATTGAACAATTTGATTACCAGTTCCGGAGAAGGGCACAACGTGTATTGAATTGCTCTTAACCATCAGATATTTTGTCTCGATTTCTTGTACTAGCAATTTGAATACCAATTCAAGAGGAAAGGGACAGCGCGGACAAAGAATCAGTTGAACTTTCCCCCCGATGTCGTCTGCTGAAGAAGCTTATAGTAAACTGCTCTAAATCATCATTTTCCCCCCTCAATTTCTTATACACCATGTCCGAATGGGGTGTGAGTACCTAGTGACAATAATCTACCATTTGAGAATACCCATGGATATAAATTGCTTTATACTCCATGGAACTCGTTGAATTTGTCTTCAGTCGTGTATTTTGAAGTCAAGATTCGATGTTGCAACATTATACGGTAACCGGATGACCCGTATATCTGACTGAGAATGCTGTTGCCCGTGCCGTTGCCATTGAATCCCGCACTTGAATATGTTGACCAATGGAGAAAAGTCTAGACAGAGCTAGAGCCGGACTTTCGCATTCTGAGTATAACATCAGGTTAGGATTCAAGGAGTATTATAACTGACTGAAGAACAAAACTAATATAAAGTAGGTATAAGTTTTCTTTATTATCAAGCGCTGTATTAAAGGTAGGTGTTTCGATTGCTGGCCCGATTTTCAACTTGATGTTGTCTACTTTACATGAAGAATCATCCTTGAAATATTCATATTCCAAAAGTTTGAGTTGCATAATTCCAATGGTTCTTATTTTAGAAGCACAAGGTGACATGAAATTTGCCCATTGAGTAGTACACAAACTGGCCGGGTGGTTAACTACCTTTGGCAGTAATTCACCGCATTTGAGCCTATACGCCTAAATGGAACACATCTTGCGCTTAAGATTTAAAAGTGATCGGAACATACACCTTTAATTGTGCCAATTACTTTATAAACATATTATTTAGGTTTAAAAACTCTAATTTGTAAGGGTGAGTACGAGTATATATGAATAACCTATTCCCAAATTAATAAAATCGTTAATAACTTATGTTTTCATATTTCTAATAAAGTGTAAATCAGATATGTTATATAGGCCTACATTTATAGTCAATAGTTTTGAAAATATCTCAAAATTGAAGCGTAATCCATAACCCTTTTGATGAAATGGAAATGCGCTTGCAAAGGACACAGCACACATAATCAGTTATGATTGTTCAACAATTTGATGAAGTCGTATAATGTAGGCCCACTTCTATATAACTAGGCCTACATGACAAAGTTTCTTTCCAAGTTAGAGTAAAAACCGATAACGGAACTAATGGAAAGTATAGTGAATGTAATTAGACCGCTGGAAGGAGTGAAGAAAATAGTTATGCAAATTTGAGGCAGTTCAGTTTGATGTGGATTCAAAATAATTTTCATTTTTTGTTGTTGTTCCTGAATCAATTCTGCACGCCGACTGGAAACTAAATCATTCAAATGGAAATAACACTGAAAAACCAACAGACGTAGACATTAGTTTTACCATGTCAAAAATACTGTGACATAAATATCTTACGAAATGCCGGCATATATGCCAAATATGTACTAGGCCTATGACGAACTTTGGTCCACATCTTCCTGGCTCACCATGTATGTGTATTCACTATGTACATGTATGTATAATATAATCCTACATTGTAGGGTACTTTCCACTTTCCACGCGGCAGTCGGCTGCAGACGACAGTTCCAAAAGTTCACAAAATGTTTCAAAAAATTGTCAACATTATTGAATTTCATCATCATATTTGAATCATCATGAGAAATGAAATACAATAAGTGCAGAGATGCCTATTCATTAATTCTTGAGATATACTTTGAAAGTTGGGAAATGTGTGTGTGATGGTATTAAACTACATGTAATAGCCGCATGAAAAGTGTTTAGAAGAAGGCGAATAGTTTTCAGCAATCACTTCATGGAAATTGGTTAATTAAAGGGACATTAAGTGGTGTTGAAAATTTTAAATGTTTTAAAATATTTACTTCAGAATTCAAGATGAACATTAAAAATTGCCATTATTGTTGTTTCTACTAACAAAAACACAGCAAAACTTGATTAAAACAAAATATCATCACTATTTATTGAAAAACGCCCTCTATGCAAATATGGTTCGCGTTATGTATCACGCGTACTGCAGGGGGATACTGTCGGACGTAAAATGCTCGTTGCGGCTCTACGAGCATTTTTGAATTGACGTTTTCTTGTACAAAGAGGGCTGATTTTTCTTAATCCTTATAGGTGTAAGTTCATACATGTAATAAAGCCTCCAACACATCTCTTAGTGCCCCTTTAATGGTCCTCGAAATTACTCCAATTGATACTAGCTATTTACTTTGGTAGATGTTACCAAAATATTCTTTTACACAAGTTAATGCGTTTTCATTGTACATATCAACATGTTTTTCGTAGAAATCCACACGATCCACATTTGCAATGTTTGGTTAAATAGCGATGCTTTTAACCAAGAGCAAACACTTATATCACTCGAAGTGTTTTTGGTAGCATTCAACACTTCAGCAAGGAGATTCCTTTATTTCTGTCACTTCACTCTCACTTTGCACAACAACACTAAACATTGTGTGGCAATCCACTGAATCTATTTTTGTCCAGAGATTGCTTAAATGCAGTCACATAATACACTATATGCGGCACACTATAATTACATCGTTCACTTACACTCAAAGGCAAAGTTCATTGAATTAAAATCAATGCGATATGCAGTAACTTCAATAACCTAAAACTTTGTAAGGTCTCACTCAGAAATGTGAAAAATTAGCCACGAAATTGATCGATTAACGGCCAAGTTCCAAGGGTCAATCTTATATTAAATTTATATAAATATATTAGCAAATTTGCCCATACAGAGATATGAAGCACGGATGGTTCAGTGGTAGAATTCTCGCCTGCCACGCGGGAGGCCCGGGTTCGATTCCCGGTCCGTGCACATTTTTGTTCTTAGGCTTTATTTTTACATCAAATCTCTTCTAACTGTGTACATCCGGGTACTTTAATCAACACTGGGAAGCGAATTTATTAACCGTAACAAACATTTGGCCAAACACTGTATACATGTATTGCTGTACAATGTACATGTGCATGTGTATACTATACGCTTTAATACTCCGTCAAGGTATCAAATGTTTGTTACGGTAAATAACATCGCCACAGGGAAAGCCGTGCAAGTGCGCTTGGGATTGCATTGAAGCAACCTCTGATTTGTGTCCATCCATTGACTTTTTTTTTTTTTTTTTTCTTCTTTCCCATTCATTTTATTTTTCTTTCATCTATATTCTATACATAGTTATATAACATAATAATAATATATCAAACATATTGGTATCAATAAGTTACAAATATGAAGAAGAAATCCATTGACCTTTTGATAAATCACACACCCTATAATATTATGAGGAAAAGACGTTTCAAAAATCATTTGAGGCTCATTGGGCGTCGAAGAAGGTAATGGTATTATAAGGGGGCTACAAAATGTGAATGAATCAGATGAAAAATCCCACATTGCCGAAATCCTGAACATATTTGATACATTTTAGCATTTATTTTACTTATTTTTTCGAGAAACAAAACATACGCATATGGGCGATTCTACGGTAACACGCGTTACATTTAAGCGCGCCATTCTTTATTCTCCACTCTATAACTGTAAAAGTAATTTGAATGAAGTTTTCATCTTTTGTATTGTAATACCCAAGACTTAAGGCTAGATCCTCATGCTAACACCAATATGAAATATTAGCTCATGTTAATATAAGACCGCTCCGAATATCGGTAACACGCGTTACGAAAAAAGACGCACTAAAAAAAATCCCAACTTTGTTTTGCTTGTGTATTTCAACTAACCAACCTACAATCAATTGGTCACTACTGTAAGCAAGTACCTTTATAAGGTTTATAAAACTAGAATAATAACAAGAATTAAAGTTCTCACTTTTTTGTAAAATGCAAAATAGTCGGTAACACGTGTTACGGTAACACGCGTTACACTTTGTCCAGCCATAATTTACTAGCCTTAGATTCTTTATTTTATTTCTAAATTAAAATTAATTTTGACTTTGGCAATTGAACTAACATATTAACCATAAATAGTGATAAATAACACTTGAAAAATTGAGGTTTTAGCACGTTTTCCTGAATATGAGTTTGGTAACACGCGTTACGACATTTTGATGGCCTATTGTAGAGTGGTGGTTATGAATTTATCTAATTGTTTACTATTTTTAAATAGGGCCTAACTAGTAGAATTAAAATTATAAGTGGCGTAAATTAAAACCAAATCAATAAAGTAAATATTTTCAAAAAAGTGTTGCTCCGGTAACACGTGTTACCATTTTTGGGGTAAGAAAAGTAGAATTTTTTCATAGTAAACATTAGCGAAATGTTGTAACAATTTTTTCCTGAACCTTTGCATGAGCTTTGAACAACATAGAGGTAAAAATAAATCTTTTGGAGCAATTTTCAGTTTTTTTGCTCCGTCACATTTTCATGGAATCGCCCATATGTTCATTTCCTAATTCATAGACGATAATATCAATCAAAGTGTTGGCCTATACTTTTACTCCCTTTAATATAATTTCATACATTTAAAAAGACTTGTCAACAAGTTTTGTGTCACCCGCCGTAAAAATTGGCGAACCCGTGCTGCGCGAACAACGAATCAAAACAAAGTGCGTGGTGCGCGTATGTGCAGCACGCACGCGGAGTGCAATTAGACACTCTCAATACAGGACACCTCCCTCCTCAATGCAGCGCTAAGAGATGCGCGTACGCGAAATTACGTGCTACGGTGCGCCCAATGGATAACGCGGAACATTCCAGTCCTTCTCATAGAGCGTCATTGCTTTCAATGCACTCCGCGTGTTTATAGTTTCCTGCTCTCTGAGTGGTTCGAAAAACAGTACTGGTGTATGAATTAAAATTAAAGATATATTTATACACGACCGAATTTCGTATACCGTAGGCCCTACTCAAAAGGGAACACGCATTGAAATACATTAAAGGGGCATTAAGAGATGTGGTGGACGCAGCGCCCTCAATTACAAAAATGTATGATAAAAACTGGGATTTGTATATATTTTTACAATTGTATTACATGTATGAACTTATACCTATAAGGATTAAGAAAACCAGCCCTCTTTGTACAACAAAACATCGATTCAAAAAGGCTGGTAGAGCCGCAACCAGCATTTTACATGGTTAGGGTGGTATTGGTCAGAAGTCACAAACTGGTCAAAAAAAAAGGTTTCACTTCTAATAATGTTGAGAAATGCACCAATTCTGATTAAACGGGACAAAACTTAAGTTTTACATACTTAATGACCAACAAACTATATATTGTTGGAAAGCTTAAGATTCAAGGTTTTTTATTTTTGCAAAAAAAAATCAAATTATACAGGGTGTGTACAATTTTTACAGGGTGGAACATAAAAAAATTGATCGTTTTTGCTCCTCACAAAATAGTTTGATAGTTTGTACAATTTAGGGTTTAGCTGAAAATAGTCACCAAAATCAGAACAACCGCAGAAGGTGCTACCAAATTTGCTAAGAATCATTTGCCCAAAATGTACACAGGAAAAGTACAGGGTGTCTAAAATTATGATGAAATAATGCATAAAATGAATGTTTGTATATAATATTCTATGAAATTTAGTTTGCATGGACCATTTAATTTAAAAGAAAATGGTTATCAAAATGAACTACATGAATATCGTTAAAGTTCCTTTTATTTTGAATACAGGGTGGTCCAAAATAGGTCTAAATAGCAAATTTTTCATAAATCTATGAACAATTCTGTGAAGAAACACTTCTGGCTTTTTTAGTTAAATGTTTTACTACCCAGGGTAGAAAAGGACTGAAGAGTCACACAAATGAAATAGAGAGACTGCGATTTGGCCATTGTTTAATCAATAAAATGAATAAAACTGTGTATTTTTTACATTAAAACACTCCCTGAATTGAACATCATATTCTAGTAGAGAATGTCTAAATAACAATTCAATATTAGTATTCATAGTAGCAGGCACATGTTATTAACACATATGAGAAGTTTGAAAACTTTCCTATGTATACTTTTAAAATGGCATCAATTTCAAAAGTTATAGTTTCCCGCTATCTGATAGCTGGATAAATTGTCTTTAATATGATACCAAAAATGTTATGTTTTTTTGACAACTTCTATTTAAAATAGAGACACGTATCACGAATTTAAGGATTTTTTGAAACGATCCCACCTTATTTGATATACCTATTAGTGACCTGTGACCTATTCCAACATATTTAAAACATTGCTTTATTCAAGTTTTCCGGTTTTCGTTTAAGTAAAAACAACAGTAATGGCAAATGTTAATGTTCATCTTGAATTCTGAAGTAAATTAATTAAAATTATATAAAAAAATTCAACATAACATTGTGTCCCTTTAATGACTAGAGTAAAATAACCAAAAAGTTGAATTTTTAGTAGGCCTAACATTCAACACAATAACAGAACTATTTATTTTGAATTTAATGTCAAAGGGCGAGTTAGAGCTCAGCTATTGATTCCACTTGGGGTAAAATCTCCCCCAAAATAGTAAGAATTCCCCACCCTCTTTGCAGTTCCATTTCACGCCACAAGAGGGCAGTAGCGTAAACTAGGGTCTACAATTTAGGGGGGGGGGGGGGGGGGGGGGGGGGGTCTGTGATGGAATGGATGATGTACAATTTAAATGGGAGAATGTTTTACAAGATACTTACACACCATTTCTAGCCATCCTATAATGAATTTCTCAGATTCTCAAAATTGAAAAGATGGCTTCACGATTCAATTTTGGAAACAAGCTGTAAATGAATATCTTTATGTGATTATATGTAGGTGTAGGCTACTTTAGGAATAGAGTAACTCAGTTCTGCAGATGCGATCACTTTACTTATATTTATTATCAGTTTCAACGTTTATTTTATCTTTTCCATACAGAATGTCGGTTCAATTTAAAGCGACAGGTGCTGCGGACGGTGAGCAGACCCGTCCCCCACAAGATAATCGAACAGGCCTCTGTGACGACAGCAATGTGAAACTAGCCAATCAGGATGAAGAATCTAAACTCGTGACTACGATGGATAATTTGCACGCGGCACGAAGTCGAAACTCTGCAAACATGGCGCACGAAAGACATCGAGTGGACAAGACGTTGAGAAGTTTGAAAAGTCAACGAAATCTTATGGATAAGGCAAGGGTGGATAATGTATTCAAAAGAAGACGGCCGGTTCCGCAGACACATAATTCTGAACAAGACAAATCAGAGGTATTTTTATTATTGTGATTACACTTTTAGATTTACGTTATGATATCGATCGTTGTTGACGCTTACAATACTTGACATTTATATTATTCGTAGACATATCATTACAGTTTTCGGTGTTGATTTCTGAACCACTTATAACCATGTTAACTATGCTATTCTCAGTATATGATTCAAACATTCAGAATGCGAAATTTCATATTCTCTTCGATGACATGTTTATGGAAGGCTTTGCTTAATAGTATCTTGTTTTCATCGGTATGCTCAGACTTCCATTTTGTATCATTTTATTAGATTGGACTTTGTAGCTGTGACCATTTATCTATCGTCGGTCTCATCACATACAGATCTATTCGACGTCACTTTTTGTTTGAGAAAAAAATGTTTTCACATACAGATCCATAAGTTTAATACCATATAAATTAATGTTCATTAAAAGATTAGCGTAAATAATTCACTAAGATAAAATTCTTAAAGTGTTTTCTTGATATAAAAACCGTTTCAGACAAATTCATCAAGAAATAAATGAGATATAAGCCAAATCCAAGTGGTGCGTGAATAGATCTGTATGTGATGTGTTTTTTACGGTGCATGGAATAGATCTGTATGTGATGAGACCGACGCTATGATTCAAATTGGTCGACAGTCTAGTGCTATAAATCCTAATACACAATGGGGAAATCTAAATTCAAAGTGATCAGAAATGAGTTAAATCATTCCACTGCATTCCAATTGTCATAATGATTCAGAAAATGAATAGTTTGACCTATCTAGGACTTTAGGATCTAGTGCGGTCAACAACTTTTCTTAAACAAATACCCAGATATTGTTGAAAATGTTCTTAGCGGAATGCCTTTTCAAAACATGTAAACACAATTCCCCCGGGACTATCTAGGTAAACAATACTCCAATTAAGGCGAAACCCCTCCAATTAACGCAACTGAACTATAATGGCTTATTGTAGTACTCGCTTAACCCTAAGCTACTACTATGATTTATATCAAAACACAGTCCTGTGGTCCAGTAAGTCAACCGATCGCCGCGATCGGGCCGGGTTTGAGTCCATGTATTTTTTAGTTTTTGTCATTTAATTCACGCCAATCTGCCCGAGTCCATATATTATTTATAATTTTTTTTACTCAAAAAAATTCCCAACATATACATGTATTTGATATAACTATAATGATTGAACTTTGTATCTAATTAAATTTGTTTAGCGAAGTGTGAGTTTTAGTGACCAAACTCCAACACCAGAACCAGACGGCAACTTTGACACGGACTCTGAATTAGCAAATAAAACGCAGCAGGTTAAACCACGTAGTGATGAAGTTACTACCCCACCATTGTCGAGACCGACATTCATGAGGCAGCGATCATCATCGTCTCCAACGATTCCTGTCATTCAAGACGCACCGACGATGACGTCATTTACCCCACCTGTGTCACGTCGTCCGCATCGTAGCAGAATACGAAGTTCAAAACAACAAGAAAGTCGAGAACTGCGAGTTGTGGACGATGTATCTATTGAGGATTTAGAATCAGAAGACAGTGGTGGCGGTGATGAAAGATTGTACGACATTAAGTGGAAAAATGTTGTGATTCCCGATAGGCCGAATTCACGGCCGAAATTGAGACAATTTCCTTCACTTTCCGCTGGATCTGGCAGAAAACATTCAACAGACAGTAGTAGTAGTAGACCTCGCACAGCTTCACTGGCCTCTGTCAAACAATCGCCGATCAACAATGACCGTCCACAAACAGCCTCTGCGGCACTACTATTTGGACGCTCACGACGTGAACTAACCCGTCTAACACACATTGACGCCATTGCTGCGGCAGATTTAGAAATGCGTCGTAGAATGTGGTTTTCACAGCTTGCCCACCAGAGGGAAAGCGAACAGGCGCAGTTGAAAGTTCGGATTGATAAATTTATTGCAAAAGTAGAGGATGATAAGAAAAAACTACAAGGGGTGGAGGGTACCAACACAGGAAAAAGTGTACTGTCGTCCAATACTGGAACATAAAAGTTGCCAGTATCCCTCGATACTAGTACGATTTTACTGTTCCAGTATCGGTCGATACTGGAACACCAAATTGTATTCCAGTATTGAGCGATGCTGGAACGATTTTATATATGTTCCAGTATCTGGCGATACTGGTACACATGCTACCAGTGTGATTTGTCCCAGTATCGAACGATTCTGGTAACATAATTATACCGCCCGATACTGCACTGGAACATTTTATATGTCCTAGTGTGATCATCCGATACTGAATCACTCACCATGTACCAGTTTCGAACGATACTGGGTGTTCCAGTATCGTCCGATACTAGTACAGTCCAGAACCTGGGACCTAAAGTACACTTTTCCAAACACAGTATTTGCTACTGAATAGGCGCATGCCCTCGGTCGGTACCTAGACGGCACCCAATCTGTGCAGTAGAACATGTAAAATAACATGTGATATTAATACAGTATCACATGATTATGTCAGAGTATACTCTAGTACTCCATAGCACAGTATCTCATGATTAGATTTATTCCATCTTGGCGCCCTCAATGGAATAAAGTGCAATAACACTGACAAAATAGTTTAAGAATGTAGGATATCCCATATTTATTGTTTAGCTAGTGGCCACTAGCTAAACAATAAATATACGTACAAGCAATCATGAACATTTAACTGAGAGCATTGCAAATATTATATTCGAATTGGAGATAATACTATTGAGATGAAATATGGACTAATGGACTTACAAAACTTTTAAATCTTCCTGTTCCATTCATAACCCCGGAAGTTGAACAATGAGGATACACAGATTTGAATTAATAATACGTATACATGAAGAGTTTAGCTTATGGCCGGCTACCTTATTGTTTATTTCTTACAACAAATATTGTTGTTGATGCGCATTTATACTTAAAACCACATATTTTCGATGGCAATTTATTCTATATGCACATCACGTTACATCACAGTATTTCTATAAAACAACACTAATAACTAATTGAGTATTATCTTATTTAGCATCTCAACACTTCAGTTGTTTTAAAAGAGCACGCTAGACCAATCAATATTAAATCAATTCTCGAAAATGTGTTTAACTTAAACCACATTATACATGTTATAATCAAGACGGGGATGGATAAGTGGGTATTTTGTTTGAAGCTATGTGTGTTTCGGTCCAAGGTCGCTACTCGCTCAACACAAAAGCCGATGTAGCCTTTCGCCCTGTCATGAAATAACTTCTCAACATCCATAAATAATACGCCACTCTCGTTTCCAGATGCATTAAATCGCTAGAGATCGATTTCAAAAGATGCGCTATTGTCCATCGCATCGCAAGCACTCATCATGGGTTTGAACTTACGTGTAATAAAAACTGGGTGAAATATTGTCTATAAACTTCCCAAATAGCGTTACATCTATCGCATCGGTGAATGTGTGTATTAAATTAATATGTTTCAAATATTAGAAGTATTTTAACTTTCACGGTTGCTTTTTTTTATCAAACTAATTTTATGTATCCCGTTAGCTAGTATACAAATATTGAATGCCGAAGAGTGTGATAGTAAAAACTATATCACGAGGTCAAATTTGGATTTTTCCATTACACGAGGCGCAGCCGAGTGTGATGGAACAATCCAAATTGGACAGAGTGATATAGTTTTACTATTGCACGAGCAAAAGGCATTCAATATTTGTTTTATATAATGATATCACAAATTTAATATCTAGCCATAATGATAGTAAAAACTATCACATGGCTGAAATCAGGCCTATCATTATATAATAAGTACTAGTATTAGATACTGTAGTTACCGAATAGACTATCACTACCAATTCAATTTACCGGGCTTTTCAAACAACAGACATAGATCATCTCCACACAACATTTCAATGGAGATAATCCGGGAGATAATCATCCCCGGCCCCTCTATTGACGATCTGTGCAACATGCGTCGAACTCACTGAAAAGTTACTAACTGTAAACATGTGTATGGGGTTTAACTATACCCGTACACCAACTAAACTGCTCACAAAAAGTATCGAAACACTTAGAAATGATCCAATATATAACGGCTCGAAAAGGTATGCATTAATCGAAGCAAATAACCAAGTGCATAATTTTGTTCTGCGTATTTTGACACCCTCGATCGTTGAGATATGATTTTGCGGAGCGGAGTTATTGCCATTTCAATGATCGTGGGTCCAGTTTCAAAAGTGACACTCATCCCTATTGAAAATCACGATTCTGATCATTCTAAACAGTAATGCAAACTTCTTTCCATAGGATGATTGTCACTTTTGAAACTGGACCCACGACCATTGAAATGACAATAACTCCGCTCCGCAACATCGTATCTCATCGATCGAGGTGTCAAAATACGCGGAACAAAATTATGCACTTGGTTATTTGCTTCGATT
Organism: Ophiura sarsii; assembly: GCA_035610835.1. NCBI lineage: Eukaryota > Metazoa > Echinodermata > Ophiuroidea > Amphilepidida > Ophiuridae > Ophiura > Ophiura sarsii. The sequence goes on from CM069446.1 coordinate 53,650,865, forward strand.
AATGCATACCCTTTCGAGCCGTTATATATTGGATCATTTCTAAGTGTTTCGATACTTTTTGTGAGCAGTTTATATGCCTTGAGCGATTACTCAACCGTGCCCGCTGCAAGCTGACCTGCAGATCGTGTAGTCTTATCATTACACTTGCATTTGAGGAATTCGATCGATCGATATAATTGTAACCCATTTGGGCCACAATAAATTGAATACCTGCATTCAGCGAACGCATGACCATTCTGGGGACGAGTTTCGCCGAGTTTAAAAGCGGGTTTCGTTATTAAACACGTCGATAAAAAAGATAAACTCGTGTTTAATTTAGACACGAGTTTAGTTAGTCACGGTTTTAAACTTAAACCTCGTTTAGTATGATAATACGGTCCACTATACTAGCACCTGTATAACCAAATTATAACGCAGTGGGCGTCATTACCAGGACCGTTACATTCAGACGACGCTGGACACGGGCATATTCACGAATATTCAGGCAAAAATATATGCGAACGAGATTACGTGATCAAGTGAATGGGACGAATGTTAACAACGGTTTAAATTCAAAAAATGATACTGACATTGGAGTTGGTTATCCAACTCCAGCGGTTTTAGGATGAAATAATTTAGTTCCAAGCGTACTTAATTATTTCATCCTAAAACCGCTGGAGTTGGAATGGATAACCAACTCCAGTGTCAGTATCCTTTTTTGAATTTAATCCGTCGTTAACCGCTCGTCCTTTTCGATTGATCACGTAATCTCGTACGCTTAATTTGACCGTGAATGTCCGGCATCGTCTGGTCACAATACTGTCTAATTCAACACCCTACATGTCCACCATTACCATTGGGTATGAATATCGAATATGAAATATTGATATTGATATCTTGGTAACTGTCAAAGCTGACAAATCGGGCGCCTTTCCTAATTCTTTTATTTTAGTATTCATTGTGAGCCTTTCACAGAAGATCATACCCCTCGGTTTGCCATATCTAGAATATGAAAATTGTGTAAGACTACACAACAAGTGCCAAATCACGATAGCTTTCAATGGTTATAAAGGTTTATATGAAGGTATAATAAATAAATGGAGCCTACAAGAGTGTAACTCATGTGTATCTCGCCCATAAACGACAACGACACACCTTTTTATTTTCAAGTTGGTACATTTGTACTCCTTGGATAATAAATCTTTGTTATTGATCTTCGTTTCTTTCGAGGCTTCTCATTCGGCGATACCTTCTCAAGAAAGTCGTGAATTCTTTCCATCAAATCCACATTCCTGGAGTTGATGTCTTGTTTGATAGCTTGTAATTTAGCCGGAGCACTCGAGCTAAGTTCATCTTCATCACACATTTCATCTGCCGCATACATTGTAGATGACATACTAAAAGCTGTACTCGCTCTACGGCGTATAGACGAACTTCTCGTCAATCCAGAGTCACTAATCGCCGGGAACGAACGTTGCCTCCTTGAACTTACAGTGCGACAACTCTTTGCACGGGTCAAATGTGGACCGGAAGTCCGTGGCGTCGTCACGGCTTCACTACATGTAGCAGGTGCATTCGTTGTTGGAATTCTGGCGCTGTAAGCTAAAGAATGCCGTTGTTGTAATAACACCGGTCTATTTCGGCTGGCAGTCGTGGCAGTAGAAACTGTTGATGCTCTCCTTGAAAGCGGCGTGATGTCTCTTGAGACCTCTTCAGTCACGCGATCAATAGCATGATCACGTGGTGAAATTACTTGCAATGGGTCACTTGATCTTTGCTCCGTCGCCATCTTTGGTAATGCGAACTTGCGCCTGCGAAGTTTTTCCCATCCGTCAAGTTCCTCCTCCGTGAATGTATGTGTCATCGAGTCTTTTTCCAGGTTCATATCAGCTAGTTGCCGGTGGAGATGTTTGATTTCACTGCAAGGGAGAGAAAATAAAGATGGCTATAAAGTTTGATAATACAGTGTAACACTGTGTAAAAAACTTGCAAATCTGATTTATACTTAGTTATCTGAGTTATGAGACTGATCAATTAATTACCTTTCCCAGAGTATGTCAGTGCATATAATCGATGAAGCCCCCACCCATGTGCTTATTGTTCGGATTTGAACCGGCAACAATATGACTTAGTAGTGAACCGGCAATCAATATGTGACTTGGTAATAATAATAATAAATAATAAATTATATTTGTGAAGCGCATTATACAAAAGTTTCGATGCGCTGTACAATACTCAAATTAAAAAGCATACACAAAAATACACAAATGTGCCCATAGGATTAACATGTACCCGGAAATGTAATTCGAGGTAAAACAAAAACAGCATAGGCTAATATACATTTAAAGCAAATTCATATAAATACGAACCATAATAAACGCATACTGATAGCAAACACATATCAATATAAACCATAATAAACGATTATATAATACTAATAATCATGATAGTACTTATGTAATATAATACATCTTCCTGATGACTTCTGCTAAGAAATTGAAGGCCAACTTCGAACTTAATACCTATAGATCCCCTCAACTATTTGCCTATCTGTAGCTCAATTGGTAAGAGCGGATCTGATGCGAAGTAGATGACCGGTTCGAATCCGGCCAGAAGCACATGGGTTTTCAGCGTTTATGTGCCCTTTTCTACTCTAGGGAAAAGTAAATATTTGAGCAGGAGAACAATTTACTAACAAAACACTGCTTGATTCGTATTTGACCATTTCAAATGTTTTGAGATTTACAAAGACTTAACTGAGGTAAGCCGAAATCCATTGTAATAAAATGCTATTATGCGTTGCATTTGCGCTTTTCAGGTTTTAAGCTTTGAAACCATATACTACTCTGTTTATTATACGATGTTTTTCTTGGGGAAGTTAATTTGAGTGTTTTACATCAACAGAGCTGAAAATCCAATCGTACATACAAAACGAACAAGAAAACACTGTAAGGAAACAGTTGGACACAATTGTTATGTATGGAACGACAGGAATTAATGACAACTCTAAATGTGAACACCGACAATTTTCCAGGAAGGACCATTTTTTATTTTTTTTATTGTTTAATTATTTTATTAAATTAAATTATTGTTTTGTTTTGTTGTTGTTTGCCTTTTAAAAAGGCAAAACAACAAAAAACAAAACAACATCACCTAACAAGGGTACTGACATTTCGAATATTAATAGAATTCTTTTAACAATTTAACGCATTTATTATCTATACACGAATGTCTTCGCGTATACTTTCCAGGTTAGCTAGGGAAATAACACATCAAGTTTAGCAACCTAGAATAACAAGAGGCCAGACCATGTTCTGTTTTGCGGGGAAAAAAAGCGAAAAATGATATAAAACTATATATCTGTCAAAAATGGGTTTCGGCTATGTTTCTTGTTGTTTCTTGACACTCAAAAGGTTTTACTAGACGACGTGTCTTTGAACAGTTGAAGCCTCTTGCCGTCTAAGTGAAGCCTCTTGACACCCACCTGAAACATTTGACGACTTCAAGGTTTTCCTTCTTTTTCAAACGGATAACAACGTTCTCCAGTTTCTTGTCTTCCGCCTGGTTGTTTTTGTACACTGACGACATATCAACCTGAGTGGTGATCACCCCAGGGTCGCGATGTTTCCTACGACGACGGCTGGCCATTGCTCACAGATTTAGTGGTGGTTGCTCAAATATCCTTGGTTTAGTTATGTAAATTTATAATTTGAAGCCTTCAGGTTCAATTTCCAAATACTTTATAATGTCGCAAATGTAATGAACTGATTCTAGGATGAAAGTAGCATATCAGATTAAGATTCCATCGCCATCCTCGCCATAGTGCCGTTTAAGTAAAGTACCGTATAGTACCGCCCACACACAGGTCAGGTTAGACAATTTGGGTTCGATTCCCATGACGTCTCAAATAATCAGCACGTAAAAACAATATAATAATATCTCCAGTCAACCTCGTTCATAGTTTGTCGCCAAATAGTGCAGTATTCCTCTGTCAGTTACTAATTACGGTAAACATGGTATCATGAATTGTTATACCTTGGTGACATTCAGGTACGTTGATTTCCAATAGTAATGTTCATGTTAAGATTGCGTATTTGGAGATGATGCGCTTTGCAATCCTCAGTTCAGAAGTAATCCTTCATGCTTATGCGTAGGCTGTGAGTGTCCAAACAACATCTGAAGCTCAGATATATGTTATAATTTTGGGATATTGTTAATACCAAAAAGAATTCGAAATTGTTGTAACGTTTTCAACAAATCCAAGGTAATTTCCGAAGCAATCGTAGTGTCATTCAGTGATGGCCGTGATGTCCAACGCCGATTTGAGCTCACATCAAAATTATACTCAGACTGTGTGAACATCAGTATAAAAGTATTTCTTTATAAACCATGCATAGCATTTGGTATTTTGGTGGTAAGGCGCTTCTGAGCTAGACTAAAATATACTGTTGCTGGTAATATTCAAGTTGGTGAAGATGTCTGACTGGCGTATCATCAATATGACAATATGTTGGACTTTAAATGACGAAAACTGTGTAAAACGTATTAAGACACTCCTATAACATCATCAACTGATCGATCAAGAGAACTCACACATCGCTCGTGATCTTTTGTCAACAACTATATAAATATGATTACTTAGATATTATGGATAGGTCTAATATTATCCACCCTTAATAAAAAACGCCAATAATGTTGTGTATTTATAAAGAGCTTCGAAGTATTTCTCCATTGATTAATCGACACAAATCGATTGGGTTTGTTTAAGATGAGGTTGGCAGAAACATACTTTGGTAAAATGCTTGAATTGATTCTCATCGATAAAACATCAGGCTCGGCGTCCATCAATCGCGCGCGAGAATTATAGGACCAATAATGAATTATAATGTCTACAACTAAGAAACTTTAAGACTCATTTAATACCGATATCACCAATTCGAGGTCACATTTCAGGACCATAATAAAGGATTCACGATTTGATTAGATGATTTAACACTTTCCACGCGGCTATTGGTTTTACCATAATTATACAAAACAACATTTTCAGAATCCTTTCTCAACATTCAAAGTCTATTTCACGAATTACTGAACCAATACTAGGCATATTTGTACTTATTATAATGCAATTCTCATGGTGATTCCAAATATGGTAATGAAATTCAATAATTTGACATTATTCGAAACATTTTGTGAAGTTTTGGAATGTCGTCTGCAGACGCCTGACGCGTGGAAAGTGTTAAAACATCATTCATGTCCTATCCGTTCGATAACTTGTCTATTGTTTGCAAATAAAGTGTAACTTTTTTTGATGATGTTAAATGTACCAATTTCTAACATTTTGAGTTATGTAGCCCATCGATTAAAGCGATCAACAGGAGGAGGCACCGCATTAAACGCGGAGCTGCTGCAGAACAATAGAGTTTCAATCAGCGCTTATCACCGCTTAAAAGTTAAGCATAAACAATCATAAAAATAGAAACAAAAGTCCTCCATATTTTTGCACGTGGTTTGATGCGAATATAGGTCATCCATATGTCGGAATAATGACCGTGTGTAAGATTTTCAGAAAGGAGGCACATCACTTCCATGATAATGTATAGGCTAATTCGGTAACATGGCTTATACATTGCACAATGAATTGGACGTTTGCACCAATTCGATTGACTGTAGAATAGGCCGGTGCGATTCCCTTTTACAGTTCGTTGCGCATGGGTACATGGCCGGCTAACCTGTATATTGTTTAAAGGTGTATGTTACGATCATTTTAGATTTTTTTCTTCACGTAAACATATTTTGAAATCAAAAGAAAACCCACATTTTCCTCTTTATTTCTGTAAAATCTTAGGTGCAATGTATATTCCATTTAGACGTTATTGGCCAAAATGCAATGATGAATTGCGGCCAAAGGCGGTTAACCACCGGCTTGTTTGTGTACTACTCAATGGGCAAATGTCATGTCACCTTGTGCTTCTAAAAAAAAAGAACCATTGGAGTTATGCAACTCAAGCTTGTCTATTTTATGGATGACCCATCATGTAGAATAGAAAAACATAAAGTTGAAAATCGGGCCAGAAATCGGAACACATACCCTTTACTTTGTGAGTATTTAAAATGATGCAAATTGTGTGTAACTGTCTACAGGGTGAATTAGTTGGCAGTCACCCATCATGCCAAGGCATTTCAGATGCGCCTGAAACTTAAGCACTGAAACACATGGTCAATCATTTCCAATAAATATGTTTCTTCTGGTCTGTGAGATCTACTAGGATGCTATGTGTGCTCCTACATATCTACTAGTATTTGGAATTTCTATTTTTATTGTGTAGGCATCATAATAAAAATATATGAAGCAGATTTTTGAAAGTTATGCATTAGGCATAGGCCTATATATTATTTTTTTATCAAAATGCAAATTCTATTTTATCCCTATAATTTTCATAGTATGCCATACGCATTGTTACTTTTAATATAAGAATTCAAACTTGATTGAATGATTCGTATTAATTATCTTTATTGTTTAATTTCCAATAATGAAAGTAACGGTTGAAGCATACTATTAGGCTCTGGTGGACACGGTGGAGAATTTCATGGAATTTCGTTGACCAGCATGAACGAAAATCAATGAAGTATTCGTGATATTTATTGAATCAGCGCAGTGGCGTAACTAGACTTTTTCATTTGGGGGGGGGGGGGCAAGAAGGGGCAGTGACTTTAAATGGGGGGGGGCTCCTAAGATTTTGTTAGTGAAGAGATGCGCGCGTAGCGTGCGAAAATTTTCGACTTTACAGCTATTTTTTGGACGATTGAGCTACATTTTGGCTCTAAACAAGCTTGTACCAAAGAATATTTCATTTTGGGAAGACATATGCGCGCGTAGCGCGCGAAATTTTTTCATATGTGTACTTTTGACCATCATAATTCCATGATTCCTTTCGTCAAATGAACCGACAGTGCCAATCTCAACCGACACGATGTCATTATTGGGGGGATTTTGGTGTGTACTTTGTTTGTAAATTTCATTTACAGCCGTACTTGATTTCATTGGGGGGGGGGGGGGGCAAGCGGGGGGGGGGGGGGGGCAAGGGTTCCAAGTGGGGGGCTCCCGCCCCCCCCCCCCCCCCCCCCCCCGCTGGTTACGCCACTGAATCAGCGACATGGAACTATCAAAAATAAACAAGCTGAACATCGAAGAAATTGATGATTATTTTGGTAGACTGGATTGTTTGTTAGTTTGAATGTTCATTTGTTTGTTTGAAAATGTATACACTATAGTTTGATCAGTTCCAAACTGGCAAAGCCATCTTACAGCAGCGAATGAATACACACACAGAAAAATGTTTACATAATTATATTAAATATAGAACTCCATAATTATTATGTAAACCTTTCACACAGTATTTGTGTATAAAATACACAAGTTATGTAAAAATAACTTGTGTATTTTATACACAATTAAGTTGTGTACAAAATACACAAGTTATTTTTACATAACTTGTGTATTTTATACACGAATACTTTGTGAAAGGTTTACATAATAATTATGGAGTTCTATATTTAACATAAACATTTTTCTGTGTGCAGAAGGACGTTGGTGTACGTGGAGACAACAATCGCACTGTGTATCATATGCGTGACGCGTGCGTGCAGGAAAAATAAACGCGTGCGCGTGGCCATAATCGCGCGCGTAAGCTTGGATTGTGTTTGCACGCGGAGAGATGAAAACCAAATCTGTCTCGCCAATTTGGAACTGATCAAACTATAGCAGGGTACCCATTACATAAAGCCCGCTTAAACAACTCCAAGGCAGCAAATTAGCTAATCAATCTGGAAATCCACGACGCAAACTCTGTCATATATAATGGATTACCTGCAACCATGGGGAAAATAATCGGCACATGTTGGCGGTTTGCGCAACTTATTAAAACCATCCCTGTGCTCGCAATTGAGATCAGACTTGGGACATAGCACTGTTTAGGCTAAATTAAAAAAATCATTTGTCTCAAAGCTCCCGCGCGCGTTAGTTTATTGATGCGCATGAGAAGAAGAAAAAAATCTTTAAAAAAAAATCTTAAAAAAAAATCCCAAAATGTCACCGATTTTTCAGATTTTCATCGATCACATTATTTTAAATACAAAAGTTTACTTTAATTTCATATTTCTCTATTATTTAACGCTTTTATATGTATTCTATCATTACCATCCTAAGTTATTAATCGAAAGCATTTATTTCCCGGTCTTTTGGGTGATTTTAAATTGTTGTTTTGATAAGTTTGAGTCAGGAAAAGGCGCATGGTTATTTGGCGGGAATTTAAGCGGAGTTCCGCGCTTTTCAAACGCTGCGCCAGCGGTTCGATCATTGCGTCGCGCGCTGAAACTTCCCGCGCGTAATACTAGACGCGCCGCTTAATATCCGCGACGTAGACGCGAAAAACAAAAGAGCGCAAAACAATGTCTAAAAATGTAAACAAAGGCCAATCTTACGATCATTTAAATTTCCGTTTTCTTTCAATTTCTTCTCATTGTGACAATATTAATTGAATCTGATAGTTTAATATGATTGTTCATAATAGTATACTCGCTTTTTAGGTCACACGCCCCTGTATTCCGTGAACATTTAGCTTTAAATAGTGGAAAATGTCAATATTTTTACTAAATCGATGTTTTCTAGAAGTTCAAATTTGAAGGAATTTTACGAATTTTCAGACAACATAACTAAAAATATATCAAACTATCAGGTAAGCTTTTACTACCATTGTGTAGAGGACTTTCAGCGCTAGGAGGCAATTTTTTATTTTTTCGATTACGGATTTTAAACTCGAGATATGCATCCATTTCTAGCGAAATGTATGCAAAAAACCACGACATTTACACTTTTCCGATGTTTAGCAATATTTCCAAAACCAAGCTTTATTTTGGAAAAAGAAAAATTTTCCTCCTAGACAAAATTGTCTTGTTTACAAAAATGTATATTAGAACAAATTAGGCCTACCATTTTTTATTTTATAGTTATGCTGTCTGAAAAATTTGGGGGAAAAATAGCGCTTTTTGGTTCATTTCTCAAAATTTAGTTTATTTGGTATAACATTGATATCACCATCGGATTCCTTATCGAATTTCCTTTCTAAAGATGTATACTTGTATGTACTTTTATTCAATATTCTCAAACTTAGAAGCAAAAGTTGATCATCAAAATAATAGGGTTGACACTTCCCTTAACATCCCCTTAACAAGGATTTCAATATTTTATATTTAAAAAAAAAAAAACCCTTAAAAAAACCCGCATTAGGTTTTGAAAAACTGAAGAGCTTTGAGACAAAAGATTTTTTTAATTTAGCCTTAATAGAAAGCAGAATCATATTCTTTTCCACCCCCATCAATCAATATTGGCGGAACTGCCAGGGTTTCTGATCATATGACTCGGATCAACATTGCCTCGGGGGAGAGGGGGCACATTTTCCTTAATTCGGACAAAGTGTGCCAACTTTTCCCCCATGATTGTGGCTATAAATTATAACATATAATATATTTGTAAGCACTGATCACAACTCACAACACTGTGTTTCATGCGCTTTGCAATCATCAGGTGACTGAGGCCCATTACCAAACACACATAAGTTATTTTTTCTTGGCACTGCTTGGTGGTCTGTTGCCATGCCTACACTAACTTAGGCTTATAAGTAAAAATAAACGCGTGCGTGTGGCCATAATCGCGCACGTAAGCTTGGATTGTGTTTGCACGCGGAGAGATGAAAACCGAATCTATCTCGCCAATTTGGAACTGATCAAACTATAGCAGTACCTTTAATATACATAAAGCCCGCTTATACAACTCCAAGGCAGCAAATTAGCTAATCAATCTGGAAATCCACGACGCAAACTCTATCATATATGAATTACCTGCAACCATGGGAAAAAGAATTGGCACATCTTGGCGGTTTGCGCAACATATTACAACCATCCCTGTACTCGCAATTAGGCGCTTTTTCCTTAATTCGGACAAAGTGTGCCAACTTTTTTCCCCTTGATTGTGGCTATAAATCATATTATCAAGGTGAACATCAATCAAGGAACAAGCAGGACGATCTGAGCTGCAGACCTGAATGAAAACTTCATTTTGAAAGATTGGTTACGCTATGTCACCAAAAGACCCTCGTACGAGTTGGTTTTTGTATTTTATACCTATGTATGTTGTCAAGAATGAAACAAATTTCCCTACCATCATGAAATAAAACTAACTGTTTAGATAATCTCTTAAGTACTTTTTAATTATTTATAAGAACCGGTCCTTTAATTAATCAATAATTAATAAATATTTGATTTGTTAATGATAAGGCGTGTCTGCACTATTTCCGAATGACCTTATCCTCGTAATTGTTCATTGTTATCCTTAAACGAAACCATCCTAATTGGTAACTATAGTACCTTGTGCTGACGTCATGAAAACTGTCCCAGCATCTATATTGATTTTGTCTTAATTCAGAAATCCATTAATGTCGACACCATTGGCAATCCCTTTGATCTTGTTGATACATACAGATCGATTGTAGGTTGATTTCTTGAAAATGAACACCTCTTTAACAAAAACTTCATAAGGAAAATGTTGGAAAAATAATAATAATAACATAACAATTCATTATCCTATTTTGGTAATATAGGCCTACTCCTGATTCATACAAACTTAATGGATAAAATCGAAAATTCTCAACAATTTCGCACGGGAGCATGAAGAGTGGGATGCACTTCTCGCACCAGTGCACTTGGTGCATAGCAGGCAGCAGAAACGCTCTCAGCTTTGATCGGCAAAGGGATCTAAAGAAACTACTGCTCACAAAAAGTTAGGAAACTTTTTTAATCAAGTATATTTTTATTATTTATTACCCGCTTGTATTATGTTGCATATCAATGGAAAGCTGAAGTGTTCTTCTTTAAAATGATACCAAATGTGCAATGACATGTTGCTGGACTTGGCCACATGAATGAGAATGAGACAAAGTCACAAATCAAATGTGCCAAAATTAGCCATTTTGTGTTACTGTGTGAACAAACACATTGACACTGTAATGAAAACAACAAGACAACTTACTGATCTTAATCCACTTTATTGAGACAAGAACTGAGTTCAGTATCGAGTGGATGATCCGAAGGCGTTGATGACAGCCTGGCACTTTATGACCTTCTACTTTTTAACCCAGTCTTGCAAATACCTAAACAATGGTTTTCTAAAGAGATGAGGGTTAACTTGTGTGTTGTGCTCACTGGTTCTCAAGCATGACCGGTTTGATTATTGATCATTACCTATTGACGGTTTAGCACAGATAACGGTAATTTTGGCACATTTGATTTGTGACTTTGCCTCATTCTCATTCATGTGGCCAAGTTCAGCAACTTGTAATCATTGCAAATGTGGTATAATTTTATAGAGGAACTCTTCAGCTTTCCATTGATAACATATACAAAGAGGGTAATAAATAATAATAATATATTTGTTTTAAAAAAGTTTCCTAACTTTTTGTGAGGAGTTCTGGAAATGATGGTGGGTTTTCAACATTTTTCAAATTTTCAAAGGTTTTCAAAACATTTCAATTTTGTTGTTGTTGTTGTTGCAAATTTGAAGAAAAAAAAGCGTCCATCGTGCCCGTAAAACAGGTTTTTTCCTCGGCCCTTATCGCAGTATTGTTGTTTAATGTGTTAGTCTAACATGTCTAAACTGATACCATATCATCGGCTATACTTTTCGACGTCACATTCACATCGCTATAATATCACTCGATTACAAAGTGGTATGCTCAAAATAAACGAAAAAAGGTAATCAATTGGATATCGAGCGATTATCAATATATTGGCATGATTAGTAGTAAAATCAAATTGATTTGTGGTCTGCGTATCGATGACGTACCTGGCAATGGCATAGTGTGCCCCGTGGGTTACTACACCATATCACTCCCCGACGACTATTGGCTGATTGGCCAGTGTGCGTAAGCAAAGTCAAAAGTGTTTATGTCAATACAATTTTTGACATACTATAGCTAGCTAAAATCAAACTTTAATATCCCTCAAATTACCATTTCTTTATATACGCGGGTCTGTTCTTTTAAAAGCCCTAATCATAGCATTCAGTATACCAATCAGAGACAGAGTCAGAACAACTATCTCCCTGATAAGAAATGGTATGAACAATTTTAATTGGTTATTCATATATATTTCTTGTAATAACCAATCAGTATCATTGTTAGATAGCCATGTAGTGCTTATTAGGGTTAAAACGTCATATCCTTGATAAAGAATGGCGTGAAACATTTTAAGAGCCGTACATTAATTGAATATTCATATGAGTATATCTTGTAATGACCATTCAAAATCATTATTAGATAGCCATGTAGCGCTTATTAGGGTTAAAACGTCATATCCCTGATAAAGAATGGCGTGAAACATTTTAAGAGCCGTATATTTATTGAATATTCATATGAGTATATCTTGTAATGACCATTCAAAATCATTGTTAGATAGCCATGTAGCGCTTATTAGGGTTAAAACGTCATATCCCTGATAAACAATGTCGTGAAACATTTTAAGAGCCGTACATTAATTGAATATTCATATGAGTATATCTTGTAATGACCATTCAAAATCATTGTTAGATAGCCATGTAGCGCTTATTAGGGTTAAAACGTCATATCCCTGATAAAGAATGTCGTGAAACATTTTAAGAGCCGTACATTAATTGAATATTCATATGAGTATATCTTGTAATGACCATTCAAAATCATTGTTAGATAGCCATGTAGCGCTTATTAGGGTTAAAACGTCATATCCCTGATAAAGAATGGCGTGAAACATTTTAAGAGCCGTATATTTATTGAATATTCATATGAGTATATCTTGTAATGACCATTCAAAATCATTATTAGATAGCCATGTAGCGCTTATTAGGGTTAAAACGTCATATCCCTGATAAAGAATGTCGTGAAACATTTTAAGAGCCGTACATTAATTGAACATTCATATGAGTATATCTTGTAATGACCATTCAAAATCATTGTTAGATAGCCATGTAGCGCTTATTAGGGTTAAAACGTCATATCCCTGATAAAGAATGTCGTGAAACATTTTAAGAGCCGTACATTAATTGAATATTCATATGAGTATATCTTGTAATGACCATTCAAAATCATTGTTAGATAGTCATGTAGTGCTTATTAGGGTTAAATCGTCATATCCTTGATAAAGAATGTCGTGAAACATTTTAAGAGCCGTATATTTATTGAATATTCATATGAGTATATCTTGTAATGACCATTCAAAATCATTATTAGATAGCCATGTAGCGCTTATTAGGGTTAAAACGTCATATCCCTGATAAAGAATGGCGTGAAACATTTTAAGAGCCGTATATTTATTGAATATTCATATGAGTATATCTTGTAATGACCATTCAAAATCATTGTTAGATAGCCATGTAGTTAGTGCTTATTAGGGTTAAAAAAGTCATGTCCCCGATAAAGAATGGCGTGAAATATTTTAAGAGCCGTATATTAATTGAATATTCATATGAGTATATCTTGTAATGACCAATCAAAATCATTGTTAGATAGTCATGTAGTGCTTATTAGGGTTAAAACGTCATATCCCTGATAGAGAATGGCGTGAAACATTTTAAGAGCCATATTAATTGAATATTCATATGAGTATATCTTGGTCTAACCAATCAGAATCATTGCTAGTCAGGTAGTGCTCATGGTTAAAACATCATCTGTGATTGAAATCGTCACGTAAATATTCACCCCACCATTCCCTAGAATTTTCGCCGATTGCGCTAAAACGCTTACATCCCTTGCGCTCATTTTGACGAAAATAAATTTAGGGTTCCACCTTAGTTAGGGTAAGCCGTCAAAGTCCGAGGGTAGGGGGTGCCGCCTGACATTGGTTAAAATCGCCATTGCGAAAAATATCCTAATTGTATGGTCCTGAATCTTATAGTTCCCTCACAAAAAAACACCGAGTGAAATTCCGATAAATATGACTAGATCTCATCTTCTCATCTCTAAAAAGTCGACTAAATGAGGTCCAGGATCTTCTCATCTCATCTTCTCATCCCTAGGAAGACGACTTGACGAGATCCACGATTGTCATTTCATCTTTTCATTCGTAGTAAGCCGACTTGATGGGATCCAGGGTCTTGTCATATCATTTTCTCATCTCTAGGAAGTCGACTTATGACGAGATCCAGGATCTTGACATCTCATTTTCTCATCTATAGGAAGTCGACTTGACGAGATCCAGGATCTTGACATCTCTTTTTCTCATATCTAGGAAGGCGACTAAACGAGATCCAGGATCTTGACATTTCGTCTTCTCATCCATAGGATGTCGACATGACGAGATCTAGGATCTTGACACCTCATCTTCACATCCCCAGGAAGTCGACTAGATGAGATTCAGGATCTTGTCATCTCATCTTCTTATCCCTAGGAAGTAGACTTGAAGAGATCCAGGAGCTTGTCATCTCATCTTCTCATCCCTATAAAGTCGACTTGACTTGGACCAGTCGAGCTATTCAGGACAAATATGCCATTGTGCGATTTGACCTGTATTTGATAGCTTGATATCATGAATGTTTATACCCAGCAATGGAAATACCCACATGACTTTCCACCAGGGTTGACTAGGAACTACATAGACGGTTACCGTCTACTATGTTCTAACCCAACTTTTACAAATCAGTTGAAACAGTGGTCCTAGTGGGAATCGAACCGTGGACCTCTGCATTGTAAGGCATGTAAATCAACCACTATACTAGCGAGGGGTGAACTGGCTAAGACATGTTTTAATCGCTCTTATTGTTACGGAATAAAGTTATATTGCTGTTATTATCAGTACATACAATATTATTAACATAGCTGCGGAAAGTCATGTGGGTATTTACACTACTGCATATTGATACATGTATCAAGATTGCGCCATTATCATGATTATCGACGGCGTTGTCATGGTTTGCGGTTTTGTGGGAGATAATAGATTAGCTTTTGAAGTTTGTACCCATTGCCCTCTGTGAGTGTGAGTAAATCTGTTTTTAACATTACGAGATAAGTTTACTCCATATTCAACAAAGCCGCCCGTACCGTCGGGGGAATAGTTCTGACTGTACGTGTGTGACAATCAGAGGAATTCCAGTCACAAGTTCAGGCATTCGTCTTTCATCGCAGTAAAGTAAGAATGAGAATAGTTCGTATGAAACATGAAATAAGGGTCCGAGATTGAACGTCGTTACATGTACTGTGTCTGTGTGTCTGGGTTTGTGTTTGGAGGATTTGATGTCATTTGGAATGAGCACTTGAAATTACGCGAACAATGATCGGCGCAAATGCAATAGTT
The DNA here is from genome assembly GCA_035610835.1 of Ophiura sarsii. NCBI lineage: Eukaryota > Metazoa > Echinodermata > Ophiuroidea > Amphilepidida > Ophiuridae > Ophiura > Ophiura sarsii. The sequence goes on from CM069446.1 coordinate 53,666,216, forward strand.
TTTTACATGGACTTCAAGCACGCCCGGTGATGAATATACTGACAAAATATGGCTATGGCAGGATACTTGCCAATAAACATGATGATAGATTGTCAACGCAGGTACTAGTAATACGTGTAATAAGTTACCAAACTATTATTTGAATATGATATTAAAATTTAAATAACCATTTAAATTTTGCAGGTCTATGAAGTAAGACAACCACTATGGCGGGGTCTCCTGGAACGCCTGAAAGCAGCCGCGAGCTGGAGGTCCTTGGCAATATAGCTAAACATTTCAACAACCCTGTAACCAGTGATATAACTGTAACAGTAGGCGATCAGTCGTTCTATGTTCATAGATTTGTCTTATCAGCGCAGAGCAGCGTCTTCGACATCATGTTGATGAACAGCCAGTGGAAAGAGTCTGACCAGAAGGCCATCGAACTTGATGAATTCCCAGAATGCAAAGCCGTATTCGGTGACTTCCTGAGGTTCTTCTACAGTGGTAAATTGCCTTGGCGTTGTGATAACGTGTGTGCCATTCATATGCTAGCTGACAAGTATGACCTGCCATTGCTGAAGGAAGATGCTGTAACTTTCATGCAGGATGTCCTGAATGGTTCGCAAGGAAAGGTTTTCCCAAGCGCAGTCGTATGGCTCCCTTATATTGAACAGTTTATCCCTGACTTTCTGCCAGTATGTTATGACGCTATACGGACAAACTTCTATGAAATCGCCACTTGCCGAGATGATAAAACCACAGGAATACTGGAATCTCGTCACATAAATGTTCTTTTGGCAGAGAAAGGCAGTGATGTCGTTGTGCCGAACGAGTTGTTGATCTTCCAATTTGTAAGTAAGTGGGCCGAATTGAAATTCGAAAACCTCTCTGGAGCAAAGAAAGAACTCAAAACAGTCTTGGAAACTATTCGGTTTTACAATATCAATGCGAAAGGGCTTCAAGGGATCGAACAATCGCCACTATGCAAGACGATAGGCGAATCATTTCTCAATGACTATATACTTCCAGCATACAAAGTCCATTCACAAATGCTGCATATAATAATGGATGGAAAAAAGAAGTCGGACACTCGGAAACACACATGTCCATTCGATTCTGGTAATAATTGCCCACACCTGAATCCTAGATTGTATACCCAAAATCCTTACGGCGTAAGCGTTGCTATTGATTCCAAAATGTTTTTTACTGAGTTAACAACAAAACATGTTGACTTGGCAAACTTACAGATGTATGCAAAGTTGCAACTTTGCCGCTCAAAATTTTATAACACTAACATGTGGATCTTTGAGTGTAAAGGAAACTACCAAACTAGCCAATCGTATGACAATGAGACCTTCACTCTGAAACCAGCCATGACTGGTGTTATTGGACGTCAATACACTGTTGCTGTAGTTGCCGTATTCATGATGAATACATGTCAGAAATATCGATATGCAATTAAGCACACAGGCACGGTGAAGGCTGTCAGTAACCCCCTTCATATTGATTATGGTAAAACACCAAAGCCAATCACGCTTCATTCCCCCAAACGCCCAAAAGGAATATGGGATATCAGTGAGACGTCTTGTAATGACATAAAAAAGTTGTTCTTAGGTGTTGCTGTACATTTACATAAGCAATGAGTAGACAGATAGTGACCACTATGTCGGTGTTTTGAGTGCATGCGTTAGGTTGTCAAAACAACATAGCATAGCGTTCATGCGGTATTGTTAGAGGATCGAAGGATTCCATCTATGCTGGTAGAATCATTGAAAATGAACACTTCTTTAACAAAAACTTCATATGGAAAATGTTGGAAAATAATAATTAAATATGAATTCATTATTATATTTTGGTACTATACTTTAGGCTCCTACTTGCATTGCATTTATTTGTGGCATAAGCGCCAAGCGAGATTAATACAAACTAATTGGGACGGTAACAATCGCGAATTCTCACCAATTTCGCACGGGAGAAGAGTGGGATGAACGTCTTGCACCAGTGCAATTGGTGCACCACAGGCAGCAGCTACGCAGAAACGCTCTCCTCCGGTTTTTATCGTTAAAGAATTCTAAAGCAAACTATATAGGGTTTATTCCAAAAAGGAAACCCTTAAGATAATTGAATCGTTTACCGTTATTTTGTTGGGTAAAGTCTTATCATACCTAATCGCAGTATTATTGTTTAATTTTGTTCTATTGGCCAAGAAGAAGAAACCTGAAAAAAGGCTATGCGAAAGGCGCCGTTTTATAGTTAAATATGCTATACGAAATGCGGTATATTTCTACACATGAGACGGACTCTGTTAAAAAATGTATATTAATTTAACCCTACCATACTACAAGTAAATCACATTTCATAGAAATGTATATTAGTGAAAATGAAGCTGACATCGTACCCACTATTAGTGGAGCGGATATGTGAAAAAGATGTTCACTTCTGGCAGGAAGCATACAAATTGGCATAGGCCTATAGAGGTGTTTTGATGCACTGATTTCAAAAAGCCAGGAACTCACATTTTTCGAGCAATGGTGCGGCGCCCATCTTGGATTTCAAAATGGCCGCCATTCAAATATAGGAGATTTAGTATGTGAATTTAAAATTTGAAGAAGCATCCTTTTCAAAAGTTCAAGAAAAGTAATAATTATGCGCTGAAATGCATATTTCAAAAGCTACGCGCGCGACCTTCTGACACAAATTTGTGTTGTTGTTGTTCTATTACTATCCTTGGATACACTCATTGACTTCACACCACCAATGTTACTGATTACAACGTTTGTATGCTCAAAATAAACGAGAAAAAAGGCATTTAATTGGATATCAAACGATTTTCAACATATTGCCATGATTAGTATAATAAAATCATATTGATTCATGGTCTACGTATCGGAGACGTACTTGGTAATGGCACAGTGTGTCCCGTGAGTTACGGTGCGCAAGCAAAGTCCAAAGCGTATATGACCATAAGATGTTGACATATAGCTATAATCAGACTCAAAATGCCTTTTTCTTTACATAGGCGCAGCAAGTCTGGTTTTAAGCACCCGATTTATTTTACCAATCAGAGACAATGTCAGAATAATTGATAAGAAATGGGATTAATCATTTTAAGAGCCATATATTAATTAGTTATTCATGAGTATAACTTACTCAATCGGAATCACAAAAGGCAGGATTACTTCTGTTGTCAAAAAACTATTTTAAAAAGGGATTTGTATTTATTGTTACCAAAATTAGCATCGGATAATAATTTAAAACCTTATAAATTGGCAAATGAAAGTGAATCTTAATATATTTGGTATCCCCAACTCACAATTGGCTTGAGCACTTCACAATATGTGTGTGCTATATTTGCACTACCAACTAAAAATTGGTTCAGAAACTTCACAATATCAGCCAAACATTATGAAGGTTATTGTATATACCATTGTTATAAAAATCAATATTTCTTCCCTTTAAGAATATAATGTAGACTAAGTACAGTATGTAATCTGTATAGTTGTAAAATAAGTTTGTATCTGGTAAAAAATGTTACTAAAATATGGACATTTGATAAAGAGCTGTAATGACGTAGTATATACTGTACATCCAAAAAATGGAGCAAAACGATATGGAATTGCAATTTCATATTATAAAACCTCAACACAAATACACGGTATCATATGAACTTCTGTTCCCAAATGGATGGGGTAGTCACATGACAGACTGTATTCTCGGGAGCACAGGAATGGCTATGGCTACTGAACCTTTGCAATGTAAGGATAGTGGGACAATCTTCATATTTCATGTGAAATTCAATGAACTCGAGTAAGCGGCACTTTACTGTGCCTACTCCAGACAAATGCCAGAAAATATTTGATCGCTGAAAACTGGATCATGAGTGTAATTAAGGTTCATATCGTCAGCCTGCTTCGATAATTGCCTAACTCACTTTTCAGCAAAATCGACAAAGAGTTGTGTTGCAAAAGGGCCACCAGACCACTCCAACATGTTACTCATTTTGCATTATTGAATATGCATTGACAAATCCATGGAATTAATTATAATAATTATTGTATGGCTGTGTTCATCTGTTTCTATATGACTTGGATTAGTGCATCCATGCACGCCAATTGAGGCATCAACAATACAATCAACATTCCACATAATGAATAGTCATCCATTCAATAATGCAAAATGAGTAACAGGTAGCAGGTTAGAACTAGAAAAAATGAGTTAGGCAATTATCGAAGCAGGCTGACGATATGTATGTTATGTTATGTCAATCACTTCCATTACTATGTCACGTATATATTCTGGAAAGAATCACTGGAGAGACTGTCTATGATTTACAGGGACATTGCATATCGTCAGACTGCTTCGATAATTGCCTAACTCATTTTTCTAGTTCTTAGAAAACAACAAAAGTATGAAAAGTGAGTTAGGCAATGATCGAAGCAGGCTGACGATATGTTGAATAGCAACTGTTGGATAGACTTAGGTTGGGGATATATCTTTTAAGTGAAATGTGGCTTGTTATATGCTTAATACGAGTTATTATGACCCATTTTAAGCAATTTTTATCTTTAGTACAATCTGCCTATTCTCACAATGCTGACTTAGGCAGAATTGCAATTGTGCATTTATCAACAATTTTGATTGGTCAATGACTTAGGTAATATAACAGCATGTGCATAATGTAATGAAGTCATGATTTATGCAAAAAACTCAATTTCGCTGAAAAGTGAGTTAGGCAATTATCGAAGCAGGCTGACGATATATATATATAAAATGTGAACTCTAGATTACTCATATCAATAAATATCTTTATTATTAATATGAAGTTAAACTTTCGATCTCAACACAAGAAATATTTACCTGGAATTTTCAGGTGTTACTACACCTTTCATCAGCAGACTAATGACTCGACTTGACCTTTTGGAGGTGTGACGTCAGAATCGGGTCATAGACTCTTGGTAATTTGTACCTCAAACCGAAAACTAAAGACAGTGAGAAACAGACAAAAGGACACGTAGTGTTGCCTTATATCAAGGGTACATCAGAGGCTCTCCGCAGGATTTTCGGAAACTACGGGATACGCGCATATTTCAAACCCACGCGCACACTACGCCAACTTCTGGTCTCTCCAAAAGACAAAACTGAGAAGAAGGACACTGTAGGCCCAGTGTACATGATCCCTTGTCAGGGTCAGACTACCCGGGGTCTTTGCTCCGAATCATACATCGGAGAAACCGAACGCTCATTAAAGACCCGGTTTCTAGAGCACAGTCGTCCTAGTTCCACCTCGTCCGAGGTATCCCAACACATCCATATTGAGTCACCAGGACACAGTGTTGACTTAGAAAAAGTCAAGATCTTGGATAGGGATCCTCGTTGGTTCGAGAGAGGTGTCAAGGAGGCTATTTACATCAGAGCCAACCAACCATCACTCAACAAAGACGGGGGCAGGTACAAATTACCAAGAGTCTATGACCCGATTCTGACGTCACACCTCCAAAAGGTCAAGTCGAGTCATTAGTCTGCTGATGAAAGGTGTAGTAACACCTGAAAATTCCAGGTAAATATTTCTTGTGCTGAGATCGAAAGTTTAACTTCATATTATTTATCACCAACACAGATGAACTTTCATTCAAATATCTTTATTATTGTTCACAATATATCAATGTTTCATAGTACATGTATAATAGTGTGACAGGATAGGCCAGTCGGGGGCCTGGCCGTCGCTAGAGGGTATTTGTGTGGGGAGGGGGGAGGGGGTGTAATCCAATAGACAAAGAGTCGGCAAATGTGTACATGTAGTCGACAAATGTATGCACCATGTTGGTAAAAAAAAGGAAATTATTGTCCATTAGTTTAGTTGAAATAACATCAGGTGTTAAAGCCATGAAAACCAAAATTGTAATACATGCGAGGGCATTCAATAAATTCCTGCAACCATTGAAAATCTCTGTACCGTGTCATGTGTCAATCAAATAAACTTATGATACTTAAACTGTTAGCCTTACCCCTTTCTCACGGAAAATTCAAACATGTGGGTCATTTTTATTATGTAATTTCAGTACTATAAACAGCATGGTCTCTGGGCACTGATAATTGACAAGAATGAGATTGCTTAAACTTTCTTAGAAATCGGCGACATTTAGATGAGACAACTTAATACGGGGAGGTGGGGCTTACATTTTAACAGTGCGTCCGACTTGCACAATGCGTGGTTTGCCCCATAACGCGCACTTCTGCAGTGCGTCTTTGGCGCCTTTCCTGCGTTTATGCCGGCGCCGCGACGATTACGCATTGTGTACTCATCGCAAGGGATTGAATGGAATGTTTGTGGGTTACTCGATCCTAGAAGGGGTAAATGTTGTCAAATGGGGACAATAAATTGCACTTATTTCTTTGATAAATGTCTTCAGTATGATTGTTTAAGAATGAGAATAAAGGTATTGTTTTTAGACCGTACCCGTGTTATATTGTCTGACATAAATGCGTTCGGTAGTATTATTTTTTGCGTAGAACAACGACGCCTGCGGCGTCGTTGTTCTACTTAAAATAATACTATCGTCCGCATTTATGTCAGACAATATAACACGGGTACGGTCTAAAAACAATACCCTTTTTCTCTAACTATAAATCAAGCGTCAATATTAACACTGTTAACGCATATACACACTGCACAATAATATAGTAACCACTTTGTCGAGACACTCTGTGTTTAATTCCTAAGACCCTTAATAAATTCGAAATATGGAGAAAAAAATGGAATTTTTTCCTGCGCATTTTGACACCTCATTTGTCACAATAGCACCAATATTGATGAAGCAGTGGTCATTTGAATAGCAAATGATGCAGTTTCCAATGTTGCACTTAATGCATGCCAGAAACTTGTCTTTCAAACTTCCCGCCATTGTAACATTTAACTTCCCTAACCAGGTATTCACAGTGCTGAAATGTAATGATATTGTAACGCTCACCGAGCAGGGGCTTATAGGGATTACAATGAATTTGATTAACGACAGGTGATGGAGACACTCTCTATTCTGTTACACTATTTTAATAACTATAATATCTGGTATTCTCAAACATGTATATATATTGGTTGGTGTTTATCCACGATCCCGTTCGGTAGCTTGGCAATATACCGCTTAGTGGTAAATGACTTGTGAGCCGACTTGAGGTTTCCTCGGAGAGAGCGGATAAGAACCATAATTCTAACAGCCCACCGCAAAGCTGAGCTATCGGGTTAGAATGGAAATCTGTCACGTCCTATGCCGCGATATCAAACCAGGCCTAGATGCTCTAGACGGTAAGTTGATAAATAACACAGGAGTACTACTGATTTCACGGGGGTTTTATCCTACCAAATGAACTACGCCTTAACAACCCACCACAGAGCTGAGTTATCGGGTTAAGGCAGGGATATGCCCCGTCCTACGCCGCAATACCCGCACCAGGCCTTTAAACATGTTAAAGACGGTGAGTAGGTAAGGAAGTACCTCGCTTGAGCTCACCAGCTCGACTCATCTCGACTGACTGATTTCAGCCCTATTTATACACTTTTGGATACTAAAGACAAGTTAGTATGCAAATCAAATCACGTGACCGGTAGTCCTATATTTCTCAACATTCCATTCAGTATTCCAAGCTACCATCGACATCGTGTATACACTACCTACTTTATTCGGCCTGTAGGCCAAGGACGTGGAGTGCAATGAACTTGAGAGGGTGAAAGTCAATGTCCCGCATTCTGTAAGTCGGGTCATTACAATATAAATGACCTACGTGTTCGTGATTTTCAGTGAGAAAAGAGTAAGACTTATAGTTTAAGAATCATAAGTTTATTTTACTGACACGTGTCACAGTTCAGAGATTGTCAATGGTTGCAGGTATTTATTGAATGCCCCTATTACAATTTTGGCTTTCATGGGTTTGCCGACTATTTGTCTACATGATCAAAAGGTAAAAAAACAACAACTACCAAAATGTTCTGGAAATTCATGTGAGGCCTGCAACCTCTGCGGGCCAAACCAGATGCAGCCCGCAACCACTGCGGCTGTGACATTGAGTCTGGATGGAAAGGCTGCTGGTACACAACAATAGTATAAGCATTGTGCAATGAGAATAATGTATCTAAATATAGGATCTCAATTACATTATCAACTATATATTATGAGATTGATGGTTGCACCCTCCATTAGTAGCTATCCTCCATTAACATCATGCATCAAGCTGTTATTCATGTCTAAGTCCAGCTTCATTGCTGTTTCCTTGAGCATCCTGCCAAATTCATGCTTTTGGGGTTTCCTTATCATACGATCCATAGTCATGATAGTGAAGAGAGATGTAGGAACAGTGGTAGCTTCAAAGCTGCAACCACGAAGACCATGATAGTTTATACCTATGCCAACCCCAGTTGTTGATGGAAGAGGGTGGGAGTTAGCAACAACAACAAAACTCAGACCAAAGATGCTTACCGGAGGTATCGCCCCCGAAAGCCTCTCATAAAAGAAATTTGCTGCATGAAAACTGGCATGTGGAGTGTGCTGATGGATATTGCTCCAATGGAGCAGATAGAACATAAGAACTTGGATAGTGATGAAGAGGAAACGGAATAATCAAGCGATATGTTTTGCCTAAACTTGTAGGGCCTATGATCATGATAATACTGAGCTTACTGTCAGATTTGACTTGTAAGTAGTATTTCTAATCAACAAATTGTTCTTTTTGTACTGCCTATAGACCAATGTTGACATCAGCCTCAATAATGTGATACAGGTTGATAGATACATAGTAACTTATTATGATCGTTATCGTGTTTTATTTACATTGGAAACTGTGTACTAAGCGCGTTGATTACTTGTTAACCCGCACCATGTCTTCAATCGAGTTTAGCATTTTACAGGATGATACGAGGGGCAGTCAATAAATAATGAAAGTGATCATGGTATGGGATGCATCAGTGATTCTATTGAGGGGATAATGTGATCAATACAAAGTATGAACCTTTGTCTTTCAAACAATACAGTTTTGGATTTTTAAGTGTGAACTATGACGTCGTAGCATTGTCTCAAAGTAAGTACACTTGGGACACTGCTAAATCAGTTATTTGGCGGGAAATTTGAATTGTTTTTATGAAACACGTGGTAAGAAGATTGCATAACATGACATAAGAAGCAGGTAAATCCCGATTTTTTTTTCTCGCATAAATATGATACAAAAGACAATAACTTTAAATCCTGTGTAATTTGGAATGTGTAGTATAAGAGGAAAAAGTAAGGAAAAGCAATTGAATAAAAGGTATACAAATATCAGTATTTCAAATAGCTAATTTTCATTTAAAAATGCCCAGTCAGTGAATCACTAATATTGCGGAAAATCAAACAATTTAGGAAAAATTCAAGCAATTAACCAGTTTGGAAGATTCCATATGATAGTTAACTAATTATCTGAACTTATTCGCATGAAACCTGCAGAAAAAATGCGCATGCGCAGACGGCAGATAATTTTGAAACGAGCCCAAAATGGCTAAAATCATGAAATTTACCAGATAAAAGCTTACTGTGCCTTCAAATTCTAATCAGAAATAATGAAAAAATGCTTAAATCAATGTGTAAACATATTGTGATAGTCAAAATGAAGATACACATGAATGTATCAATCAAAGATGGCTGCCACAACCTCTCTTAATACTGTTATCTTTAGAGCTACTAGATATGTATTGTGTAAGTAATCGTCATATAATTTCAATGGTTTGAGGAAATTTTATGAACAGCTCCTTTTGAAATCCCCACTATTGTTGCTTTACATCCCACAACAATTTATTAAATTATAATCCCTCCATTGTTCTTGTTCTTTATCCTTTGTCGTTTTCGAAGGTATATTATTGCGGATTTTGCTAAATAAAAGCGTATTTGAGATGGTCCCTTCTTGTTCGTATTAAGGCATTCAGATCTAAAAAAGAGTGTCAAACAGAGATAAGTGTGTATTCTAACTATGTGCCAAGTGTTATCTGTTTTTATGCTTGCATTGCCGAGATATACGCAAATGTATCAATCAACCAATATTCAACATATTACATATCCAGCCAAATAATTGACAGATTTCAGTCAGTGTCTGAAACATATTAGTGTTTATATTAATGACGTTACATAACCAACGGTATCTAACAATCCAAAAGTGTATTGTTTGAAAGACAAAGGTTCATACTTTGTATTGATCACATTATCCCCTCAATAGAATCACTCATGCATCCCATACCATGATCACTTTCATTATTTATTGACTGCCCCTCGTACAATGACAAAATGAACAGGACTATCAGTGTTTTAAATTAAATTTCATTTCATTTGTTACCAAACACAACATACTTTGAACAAGAAAAACAACAATTTCCCCACTCCCTATATGTCCTTACTTTTTTGGTGACAATCGTTAAAAAACGCTGAGTTATAATATTTAAGATTGATTATAGGTCAATTGTCATACATACATAATATCACGACATTAATATACAAGGTTATTACATTGTTCAACTTGACCTGTATTTGATATCGTGAACATTTATGCATGTATCAACATTGCGCCATTATCGACGCCGTTGTCATGGTTTGCGGGTTTGAAGGAAATAATAGATTAGACTTTGAAGTTTGTACCCATCTTTTAAAACCACTCTAATGCCCTTTGTGAATGTGAGTAAATCGGTTTTACACATGACGAGATACTCCATATTCAACAGAGCCGCCGTACAAGGGGAATACATGCTCTGACTGAGCCCACTCACCCCATTGTATGATATTCAGCGGAATTCCAGAATCCAGTTGACATGTTGAAGCATTCGTCTTTCATCACAGTAAGTAAGAATACTCTAATAGTTCGAATGAAATGAGGGTTAGAGATGGAATGTCCTAACTCTGTTGGGGGTAGATTTGATGTAATTTGAAATGAACACTTAAATTAAATTAAAGTATGCGAACATTACTCAACGCAACTACAATACTCTTTACCATGTACATAAATACTTCTCACGCGACATTCCAAAAAAAATAACAACATGATTCAAAATTGTCAACATTATTGAATTTCATTACCATACCGTAGTTGCAATCCCGGGGGGGGGGGGGGGGGGGGGGGGGGGGGGTACTCGCCTAAGACGGTATACGGGGATGTGCCGCTCTAATGGGTAGCTTTTTGGGCACAAAATCCCTAAACATGGGGTATGATTTTGTGCTGGAAATCCCTAATAATGGGGTCACTTTTTACAAATGGGTCTATTTTCGCGAAATTCTTGTCTATTTTCGCGAAAATTTGCCAAAATTAGGTCTATTTTCGCGAAAATTTGCCAAAATTAGGTCTATTTTCGCGAAAATTTGCAAAAATTAGGTCTATTTTCGCGAAAATTTGCAAAAATTAGGTCTATTTCCCCGAAAATTTGGTCTAAAATGAAGCAAAACCCCTAAAAATGGGTACCGATTTTTCCAAAATCACCCCTAAAAATGGGTATGGGTTTTGAATCTCCAGCGGCACACCCCCGACCAAACCAAATCCGAGTACCCCCCCGGGGTTGCAATTGCCATGAGAAATGCATTGAAATTAGTACAACCATGCCAGTAATCCTTGAGATAAAGGTGGGAAAGGTTTCTGGAAAAATCAGTTTTGTATGATTATGGTAAAGCCAATAGCCGCGTGGAAATACGTTACAAAATGATAGGATCCACAGACAGGATCCATGCCAATAGACATGATAGATGGCCAACTCAGGTATTAGTAATCTGTAAGTAACCAAACCATGATTTGAATGGGATGATGAGTTTTGTGATTTAAAAATTAAACAACCGTTTAAATCTTGCAGGTCTATGAAGTAAGACAATCGCTATGGCGGAGGCTACCATAACGCCTGAAAGCCGCGAGCTGGAGGTCCTTGGCAATATAGCTAAACATTTCAACAACCCTGTAAGGAATGATTTAACTGTCGCGGTAGGGGATCAGTCTTTCTATGTTCATAAATTTATCTTGTCAGCACAAAGCAGTGTATTCGACACCATGTTGATGAACGGCCAGTGGAAGGAGTCTGACCAGAAGGTAATTAAACTTGATGAATCCCCAGAATGTGAAGCCGTGTTTGGTGACTTCCTGAAGTTCTTCTACAGTGGTAAATTGCCTTGGTGTTGTAAGAACGTATGTGCCATTCATAAGCTAGCTGACAAGTACGAACTGCCATTGCTGAAGGAAGATGCTGTAACTTTCATGAAGGATGTCCTGATGGGTTTGCACGGAGAGGCTTTCCCGAGCGCAGTGGTGTGGCTCCCTTATATCGAACAGTTTATTCCTGACTTTTTGCCGGAATGTTATGCCGCTATTCGGACAAATTTCGATGAAATCGCGACTTGGAGCGGTGATAAAACCATGGCCATACTGGAATCTCGGCATATGAATGCCATTTTGGCAGAAAAAGGCAGTGATGTCGTTGTGTCGAACGAGTTGTTGATCTTTCAATTTGTAAGTAGGTGGGCTAAATTGAAATTCGAAAACCTCTCCGGGCTGAGAGCAAAGAAAGAACTCAAACCAGTCTTGGGATCGATTCGGTTTTACAATATCAATGCGAAAGGGCTTCAGAAGATCGAACAATCTCCGCTATGCAAGGCGATAGGCGAATCATTTCTCAATGACTATATACTTCCAGCATACAAAGTCCACTCACAAATGCTGCATATAGTTTCAATGGATGAAAAAGAGAAAAAATGTCCATTCGATTCTGGTAATAATTGCCACATCTGAATCCTAGAATGTATACCCAAAATCCTTGCGTCGTAAACGGTGCTCTTACTACTATAACTGTTCCACATTTTCTTTTCGCTCAGTCAATAACACCTGTTGACTTAATTAAATCTACTAATAACAGTAGCATGATTAGGACATGGAGATTTGAGTGTAAAGGAAACTACCAAACTAGCCAATCATATGAGAATGAGACCTTCACTCTGAAACCAGCACCTGGTAGTATTGGACGTCAATACACTGTTGCTGTATTAGCCATTCACATGACGAAGACATATCTGATGAACTATCGATATGCAATCAAGCGAACAGGCACTGTAAAGGCTGTCAGTGACCTCCGGCAACGTCATCGTAGTCCAACAGCAGAGCCAATCACGCTTCATCCCCCCAAACGCACAAAAGGAATATGGGATACCAGTGAGACGTCTTGTGACGGTGGAAACGAGTTGTTGTTAAGTGTTGCTGTGCATTTACACAAGCAATGAGTTAACCAGACGATGGCGAGAGCCGCGAGACCCCTAGTATCAGTGGCGTAGCTGGGATTTTTTCAGGGGGGGGGGGGGGGGCAAGATTTCTGAAATTTTCCCAGTCACCAACTCGTGAATTTCACGTAATTGGGGGGGGGGGGGGGGGGGGGAGGGAGGTTCAAAAAATCTCGCACGGTCAAATCGCACAGTACATGTACTACATGTACTATTTTGCCTTTGTTGACTATTTGGGCTGAATATACCCATATATAACCGCCCGCCATCTCGGTCTTTTATCATTATTTTCCGATTTTTCATTTTTTTCTGTCGGGGGGCGGGGGGGGGGGGGGGGCAACGCCACTGCCCAGTATCGTGTCACCAGCCCATTGTCAGAACTAACTTGAACGATCTCATCTATCCCGTGTTTCTGAAAACACACCTTTATTTCGTATTTCAGAGAGAAAAAATATGTACGCAATCAGATGTTTATTTAAAGAAATTTAAATTGTTTTGATCATTTCCCCAATAACTAATCATACGGCCATACTGTCGTAAAATATTATACATTATTGCTATATTCTATCCCCTTGTTACCATTTCCCTCGAAATCAAGTGAATTCTCTGAAATTTCGAGATACTATAGTGACTAATTTGAAATTACCGGAATTGTTAAAGACATTTAGACTGAACAACCATGTGATTTGAATGAGATGACTGATGCAAAGAGTTTAACCCTTTAACCACTTTAAGTGCGGAATAGTTTAGCAGTTGCTTGACGGTTACGATAATTATGGTTACTGCGCCAGCGTAGCCAACAGAAACCACGATGGCATTCGCTAGTCACGGCGCTTATCGCGCCTTTCGTAATCAGAAGCGTTTATATCTCAATATTTCTGGGGATACGCGGGGCTCATTTGAGTAGGGATTGTTGGACGTGTGGCAAATCAAACGCGAAGTTGAATGAACTCATTGCTCAGAAGCGGTCATTTTCTTCGGTGAGAGGGTGGAGTCCCAGAAATGTCATTTAATATCTTCGTAATTTGTTTTACTCCCAAAATGGTGAAAAAATGTGCGAAAAATGTCAGCTTTTTCAGTAAATTGTGTTTTGACCCCCTACAATGGTATTAATATCACAATCCCACTTATTTCAGTGTAAAAAAAATCCATTACCCCAGGATATTTGGGACCACCCTACCGAAGGAAATGACCGCCCTCTTAGGTTTAATGGACAGAAATAATCAATTTTACATATTCAAAAATAGAAACAAATAATCTTGGTTTATCTTTAAAATATTGTTATTATTTGTTTGTACTCGTTCTGTAATCTGTATAAACTATGCGTCGGTAATAGGCATATTGTATCATAGTCAGCTCTCTTATACATACACTATTTGTGTGGGGGTGTGTGTGGGGAGGGGGGGGGGGGGGGTGAAAGGGCAAGACCTTTTTAAGGGTGCATGAAGAAGTAACAAATTGTCAAATTTTGTCTAATTCTAACTAATTTGATATGAAAATGCGAAGTTGTCAAATGTTGTCCTATTTTAACTAAATTGATTTTTTTTCGGGAGGGGGGGGGGGGGGGGGGGGCGCCGCCACTGTATACATAGAGGCTAGACAGGAATATAGGTTTGCCCAACACAAATTTCGTAACTGATAATTACAATTGGTGTCAAATTAAGCAGTTGGGGCAAACTGCCAAATCTGGAAACATGTAAAAAAAGTCTAAATCTGGAAGTATACTGCCTTTTAAGGGAATACTGCTTTTATGGTCAAAACTTAGAAAATAATTTGCTAAGCATGATTCACCAAAATACTTGGCATACCCAGGGGTAAAAAACCCTTAATTTTGCTATTTATTTAATTTCGCCAATATACCTGGAGGCTCAGAGGCGCGAAAACAAGTTCCTCACTAATATAGCAATTTATTTTGTATGATATGTGGTTATAAATTTGACTTGGTAAACTTAAGTATCCACCTCACTGACAATGCTGAAGTGGGTTTTTTTCAATTCACAAAAATAACCAATGGCAAAAAACAGTATTGCCTGATAAGGCGGTATATTTCCAAATTGGGAAACATTTTACATGTTTCCAGATTTGACAGTTTGCCCTGACTGATAAGTGTCCAGGAAAATTGTCCATCTCATCGAGTGATGCCTCTTTATTTTTCATAATCAACTAATCGCGCAATAATGAGGTACGCCATTGAAATACGCTCTGACGTCATAGAAGAGACGAATGAAGAGAATGAATGAATAGAAGAGGTGCATATACAAATTGTATCAATGTTATTATTCGGGTTTGAATAAAATTCACTTTGCATTACAAAATAATGCGTGGAGAGACTCTTTCAAGAATTGAAAGTCAACCGACAATCTTTTGTCGAGGAAACAAATGCGCGCGAAATTGTTTGAGTTCACATTTATTTGTGCTATGATTGCTTCAAACTAGCTTATATCCCAAACATATGACATCTTTGGGACACATGCGCGCGCGATTCATAATTCCATGATTCCTCTTGTAAAACTAACGTACTAGGCCTATTAGGTGTTTCTAAAATGTTCTATTTCGATCACATGCAAACTCAAAACATGGGGGGGGGGGGGGGGGGACATTTGATATTATGTCCACCCCAACTCAAAACATGGGGGGGGGGGGGGGACATATCCCCCTCGTCCATAAAGGATTGACGCCCATGTCGCCATCTGAGAATAAATCACCACATGGAACGCTCTTCGAGGCACTGACCGTTCAACGCGGGGTTAAACGATGCATTTAATTCTGGCTCATTCACTAGAGTCAAAATCGTGGTATTATTTCTGTAATACGGCCATGTGTTTTGAACTCGCCGTCCTTCCCGTTGCATGTCCATATATTTACATTTCACACCATCTGAGATTCGAATTATATGACACATGTTGCTAAGCTGCTTAAATGTAGCTCAATTGGACCAACATTTGCACACAACATAGATTTGCACATAAAACGAATTCATATGTACGAGGGTCATTCAATAAGAAGAAATATTCCACAATTGTAGCTTTGAATATACAAATTTATAGTAAATTGGTCTGAGTACTGATTGTACTTTTCTTGAGATGCAGTGAAAACCAATGGTCCATTTAGTGCGACGGAAACGGATGAAAAATAGCCAAATGTATCTATCCTAAGTGTTATTCATTTGGCCAATTCTAAGAGACAAGACGTACCTATGTCCTATAGGTCAATTAAAACCGTTCTAAATTACAAATATCTCTTGAGCATGTTGAGCAGACTATAAACTATAAAAGTCCCTGATTTATTGGAGAAAATGCTCTCTTATTAGCCAGAACCAGACCAGGAGAGCCATTAGTCTTAACCCTACCTCAGAGAACCGCTGCAAAAGTCATATTTGCATTTCATAAGAGCTAAGAGATCTTCAAAATACAGGACTAAATCGAGGGATTAAAAGTATCTCTAAGTGATAATGTTCTACCACTGACTACCTGATTGACTTTTATAAAGGTTACATATAAGGAAAAGTCGTAAAGTGACTATCATGATTTAACATTCGAGGCATCACTGTGGCGTGATTTGTGACAACGAATATTTGACTGAATAGCAGTATTCCAGATGCTAAAGGCGTAGCAAAACATTCGAGTGATATTGTACTATTTGCAAGCCTACAAAAGTAAATATTGCCAACCATCGAATCATTACATGACAAACATGTAAAACAGATATCAGTTATCATTTACTATAAATGTGTAGCTATGATTCAGAGCTATAATCATGACAAAAGTCATGAGGCTGACATTCATATTAGTGATGTTATGAGTGAGGAGGTAGAACTTATTGAATGACTCTCGTAAGTACAGGTACTCTTTACAAACATGAAGATTGTCATTTAGTCAAATGGAGTAAAATACCAATATCATAACTTTTTGATCGCAATAATCCCTATAAATGGAGGCTATTTGTTATTATGTGTGCGATGGTGGTCTGGAACTGGATTCGATATGTCCAGTTCGTACTTCAACATGTTCAATTTGCGCCTCATTCAGCAAACTCTTTACATTCATATAGTGGTAACGTGGAAGTTGAAACATATTGAATTTCATATCATTTGGGGAATAGCACATATCTCCCGTTTGAAATAACCAATTTGAATAAAACACAATTTAGGTTATAGCTAACAATGTGTTCTTGCTGAGCATTTCATTAAATAGATTAATTATAGGTCAATAAATGCGTATGTGTTGTTTCGAGAGAAATTAGACAAATCAATGCACGCGCGCTGATGTTGATGTGAATAATGGCACGACCCCGAAGGGGGAGTGCTATTGTGAGCATATCAACATTTGCGCAAGTGCATTGATTTTTCTAATTTTTCGAGAAACAAAACATACGCATGCATTGACCTAATTCATACACGACACTATACAAATAAAAATTCACAATTTAAGCATAATTTTGATCTATGTAAAACGACTAAAACACTTTAACAAGTTTGCTAACACCCGCAGTGAAAATCGGCGAACCCGCGAATCTTGAACAACGAATCAAAATAAAACGCGCACTGCGTGATTTGAACGGCGCACACGCGGAGTGCAGTGGACACTTTCAATGCACTCCGCGTATTTGTAATTCCTGCTCCCTGATTGGTTCAACACTACATAGAGTGTATGAATATTTGTTTTTGAACCGGTTCAAAAAATAGGTGAAATCGGGACCAAAATATTTGGACTCATTCTTATATTATTTACCAGTATTATGTATGAATGATATTTGATCTAATCTTAAATATTGTCATTGTTTTTAAATAAACCGATTGCCACATTGTACATACTTGTTATTAATATTATTATTACCTACATTTGGTAAATATTGATATACATGTACAAATCCATGATTCAATGTAAATTCAAGGACATCAAACGGATAAGTGGCCATGGTTATCAGTAGTATAATATACTGTAAGTGATATTGACGTTGAAAAAACCCCCTATCACAACTATTGTTGACTAATAAGTGTCATTGTGAAATGTGGCAGATATGCATGGTAAGTTTACCTATTTTCTGCCCGGGATTTTCTGGCCCGATTTGGTTGTAAAATTGCTTAATATATATCTGTATAGACGTTAAGGTTATATGCCTGTACTATTACAAGACGTGCGCAATGTAAATCAATTGGATATAGGCCTAGACGTAATCATTTTAATATTTTGGGTGGAATTTCCCGTCAAAGCCAGCATACTCAACTCAGGTAACATATATTTGGAAACCGAAAGGATAACTGACAATCATGGTGGTATGACGTCGTCAATGGCGTTTTGGGATTCCCGGAAGTATGACTTTGCAGCATGACAGATGTGAAACAGGGCCTAAAATCATTTAAAATCAATTATTTATCATTTATTGCTTGATTATATGTTTGGTGAATAAAAAATCTGAACTCTCACATTTTGAACCAAATTTTTAGGATACGCTCTATAATGCCTTCTTTCTCATAATCTAATAGAATCATGTGGGAATTTCCGCTGTCACATGATGTTACTGGACATAGGCCAATACAACAAAACCACAATTTTGTGAAACAGTAATTGCCACATGAACTATTCTATATATTAAAATCGAATCGGAAGGGAAAAGGTGATCTAGTTTCATTATGTTGATTCGTTCCCACCAGGTCTACACAAATTGTATATTAACTTTGAATATACCATGCAATACCTGTTAGCTTTACGGAACTTTATTTGACAAAAAAAGTAGGAATACGCTGCCAGAAACGTTTATATGTAGATCTATGACTTTGGCATGTTTGGTGACATGACTAGCAATTCGCAGGTGAAAGCAAATAAAGGTAAGTTTGTTTAGTCAGCGGACACTAAAAGGAGCATCAGCATAAGGTTTATCGCGAATCGAAAAAAAGCCAATGATTATCCTTTTCTGTTGCATTGTGGGATCGCAAAAGTACAAAATCTGCCCTATCCTGGATCCCACAATGCATCAGAAAAGGATAATCAATGGATTTTTTCCCGATTGGCGATAAGGCTTATTGAGAAATGGAAGACGTATGGGAGTGTGCCCTCAATTTTCCTGGAAATGTTTGCATCAAAGTAATACTTTAGGCATCTGAAACCGTTTACCTTAATTCGCAGTATACCATGTACATGTACTATTTCACAATTGGGTATACACACTCCATCTGAAACCGTTTACCTTAATTCGCAGTATACCATGTACTATTTCACAATTGGGTAATTTCGATGTAGATCACAGGGTAATTATCAGCATCATATCGCTCACATGACATAAATTGCCCGCTTAGGAGCGTTATTAATTCGGTCTGGTAAACCTATTGTCATCAATAACTTCGAGAGGATTGCCTGGTTGCATATTTAAATTCGGGGCGTGGACGAGCAGTACTTCTTGCTAACTGCATGGGTGAGTATCCATTATGTTGCAAATTACATCCACGCTCATGCGTTTAAACTACTCAATAGGCATTGCAATACAGCCGGTTGGTTGCACACGAGAAGTATGTCATATAGCAACCAGCTTTGATGGAAGGCGAATATTTAAATTTGGTGCCGGTTTTTAGGGCAGCAATTTATAGCGCTGCTAAGCGGGCCTTGTAGCGTAATGATTCACTATAGAATGTCTATCTAGTGCTATCATTTCAAATCTTTTCCCACGATGAAATCTTACGTTTCAAGGTTCTATTATACCTTATCTAGGGGTATATGGGGCAACTGGTCCAAATGAAGGTTTTTGTAATGGTATATTGCTTTCTTTTGAACAGTACGACTTATGTTGAATCTTGACATAAATCCTTTCTTTCTACATGCCAAAACATTTGCAGCTTTAGGGTATTTTCACATGTGATATTCTCCAGATCTTTGAAGCCACCTCCTTGAATGACTGATTGGAAATTCACAGATAGTATTAGCGATTTATAAAGACTATGGTCCATATGCACAAAAGAGTTAGACCGGGTCTAAAGTTAGACCTGGTCTAAGTGAAAATTATTCATGCCTCAAAATCTGTTTTCCTCTGCATTTTTCATGAGATATTTTGTACTATTTTTGAACTTTGCATCCGAATCTTTACAACTTGTTAGCTTATTTGAGAAGGAAATGTAATTAAAGGTGTGCTTTCACAAAAACTAAAATCCACTTAAACCAGGTCTAACTTTAGACCCGGTCTAACTCTTTTGTGCATACGGACCATAGAGTTTAGATCATCTTTAATGTACTTTATATGATTGATTGATTGATATAATTAAAACCTTAGGTTGTGCTTGTTACGACCGGATGTTGCTATACATTTTGGACAGTGGTTTGGATATGCGGTCAATATTATGATTTAAGAATGCTACAAATTAAATCGTTATCACGGGTATTAATTTGGTAGAGTTATTAGTTTATGAATTTATGAACATGACTCTGTATTGAAATGTGAATAGAATATGAAACAGTTCACATCATACTGGTTTTTAGACATTTTTGGGGGCATTTTGGGCCATACCACAATTTCTGCTATTGAATGATTATATGACATGAAATTGCTTTAAAATGAATGGTTTAAAACCTCGGTATTATGAATCAGATCTTTATTATATTTTGAATGCTGTTTGTAAAGATATTTACAATGACGAAATACCATGATTTATGCATTTCATTCACTGCTTTTTCTGTATATTAACCATTTGGGTCCTCATGGTTGTTAAAGGAATCATCTTTTCATCTATGAACGGCAAATCAAAAGGTAATTTAAATGGCGCAAGGGCATACCAAACACATACCCTTGCATATGTTGATGTTTAACAATCCGTTGTGTTTGGGTGTGGGAAATGACATTGGAAAGATCTATATGCCGCCAGGAAGACTCCCTTTTCACCCCCTCGGTAAGCCGGCATCAGCTCTTAAGACCCCTCCATGCATTGTATCGCGAAAATCGCGTTCCAAAGCCTCAGCTGCCTGCAGTGCGGCGTGGAGTGTTCACATTATTTTGTGAGACACCATAATGAAAACGGACTAAAATTATGTCTTTGGCTTGACATCAAGCGCATAAATATATAACATAAATATTCTCCCTTTATGCAGATGAGGGCCAGTTGACTAGAGACTAAAAAATCGAGGACATAATACATATGTCAAATGAAGGGCTATTTGTGGTTGACCTTTGACCCCTGTATGGGGACACCAAAAATCTATACATGTTTTTTAGGAATACAAAAATGGGGGAGGGGACCCGTGCGTAGACTGAGCAGTGCAGTGCAGTTCTGCCGTATCTAGGATTTGTTTTCAACAAGGGCACGATAGCAATTGGGTAGGGGGCACAAATCGTTCAGTATACCGCCGACTAGAGTCCTGGCGGGAGTGAAGGGGGCGCTCCCCCGTCGAGCTGTAGGTGTTCTGCCGTTTGGATGACTGTAGGAGGCTCTCCTGGTACACATTTTGCTTCAATTGAACACATGTCCTCATTCTTTAATTTTAAGGAAAGTCTTTAAATTACAAATGCGTATTACAAACACGGTGAAAAATGAACTCCTTGAAAGGGCAACAACGAAACAAAATATCTTTCTGTTATAATGAAAAAAATACCTCTTAGTCTTAGGGGTGAAAGTTGATATTTGTCGATCATCAGATATCTCAATGTGCTAATGGCCCATGAAGCAGTTGGGTTTTAGTTTGTCTCTCTGAATGGTCTATTTTAGCTCTCCTTGGCATAATTTGATTTAAGACCTACATCTCATTGTAAACAGCCATTGAAATTGTTGTTTTGTTGCAAAAGGGCCTGTATCCAGAATTAAATCGTGATACAGGCCCTTTTGCAATAAAACAACAACTTCAATGGCTGTTTACAATGAGATGTAGGACTTTTTGAAAAAAATGACTATGTTTCATTGAATTATATGATTGTGACCTATACATTTCTATATCAAACTTATATTTTTTAAATGATTAAAATAAATGATTTTTTTTGTGTGGTATTTTTTCTAGATATAGTTTTGTTGCAAAAGGGCCTACATCCAAATTTTCAAAAAATGTAAACATGATTTTAAAAAAATTGAAAACTAGCACATTTAAAATTTATTTCAATTTAAATTAGTATGTAGTGTACCTCTTTTATAATCCATTCAGTTATTCAATTGCTCAACTTGAATATTTAGAAACAGTTTTTTGACTTTTTCTCAATAAGAGCCAAAGTGGATCCCGGCCCTTTTGCAAAAAACCTCTTCGTAGGGTAAAAAATCCCCAGCGTTGAGCAATTCGTTGAAAACAATGTCCTTAAAATGTTGTTGGAAACTGTTTCTGTTGCTAAAATATGTTGCGCAAAAATATTCCACTTTTCCTGTTGCATGAGCATTGAGGAAAATCACGCGACAGTTGATGCAAGTTACGCACATTTGAATATTAGGCAACTGTTGTCCATAAGAGCCCTCGTGATCACGCAAACGTCATTCAATCATTATAGCGTCTTGTGCACGAGCAAATGTTTGCACGAGGTGAGATCTCTAGATAAATTATAATCTGATAAATAAACGGTGAATCCGCATCAACATCAGAGTTTGTGACATCTGACAGGCGTTTTGTGAGTCCGGTTTTGAATGTTAAATCGCTATGGTCGTCCATGTTTTGAATATGTAAAAATAATAGCCGCATGGAAAGTATTAACTTCTATTAAGCACTGCTGCGTAATGAATATACCGTATACTGACGAAATATCATGGATATGGATGGACACGACATGATCCACAGACATGATCCTTGGCAATCGACATGTTAGATTGTCAACTCAGGTATTAGTAATAAGTAACCAAACCATGATTTTAATCTGATATTAAAATGAAATAACCGTTTAAATCTTGCAGGTCTATAGAGTAATAAAGCCACTATGGCGAAGGCTCCTGGAATGCATAGAGGCAGCCGCGAGATGGAGGTCTTTGGAAATATAGCTAAACAATTCAACAACCCTGTAACGAGTGATTTAACTGTAACGGTAGGCGATCAGTCTTTCTATGTTCATAGATTTATTTTGTCAGCACAAAGCAGTGTATTCGACACCATGTTAATGAACCGCCAATGGAAAGAGTCTGTCCAGAAGGTCATCAAACTTGATGAATCCTCAGAATGTGAAGCCATGTTTAGGGACTTCCTGAAGTTCTTCTACTGTGGTAAATTGACTTGGTGTTGTGACAACGTGTGTGCCATTCATATGCTGGCTGACAAGTATGATCTGCCATTGTTGAAGGAAGATGCTGTAGCTTTCATGGATGATGTCCTGATGGGGTTGCAAGATAAGGTTTTCCCAAGCGCAGTGGTATGGCTTCCCTACATCGAAATGTTTATTCCTGACTTGTTGCCAGTATGTTATGACACTATTCGGACAAACTTCAATGACCTCGCCGCTTGCAGTGATGATAAAATCACGGCCATACTAGAATCTCGACACATGAGTGCCATTTTGGCAGAAAAAGGCAGTGATGTCGTTGTGTCGAACGAGTTGGTGATCTTTCAATTTGTTAGTAGGTGGGCCAAATTGAAATTCGAAAACCTCTCCGGAGCAAAGAAAGAACTCAACACTGTCTTGAAATCGATTCGGTTTTACAATATCAATGCGAAAAGGCTTCAGGAGATCGAACAATCTCCGCTATGCCACGCGATAGGCGAGTCATTTCTCATTGACTATACACTTCCAGCATATAAAGTCCACTCACAAACGATGCATATAGTTTCATTGGATGGAAAAGAGAAGTCATCTGGAATCGCCACTGTTCGGAAACACACATGTCCATTCGATTCTGGGGATAATTGCCCACACCTGAATCCTAGATTGTATATCCAAAAATCTTACAGCGTAAGCGGTACTAATGATCCCAAAATGGATTTCGCTGGGTCAATAACAGCTATTGACTTGGCAGACTTACTGATGTATGCACATTTGCAACTATGTCTCGCAAAATTTACTAACATTAGCACATGGACATTTGAGTGTAAAGGAAATTTACAAGATAGCCAATCATATGACAATGAGACCTTCACTCTGAAAGCACCAGCTGATAGTATTGGACGTCAATACACTGTTGCTGTAGTTGCCGTTTACACGATGAAGAAATGTCCGAAATATCGATATGTAATTAAGCGCACAGGCACTGTAAAGGCTGTCAGTGATTCCCGGCAATTTTGTCGTAGTCGAACAGCAGAGCCAATCACGCTTCATTCCCCAAAACGCCCAAAAGGAATATGGGATATCAGTGAGACGTCTTGTGATGATGGAAACAAGTTGTTTTTTGGTTTTGCCGTGCATTTACACAAGCAATGAGTAAACCAGACGATGGCGGCCACGGGATTTGAAAAGTGACAAGACCCCTGGTATCGTAAAAATACTCTCATAACACATCGGCAACATTAAATTGAACGATCTCGTCTATCCCCGCGTTTCTGAAAATATCACTTTATTTCAAAATTTCATATATCAGAGAGAAAAAGTATTTCCGCAATCAGATGCTTTATTAATAGAATTTAAAAGTTTTAATTATTTCTCATTAACTGACCGAACGGCATTCACGTCGTAAAATACCATGCATTATTGGCTATGATTTTCTCTTTTCTACCATTTCTTCTCAAAATCAAGTGAATAATCTGAAATGTTGAGCTACTCAAGTGACTAATTTGAAATTAATTTGAAATTACCGGACTTGTTCATGAACATTGTTTTCACTTGGAAAATTGTCAAGAATGGACACTTAACTTAGACTGGAGTTGATTGTTGAACTCCATGTGATTTGAATGAGATGACTGACGCAAAGAGTGTAACCCTTTAACAACTTACTATTTTAAAAGTGCGTTTTAATCCTTGTTTGTTTGATGGTTACGAGAAATTAAAGGTAATCTCCAAACTATGGCTGTTACTGCGCCACATAGAGGACCTTTGAAATCAGATATAAAGCTGACAATTGGTAGTTAGGGTGACTGTAACCAAAATACCCTAAAAATTGCATCAAAACAATTGTATCTTATCCCCTTTCTCTTTACAGGCAGCTCAAAACACCAATTTAGTCCGTCGGACAAATTAATTTCCATTTTAATTTAAGACCCCAAATTCATAGTTGACTGTCACAAAAAAGCTTCATATTGCCTATGTGTACTGTACAGTTGCATGTCGTTACCCACAAGCAAGGATAGAGCCCTGACTGACTGATTTAATGGTTGGCAAGTGTCTAAACCAGACAGAAAATATTTTTATATGAAACAACAAGTATTTTGGAGACTCTTCTCCTTCATGGTCAGGCAACTCTTTTAAATTTAGGTATTTTGCCAATTTTCAATGTATCATGACTGCTGAATTTGGCAATCCATTTCAAGTATTTATAGGAAAATATTTAAGAAAAATTGTCTCAAGAAATTTCTGTGACAGAATTGTGAGACCATGAAAGATATAGAAAGCAAAAAATTACTCATTCATTTTTCCAAATGTTGGGAGCCCTGGATAGGGCCCTATCGGGGCGTCTGCCAGCCCACTTTTTTTTGCCTTATATACACAGTGGCGGCACCAGGGTTGCACAAAGTTTTTTCTTCCCCAGGAGCAAGGTTTTGAGCCTAACATTTCCCCACCTTCACTTACGGGTTTGATAAAAATCATATTAAAATTTTAACTTAAATTGATTTTTTTTTTTTTTTGGGGGGGGGGGGGAGGCAAAGTGGGAGATGGGGCACAACACTATATTTTTTTTTTGGGTGGGGGGGGGGGTATGCCTAGCGCCGCCACTGGGGGGGGGGGGGGGGGGGGAACAGGCCCGTAAGAAGGGGGGGCGATGGTGGCGATCGCCCCCCCCTTTGAAAATCTTCCCCGGAAAATTTGTACACAGATGAAAAAATTTCGCGCGCTACGCGCGCATTTGTTGTCCCAAAATGCAATATTCTTTGCTACAAGCTTGTTTAGAGCCAAAATGTACCTCGATCGTGCAAAAAATAGGTGCAAATTCAAAAAATTTCGCACGCTACGCGCGAATATTTGACTCACAAAAATCTTCCGGTGATTTTTTGGGAAAACGCCCCCCCTTTGAAAAAAGTGTCTTACGGCCCTGGGGAAGCAAAGTGCAACCACAGCTCATAACCCAAAGTTGCAATTTTTTTCTCTTCATCTTTTTTCAATCTTTTCCCCAAAACTTTTTCTTTTTCCACTTGGCATTATTTCCCCAATTCTG
Source organism: Ophiura sarsii (assembly GCA_035610835.1). Classification (NCBI taxonomy): domain Eukaryota; kingdom Metazoa; phylum Echinodermata; class Ophiuroidea; order Amphilepidida; family Ophiuridae; genus Ophiura; species Ophiura sarsii. The sequence continues at coordinate 53,692,628 of CM069446.1, forward strand.
CTCATTATTTCCCGGAAGCGGTGCTCACTTCTCCCGCACTTTGTGCAACACCATGGTGCAACCCTGGGCGGCACCAGCATAACATTTTTTTTGGGGGGGGGGGGGGGGGACAAAAAGGGGGGGGGGGGGCAAGACATTTTTAAGGGTGCGTGAAGAACAACTAATTTTAACTAAATTGATTTTTTCGGGGTGGGGGGGGGGGGGGCGAATAATGTGGTTATCAATTTAACTTGGTATCCACCTCACTGAAAATGCTGAAGTAGGATTTTTTTCAATTCACAAAAATAACCAATGCATGGCAAAAAAGCAGTATTGCCTGATTAGTCAGTATATTTCTAAATTCGGAAACATCTCATCGAGTGATGCCTCTTTATTTTTTCTTAATTAACTAATCACGCAAAAATGAGGTACGTCATAGAAATACGCTCTGACGTCATAGAAGAGATGAATGAAATATTAAATGTGAGTAAATTAGATATAATAACTTAATAAATAACTGAAGAACACATTTCGTGTGAAATCTCGCCTCATTATCAGTTGTTATTCCATTCTGTTTTAGTTCATTCCTCGTAATTGTAAGTAATGTCGTAGTATAGTAGAATTAGTATGTGTTGTGTAGCCAGCCCTGCTACCAGCCATAGGGAACATCTTGGTCATTGTTAGTTCCTCAACGGATCAGACAGAGGGCAGCATATTTCCCGCCACAGTTTTGACCAACGTTTTGACTTGGGTTACTCTCGATGCACTCTCGTTGGGCAAATAATATCACGTCGACATGTATATTTGAAAAGTGTTTAATCAGAAAACATAGTGTAATAAATAGACAATGTGTAATTTGAATAATATCTTAGCCATATTGAACACACCAATCTATTCCAGGTGCATATAAATATTATTTGTATTATTCGGGTTTGAATAAAATTCACTTTGCATTAAAAAATAATGCGTGGAGAGACTCTTTCAAAAACAAGTACGTGTAAACAATTTTTGCTGTGTTCTACATGTATATTCATCAAACATATATTGTATGTATCATTACGTAATAAAATGTGACAATTATTATAATCCATTATAAAATGAAATGATATTGTTCATATGATTGGAGTACTACCGCAATCATTGCGTGCGCATGCACTGGCAACTCACCAATTAAAATCGGCTAAGCATTCTGAAGGCGACTTTTTAGATTGCATTTAAACAAAAGCCAGTCACACCTCTGGAATGAAGATTGGAGAAATCATTTCATATTTGGTCCATACATCAGATGTGATGAACCATCTTTTATGAAGGTGATAGTTCTGCAAAGTCCCATTGTTTCTAGTACCCTAAATTTGCCAATTTGGGCAGTTTTAGCCTATATATACGAGGGTCATTCAATAAGTTCTACCTCTTCACTCATAACATCGCTAATAATATGAATGTCAGCCTCATGACATTTGTCATGATTATAGCTCAGAATCATAGCAACACATTTATAGTAAATGCTAATTGATACCTATTTCACTTTCGTCATGATACAATCAAAGCCAGAGAGAGATTTTGGACAACGGACACGGACAATTACCGTAGATAAATACATGTTTATTCGTTTTCTCTCCGTATTGTATGATTAGGATAACCGCCCGATTTAAATACTGAAAATAGAAAACAATGGAGGATTTCTGAATATAATGCTATACTATCATGTATAAATCAGATTGTAGGCAATATCAACCTTTGTAGCTTGCAAATTGTATAATATCAACTCGAATGTATTGATACGCCTTTAGCATACCGGAATACTGATATTCATTCAAATGTTCGTTGTTACAAGTCAAGCCACAGTGATCGGCCTCGAATGTTAAATCTTAACATGATAGTAACTTTATTAGTTTTCCAAATATGCAACATTTAGAATAGTAAATCAGGTAGTCAGTTATAGAAAAATATACCTTCGAGAGACTTGAAATATATCCATTTAGTCCTGTATAAAGAAGATCTCTTAGTTCCAATGAAAAGCAAATAATGACTTTTGCAGCGGTTTTCTAGGGTAGGGTTAAAATTGATGGCTGTCCTGGTCCATACATCAGATATGATGAACCATCTTTTGTGAAGGTGATAGTTCTGCATCAAAAGTCCCATTGTTTCTTGTACCCTAAATTTGCCAATTTGGGCAGTTTTAGCCTATATATAGAAACAGGTGTTTTTAGTTTAATTCTTGTAAACCACAAAACGATTTTACCCAAGACACTTACCATGCTCACACTGTAGTATCATTACTATTCTGTAGAGTATTATAACATGTGAATTGTATTTTAGTTAGTTTAGCCATGAACTTATACAGGATGTCTAAAAAAGCCCCGTACCATGAGTTAGGAATTTAATTAAAAATACATCCCATGTCTTTTCGTTGTATAAAACCGGACTGATGGTAATCCCTATAATTAGTCCTCTATTAAATACACTTTATCCCATTGAATTTCACCACCGAACTACCGAGATATGATCAAATCAGTAACACAAGTGCGAATCCCACTTTGGTCACTTTTGAACAAGAAAATGGCTTTCAACTGAAAAAACTGTCTTTGTGATTCCGATGATGATTTTAGGATGTGTCAATGTATTGTTTAAAATACCATCTAAAATTCAAATATTGTATGGTATATCATAGATAATATGGATGGAAATTCAACTAACTATCAACATTTAGTAGGTAGATTATTAGTGATTTGATAGAGTATGTTAAATTACACACTGAATGATGATTCTAATAAAAGAGCTCTCTTCACACAAAAAATGGCCAAATGAGCATTTAAACATGCCGGAGTAAAAATGGATAGATTTTTCTTCTTTTTATGGCACATTAAAGATTGCTGAACATCATTAGGCCTACTAGATTTCGTTAACAATTATTATATTTTTCATGGGCAAAAAAAATTAATGTTTCACACGGTGCACTTTTTGAACATTAGCTCGAATTGTGTATAAAATTGTGTATATCATATTCTTGGCGATTCTAATATTTATATGTATCAGGTAATATAGGCTTGTGCATAGCCTAATGCGTTTTTTATCAGTTACGACTGTTTGTCGCTAATATACTCGAGATAATAAATGGCGATTCTTTTGAATAATTTATATTTCTTTTGATTATAATCGAGTCCTGTTTGTATTCATGTTGCTCGAAATATGCGCTTGTATGATTACTGTGCAGAGGATGCCGGACACGGACTCGTTCATGAATATTCAAGGTTAAATTATACGTACGAAGTGACGTGATCAAGCGAATGGGGCGAATGGTTTAATAACGACAGATTAAATTTATAAAATGGACACTGGAGTTGGTTATCCAACTGCAGCGGTTTTAGGATGAAATAATTTAGTTATAATGCGTGATGAATTTTCTGGAGTCATTCAATCAAAATCCATTTTTACATTGGAACCAACGGAGATTCAAAATTGACTGCCATTCGTGTCCACCATCATCTGTAATTGAGGACCCTAGTGCTAAAAGAGGGTTAAGTCACATTGAGAAAAATGGCAAAAACTGGGTTTCATTGTGTCCATGTGTGGACTTGACCCACTCGGGTTTTACATCCCATGGATTCTTACACAGCTTTAACGCATGGCTTAACTTTAACATTTGAACAGAGGGTGCAGAGATCCTCCTTGTAGCAGAAAACTGATACTAACTACAATTTCACAAGATTGTGACTTAACCCTCTTTTAGATCTAGGGTCCTCAATTGTAGCATACGGAAATAGCTCCCTCTATCTCTATTTCAATGAGTCAAATTGTAAGTTGTCATGAGGTCAAGGTTATCTGCTGATCAATTACGTGGCTTCATGGTTTATCAAGCATAAATCAGTTGCAATCAGTCATATATTGTGCACTGGTTAGAAAGTATTTTAAAGAACATGAACTGTGCCCAAATGTACATACGTTTTCAGCAATTCAACTGCAGGCAGACAAATTGCTAAACCTCGGACTAGGAACTTTGTAAGGTAAGCGAAAGTGTAATCGTGCTACATGTTCATACTATTATTTACGGTACACGCCCGAGTGCTTAGAGCGTACTACGATGACATACTACATGTAATAACAATATTCAAGAGGCAATCGTGGTGAATGGGTGATTTTGTATTTTAAAAACACCTAGTGTCCATTAGGCCCGTAATAAACGGGTTCACTCTAATACCAAGTCCTTAGAAACGTACGTTTAAGGGATACGCAGTAGTATTAAAGAATCATTTGTTTATATAATTTATTTCATAATTTAAGATGAACATCATTTGTGACTGTTTAAGAGCTTTAACTGGGGGAGCATACATTGTTTTGAAACACATTGAAACACATGTGACCCAGGCTAAATTAAGGTGAAGGTCAATCAACCACCAAAGCTGGCAAGGATGCACAATTTGAAATGGTCATTACACATAAATAATATAGTTGCCAATGCGAACAGGACTCTATGGTTCATACGAAGAAATCTTAATCGATGTTCCAAGACCATCAAACAACAAATGTATATGGCTCTTGTTCGTCCTCATTTGGAATATGCCTGCGCTGTATGAGACACTCATGTAATATTTGACATTCAAAAAATTGAAATGGTACAGGGCAGAGCTGCTCGGTTTGTAGCATGTAATTATAGTAGATCAGATGGTACCGTAACTAACATAAGTGATTTGAATTGGTCGAATTTGCAAGAACGACGAAGGAACATCCGTCTAGCAATCATGTATAAAATTCATGCAAATGATATAGCAATCCCAATTCCAGAACATATCCAACGTCAAACTACAACGACTACTAGACAATATCACCCAAAGAAACTCCAACTAGTCAAAGCTTCCTAAAATGTGTATAAATACAGCTTTTTTGCTAACACCATATCCGAGTGGAACAACCTCCCTTCATCCGTCATAGATTCAAAAACTATTGAAAGTTTCAAAACCGGACTGTGTAATGTAAATAAGCATGTAACGTAGATGAAGTTTATTATGTCTGTTTAATCATTCGCCATTTTGTTTTTCTCAATTAAATGTTGCTTTAAGCAATTTTATTGAGTATTAATTTAGATTTAGATTAGATTTAGGTTTTAGTTTTACCAACCTCAAAATACATTATGGTACGTAACTCCCTGTGCCTTGTCAGTCTGGGACCGTGACTGGAAACCTCTGTGCTCCCCAACTACTAGTGTGACATTCTGATCTAGCCGTAGATCAGAATATGAATATTTGAATTGATGTTTAGTTGTTCAAAGAGGGCTGATTTTTCTTAATCCTTATACAGCTAAGCCCATATTTATTCATACCCTTTGTAATATATGAGTTTCTTTTTCTCATATCTAGACCAGCTGGAGTGGGGGAACTTTCGCTTTACACTAAATACAATTAGTTTGCAAGTACAAATCAATTCAAGAGTTGTGTTTATATGCCTGTTCAAAATTATTCATACAGGGTGACCCAGGAAATGTTGAACCCAAAAATCACAAAATTCAATATTTTTTTACCATTAAAATAACAAAATATTGCATAACTCGTTCACCAGCTTAATCTTATGTGCACCATACATTTAACTTTCTGAAACATTTTAGATCATAAAAATAGGCCACACGAAACTTAAAATACGTGTAATTTTGTAAGAAGTGTTGTTTTGTAGTGTAAGTGAAGTGCAAAAAAATGGTTTCATGCTACATGAGCAGAACAAGTGCCTGTTTGAAACCATTTCTTTCCGATTTGTTTTTACTTTTATCGGGATCTTTTGTTGTGACTGTAGTGTAAATCAATATTATTATTATATAAGAGACTTTGAAAACAAAAAATGAAGTCCCCTTGACTTCATTTGAAAATGTTAATTTGATAAATATAGATCAAAAGAAAAGATTACTTAACTCACCGTACTTAGAACACAATTAAGTTTCATATCTGAACCAAGTTACAATTTTTTCACTTTTACAAAAGGGCGAAAACACCCCCTGTCATACAATCAAGTGTATATTTAGTTTGGTAAGGCCAATTTACATGATGTAAAGTTCTACAGAAAGCTGAATAAACTATTTACATAACTTTTGAAAATAGAATGCCATATTTATTTATTTTCATTTTGAATTATTTTTTTTAAGTTTGTGATTTTTGAGTTCAATATTTTCTGGGTCACCCTGTACCCCATACCAAGTCTCAGGATTGAGGCCATTTCTTTGTGTAATATATATACATGTTTTTGACATTTCAAACATTCTTTATATTGTGTGATAGGCTTTCATATTGTTATGCAATTATTCCATGATGTGTGCATACAATGTGGATGGATTACAAATGTGTCCTATTGAATGTACAGAGAAGGATGTCAAAGCACAACTCTCTAGCTCTTTGTCAGTATGGCGAAGAAGATCAAAACATTCAATGAGGACCAAATATCTCTGTAAGGACCTTTTTGTGTGCATATTGTGAATGCTCACAAATAAGGGAAAGGCTACAGAGCTATTTCAAAACAATTCCAACTGTCAGAATCCACCATACAAAGCATAATTAAGAACAAGAAGTTCAACTTAATAAAAACATTGAAGGACGCCAACGGTGTCCCCTTGTTCGGCAAGAAGAGTATTGCGAAAAGTCAACAACAATCAACAGATCACCATCAATGCTCTCCTGAACAACCTTGGCAAATATTGGACCAGGATATCATGGCAGACATTGCACATGAGAGGTCTCCATGGAGGCCGACCAAGAAAGACTCTATTCCTAAAAAGAGACACAGTAGAAACTCGTCTTGCATCTTAGCCAACCCTAATTACACGGAGGACCAAAAGCTTGGTTCTTTGTCCAAAATGCTCTTGCAAATGTGACCAGTCGCGTCCAAAAGGACATGTTGTCGGCCAACACAGTTTTGAGATAGAAGACAATATATTTGGTGAAACATAAAGAAAATAATAGACAAAAATATGCTTCTTCAGTTCATATCTTGTGATTACAAAGTCCGATTACATTCAACAAGGTATCATTTCAAAGCTTATAATGTTCTCTTTCAAATCATACCAATAACTCAGAATTGACTTGGGCCTCCGACATGTCCATTTTGATGTGACGGGTCACAAATGCTAAATGAGTTTCTCTTTGTCTCTTCTCAGGAGTACAGTCTTTCTTGGTCGGAGTCCATGGAGAACTCTCGTGTGCTGTATAATGTGAATGTATAATATATAGTTTCTCCTTGGTCGGAGTCCATTGTTTGCAATGTCTGCTTGAGTGTCTGCCTTAATATCGTGGTCCTAGACTCACGAAGACTGATCAGGAGAGCATTGACAGTGATCTGTGGATTGTTGTTGGCCTTTTACCATACTTTTCTTGTCAAACAAGGGGGTACCGTTGGCTTCCGACGTGTCCTTCAAGATTTTTAACTGAGTTGAACGTCTTGTTCTTCATAATTATGCTTTGTATGGTGGAATCTGGCAGTTAGAATTGCTTCGAAATAGCTTTGTAGAATTTTCAATATTTATTAGCATTCACAATATGCACACACACAGGTCCTCACAGAGTTCTTTGGTCTTCTTCGCCGTGCTGACAAAGAGCTAGAGTGTTGTCCTATAATATCCCTCACTGTATATTCAATATAACACATTTGTAATGCATCCACATTGTATGCACAATCAGGAATAATCACATACCAATATAAAATATCACAATATCATGAATATAAAGAACATTTGGAATGACAACATGTGTATTATCACAAAAAATGGCCTCAATCCGGAGAGTTGGTATAGGGTATGATTAATTTTAGACAGGCATAAAAACACAATTCTTGTTCAATTCTATCGTTATGCAAAAAATGTTTAGCCCAAATATACTGATTTGTACTTGCAAACTAACTGTTTGTTGTGTAAAGCAAAAGTTCCACCTATCCAGCTGGTATAGATATGAGATAAAAGCAAAAAACTCACATTTTTCAAAGGGTATGAATAATTGTAGTCTGAACTGTAGGTGTAAGTTCATACATGTAATACAATTGTAAATATATATATCCCAGTTTTTATCATAATTGAGGGCGCAGCCTCCAACATATCACTGCGTGTACATTTTTAATGCACAAATGTTATAACTGCAAATAAAATGTATGTTTTGATGAACAGTCATGACAGTTTTCTTACAACACGTGATATGGTTGCTTAGTTGCAGTGATGCTAGATGATTTATCCGCAATCAGTATATCGTCAAACACGTGACTCAGATTGTATTGCCCCTCGTCTCTGTTCATTGTCTTGCCCTGCTTTCTAATAGCGATTGCCTCTAGCTATCCAGCGTTTGTATCGATTAGCCTCTCTGCCTCCGATCCCTGTCTCCTCCCAGTCGATTACATGATTTTTTGTCCATTACGTGGTCGGTGATAGCCGATTTGTTACGGGATGCTCTGGTGCGAACTGACGTCACCGCTCTTTCGGACTCTGTCTTGTGCTCCTCTAATCGCTTCTCTTATGTACGGGTGTCACAGTTTTTGCATGGTATTGAATAGATGACATCGGTGGTATGGAGAGGGTCACGCTTATCCTTCGGGTGAACAAGAAAGTTCCTAAGAGTTCAGTGCGGTTTCATGGCCGTATATATATATGTTGTACGATTTTAGCGCTCTATAGAACCGTTCCGAGACTCCTTCAACGTATTGAATGACAACCATGCCCAGCGACTTGTTTAAATCTCCTTTCTTCTTCGTTTGAACTTTCTTCGGTTTTGGTGTACTCATTTGTTTCTTGATCTTGTCGATGGTCCACTGTGGATATCCGCAGCCTTTGAGAGCATCTTTTATTTTAGACTCTTATTCCACCTTGTCAACGGCTTCTGTTACAACCTTATCTTTGCGGTCAAGGAAGGTGCGTATAACACCCAGTTTGTGATGTAGTGGATGGCGCAACTTGCAATTTAAGTATTTGTCAGTATGAGTTGCCTTGCGATAAACCAAGGGTGCCATCTTCTCGTCGGACTATCAGTGTATAAAGGAAAGGTATCTGTCCATTCTGTTCTTGTTCGTACGTGAACTTGATGGAGTTGGTATCATCCACTTGATTTAGATGTTCAGTGAGTTTATCGACTGCATCATGTTTGATTACTTCAAGGATGTCATCAACATACCATTTCCATAACTTCGGCGCGCAATCAAGGGGTGTGGTAGCTATAGCTTGTTGCTCCAAATGCTCCATATATGTTGGCTGCCAATGGAGATACAGGGCTGCCCATAGCGGTACCAAATCGTTGCCGATAAATCTTACCCCTGGAGGTGAAGTAGATGGTGGATAGTATGAACTCAAGTAGTTCAACCACATCATTTAGTGTGAGATTTAAGTCAAACATTTTGTTGTACTCCTTCAGACTGTCATCTTTTGTCAGTCGTTCTTTCACAATTTCCAACACTTTATTGATTGGGGTGCATGTTAACAGCGCTATTACATCATGTGAATTGAGTATATCACCCTCATCAATTGCTACGTTGATTAATTCTTCAGCAAGCTCTTTAGAGTTTTTAACATGATGACACGTATTACCAACTGCGGGGCCAAGAATATCAGCTAGCTATCTTGAGGTGTCGTAGCCTATTGTTGCTGTGCAACCAATATCACGTGTTGTAAACAGCAGATCGTCATCACTTCACATCAATTGTTGATAAAGGAAACAGCTTGTTTCCGAAACGTCCACAAGTAAGTGGTTTTTCTTGGACTAGATATACTGAAATTCATCAATCATCTTATTATAACAGTCTTGATGAACTTTATCAAGAAACTGTCATTTTCATCAATCAAGTCATGACAGTGTTTATAGTTGTTTACACAGCCGATACTATTTTTCCAGACTAAAGCCTAAACGTTGGATTATTATTGCATATCCATTCCTGAGCAGAACCAACGATATTATGATTGTTTGAAGAATATGAAACAATCTAAAATGTCGAAATTGAAGGACACTCAGATGAAGCCAAGATCAACGGAAAAGCAAGTAGTTACAATACCTGAGGACTTTAACTATCTCTGAGTCTGAACGATGCGTTCTAGCAAAGGGATTAAAGTTCATCCCTACTAGCAAACATTGATACATTTGAAGTTCGCTGTGATGCTCAGCAGTTCTACAGAAGACTTCGACTGAAGGCTTACTACTCTCTACAAGACACATCTCAATCCACCGATGACGATGGCGATTATCATAATGCCACCGTTCAACCTCCCTAGTTAAGTGACCTACAACAGTTGGATAAAAAGAAATCAACTTTACACATGGCGATTGTCAACTACCTATCCTTGACTACTGTATTGAGAAATGTAAACGCGAAATCAACAAATTCAATTTCAAACACCTACATCATCAACGGAACATCTCAGTTGAAGAACGTAATGCTTTGAAATCTCTACGCAACAACCCGGATATAGTAATCAAGCCTGCTGACAAAGGTGGTGCTATAGTCGTGTGGCGCTAGTACATTTCGGAGGTAGAACGACAGTTATCTGATGAATCAATCTATGAAAATGAGCATCAGGAACTCGGTAAGGAAACTATCAACGGAATGGTCGACTCTGGTGAACTTCCCGGAGTAGCCGAACATTTAATTAACCCGATGCCTAGAACAAGTAAGTTCTATCTACTACCTAAGATACATAAGACCAGGAACCCGGGTAGATCCATCGTATCTGCTTGCAATTGCCCAACTGAGCGCATCGCTTAATATCTCGACGAGATATTGAGGCCGATAGTGGAATCTTTACCTACATACGTTCAAGACTCGCCTCATGCACTTCGTATTCTTCAAGGTGTGAATCTACCTGACACTAAACCCACTTCTCTTCACTATGGACGTGAAATCTCTGTACACATCCATCCCACATAATGAAGGTCTATGAGCTTTGCGTGCTTTTCTTGACCAACGATCTCGGAAATACCCGAATACTGACACATTATGCCGTGTTGCTGAACTTGTAGTCACACTTAATTGCGTTGAGTTCAACGAGAAGTTTTACTTAGGGAGCAGTTCCATTTTTACGCGATAAAAATTGCGAGAATATTCCCGATGAGTTTTTTATCGCGAACAGTTGCGCGAACAGTTGCGAGAAGCAAAGGATTATTTATCGAATAGCTTATTACCGCTTGTTTAAATATAACGAAAGATAAGTGGTCGGTATGTAAATAGAGCTTCGGGCTATTTATTCTAGTTGTAAGGTACAAATTCAGCATTTCATGTTTTTAGAGATAATGTTATTGATTATGGATGTTTAACGTAAATTGTATTATCCTCGTGTATTTGCTAAACAATGTCCCGCTCTATTTGCTAAACATACCCCAGGGTATGGCAGAGGCTATGACTATTTTATCGCGAATCAACTTGAAAAACATCGGGTCCAAAACATATCAGGCCCCGATACAGTCGCGATAAATTTATCGCGTATAAATGGAACTGCTCCCTTACAACTACGAGGTGTAAAAATGGGTTCTAGACTAGGTCCTGTATATGCGTGTATCTTTGTCGGCTATTGAACAACGATTATTAAATCTCTACCCTGGTACCAAGCCTCTCGTCTTCCTTCGACACATTGATGATATTTTTGACATCTCGACTGGCAGTGAACAACGACTTTCATCCTGCTGTAGCATTCACTTGGGAAATTTCAGCTACATCCGTGTACTTTCTGGACATCACTATTAGCATACACAATGGGTCTTTATCGACATTCTGTGAATTATAAAACTACGGACTCTCATTATTACTGGACATACTCTTCTTCTCTTCCGAAGACATGAAATAATGCCACCCCTTCTCTTAGATGCCTCGTCTCAGACGCCTTTGCAGCAGTGATGTAGGCTATAATAAACAGGCAGCACAGATGGCTACCTTCTTCTCCAACAAAGAGTATCCACATCATGCCGTTTCAACTGCCCTCCAACGATGCCAGCCTATCACCAGGGAGCCTCTTGAACCCAAACAAACCTGCAAACCAATCGGACCAGTTGTTGTACTCAAATACCATCCGCGTACTGTACCTGTTGCTAACATTATTACCCACGACTAGAAGATACTCCAAGAACACAAATCGACTAGGATATATTCGATGATACACCAATGGCTTCCTACTGAAAAGAACATCAAGGACACACTAGTTCATTCATCAGTTGCCTCTACCCTTGATTCGTCAGATGGGACTACTGCATGTAATCGTCGACGATGTAACACTTGTAACTACGCGATACTCACAAGTTCAGTAACTGGCCCTTCCGCATGTTCCGGCACCTACAACATCAACAGTAACTTTACGTCCCGTCGACGCATGTTATATATGCCATAGGATGCAAGCGTCACCCACACATTCTGTACATTGGAGACACTGAGCTCCCGACTAATTGATTTACTAGGTTTACTGAACATCGTCATGATATCCTGATTCATGATACTTCGAAGCCCGTGCCATTGCACTTCATCACGGATAACCAAAATATTTCCGACGTTTTTGTAACCGCCTTGACCCATGTTCACAACACACATGAACGCAAGACCACAGAACAACGAATAATCTTCAAGTTAGGCACCCTCCAACCCTTTGGTATAAGAATTCAATTTGATGTCTTTAATCTTAAATGATACCCGGCCCGCTTTTGCCGCATTGTCGCTTTCTTTATACAGGCCAGCACTGTTGAATACTCTTCTTCATATCATTAGATAGAGTACCGATCGGAAGCCACTTAAATTTGGTCAGCATAGCCTTGATGGCGCTATACTGATAAGGCATGATCCTTTTTTACTAAAACACTTGGGAACACAGTACCGGGCATACTTTCTTTTCGGTAGAACCTCGCTGCTGGATTTTTAGTCGGCGCAGTCGCCATTATTTTCGTCGTCTGCTCTCTGCCCGCTATGAAAATTGTTACGACTAAATGATTGACAGCAGGCTGTGTTTAAATTAGGGGGGGGGGGGGGGGGGGGGTGGGGTACCGCGCCATTTTGTGATATTTTGAGAAAAACGATCGTGTTTATCACGTGATACGTATCGTTGAAATGAAAAAAATAGTTTACACTGTTTTAACGAAATGCACTGTGGGATTGTGTTACCAGCCTAAAATCAAAGAGGTCGCAAACTTGCTTACAGTTGTATATTATCAGCCTAGCTATAACAAGCTAAAAGTGACATCTCTGAATGTATAAACAAAGTGTGCAAAGGAGAAATTTTTGGGCACACTGGTAAAATGGTTTTACAACAGGCTATGCAGTCCAAAAATGACATCAAACGCGTCAAACGACGGTCATGGACGATACCTCTAATGTATGTAGATATTCAAACGGGACCTGTTTCGGTACATACATCAGTATAGGACTTTCCTATCCAAAATTTAATAAAATCCCTTGTAATAATCGATCATGATATTTATAACACCCACTAAACAAAAACAATACAACTCATTGTAAGGAGAGATATTACGATTGATTCTTTTCTTTTAATCTTAAGAGAATTATAAAGTCTTTTGAGAAAGTAAAAAAGATGGTTGAATCGGAGGAGTTCACAGGCTACATAAAATAAATCTAACAGGAATGTTCAATAAATAAAAGAGCAGGTGAATAAACCAAACAATGGCAATCTTAATTGATGTACTATTGTTGTTCTCAAATGTTATTCATTTAAATGGATTAGAATATTGGTCTATATTCAAATTATAAAGGCATGATTTGAGTGAAGATTTAAAACCATGTTAAATGAATTATTGAATTATTGCGAACAATTAGCGATAGCAAACTTCAACCTTTACCAAGTTTTAAACGTGAAAAATCCCGATCACTTTTGTGAGTGATATTATGTTGAAGTTGGTTAACAATTATCACATTAGTAGTTAGAATAAAAGAAAATGCAACAAAAGAACAAGAGCAAATGCAATGAATATTATATTTGAGAGCGAAATATTCATTAAATTGTTTGTCTGTGTTCTGCTTCACTCATCATTATGAGCAAACTCGGATGGAAGTGTTCTTCGACTACTGTTAGGTAATCGCTCATTTCTTCGTAATTACTGAACCGAATCAAACGCGGTTTTCTTCAAATTATAGCCAACTAATTTGCCTTTCTTTTGCCGTTTCAGTTGTTCTATTCTAACTTGTATGTAGGAAGTTACAATCACCTAATGGAGCGTCACAATTTTTTTTTGGACACCATGTATGGTGTTCAGTGCCCTCAGTGTGCTCACTTTACTTACAAATTGTTGTCATGATATGTTAAATGCTCGGCGCAACTGCAATAGTCTTTTCCAGGAACTTTTAGCACCGCCGCGTAATAAATCTATACATGAAAATTGATAACATAATAATTTGTCTCACCTATCTTATCAATCACATTTGCATAATCTCATAAAGGACGATTATTCCCCCCAAAATATTCATCTTTATTTCACCTTTAATTACGCATTTGGGCTACATCGTAGCGTGCGCGGCAATACCTGGCCAAAACTAGCAAAACTGCCTCTCTTTTCTTTGGCGTCTATAAAGGTAAAACGCGTATAGAAAAACTTTCTCCAAATAGTTCGCTTTTTGGATAGATTCGTGTAGACTTGATAATAAAACATATGCGTTTCTTTAAACTACTAACGTTCAAGTCTGAATATATTGGAGGGAATAATCGTCCTTGATGAGATTATGCAAATGTGATTGATAAGATAGGTGAATATAATCCTATTATTTATAAATAAAAGAACACTTAAGGTCCTCTTTTAACATATGGCTATGACAGGATTCACAGACAGGATCAACGCCTGTAGACATGATAGATGACTAACTCGGGTATAGTAATAAGTAACCAAACCATGATTTTAATGGGATTACGAGATTTTGTGATACTAACATTCAAAACCGTTTACATCTTGCAGGTCTGTAACGTAAGATAACCACTATGGCGGAGGCTCCTGGAACGCCTAAAAGCAGCCGCGAGCTGGAGGTCCTTGGCAATATAGCTAAACATTTCAACAACCATGTAACGAGTGATTTAACTGTAACGGTAGGGGATCAGTCTTTCTATGTTCATAGATTTGTCTTGTCAGCACAAAGCAGTGTCTTCGACACCATGCTGATGAACCACCAATGGAAAGATTCTGTACAGAAGGTCATTAAACTTGAAGAATCCCAAGAATGTGAAGCCGTGTTTGGTGACTTCCTGAAGTTCTTCTACAGTGTGTGCCATTCATATGTTAGCTGACAAGTATGATCTGTCATTACTGAAGGAAGATGCTGTAACTGTCATGACTGATCTCCTGAATGGGTCGCAAGGAAATGTTTTCCCAAGCGCAGTCGTGTGGCTTCCTTATATTGAACAGTTTATTCCTGACTTACTGCCAGTATGTTATGACACTATAAGGAAACACTTCTATGAAATCGTCGCTTGCAGTGATGACAAAACCACAGGAATACTGGAATCTCGTCACATACATGTCATTTTGGCAGAAAAAGGCAGTGATGTCGTTGTGCCGAATGAGTTGTTGATCTTTCAATTTCTAAGTAAGTGGGCCAATTTGAATTTCGAAAACCTCTCCGGAGCAAAGAAAGAACTCAAAACAGTCTTGGAATCGATTCGGTTTTACAACATCAATGCGAAAGGGCTTCAGGAGATCGAAGAATCTTCGCTATGCATGGCGATAGGCGAACAATTTCTCATTGACTATATACTTCCAGCATACAAAGTCCACTCACAAATGCTGCATATAGTTTCAATGGATGGAAAAGAGAAGTCATCTGGAAACGCCACTGATGGGAAACAAACATGTCCATTCGATTCTGGTAATAATTGCTCACATCTGAATCCTAGATTGTATACCCAAAAACCTTACGGTTTAAGCCTTGCTACTGATCCCAAAATACTTTACAGTTCGTCAATAACACCTATTGACTTAGCAAACTTGCAGGAGTATGCACATTTGCAACTATGCCTCGCAAAATGTACTAACGTTAACACATGGACATTTGCGTTTAAAGGAAACTACCAAACTAGCCAACCATATGACAATGAGACCTTCACTCTGAGACCAGCATCAGCTGATAGTATTGGACGTCAATACACTGTTGCCGTAGTTGTCGCTTACACGATAAAGAAATGTTTGAAATATCGATATGCAATTAAGCACACTGGCACTGTAAAGGCTGTCCCCAAGCCATTTCTTGGTAGTTCTACTCTAACGCCAAACCTGCAACTTCGTTTTGGTTCAACCACTGGTTCAACACGGGGTTCAACACCAGAGCCAATCACGCTTCATTCCCCCAAACGCCCAAAAGGAATATGGGATATCAGTGAGACGTCTTGTGATGATGGAAACAAGTTGTTGATAGGTGTTGCTGTGCACTTACATAAGTAATGAGTAGACTGGTCACCATGCATGGTCACAGAAAGTACCCTCTCTGTCGGCCTCTTTATATTTTGGTTGCCTGCGTTAGGTTGTCAAAACAACATAACATAGCGTTAATACGGTATTGCTTGGAAAATGTTGGAAAAAGAATAATCAAATATAAAGTCATTATCATATTAAACTTCATGCTTCTACTTGCATTGTATTTATATGTGTGGCATATGCGCTGCGCGTGATTCGTACAAACTAATTAGGACGGTACCAATCGCGAATTCTTACCAATTTCGCACGGGAGCACAAGTATACATGTACGAGTGGGATGGACGTCTTGCACTAGTGCAGTTGGTGCACCACATGCAGCAGCTACGCAGAAATGCTCTCAGGTTTTTATGGGTAAAGGATTCTATAGAGCAAACTATAGGTTTTATTCCAAAAAGTAAACCCTTTAAATAATTGAATCATTTACCGTTATTTCTTTTGGAAAAGTTTAGATTTGTGTGAGACCTTTAAAGGTAGATGACCCGATCACATTTTCGTAACACAGAATTATATCAAACATACGGAGATTTTCATATCATATGAAAGCTCGTATTTTTCTCATCATCATACTGAAATTTGACGGCCTAAATCGGTATAATTACGGAGAAATCGATGAAATAACGTCGAATTACCGCGAATGGTGGTAACCACCGATATAGTTTGTGTACTACTCAATGGGTACAGTTCACAGCATCTTGTGCGACTTTTTTAAGGATGACCTTTTATGTAGAATAGAAAACTTCAAGTTGAAAATCGGAACATCTACCTTTAAATCTCATATTATCGCAGTATTTTTGTTTAATTTGTTCTTCTGGCTGAAAAACCCTAACAAGTTTTGACTCAGATGGACCTGAAAAAAGACTATGCTATGTATATATTCTGCGAAAAGATCGCTGGAGAGACTGTCTACGTTTTACAAGGACATTTCATATATATAAAATGTGAACTCTAGATTACTTATCTCAATGAATATCTTTATTTGTGTTCCCAAAGGTATCAATGTTTCATAGTATAATGGTATGACAGGATAACATCAGGTGTAAAACACATGACAGTCAAAATTGTAATACTTCCTGTGCCATAGAAGTACAGAATTGTAGAAAAAGAAATCTACACGATCAAAAGGTAGAAAAAACAACTACCAAAATGTTCTGGAAATTCATGGTATTTCCATCTTTATATTTCATGTATATATTTACAAATTGTAACAACAAGTTTAACTAAAATCTGAGAATGATGTTATAATTTGTTCAGATCATAAGTAATATCATTTTTATAAATATACTTCTGTTTGATGTACAAAACTCACATTAATGATCATGAATGCATTTAGGAAGTGAAACACATAATCACTTCAATATCATAATGATATTTATTGTTTATGCTTGGTATGGTATTCGACCATGTATAAAAAGTTATCAGCAAAATGACTTCAAAACAAGTCTTACTCTTGATATATGGTGAATAAATATTGTGTATAGAGTACAATAATATGAATGTATGAATGCTTGAAAAAAATCAGACAATATTGCTATAAGTGTATAGAAGAGTGACACACTCTTTTCATTAGGTGGGGGATGTGATGATAAAGTAGAATCGTACAAAACAAAACGATTATATTTTATTATCGCGGAGTAACGTAAGTCCGGTAGTACGTCTTTAATCTAATTTAATCAGACCAGTCAGTTGTTGATGGATCGGGTTTCGCATTCTGGAGATTCCTCCGTCAATCAAAAATGTTGCGATGTACGATGTACTTACTTAAATGTTGACCAATCAGGCTACGATTTATATCGTCGTTGCTTATTATTATTTCTCATTGGCCAAACATGAAGCATTATGGAGTATGGAAGGGTTTCATTTTCGCTTGTAGGAAAAAAATTCGGAGAAAAACTTCTTTTTTTAAATATCAAAAATGTAATTTAAAAGAATTGCGCTCTAATGAGAAAAACCCCAATTGAATTCAAGTTTTGAATTTTGAATTTGAATTTTGAATTTGAATTTTGAATTACACGCGACGGTGGCGGCGGCGGCGAATAGAGCGTGGAAATGTGGGGTGGGTGGGGGAGGGGGGGGGGTGAAGGTAATCGGAACCTGAATTACGGGAGGGGTATGGAAGTAAGCAGAACTTGAATTAAACATCTTTTGAACATATTATTAATGTCAATTACACGTGGCGGCGGGGAATAGAGCGTGGAAATGGGGGTGGGGAGGGGGGGGGGTGGAAGTAATCGGAACTTAAAATAACGGGACGGGTATGGAAGTAAGCAGAACTTGAATTAAACATCTTTTGAACATATTATTTATGTTCGAGAAGTGACAATGTCGCAGGATCTTGTATTAAAAGACAGTGGGGTGGAGAAAATGAGCTTTTATACACAGCTCTATGGAGAAAATTTTACATAATCGTCCATATCTCGAAAAGAAAATAATTAATTACACATTTTCTTTTTTCAAAGTAACTTTTTGGGGAAGCCTATATGCAACTCTTTTCTTTAAAAAAAAGAAAAGAAAAGAAAAAGACAAATTATATATAATTATAATCCTCCAATTAGTCCTACTTTGCTGAACGTCAAATTGACTGGAATATATTTATATTTCATGTCACATCACACCCATCCCGATCCTAAAAACCACCATTCCCGCCGGAACACACATCATCACCCCGCCTACCCCACCCGTCATGCACGTTACTTTCTTAACACTTTCCACGCGGCAGTCGTCTGCAGACGACATTCCGAAAGTTCCACAAAATGTTTAAAAAAACCATATTGTATTGAAAGAATTTTAGTTGAAAGAAGTACAAACATACCTAGTCTTGGTTCTGTTATCCTTGAGGTATACTTTGAAAATTGGGAAAGGTTTCTGAAAAATCTGTTTTGTATAATGTCATAACTTATTGCAGCGTGGAAAGTGTTAACCTCAACCCATTTTTGGGTAGTTTTCTCAGTTTTTAATCTCACTAGTCATCAAAATGTAGGCGTTAAAAATAAAAATATTGCCTGTCTGTATCTCCAATCATGTGTATACCACTCCACCATGGTTTGGGTCATTCGGTGTATTTACTTTTCGCTCGTTGGTTTTATTGACATAAATCCATATAGACAACCATTTACAATTTACAAAGGAAATGGGCGGAGTAGTTTTTTCGAGATCTTTCACCTTAAACGATCCATAAAGGTGAGAATCAATGACCTCACTCATGGTGCCTGGTACTGACATGTGAGATAATGTTCGTACGTACCGTATTTTTTTTAGCGCGTGCGACAGTTTTGATTTCATGTCTGAAACCTCTACTGGTATACACAAAGCACATAAAGTCCCTGACCAGGTGCTTTGAAGTTGACTAATTCAAAATAGATAATCGGTACCAAAAATATGAGTTATGGCGATTTCAATGACCGCGCATGCAACAGAAAAGTTGCACTAGGTATAGGAATCATTGATTTGTGTGTGATTACTGTCATAACTGTGTGCTATCTGAACGAAACCGACGAATGGGTCTGTAGTGATAACCGCAATGTGCGGGACAAAGGTTGTATCTGGCTGTGAAGAATACAAGTCTTAGCTGATAAGCTGTGAGTTTTTCAGTGCGTAAATCACACACAAATCAATGATTTCCTATACCTAGTGCAACTTTTCTGTTGCATGCGCGGTCATTGAAATCGACATAACTTTAAAAGTATCCATTCGATTTCCATTCGAAATCCCCCCCCCCCCACCCCCCCCCCCCCCCCCCCCCCCATTTTGTTGAATGAGGTATCAAACTGCGGAGAAGAAATTTTTGGTACCGATAATATATTTTGAATTAGCCAACCTCAAAGCACCTGGTCAGGGACATTATGTGCTAGGTGTATGTCCATTACACTCATTGCAGAGATTAACTTAATTTCTAGCAAAGTCACTGTGTCCATGATGTGAACTGCGCTAGCCAAGTACAGTGTGAGATTAAGTCAGCTAAACGTCCACATAAACTTGGTTTCAGATGGTTCACAAAAAGCCACAGAACTCTAACACAACCCTGTCATCCAACAGTCCAGTAGTCATAACTGATATTGGTATATACTATCGATGCTCAGCTGTGACCTTTTACAGGCATCCTTAGACATGCACCGTAAATATACAGGCCACAAAGGAAAATCCAAATACAGACAGATCGATCAATGATGATGACATGAATGGTCAAATCACACACGAGGATATTAGCCGTGCTATCAAATCAATGAAAAATAATGAGTCGCCAGGCCTGGATGGTTTACCGGCTGAGATCTTTCAATTCTCATCATACACCATCAGCGTGTTTTTACTGAAGAAAAAAAGCAGGCATATGACTGCTAACGGATTAAAATCTGTTGTCTTTTAATCCGTTAGCAGTCATATGCCTGCTTTTTTTCTTCAGTAAAAACACGCTGTATGATGAAACTAAAGACAGCAAAAAAGTAACTCGGCCGTTGTAAAAGCACCATAATTTTAAAATTGTTACTCATATTCTAAAATGATAATACCAGGAGGCGGAAAATTTGAATACGGAGATTTTGACGCCTTGTTTGTTAAAATCGATCGAGAATTGTTGTCGCGGTATGTGCTTACAGATGAAAAGTGCCCATTTCCATTGTTGCAGTAACTCCTATTGATCTCTCTGATTCAGCGTAATGAGCCATCGCTGGTCTACTGACAGTTTGCCCATGGCGGTGACCTGTCCTGTCTGTCTTCTCGGACCTTCTGAGCATTTGGAGTTTTATATAAATTCATCCTTTTTAATTGTAAAGAAGAACGCCTGTCATCCCCATTAAATTTGTCCCGGATTATGCTAATCAAGTTTACAGCACAACAAGAACAGCTAATCAAAATTCCCGCTATTATCTTCATGCTGAATCAGAGAGATCAATAGGAGTTACTTCAATAATGGAAATGGGCACTTTTTCTTTTAAATTAACTTTTTTGGGTAGGGCATATAGGAATCTGTTTGTTTTTTTACGAAAAATTATTAAAAAAATAATCCTCCAATTAATCATACTTACTCAGTGTCAAATTGGCTGGAATTAAATTGAATTTCAACATCACACCCATCTCGATCCTGAAAAACACCATCCATCCCTGCCGACACACCCGACCCCATACCGCACCAACCGACCCCACAACACCCACCACCCCCACTCTACCACCCACCTACCCAATAACCCACCCCTTGAACACTTGGCCACGGACCTCACTTGACAACACGCCAACCCCGTGAATGTCTTGCGCAGTAGGTCCGTAGTCAACTATGTGTGGTTTTTTTCCTCCGTTCAACACTACATGTAGTCTTCAAAATGTAATAGGCGATGAGTAGACTTGATTGAATTTACGATGAAAATATTGCCTGTTATGTACATTTGGCTACTAAATCCCATGTACATTTAGGTTACTAAAAATCCTTTAGATTATCCCTACTATTTAGTTTGTCCATTATAATAACTTGTAATAGGATTTTTAATCGTCCGATGACACCAACTTCAGGAATGCAGCAGAGCTTATCATCTGGTTCCATCAGAAATGCTTCCAGGTTGCCAGCTTTTGGACTTAAGGCCCAATGGACAGGTATTGTGCCCATTTTGTGACTTGGGGTCTGGCAACTGATGGTACTCTCATTACCACAATCTTGCTGGCGATGCTACTACCATCAGGTGTTTCACCTATGTTGTAAAATGTGTATGGTATTCTGATTTCCTCAACAGGTAAGGCCTTGATATTTTCTACTATTAAGTATTATTAATGATATATGTATCTAATTGATGGTTTTATTTGAGTATTATTGGTTTACGTGTTATTTACCATATTTTGTCAC
The DNA here is from genome assembly GCA_035610835.1 of Ophiura sarsii. NCBI lineage: Eukaryota > Metazoa > Echinodermata > Ophiuroidea > Amphilepidida > Ophiuridae > Ophiura > Ophiura sarsii. The sequence continues at coordinate 53,714,816 of CM069446.1, forward strand.
TAGTATGATGCCAATGTACAGTGGTCATGTACTCGAATCGAACAACAAGACAAAGGAAACTTGTTGATTTTAAACTTCTTCTGATACATTGTGTTAATATTTAAGATTACTTTTAATTATGTTATAGTATTTCTTGTAATATTTTAAGAAAAAGGAATATTGTAAGTTTAGTTAAATGAACAGCTTGTATGGGTTATTTATGGTTGTATTATAGCCATATTTGGAATAACATGAGCAACACTCTCAAAATCTGCAAGTCACTTGCTATATTTAAAATTCACCTAAAAAAATACATCCTACTCCAATATCGCTCTGAAATGTTTAACAACGAGTACGCTTCAATTAAGTAATTTATCAATATAATGTAAATGTCTGTCTAATGTTTTTGTCCTGCACCCTCATTTTTAATGTATGTATTCACATATTCAGTGTATAGCTTATAAGTATTAGTAATCTCATTGTATAAACACCCTATACACTGTATCTACGATCCGTATAAATTAATCTGTTACTGTAACCTACATCTTTGTATTACTCCCTTTTATTGATATTATGTATTATACTATTATTTATTCAATTGTAATTATTTTATCATTGGGTGCCATCTTCCTCACGCTCTGCGTTTTAGACTGGCATCCACATCTCCTGTATATTTGTATTTATAAATAACTGTTACTGTATATGTTTACCGAGATGAAAACAAATAAAACTGAAACTGAAACTGAAACTGATATAGATGCCACGTATATCGTATCTGCATTAATTAAGGCCCGGCATTGAGATAAATTGAATCTCTTAACGAGTACTGTGTGGTACTGTAGTTTGTGCTATGACCAAACCACAGGACGACCCATGCATATAGTTCAGCATCAATGGGCCGTAGCACGTGCCTGCGCTGTGTGACTCGAACTAAATCTTAGGAATTTGCCCTTTGGTAATCTTAGGAAGGTTAAAAGAGCTTAGGTTTCGCAAACATACTACTATAGAGCACAAACCAGGAAGTATAATAATGGTTGTGTTGTTTTGCTCTTAGTAGGCCTAGGAGGGGTGGGCATAGTAGTCCTACAAGAAGCCTGACGGGAGATGGCGTGAAGTTTGCGAGACTTCTGCCAATGCAGCGAGGATTGGAGCTTCAATGCCATTTCTTGAAGTTTAGAAAGAATAAAAGTGTAGGTGGGAAGATCCACGAGGGAACCAAGGATGTGGCAGAGTTTCACAAAATCTAAGGAATAGTTGCGTACTGAAAAACAGGAATCCAAAACCATGATATCAAGAAGATCATGGGACGTCCTCTGTAAAGTCTGTTGAACAAGATGCGAGCAAACATCATCATGGGTGTTGACATGCTGTCTCAAAACGAGGCCTCGAGGGATTAAGGCAGAAGTTTTAAGGGCCAAAAGAAACTCAAGGTGAGAAGAGAACCTCAGCACCTTTTCCTGAATACGGCGAAGGCAATTAAAAACAAGACGACACTGTGGTTGAAGACGAGAGACAAACGAAAAGGGGCCTGGATCCGGAACCATAACGGCTGCAAGGGGATCATCAAAATGTAAAAGTAAAAAATGTAAAAAGATGAATCCAACGGAACCAGGAACAAAACACACCAAGGATCAGAAAACTGATACAAGAGGATATCTCGAAAATATAAAAAATGCTAAGAGTAAAAGCAAGATATACCAACAGGGTGTGGGGAAACGGGTAATAACAAGGGAGAATAACGCGATAAAACAGATAAATAACAAAAACAAACGGAAATGCACTGGGACAAGCAATGAAAATTGCTGTGCAATAAAACAACAAAGATATATCTGAGACTACTCAGGATATATATGGTAACAATAAAGACCGACGTTTCAAGTGGATATACCACCCTTCATCAGGGACAAAATATAAAAAACAAAAGTGTTAAGAACTATAAATAAGATAATGAACTAGACAAGTCCACCACTGTAATTATAGCACAATGCCAGTAATAGATGTTACCTACTAAGCATCCAAGTTAACACTGAAACAAACTAGCAAGTTCACTATAGAATATAGATCCATGTTGCTAGGCGAACTAACAAAACATGTACAATAAATCAATAGACAACACATCATGCATATGCATGAGTGATGTTAAGTTAAGAAGACAAAAGACAGGAAGTACTGCTGGACAATGGATGGCGACAGAAATAGTAAATTAACTAGGCCTATGGATGATGAACTGAGTGGGGGCATAACAAATATAAATTAATAATAAATAAATAGAAGAAGAAAAAAACCCAAATTAATCAAAAAATTACACAAATAAATGAGGAAATAAATAAATCATATAGGCAAATGAAGAGAAAAATAATGAAAAAAAAAAAATGATTTTTTTTTTTTTTTTAAATAAATAAATAAATAAATAAATTAAAATAAATAAATAAATAAATGGTAAAATAATAATAAAATTAAAATAAAGAGAGCAGACTTACAAGAATAAAAAGAGGGGGGGGGGGGGGGGGGGGGGGGGGGATCAAGAAACTTGAGCCCCAGACAGGGCACTCAAGTTGTGGGAAACTTAAGGCCCAGACAGGGCACTCAAGTTAAAGGAGACAAATAGGCCTGTGGGTGTATGGACTGTAAAAAGACAAGCTGGAACATAGGCCTATGATAATTAATCTTTAATGTTGAGACCATTGGGCTCTGTTGTGTCAAGCTTCATGATCCATTCCTTCTCCAAGATCCTTCTCATGATAATGTCGTTCTTTGGAGGCCTATCAATGCATGTAACGGAGATGTTACAAGCGTTGTGGTTCGGTAAGTTGAAATGACGACCAACTTGTTTGTCCCTGTTGTGTCTGGCGTCAGCGCAATGCTCACCTACTCGACATTCCAGAGTGCGACCTGTCTCTCCAACATACTGTTTCTCACACGTTGCGCAGGTAATGAGATATATGACATTGTCCGATTGGCAAGACAAATGTTTGCGTATGGGAAACGTCTCTCCAGTGGAAGAGCTGGTGAAAGTGGTGTTCTCAGAGGTATGAGAAATAGAAACTCTACCAACATCGGCGTGTACCCCTTTGTGGTTGCAGGATTTGCACTTGGAGCCACCACAAGGATATGAACCTCGAAGAGGAGGTGTGATTCGGGGAAGAGTAGATCTCACTAGAAGGTCTTTCAGGTTGGCACTTCTACGGTAAGCCACAATGGGAGGGTTAGGGATAGCATTTCTACACTTATTGGAAGAGTGAAGAATGGGAAGATGACGGCGTATGATCTTGGAAATGCCCGGAAGCGATGGATGGTACGTAACCACAAGAGGAACCCGGTCAATGCTGTTATCACTGCCACCAGTGGGTTTAAGGGCTTCAGACCTAGGGATAGACAAAGCTTTGCTGATCTGTGTGGTTACCAACCGACTGGAATACCCTCGCTCCCTGAGAAAACCTGTGAGTTCAGAAACTCTAAGCTGGAGGTTTTCAGGTGTGGAACATATCCTATTCAGTCTGAAAGCCAAACCGTAAGGAAGACTGCGCTTGGTATGTTTGGGGTGACAAGAAGTCCAATGAAGGAATTGGTGGGAGTCTGTAGGCTTAGAATACAAGTCTGTTTGAAGACCACCATCTGAGATAGACACCATGACATCCAAGAAAGGTACCTCTTTGGTAGAAGATTCGGAAGTGAACTTGATGGAGGAATGGAAGTTGTTACACATTTGAAGAAAACTGTCAAGTTCCTCTGAGCCATGAGTCCATATAAAGAAGATATCATCAATGTACCGTGTCCACATAAGGGGGGCTTTTGGAGAAGACAAGAGGAGTCTGCTTTCCAATAAACCCATGAAAAGACAAGCCATAGAAGGAGCCATCTTAGTGCCCATGGAGGTGCCAGAAATCTGAAGGTAGTTATCCTCACCAAAGATGAAATTATTGTGAGTGAGGACAATCTCCATAAGCTCACAGAAAGAGTCAACCTTCTCAGGAGGCATGCTATCTTCTAGAAAAGAACGGCAAGCAGCAATACCTTCTTCTGTAGGGATATTGGTGTACAGTGCAGACACGTCCATAACACACAGGATAGCATTAGGAGGAAGAGGGCCATTGCGTTTGATGGTCTCAAGTTTACGAAGAAAGTCCATGTCGTCCTGCACATAAGAGTCCAGCTTAGACACCAGGGGTTTTAGATGATAGTCAATGAACAAGGAAACCTTTTCAGTAACAGTGCCATTGCCGCTGATGATGGGACGACCGGGGGGTATGCTGTCGTATTGTTTGTGAATTTTGGGAAGAGTGTAGAATCTACCCGGCTTGGGGTTTCTAGGCCTAAGTGCTGTTTTCAACTCCTTATCAATTAGGCCTATGGTAGCAGCTTTGTTAAGAGCTTTGTCAACATCCTTGGTGAATGTAGGAGTAGGATCATGGTCAAGCTTAGTGTAGTACTTGGTGTCATTGAGTTGCCGGGAACATTCTTGGATGTACTGCTCACGATCTTGTATGACAACCGCTGATCCTTTGTCTGCCTCCTTGATGATAATATGCCTATTACTTTTCAAGTCATGAAGAGCTTTATCTTCATGGGGTGTAATGTTGCGATATGTCTTGGGAGTTATATCATTCATGATGTCAGCATCAACAGCAGTAATATAAGCGTCAAGAAAAAGATCATTGCCGGGAGAAGGAGTGAAAGTGCTCTGCTTTCTAAGAAGAGGGTGATTGAGAAGCTGATGAGTGTGAGTATCAGGTCTAGTCTCATCATCGGAGTCATCTTTGTGATGAAAATGTTTCAGGCGAAGACGACGAGCGAATTTATCTAGATCCGTGCGAAGTTGAAGGCGGTCAAGAGAAGCAGGAGTAGAGCAGAATTTTAAACCACGCGAGAGAATGGATTGTTCGTGATCAGAAAGATTGTACGATGATATGTTAACGACGTTTTTGGTATTTGTGATCGGTTTAGTCCTAGATCTATGTTGAGATCTCCGTCGATACCACCGACGTCGTCTCCTGGTCCCAGTGTGAGCAATTGTAGGCCTATTAGTGTCTGTAGTCCTAGAAATAGCAGGATTAAGCCTAGCGGTATCGGTAGGCCTATCAGTGTAAGAAGTAGGCCTAATGGTGTCCGTAGGTCTATCTGTGTTCATGGTCATAGAGATAGCAGTAGGCCTATTAATTTCTATAGTGGAAGGCCTACCAGTATCAGTGTGCATAGTCCTGGTAATAGCAGGAGTGGTGGTGTCTGTATTGGTAGTCATACCAGGGTGCATAGTCCTAGTAACAGTAGAATTAGGCCTAATAGTGTCTGAAGTAGTAGGCTTATAATCAGTGTTCATAGTCCTAGTGATATCAGTGGTTGTAGACCTATCCGTGTTGATCTTATTAGGCCTAACAGTGTCTGAAGTAGTAGGCCTATAATCAGTGTTCATAGTCCTAATGGGAGTAGACCTAGAGATATCAGTGGTTGTAGACCTATCCGGGTTGCTCTTAGTAGGCCTAGGAGGGGTGGGCATAGTAGTCCTACAAGAAGCCTGACGGGAGATGGCGTGAAGTTTGCGAGACTTCTGCCAATGCAGCGAGGATTGGAGCTTCAATGCCATTTCTTGAAGTTTAGAAAGAATAAAAGTGTAGGTGGGAAGATCCACGAGGGAACCAAGGATGTGGCAGAGTTTCACAAAATCTAAGGAATAGTTGCGTACTGAAAAACAGGAATCCAAAACCATGATATCAAGAAGATCATGGGACGTCCTCTGTAAAGTCTGTTGAACAAGATGCGAGCAAACATCATCATGGGTGTTGACATGCTGTCTCAAAACGAGGCCTCGAGGGATTAAGGCAGAAGTTTTAAGGGCCAAAAGAAACTCAAGGTGAGAAGAGAACCTCAGCACCTTTTCCTGAATACGGCGAAGGCAATTAAAAACAAGACGACACTGTGGTTGAAGACGAGAGACAAACGAAAAGGGGCCTGGATCCGGAACCATAACGGCTGCAAGGGGATCATCAAAATGTAAAAGTAAAAAATGTAAAAAGATGAATCCAACGGAACCAGGAACAAAACACACCAAGGATCAGAAAACTGATACAAGAGGATATCTCGAAAATATAAAAAATGCTAAGAGTAAAAGCAAGATATACCAACAGGGTGTGGGGAAACGGGTAATAACAAGGGAGAATAACGCGATAAAACAGATAAATAACAAAAACAAACGGAAATGCACTGGGACAAGCAATGAAAATTGCTGTGCAATAAAACAACAAAGATATATCTGAGACTACTCAGGATATATATGGTAACAATAAAGACCGACGTTTCAAGTGGATATACCACCCTTCATCAGGGACAAAATATAAAAAACAAAAGTGTTAAGAACTATAAATAAGATAATGAACTAGACAAGTCCACCACTGTAATTATAGCACAATGCCAGTAATAGATGTTACCTACTAAGCATCCAAGTTAACACTGAAACAAACTAGCAAGTTCACTATAGAATATAGATCCATGTTGCTAGGCGAACTAACAAAACATGTACAATAAATCAATAGACAACACATCATGCATATGCATGAGTGATGTTAAGTTAAGAAGACAAAAGACAGGAAGTACTGCTGGACAATGGATGGCGACAGAAATAGTAAATTAACTAGGCCTATGGATGATGAACTGAGTGGGGGCATAACAAATATAAATTAATAATAAATAAATAGAAGAAGAAAAAACCCCGATATTAAGATTAATTAACCGTTTAAATTTTGTAGGTCTATAAAGTAATACAGCCACTATGGCGAAGGCTCCTGGAATGCATGGAAGCAGCCGCGAGCAGGAGGTCTTTGGAAATATAGCTACACATTTCAACAACCCTGTAATGAGTGATTTAACTGTAACGGTAGGCGATCAGTCTTTCTATGTTCATAGATTTATCTTGTCAGCACAAAGCAGTGTCTTCGACACCATGTTGATGAACCACCAATGGAAAGAGTCTGTCCAGAAGGTCATCGAACTTGATGAATCCCCAGAATGTGAAGCTGTGTTTGTTGATTTCCTGAGGTTCTTCTACATTGGTAAATTGACTTTGAGCTGTGACAACGTTTGTGCCATACATATGCTAGCTGACAAGTATGATCTGCCATTGTTAAAGGAAGATGCTGTTGCTTCCATGGAGGATGTCTTGATGGGGTTACAAGGAAAGGTTTTCCCAAGCGCAGTGGTATGGCTTCCCTACATCGAAATGTTTATTCCTGACTTGTTGCCAGTATGTTATGACGCTATACGGACAAACTTTAGTGAAATCGCAAATTGCAAGGATGATAAAACCACATCCAAATTGGAATCTCGGCATATTATTGCCATTTTGGCAAGGAAAGGCAGTGATGTCGTTGTGCCGAATGAATTGTTGATCTTTCAATTTGTAAGCGAATGGGCCCAGTTGAAATTCGAAAACCTCTCCGGGCGGAGAGCAAAGAAAGAACTCAAACCAGTCTTGGAATCGATTCGGTTTTACAATATCAATGCTAAAGGGCTTCAGAAGATCGAACAATCTCCGTTATGCAACGCGATAGGCAAGTCATTTCTCAGTAACTATACACTTCCAGCATACAAAGTCCACTCACAAATGCTGTATATAGTTTCAATGGATGGAAAAGAGAAGTCATATGGAAACGCCACTGATGGGAAACACACATGCCCATTCGATTCTGGTGATAATTGCTCACATCTGAATCCTAGATTGTGTACCCAAAATCCTTTCGGCGTTAGCGGTTATATTGTTCCCAGTATGTCTTCTGCGGTGTCATTGACACCTATTGACTTAGTGGACTTACAGATGTATGCAAATCTGCAACTACACCTCTCAAAATCTACTAACAATAGCATGATTAGGACATGGAGATTTGAGTGTAAAGGAAACTACCAAACTAGCCAATCATATGACAATGAGACCTTCACTTTGAAACCAGCACATGCAGATATTGGACGTCAATACACTGTTGCTGTAGTTGCTGTATACATGATGAAGAAATGTTCGAAATATCGAAATGCAATTAAGCATACAGGCACTGTACAGGCTGTCAGTAACCCTCAGCAGGTTGGTTCAACACCAGAGCCAATCACGCTTCATTCCCCCAAACGCCCAAAAGGAATATGGAATATCAGTGAGACGTCTTGTGATGATGGAAACAAGTTGTTGCTAGGTGTTGCTGTGCATTTACATAAGCAATGATTGGACTGGTCACAGAAAGTGCCCTCTATGTCGGCCTTTTTATATTTGTGTGTATGCGTTAGGTTGTCACAACAACATAACATAGCGTTCATGCGGTATTGTTAGAGGATCGAAGGATTCCATCTAAGCGGGTAGATTCATGGAAAATGAACACCTCTTTAACAAAAACGTCATAAGGAAAATTGTGGAAAAATGATAATAAAATATAAATTCATTATCCTATTCTATACTTTAGGCTCGTACTTGCATTGCATTTATGTGTGGCATACGCGCTGCGCGTGATGCGTACAAACTAATTGGGACGGTATCAATCGCGATTTCTAACCAATTTCGCACGGGAGTATGACGAGTGGGATGCGCGTCTTGCACCAGTGCAGTCGGTGCACCACATGCAGCAGCTACGCAGAAATGCTTTCAGGTTTTTATCGGTAAAGGATTCTAAAGCAAACTATATAGGTTTTATTCCAAAAAGGAAACCCTTTAAATTGAGTCGCTTATCGTTATTATTTTGGGAAAAGTTTAGATTTGTATGATACCTAGAGACTTTAATTCTCATATTATCGCAGTATCGTTGTTTAATTTGTTCTACTGGTCCAAAAAAGCTTTGACTCAGAAGAACATGCAGCATGCACCTGCAGCACATGCAGCATGCACCACATGCAGCAGCTACGCAGAAATGCTATCAGGTTTTTATCAGTAAAGGATTCTAAAGCAAACTATATAGGTTTTATTCCAAAAAGGAAACCCTTTAAATTGAGTCGTTTACCGTTATTATTTTGGAAAAAGTTAATATTTGTATGATACCTAGAGACTAAGTTTCATATTATCGCAGTATCGTTGTTTAATTTGTTCTACTGGTCCAAAACCCAACAAGTTTGACTCAGAAGAAACCTGAAAAAGGCTATGCGAAATGCGCTTTTTTATAGGACGGGCTCTGTGAAATGTATATTATTTTAACTCTACATACTAGAAACATTTTGTAGAACTGTATATAAGTTCTATGTGTATGTGGTGATTCTACTCCTGTAAGCAAGAAAATGAAGCTGACATTGTACTTCACAATGTGAAATGACAATTTGAAGAAGCATCATTTTTATAAAGTTCAAGAAAAATAATGATTATGTGCTGAAATGCGAAATTTAAAAGCCACGCGCACGGTCTTCTTAAATACACTTGTTTTGTTGTTGTTCTAAACAAATATATAATTATCGTTTATCACTTTCATTACTGTGTCATGTATATATTCTGCGAAAGGATCGCTGGAGAGACTGTCTTCGTTTTACAAGGACATTGCATATATATAAAATGTGAACTGTAGATTACTCATATCAATGACTATCTTTACTATTGTTCACAAGGTATCAATGTTTCATAGTATAATGGTATGACAGGATAAATGTTGAAATAACATCAGTGTTAAACCCATGAAAGTCAAAATTGTGCTGTGCCGTAGAAGTACAGACTTGTAGAAAAAGAAATCTACACGATCAAAAGGTACTACCAAAATGTTCTGGAAATTCATGTTATTTCCATCTTCATATTATTACAAATTGTTACAACAAGTTTAACTAAAACCTGTATTGAATGATGTTATAATTTTTGTTCAGATCAGAAATAACATCATTTTTAAAATATAGGCCTACTTCTGTTTGATGATCATGAATGCATTTAGGAAGTGAAACCAAATGACTTCAAAATAAATCTTACTCTTGATGTTGGTTAGTTGGTTCGGTCCTGTCATGACTGACAGCTCGTGACCTTACAGATACTACGCCACAAATAACGATTTTCAGCAAAGGAGTAACAATCACGGAGAGGGTGTTCAGTAATCGATTTGATTGATTTAACATCAGTTCGTCATCAAACTCCGTCGGGAACTCGCACGTAAAACGACTGAGTTGAAAATCTAGATTCAACGTTATTTGTTGCAGTATTTTCTAGGTATTAAATAAAACATAAATACACGAGGGTCATTCAATAAGTTCTACCTCCTGCCTCATATCTTTATTATTATATAAGCCACAATCGCGGCCATAATTAGTTGGAACATCCATGTAATAATGACCCTTTCGTGCGTTCCCGTTTGCGCAAAACGTACACTATCAAAACATTGCTGTCTTTGACGGAAGGCTTAAAGCCTTTCCTAAACTATAATAACTCCCCCCTCCCCACTGGGCAATGTTGGCCCTTCCCAGTATCCCGTAACTCAAAAATCATGTTTCAACATTGATCCAGGGGGAGAGGGGGAGTTTTTAAACACACGTATAATAGTGTTCCAACAATATTGGCCGAGATTGTCTCCTCGAGTGACAAATGTAAAGTTTTCGATTAGTTTAAATCATTGTATTTTCGTAACGGCTAATTCGATTTTATTGATACTTGGAGATCATTTTGCCTACATACCATAGATAAAAGTGAATGACAAAATTTGATATTTTCATTAACGGTTTTAGGGAACGGTCACTTTTAATTAGATATAAGGTCTATTTCTGGTGTATTTTTGTTCATAAAATGGTCACATGGATTAACTTTATGTCCAGAACTATTTAACAGATCGCTGTAAAATTAGCAGAATGTGATAATAGTATTATGCCCACTGTTCATACTATTAATTTAAACATTTGTGTTTAATTTATTGGAGAAACGGTCACATTTGAATTGGAATTAGATAGTTTAGGTCTAATGTCAAATTGGAAAGTTGTGATTATCTATATGAATTTGTTCTATTTGTTCAACAAACTTCACGCAATTTTAACAATCGACTTATTTATTGTTTTAAATATGATAAATAATTAAATAAATAAATAAATAAATAAATAAATAAATAAATAAATAAACAAATAACAAATAAACCTAATTGTACATATTCATGTAGCTCTATTTAACACTTTCCACGCGGCAGTCGTCTGTAGACGACATTCCAAATTTTCACAAAATGTTTAAAATTGCAGAATAATCATAACATGTTCTATAACTTATACACCAACGCTCTTAGTCCCCTCCCCAACATAGAAGTTGATATCAAGCATGTGAAAATCATAGTCGGTAGACTAATAAATACACCCCCCCCCCGCCCCATCCCAACCTTTACATATAGATACATATTAAGCGTCGCTCGCAGGGAAATGATATGCAATCTCGTGTCAACCAATCATAGATATAACAGGTTACAATGTAATTCTGGAACTTTGTGTGCATGTCGAGGCTACATTCACAGTATGCCATGCACACTACACGCAAAATCAATTGACGCGACAGTATGCCACGATTAATTAAAAGAATAATAGGTCAAAGACTTTTATCTGAAAATGATGGCATACTGTTGAAACTCGACATTCCCGTAATATTTTGGACTCCTGATTGAAAATATCCCATGGATTACTGTTATGGTCTATCCAAATACGTTGTCAAATTGAACTATATACAGTGCATTAACAATAACGACTGACCATATCGATTATGTCTATAATTGTCATATCTTTTAAAACGCTGTTCTGTGGTATGGTCTCATCCATGGTGAAGTGGTTAAGAGCGCTGTTGTTGCGTTGCTTTCATGCTTTCAAACCAAATGTTGTAAGTTCGAGCCTGGCACCGGACTATGTTTTGAATATTTTTTTATAATAATGATCAATTCCCCCGTAGACTTTTAAAAATACCATATAACAATTAATTTAACTTGTTGGCGATAGCGCCCCTTCCCCTTCCTTGTTATGTAATCCATTTTGAATGACGCAGGAGTCACGTAAGCGACGAGAATGTGTTCCAGCATGTTTAGCTGTTGGTATATGTGATCGAGAAACCATTTAAATTTAAATTACTGGCAACATCCATAATTTATTGGGCATTTAGTATGCCAAATATACCCCTGTAATTAAAAGTGACCTATCCCTAACAGTAAGTTGAGGCATGACCTTTTTAAGTAGTTGACCACGTGACCAATAACATAACCTATCTATCCTTCAAATCTGGTAAAGAAAGCTTTATTGAATCAAAAGTTATGCCCAAAACCCTTAAAACAGATGATTTTTTAAACAGATGATTCAGACAATCGCGGCCATAATTAGTTGGAACATCCATGTAATAATGACCCTTTCGTGCGTTCCCGTTTGCGCAAAACGTACACTATCAAAACATTGCTGTCTTTGACGGAAGGCTTAAAGCCTTTCCTAAACTATAATAACTCCCCCTCCCCACTGGGCAATGTTGAGAATAATATTATTTTTCTTTATAACTGAGTATTTATCAATTATACATTTTCAATTTATTGTTCCAAAATTTTAAGAAACATATAAACCAAAAAATGATTCGCTTATATATTCTGTAACCTTTATTACACGTAAACATCTGTAAGAAAACTCGGGCGTAAAAATGTGTTTATTATGTAAAAACACCATAAATAATGAAATATTTAAATATAAAAAAATAAAAATAATCCAATATTTACATTTTTTAAACCTTTTTGAGCTGTTTTGGCATTAATAACACCCAATTTATTGTAACCAAAATTTTCTCTGAAGCCTTATCTGTAAAATAAAGCCACTTCAGAAGTTAAGTGATGTCTGAAACTACCTCAAAACATGAAATAAGAAAAAGTGAGTTTATCACCTAAAAACACACATTTTTGGCTTACAACAATGTCCGAGTATCAAACAATTCCGTTTTCTTTGGTTTCCAATTAAACCCACATGTTACAAAATTTCCACCGTTACAAGCGATAAACAAGTTGTATCGTATTCAAATAATGACAATTTTGATTTGGTTATTTTACACCAAAATGCGTTTTTTGGCCAAAAGAGGACCAAGATAAAAAAAAAATTGCGTCTTGAGAAAATCTTATTTCATATATTCATGTTAACCTATGTAGCGAATAAATTATGGCCGTTTTGTGAAATCTGTAACGATAATGGCATTCTAGGTTCTTTTAAGCAAACACACCTGGATAAAAAAGTTTATTTACATACCGCACCACTTGTCCTTCATTACATTTAGACAAGAGTGTTATACTGGTCGATGAATAATGCTCGATACGGGATTTGATATATTTTCTAATTTAGGCACGATAAAAAACTCAAAGGGGTCCGATACAGTCTCGATAAGTTCATCGAGTGTACATGGAATTGTTCCCAAAGAGAAATGAAAAATCGGTCCAAGTTCACACAGTGGTTAATCCCTGTCAATCGCGCTTAATGACTGCAGAAAATAATCACGAATTTGGGGGCAATATTTACTGCTGTCAGAACCGTATGGCGGTTTACCCAGCATTCTTTCAAACTTTGTGGTGAATAACTTGAACGAGTCGACGAGCTATTCAGGACTTTTTAACTTCATCTTTTATTAATTCTTTATATTCAATGATACATATGATTATACAATAACAACAATATTTACAAAATAATAACAAGTATGTACAATGTGGCAATCGAATAAAAACACTGAGTTATATGTCTTGTTGGTAGTCTTTTTCGTAGCTTTAAGACAGATGATATGTCAAAGGTGTTTCCGAACGTGTTGCTAGAACAATGAAATCTTACAATATCTCCACAGCCATAAAACCACACTGCACAATTCGCAATCAGCTGGTCCATCCCAAAGACAAACGCGACCCGCACAATATATCGGATGCTATTTACGACATTCCATGCAAGAATTGTGACAAAAGCTACATCGGCAAAACAGGGAGACAGTTTGGCACGCGACTTGGCGAACACAAGAAAAGAGGCAGAGAAAGCTAACAGCACAAGTGGCGTAGCTAGGATTTTTTTCAGGGGGGGGGGGGGGGGGGGGGGGGCAAGATTTCTAAAATTTTCGTAAAAGGTTGCCCCAATTTTTTTGTAGTCACTTAGTCACGGGTAATGTCGAAAAATTTCGCATAGCCCCAAAAAAATCGCACAGTAAAAAAAAATCGCACAGTAAATGTACTCCATTTACAATTTTGCCTTCTATTTTGGCTAATAACCTCGGTCTTTTTTCTCAATTTTTTCCTCTTTTTTTTTAGGGGGTGGGGGGCGGGGGCACAAATGTGTTTTTTTCGTCAGGGGGAGCTACGCCACTGGAGGTAACAAATGGGCGAAATAAGAGAGACCGACAGGGAAGGCGAGAAACTAAGTCCTTCGGCGCAGGGAATCGAATTTGCATGTGATCGCAGGTAAAATGATGAATGTGTTGAAATTCAAGATACAATGTTATTTGTTGCAAAAATTATTTTCTAAGAATTAAAAAAAAAATGTTATCAGAAGGAAAGTTTAGTGTAATTTAATTAGTTGCAAAGCACCACTCGGCTAGGCCACTCTTCATATACGAACTTAGGGTGTGGAGGATATTCCAGAATCATGCCCAAAGTGACATAAGTATGTACTTTAATGATATAGTTGTGCGTAAATGTAGATTGAAAGTTGGATGTTGATTACCGATTCTTGTCTTCCGAACAATGTCAAAATTGAATGCGAGAAGTTGTAGTCGGGGGATTCATTCTCATCATACACGTAGGCCTTAGAAAGCTGTTTGCCAAAGCTCTTGCTATTAATTTAGGCATAGCACAATGCACACACACAGAGTCTGCCACTGGGAGCGATACACCAGTGAACAACAACATACATTATATTTTAAGCTCCACTTTGAGAAACACCCCTATATGAAATTGATTATCCTCACATTGTGCTCTCCCTATAGTAGGCATGACCTTACACTATATAACCTTGATTCAGGAATAAATATTTAACATCTGTTTTTTAGTTAGGATTGTTTTTACCAATTTTCGAAATTTGCTCTAAACTTATATATATTCGGCCGATTTAAATTACCTAAACTGAGATATTGTACTAAACACTTAAGTTCATTTAGTGACATGACCAGATTGTGCATCCTTTGAGTGCATAATGTAAGTAAAAGACTGAGAATTTAAATATAGGTAATTAGGAAATGGAAAAGCTTGTCATTTCTAAATGCAGCAATATTTGGCAATCAAATTGGGTATACATGTTATATATCTATTACCGATCTCTCTTATGATGGGGAAAAAAAATTGTCGGACATTGCTCATTTGCATATTAATGACTTGAATAGATAATGAGCTAATTTGCATATTTAATGAGCTTATGAAACTAAATAATAGTTTAAAAGATTAGGGTATCATACAGCTAGCTAGTATACCAAGTTTGATTGCAATACGCCATTCACAGCTGGATTTATACCATTTACGCATAATAATTAGCTGGACTCATTTTTTGATTGCGGTCAGTGAAACGGGTCAAAATGACCAATTTCACTAGGTTATTTTAGCTTAATGGAATATAATTTTAACATATTTTTTAATTTAACATGGTATATAGATATTCTATTGTTAGGAAATATGTGTAAATGGTGTTTTGAATGCTACATTATTAACAAATTGAGCTCTCTAAATCCTGAAAAATTGTATTTTTTTGGGTATTGTTACTGTTTTTGGCAGGTTTTCGGCCATTTTCGCATTGACCGATTGTCATAATTATTTTTGTACATGTCTCAATTATTTGAATTTTATGTATGCTATGCCTACTAAATATATCAGCAAATGTTATGACTGGGGGAGGGGTGGGGGAATTTCCCCCTCTCTCCATGACCCCGTAGTGCCGCCACTGAGCACAGAATAAATAGTATTTTTCTTCTTTTTCTTTTGGACATGTACATGAAGGCCTATATAATTTGTCAACTCACCTGCAAACGTCATGTACCGTTGATGATCGTGAGCCATCTATCTTTAAAGCTGATGTTGGTGGTACATGCTGTTCGCTGGAAGAGTCATGTTTGTTCATTTGTAACTTCTTGATCATTGATACTAGTACATGATTGTATGTTCAATATATTGTTACTATGTTATGTAAATATGTATAGATGAACGAAAGTGTGAAAAAATAAAAAGAATGGGGAAAAAAGAGATATCAGTTAACAATTATTTCTTCCACCAGAAGTGGTTTAATATGTAAATCATTACAAAGATTACTTTTGATTGAAGCTACGCTTTTTCAAATCATTATTGTTCATAACCATTGCATATCCCGGCCAGCAATCAAACGAAAGTGATCTTAATTTGGTTGTCGATCTTATACATAGGTCTAAACATATTAGTTTTATCCTATTCAAATGATTTTGTCCATGTTAAATAAATATGTGTTAATCAACAAAAACACCCAGAAATCAAGCCCATTTACAAAATAAATAATCCGGCAACGAATTCACAGCATCCAATCAAAAGCCATACTTTGAGCTTTACATATCAAAATACATAAACGTGGTATTATTTCTTTGATTCATAAAGGAAAGGGACTTCGGAGAAACAATCTTGACAATTTGGAGACCTATTTATACACTTTTGAATATAGACTACAAAATTGCAGCAAAAACACTTGCTTCAAGAATAAATAAAATATTACCCACTTCAATAAATTCATCAACACGGCTTGCTATGTAAGCGCGAAGCAGAATTAAGTATTCGACTGATGGAAGATGTTTTAAGATATACCGTAAAAAATTATATTGAAGGTGATATGATTTTTATTGATTTTCGTAAAGCTTAAAGAGATTGTTTTTTTATATGCTATTGAAAGTTTTAACTTTGGAAAATCCATGACAAAAAGGCTAACTACTTTGTTTTATAATACTTTAAGTTGGACAAATTTCGAATTTCTAAGGTTGTAATTTATCACTATTATTGTTTATCATAGCGGTTGAAATTATGACCAATAAGATAAGACATTCACGTGAAATAAGAAGAATTTAATTACCATAGAGCATGGTATTAAAGAGGTAAAGATAACACAATTTGCTGATGAAAAGTCTATATTATGTCATAAATGTACTTGATAATTTTACAGTTATTTCTGGATTACATCTAAACAAAACAAAGAGCGATGCACTTTGGATTGGGTCAAGAAAAAATAAAAGCGATGTCTGTAAATTGGGAATCTACAATGGACTCTATAGAAAAGGCAATCAGGTCTTGCACGATGAGAAATCTGTCAATGGTCGGTAAAATATAAATAGTAAAAATTCTTTTGGCATCTAAATTCTCGTATATAGGTTCAATATTAGACTTACCCAATGTGTTTATAAACCGAAGATATATAAGTTACCCATGCTCTATAGTAATTTGATTAAGGCTTGGTTTTTGACAAAATGCTTCCAGATCATAGATCAAGTAGAAACGTGGGAAAATCAGGTAATTTGGAATATGAATGTATTACTAGTAGAAGTAAAACATTTGAAGGAATGGGCAAAGAAGGGTATAATGTACGTCTCAGATTTGTATAACAAAAATAGGGAGTTTCAGTCAATGGAGGAGCTGAAATGTAATTTTAAAAATGATGGTAGTTTTGTGTTGAAATACATAGCTGTAAGACAAGCAATGCCGCATGCGAGGAAAAACATCGACAAATTCTATAAAGAATATGTATGACGTCCAGTTTAATTAAATGTACCACAAAACTGTACAGAATTGCAATCACAGATATCATTGAAACCAAGATGTCAAAGTTTCTGGGAATTGCTATGTAAAATAAAATCTTAAATTTGTGTTTAAGTTTGAAAATATAAATTTGGATTGGTTCATTATTTGGAAATCACTCGTACAAGATATCAAAGAACCACGACTTAAAACATTGAACTGGAAAATCATTAGCAACATTTATCCAACGAAAGTATTTCTTAAGAAAATAAAGAAGGAGGAAAATGATATATGTGAAACTTGTAACGAAATAGATTACATTGAACATTTCTTTTATAGCTGAAAGAAAATAAAACCTAATATGGAAAGAGACTGAAAAAATACTTTTGCAACAGTATAATCTAGTAATCTAGAATTCATGTTCTAAAATGGCAAATAGTATTGTTCGGCTACCATGACGATAATAGTAAGAACGTTAATATCATTAATATGTGTATAAGTCTCATTTCTGACATGATCGTGTGGTGATGAAATCGTGCTGAAAGAGATGTTGTGCAATACAATTCGAGAGATGCAAATAACAACATGTCTGGCAACCTCTAGCAATCAATACTTGAACCGGAAACAAACGAAAAGCATGATGAGTGATGAGAAATATAACAAGTCAACCGATGAGATGGGCAGCTCGAGTGAAAAATACGCATTAAAAGCTGGCATCATGAAATAGATATAGGTAAGCTTACTAAGATTTAATTGATTTGGTTATGCTCTATTTTACAAATGGCACATATAACGATAAAATCGGGCAATAACCTCCACTATCTACGAAAAGCATCGGCAAACCAAGCCAACATCTGCTCGCATCGTTCAACGACGCCAGTGTTATCTTCATACGATAGCAAAATTGCAGTGTGTGCGCCGTGCATATTAAAAGACGGCATCTGTGTGCGTGATTAGTAAAACACAATGCGTGACAAAATGCTTGGATGTGTGGGGATTCTCCATCGAGCATTACTCATTCGTTTGAGAAATAATGTAATTAAGCAGCATCACAAGCAGCAGGCAAAGTGGATAGACATTGTAATAAAAAAACTAATATACTCACTGCAGTGTAATATAAACCCAAACCATATGGTAGGGAATGTAATTACTCTCAGATAACGGAATTGGACAAGACACAGTGAATGTGATAGATAGCCGGTCGGTTATTAGGGCCAAACAAAATTGCTCGTCAGATTTAGGGCCGCTCCGATTTTTTTGATTTTTTTCAGATTTTTTTTTTTTTCAGATTTTTTTTCAGATTTTTTTTATACAGTTTAAATGGCATTGAATAAGTGTTTATAACATATATGTGCGACTCTTAGAGTGATTTCAACTTCTTGGTGGCTGAACTTTGAGCTTCCGCTGGTAAAAGAAAATTTAAAAAAAATTAAAAAAAAAAAATCCGCCCGCCTGCCCCTCCTCTCTGAAAGCTGTGGAGGACAACATAACAATTTATTTTTTTTGGCCTTACTGAGAGGATTTATTCCTTAATACTACAAAATTTAACAATGTCAAATTTTGATAATACAATTAAAATTTTAATAAAACGATTATATTTTAATAATACAATTATTGAACATCTAATAATATAGATGAATTGAATATATTTATATCATACCAGTACATTTAAATATAATTTAATCCATAAGTTCAAACCCAGATGGGACCAAGAGTCCCATGATTGGAAGGTTATAATAGGAAATACCGACTGTTCAGTATCACACACAATTCAATGAATACCTAGTGCAACTTTTGCTGTTGTTATGTGCGGTCATTGAAATCGCCATAACTTTAAAAGGATCCATTCGATTTTGTTGAATGAGGTATCAAACCGCGGAGAAGAAATTTGCTCATTTATTGTATATTTTAGATTTTTGGTACCTATTATATATTTTGAATTAGCCAACCTCAAAGCACTTGGTCAGGGACTTTATGTGCTAGGTGTATACCCTAAAGCAAGTTTTTTTTTTGTAGGGGAGCCAAAGATGCACAGCCAACAGAGGCTCCAGACCGGGGAAGTGTGGGCTAAGATACGCAACGAACAGTGGCACCACCAGGACCAAGATACACAACCAACAAGGTCCACAACAAGGTCCGGAAAAGTGAGGGACCAAGATACACAGTTAACATGGTCCGACACAAGGGCTTTTTTGTTGATTTAAAAAATATAAAAAACCCCGAAAAAACTGATAAATAAATAGATAAATAAAATAATAGTAAAAAAGGGTTAATGATCAAAGGCCAAAATTTAAAATAACAATTTAAAAAAAAATAAAAAAATAAAAAATAAAAATAAATGAGGGATAGGAAACAACAAGGTCGACTGACCAAGCAACAATTGGGTAGGTGGGAGTGGCGTTTTATAAATATGTCCTCTCAGCAAAACAACCGACAAGAGAATAAAAATAAATGAGCACTGGTGGTACAACCAAAAATCGCGGGACCTAAATGACGGCCTCTGATTGGCTCACCATCCGTTCGTAATGACAGAGGGATGCAAACGGCATCCAAAGCACGCCACTTCCGTTTCATGGAGTAAATGAGTTTGATCGAGAGTGCCCTTTATCAAACTTGATTACTGAAATTAAAGAAAATAACAAGGGGGAGGGACTTCTCAGATATTGCATATATTTTTGTAAGCATTTGTTGCCAGCATATTGAAAATGTACACATGACCTGCCATATATTTTTGTAATATATGTTACCAGAGATAAGTAAATTGCCCAGTAGTACTATACAAAAGATAATAAAAAAGTAGTAGGCCTATTATACACTAATGCCATGGAGTCGGATTGAAAAAGGCAAATTCAGGATATTAGACCCATGATTTTTCATATTTGCCAAATTAGACTCACCGTTTTTCTATAAAAGGTGGATGTAGTATATTCACTTTTTGAAACTTAAGTTATTAGGTATAGCACACTAAAACTTCAAAATATATTGGAATTCAACAAAACAGGTGTAATTTTAAAGATCTTGGCAACAGATCTAATTTGGTTCGAAAAAAAATAAATAAAAAATTCTCCCGCTGCATACGAAAATGTTATAGACTTTATTGGACTGCACTTCTGTCGGTTGAACGCTTATTAGGCTTACTCAATAATTACTTTCTGAATCAAACTGAAGTTAGCTTTGTGTGTGGCGTTACATTTAACACTTTCCCCACGGCAGGCGTCTGCAGACGACAGTTTTAAAATTTCACAAATTATTAAAATCACCATAAATGGATTAACCGTGAAAAATGCATTAAGATAAGTACAAACATGCATATACTCAACGTACCAGGGGGAGTAGACTGAGCCCAGTGTCTGGCAACCACCAGTCAGATTCCACCTCGTTTGAGGCAATCGTCTTTCAATGAAGTATGTACGACAACTATAATAGTTTCAATAAAATAAATGTCAGAAAAATAATTTCGTCTGCAGGTGTTTGGTGGATTGGATGTAAATTTTGAAATGATCACTTGAAATTATGCGAACAATACTCTTTTCAATGATCCCTGGGCACCACCGAGTAATGAATCTACACATGACATGGCTGTGCTTATGTCAGAATCCTTTCCAATAGACATCGTCGCTGTTCAGACATACCGGCACATCACCTTACTTAATTCTGTTGTACTCAGGGTATTAGTAATAATTAAACCAAACGATGATTTTTAATGGATATTTTTGTGGTAATAAAATGACTACATCCGTTTAATTCTTGCAGGTCTATTAAGTAAAGCAACCACAATGGCGGAAGCTCCCGGAAAGCCTGTAAGCAGCCGCGAGCTGGAGGTCCTTGGCAATATAGCTAAACACTTCAACAACTCTGTAACGAGTGATTTAACTTTAGCGGTAGGCGATCAGTCCTACTATGTGCATAGAGTTATATTGTCAGCTCAGAGCAGTGTCTTCAACACCATGTTGATGAATCGCCGGTGGAAAGATTCTGGCCAGAAGTTAATTGAACTTCATGAATCCCCAGCATGTAAAGCTGTGTTTGGGGATTTCCTAAATTTTTTCTACAGTGGTAGATTGACTTTGCGTTGTGACAACGTGTGTGCAATTCATATGCTAGCTGACAAGTACGATATGACATTGCTGAAGGAAGATGCTGTCACTGTCATGAAGAATGTTCTGATGGGGTTGCAAGGAAAGGCTCACCCGAGCGCAGTGGTATGGCTTCCCTATATCGAAAAGAATATTCCTGACTTATTGTCAGTATGCTATGACGATATACGGACAAACTTTAATGAAATCGCCACATGCAGTGATGATGAAACCACAGCAATACTGGAACCTCGACACATAAATGTCATATTGGCAGAAAACGGCAGTGATGTCGTTGTGCCGAACGAGTTGGTGATTTTTCAATTTGTAAGTAAATGGGCCAAATTAAAGTTCACAAACCCCTATGATCAGAAAGCAAAGGAAGAACTCAAACCAATTTTGGAATCAATCCGGTTTAACAATATCAATGCGGAGGGGCTTCAGGAGATCGAACAATCGTTGCTATTCAAAGCGAATAGTGAGTTTTTTCTCAACCCAGCATACAAAGTCCACTCACAAATCCATAGTGCTTCAATGGATGGACAAGAGACGTCTGCTGGAAATGCTATCGAAGGAAAACACGCAGGTCCATTCGATTCTGATATTAATTGCCAAAGCCTGAATCCTAGATTGTATACCGGAGTAAACGCTAATTTTGACCCCGGAAAGTTGTTCGTTATGACTATAATGCCTGTCGACTTTGCGGACTTACAGATGTATGCACAATCGCAATCTTGTCTCAGGTCATCTACTAAAACATGGACATTACAGTTAGAAGGAAACTACCAACGTAGCCAAGTATATGAAAATGAGATGTTTACTCTGACACCGATATTAGCAGATATAGGACGTAATTACACGGTTGCTGTCACTGTTGCTGTGTTTGGCTCGAATAAATGTCTAAAATATCGATATGCGCTTAAGCACACAGGCACTGTAAAGGTCGTCAGTAACCACCGGTATAAAGGTGGAATACCAGAACCAATCACGCTTCACTCCCCAAAACGGGATATCAAAACAACCACTGATGGTGGAGACGAATTGTTGTTAGGTGTTACCTTGCATTTACATAAGCAATGATTAGACTGTCCACGGAAAGTGCCCTCTACGTCGGCCGGTTTATCATTCGGCCCGACAGTGCTACAATCTACCATCAATCTCGTGCCACGCTCAGCGCGTGGTTCAACTTTTTGTTGTTGAACATCCAAGTAGCTCAGTCGGTAGAGCTTCATACTTGCACGCACGGCGCGGCCCGGATTTGATCGCGTGCGGAGACTGATTTCCCCTCAAATTTGACCCGTTTTTCTCCCCTGAAAGTTTATTTCTCAAAAACACGCCCGGGACTTAGGGTTAATCTTGTTAAACCAACATAGCATAGCGTATATTTGAAATTGATCTTTTGTTCTCTACACAATAATTAAGTGGAATTTTCTGGTCTTGCTACAACTTCATCAGCAGACTATTGACTCGAACTGAAGGACTTGACCTTTCGGAAATGTGACGTCAGAATAAGGTCATAGACGCTCGACAATCGGTATCGGCCCCCGACTTTGCTGAGTGATGGTTGGTTTTCTCTGATGTAAATAGCCTATTTGACCCCTCTCTCGAACCAACGAGGATCCCGATCCAAGATCTTGATTTTGTCTACATCCACGGTATCCCAGAGACTGGGACGTCCGTGTCGGTTTTTAATGAGCGTTCGGTTTCTCCGATATATGTCTCAGAGCCTTGATAGTCTGACCCTTACAAGGAAACAGATCGGGAAACAGATACACTGGGACTGAACTTTCACTCTTATAGCATATCGTTCATATTGTTAGAGGATTGAGAAATCCACCTATACAAGAGTACATTAAATCGCATTTGCTTTGCCACACAATTCTCTACTTTACAGAGCCCGAAGTAGCTCCAGATATTGAGATATAAACTCTTCTGATTTCGAAAGGCACGCGATATGTGAATGACTGAAGGTTCGTTCACTCTAGACGTTATTTACAGTGCGTTGATGTTCTCATATTTGGCCACACGGCGCTGATTGCCATCGCATGCGGTGACCTGCGTTGACCCGGCGTGACCTTTGATGAATTGCCGCACATTGCGGCGGAATTAAGGCTACCGCATCGCATCGCACGGCAAACATCACATAGTGTCAACGAACCTTAACGCCGGTGTGGTTTAGGTAGACTACGTCTGGCGCAGATAAGTTAAGATATGGTTAAGATAGTTAAAAGTCAGTGTGCCATCAATCATCTGCGACAATTCCAATTGGGACAATCGCGCAATGCAATATGACAGCAGAATGATGTGTTCTTATGATAAAGTCAGTTTGTACAAGGTGGGTTTACTTTGTTTGTTTTTAGCTGTAATGATATCCATAATAATGCAGCATACAGGGTGAGTAAAAAAAAGTGTACTCAACTTTAAGATTTTATTTCCAAAAGTTTGTGCAAAAATTCTCTTATTATTTATTCTGGCAGAGAGCCTGTCTCATTAGCTTTCAAAAGAGTTTTAGTTGGTTAAAATTGGTTGAGGAAAACATGTTTTATGTCCATTTATATGAAGGTGTACATTTTAAAAACCGAACAAATAACATATTTTTTGAATTTCACTATTGAATAATGGCGCACACTCTAATCCGATAATCAGAAAAGCATGAATTTATATTTGCTCTGCTGAATTCACGAAATGATTGTATTGTTTTGTCATTATTTTGCATTTAATGTACGAGCATGAAAATAATATCCGAGCAAGTTTGTTTTATCTTACTAATTAACTATTGTGTCTCACTCCTGTAGCCACTTTCATAAATATCAAACCAAATACTCAATATTTTGTTGTTCGGTTTCAAAACGCATTAACTTTACTAAAAAAGAAATAACTGGATAACGGTACCATGAAATGTTGTTATTATTTTTGCTGATAACACTAAATAAAAGCAGCTTTTGATTCAAGCATTGGTTGCCTTCATATTTTGTTAAGATATAGTTTAAATATTAATTTCACCTTGAGTACACTTTTTTTTTACTCATCCTGTGTACACGCAGGTTTATGCCAAGCGACCCTCCATGTACAGATGTGTCACCCCAACAGCTACAATTTGGTCTTCGTAAACATCTCCCATGATATCAGTAGGCTTACGTCTATAGTCATCAAAAAGTACCTGACCAGGTAATAAATGTGCTGATAATTCTAACAGTATCATTCCTACATAAACAAATCAAATTATCAAGTTGTTGAGAAGTTTCTTCTCTTTAATTTGAGATATTGCACGCTACAATTGTTGAATATTGAGGAAGTTACAATCCCAAATGTAAGAAAAGTTGTTGGCTGGGGGCTGAACCATTACCTACACTGAATTTCTTTTTTTGGTGTCACAGCGATACCTTCTTGGAGTCAACTGTAAATGACACTTACAAAGGTGTTATTTTGACTCCAAAATTGGTGTAATCGTCAATGATATGGGTTTGCACATATTATACGGTGACACCGTTAAGTGTCCGACGGACACCTTTCAGTGATCATTTAGTGATTTACACCAAAACTGGTGTCAGATTTTTTGAAATAACTCCAAGGGCGTTAATAGTTGGCGGGAAAGCTCACGGTTTTTAGAGGTGTCGAAGCAGCATGACACCAATTGGTGTAATTCTGACACCAAATTGGGCGTCTATCAACATATCAACGCATGCGCCTTGGCACGCAAACATTTTCTCGTCGCCATTTTGTCCCGATCTGCTCCATTTCCAGACATTTTTGATAATAATTATGATACAATTAGCGTAATGTAAGCCTTGTTCATGTTGTTTAATATTGCGCCAACTAACTGATGAAATAAATTACAATTTCATAGTCAGAGACTATTTGTTAGCCTGTTGTGTCAGGACTAATTTTGGACTGTGTGTCAGTGCATGGACCTACTAGTACTATGTGTGTGTTCGTCATGCATGCATACGATGATACGTGCAACATTACATATAGCCCGATTTATCTGGCTCAGTGGTCGTCTTTTTCATACGGACGTCTTACATTACGCTAATTGTATCATAATTATTATCAAAAATGTCTGGAAATGGAGCAGATCGGTACTTACCAGTCGTTACCGGCTCGTAAACATGTGCTAGAGGTGACAAATACTCATTTTCCCATTTCCAAAAATTACACCCCAATGAATCTCAATATGACACTTAAGAGAGTCAATTTTACCCCATTTGGGGTGTAATGACATTTTTCGAAAATGTGACGCGATCAAGAGGAATGAGTCGGATGTCGACCCTGGTCGAAAATGAGTTTTTAATACAGTTTTAAAGAAGACACCTAGAGCTTTCAGAAACTGAATACCCTATGTCGATACGACGTTTTGTTCCAAAGTTATGTCAAATTGTATACATGAATTTCCATCAAAACTTATGTAAGCCGCCATTTTGAATTGGCCATATCTCAATTTGGGATTCCCCGACATCCGACTCATTCCTCTTGATCGCGTCACAAATGGGTCCTCAGGTAGCCACCCTAGGTGTCAAAATGAATATGACACCCAAATGTGTCATATTTTACACCCATAATGGTGTCAATTTGACACCTTTACTGTATGTAGGTGGTCAACTGAGGACCCATTTTTTGACACGCTTGTTTTAGTGTCAAAATGACACCAACTTATTTTTCAGTGTATGACTGATCCATTAGCGGATCAGTCAGAGGGCGGCCTATTTCCCGCCAGCGGTTATATTTTTCGTACATGATCCTAGTGAAATTCACAAAATTCACTGAATGAAATGAAATTCAGCAAAATTCACTGAATAAAATATTTTTTTGAACAAATCTGATTCCACTAGGATCATGTACGAAAAAAATAATCGCTTCCCGCCACAGTTTTGACTTTGGTTTGTGGCTGTGCCATTTTGTTCAATTCTGTCATGTGACGAGAATAATATAATAACAACCAACAAGTATTCTTAATATGAATATATTTTCGCAATATTTATCATAATGATATCATAATATGTACAAAACATTATTAATAATACATCAAGTCATCACAGAAAACACACCAAATCCTAAGATCATACACGTACAAGTACGTGTAAATAATTTTATTGTGTTTTCTGTATTCATAAAACATACAATATAAAATGTATATCATATATGATAACGTAATAGAATTTGACAATTATAGATACATTAGGTTCATTCTACGTGTATATTTTAATTCATATGATTTCAGTACTAAAGCACTTATTGTGTACGCATGCACTGGCAACTCACCATTTCCAAGCGGCCAATCATTCTGACAGTCTTAAGGCGACTTCCTTGATTGTATTTAAAGAAAGTGTCCAGCAAGCACAAGATTGTGTTTAGATATGTTAGTAAAATAATTATCGAGCCCAAATCGCGTAATTATATAGAACAAAACATCATACTTATTATAAAAATGAATACAAAACTGCCATCTCTCAACATGCCATTTTTTAAATTCGCGGTGATCGAAAGTCCCGGGATCAATGACGTCATGGTTATTGGTGCTCAAATTTACGCAAGTGCATTGTGTAACTATGACTTCATTGATGCCGGGACTTTCGATTGCCGCGAATTTCAAAAATTGCATGTTGAGAGATGGCAGTGTTTATTCGGTTTTTAAGATAAGTATGATGTTTTGTTCTAAATTACTACGTGATTTGGACGCGATAACTCTTTTTCTAACATATAATGCACAATGTTTTGCTTGCCGGACACCTTCTTTAACAAAACCCAGTCAAACCTCGGGGATTGAGGTTGGAAAATCATTTCATATTTGGTCCATACATCAAGATATGATGAACCATCATTTATGATGGAGATAATAACGGGCTTACTAATGTTTTTCTTCTTTTCCATGCCTCTTTCCCTTTGTCGCATCCTTGACTTTATTTATTCAGCTCATTATACTACGCTTTTATATGAAAGTGTAGTTTTACAGTTAGATTGGGAAACTTCCGCCTTTATTCCGGCAACACAGATAGCTGTTATTGTAAGCTTGGTGCCAAAATAATTGTACAGGTCTTCTCTATCAAACTATTTAATTATTGTCATACTGCAAATGATTTATCTGGGAATACTTGGGACATCCTGTAGTATTCAATATTTTGATTGTATGACAGTACAACAACAATTTCGTATCGTGTTGAAATTGACTTTAGCTGCATGTTATAACTGTTTCTACTAATCAAGGTTTGACCACCAACCAACTCAGGTTATACCATCCAAAACCCACGGGCAGTTCAAAATGGCGGTAAAAAGTCACTTTCTATCTTGATTTTTCATCCGTTTTTATATGCGGTTGTTTCTTAAAAAGTGCAATATTTTTGGTGTGCAAATATATATGATGTTTTAATATTGTGCATTTTTATTATTTGAAGGACTCCAATGGAAATAAGCCCTTTTTAGAGCTTTCTTGGGCTATCCTTGGCATTATATTATTAATATGTTGTGCTAATTGTTGTAATATTTAAGATTTGTATATTGATCTGATGTATTGTATCTCTGTGTCTTGATATGCCAAATAAAACTAAACTAAACTAAATTAGACCAGACAGAAGGACATTGTCTCATCAAGTTCAAAGTTCTTATTGTATGACAGTATATATAACTAATATCATTTCTTATCATTTAGTAGACATGAATGCTGAAATGTGATTGGTTAATGTCCCAATGAATATTTTCCCGTATCTGATGACTGATATGAGCCCGTATTAGTCTAGTAATTTTATCACAGCTCTGATTGGTTACATCAAGGTTTGGATTGATCCATTATCAATTTTAGATGTGGAAAGGGTGGCAGTGTTAGGATGGATGTGGGTTGGGGGTTTTAGGTGAAAGGGGATGTGGGGTTGGCCTGTCTTTTTGTTGGTTCCCGGTATCATTTATGTGGTTCCTAGTGTTATGGGTTCCAAGTTGTTTAAGTTGTGCTCAGTGTATGTTGGGATTCGATGAGCGGTGTGGTGAATGACGGCTCCTTGACTCTGATAGAATATTTAAGACATTATTATCTAAATTGGTTATAGCGTTGTCGAGAGTTTGACAGGGGCCTGTCAGAGTCACTAGTTAATTCTCGGGGGGGGGGGGGGGGGTTTCTATAGAGAATAACACAATTTATCATTGTCTTCTATGGAAAATAACACAAATAAATGCAATATTTGTTGACCTTTAAATTATGTATATTGATTGTTTGTATATATTATCAAAGTGTATCAGATTAATCTCTATTTACTGTTTTGACTTATTATGACTAAATTTAAAATCATGTCTCATTTTTGGGAGCCCTTGGGCTTATTACCATCCAAATTCATAGAGGTACTTTAAGTATAGGATCTAACCATCTTACCAACAATATCACATCAACTTCTTATACATTTTAACCACAACCTAACATGTTGACGGCCATAGCAACCACTGATAAAGCCTGATTGCATGTACTGCCATAGACATGTTTAGAATCTAAACATTTTATCATCTTAGAATGTTTGAATTCTAAACATTGAAGTGATGGACATGTTTCAGTGCTAAACATACTAAATGCCACTAAACATGTATAGCATTTAAGCTTGTGTCAAAAGTCTGGACAAACTGGTGTTTAGCTTAAGTGCTTAGGTACTAAACATATGGCTCATTCCATGAAGTTGGGGCATATTATGTGACATCCAAGTGAAATTTTCAAAATGGATATTTTCCAACTCTTTCTTCTTTTTTAGGTTCTACATTTACCAAAGTCCAATGTAGAACCTTTTTTTTTTAATGTAACATTTGGTGTAAAATAACCGCACATGTTCAACAGTTGGATGACATTTCCAAAAATCCTGATGCTACATGGACACCATTTCCCATTTCCATATCATTTTCTAATAAATTAGCTTAAGATGTGGGCCAAGTTTCTATACCTCAATTAACTACTTGGAACCACAAATACATGAAAAGAAACCAGATTTGTCTAGGTTGAACATAACTTAACGAACAAGACATCGTAGATTAACTGTTTTATGTAAAAACTCATTGAAAAGTGACTCTTTATTTTGCAATTTGTATAATGAATTTAAATAAAGTACATATCAATATTTGTTTGATGTAAAGTACTCTATAAACCATGCACATTGATTACATTACAGTCATAAAGTAAGTATATGAAGTATTATTTACCTGTATAATGTTATAAAATGCACTACCGATGCTACATGGACACCGCGTCTTGTAACATTGTTAATAATAAGACTATTCATACTGTTACAATTATTTGAGTGTGAATGGTTTGTCTACTTGTTCATCATATCAAGTAGATACACAGAGTGAATTGCTTGAAATTTATCTAAACACTGTTCATGTAAAATTTACCTTCTCTGTGTACTTAAGTATTACGATGCTACATGGACACTGTGCCCTAAAATATTTGGAACAGCTTGAACAGGTGCATCTTTTTCAGATCAATAGAGAGGATGTACTATGATGTTAACTTTTTATGTTATAAGCACACGATAAAATTAATAACATGGATTGTAAAACTACAAATTACACAAAAAGATAACCTGCCATGAAGCATAAAACATAATTACCTATGATACACATACACCATTTCTTACAATTACACAATAACAATACACCATTGATCAAAGAAACTTAAGATGTCCACTGAAACAAACTTCATGCAGTGTTGTTCTTAAAGTACCCTTTGTGATCTTAGTCTCTTTGCTCTTTCTGATTGAATCATCCTCTATTATTGATAAAGATGATTGAAAAGTTTGATCACTTAAAAAGTCAGTTTGCAAATATTTTTTTTTAATTGCCATGATGGATTTCTTTGGAAAGGTACTAGTTTTTGAAAATGATGGGTTCCTTGTCTTCATCTCCATAAATTCCAGGACGATAGAACTGTCTTCTGAATTAATGTCAAGAACCTGCAAAGCAAAACAAAATAAACCCTATGGCTTAGTATCTTCATGGAACATTGTGTATTGATATTGGAGTAGATTATTTATTCATGTTGCACTTTTTGTGTTGCAGGAAAATATTTATATTAAAATCATGCTGGAGTATTTTATTTATTATTCATTAAACATGAAAAAGAATAGCAAAGGATAGAGAACTTAAATGATTTACAATTATTTGTTTTATTTATAGTAAATAAAACTAAAATAAGGGAATGTTTATTGTGAATTCAGTGAAATGCTAATGGAAATGGTGTCCATGTAGCATTGTGTATTAATATATTTCATTAGATATACATCTCTCATAATATGCCTTTTTTTCTGTAAAGTTTAGTAAAATGTAGGCAATGTTATTGAATGTTTTGGGTGATGGATAATTTCGAATGGGGTAATTGTTTTAGTCTAATTAGGCAAATTTTATGAAATGCTACATGGACATGGTGTCCATGTAGCATCGTATTGGTAAGCTATATTATTAGCATTAAAAGAGCAAAAACTAATTCATTATTAACTTCAAAGTTTATTAATGATGTGATTCTACAAAAAAATTACAATTTCAACGAACTATAACGATACCCAATGCAAAATATTGCCCATGCTATGCCCGATGCTACATGGACGCCAAATTATTATGGCGTCCGTGACTCAAAATTAATATCATAACATGAAACGAAATTCTGATTCAGTGTTTCCCTTTCAATAAAAATGCATTAATAAATACAGACATAAAAGCAACATTAAGAAATAATTACAATCACACTTACCATTCACAAAACTATCCAATGTTTACATTTTGATGCTACATAAAAGTCCCGATGCTACAACGGGACACCAGCGACTGAAACCTTGATAAAACTAGCCCACATGTGGCAAATTCCAAACAAACCTGATAGCTATCGACCTCTATCCTTACAAAAAGAAATATGGAATGTTTTATTTATCTCCAGGGGGGGTGGGGGGGGGATTCCCACAAATTGCATAGGATGTTTATCACGATGCTACATTTTATGGTTAGGACACCATGCACACGGCACGGTATACTTTTTCATGAATATATGGAATGGTCTTCATGAAATTTATTCTCATTTGCAATAGTTTTCAATTGATAAATGCTCTTAATTTTGGAAAATAATTAAAAAATGTATGATAGAGAACTACCCCCATTCAGCAATGAAAACTCCCGATGCTACACGTGTATATTTTGTGGACACCGTGCGTAGCATCGGAAAGGCAATTTTCATGTTGCTTGGGTGAAAAATCAGTCCAGCGTGACGAGGTGTTTTGGTCAGTAAACTATGAATACATGTATCTTCTATTAATCAAATCGATTTCCAAGCAATTCTATGATAGTTTTGCTTACATAAAACTCATATTAATTGTTGTGTTTTCCATGTCACGTTTTTAGCAAAAATGGTCTTGGACACCACCTCATTTTTTATTTATTTTTTATTCAAGAAAGGGTCGATTTTTAATTTTTTTTCATGGCTCAATACTATAACTTAGTACTGTTTTTGGACACCAAAAAAAAATTGATATACACATAGAGTAAAACAGTTTATAAGCTGCCTAAAGTACCAAATTCTGCTATTTTAACAAATGCCCCAACTTCATGGAATGAGCCATATATATATATATATTAAGATGCTAAACGTGTGTAGCATCAAAATACGCAATTCAACATGTGTCAAAAGTCTGTACAAGACTGAGTTTATTTTTGTGTTTAGGGTCTAAACACGTAATTTACAGTGTACAATGCGTCGTTCGTAATTTCATACACAGATACTTATTTTAGCTGGCTTCCAATATGTCTGAAATGTTAGAGTCATTTTACAGTAAAATAAGTAAGCGCGTTGATAACTGAAAACATTTTTGTTGACAAAGCAACCATTTACAAATCACTATCAGCAAAGAAAAAGTGAATGCGCTTATTAAAATGGTACGATATCGATCACTTCCTGATGGCGGCCAATTCACGTATTGTTTCAAAGGTAAGGTTCCCGGTTGTCGTAAAATGTGCATTTGCGAATAATTGCTGTATAGGAAGGCCCTCTGAACTGCTGTTGGGTGACAGCAACGTTTATCAACAAACGTCGAAGGGACTGTACTGTCGATACATGCTTGAGGGAACAGCATGACAACAACACTGTCCACTATACCTTATTGCCCTTTATAACAGTCTGTTCGCATCATCATCAAAAGTCGTTCCTTTTCTAACCCAGCAAAGCGACCCGGAAGTACTCACCCGTAGCGAAACCGCTTCGCAGTCATAGTTGACCTCGTAATAGCACGATGTAAATGAGCTCTTTTCATGATTATAATCACACATTTCAAACACATTGGCCATGAAATTGTATAGTAAAAAGGCATATTATGCAAATAATATTATCTAATATTTTCTGTGAACTTCATGACATGTTGTATTTTCGGTGCAAATTATTGCAATCCGACAAACCCGAATTCAAGAAAAACTTGAAGAAACTAAAGCCACATTCATGGTAAAAAAGTCGCTTCTGAAGAATTAGACATCAATTTTATCCATCGTATCATAATATTCATAGTCTTTTGTAACTAGAAACATGCTTACAATTTTATAAAATTATTTAGTCCGGTCAAGTGAATGCTTATAAAATAGCTCCTCGAATCTTGTCTCGATCTAAATTCATTTTGTAGCGTCGACGGGTTGTTGATCAAGTGTTTAAATCTCACGATTATATTCAGATTTGCTAGATAGCTCAGATGGTAGAGAGCTCGCTCTGGGAGCGAGAGGTCCGGGGTTCGAAATCGATCCTTCTGCGCTATACAATGTCATATTTATTTTTTTACAGAAAGGCTATTCTGGTCAAAATGAATAAACATTTCACAATTTCATCCCACAAAATGCATGAATTCGGACGTTTTCATTGGAAAAACGGTATTTTTCCCCCAAAATTTCAATAATGAATTCAAACGCGGGCATGAAAATGAAACGCGGGCGTGTTACGGGAGGCTAAAAATCAAGTTGGCGAGGCCTAACGGGGGATCGTAAAGTTTCGTTTTCTGACCGAAAATCGGTGAAAATCAAACTCGGTTTTTCTTATCAAAAAAGAAGTCGGGCATCAATGTTTTTGATATGAAATTAAAGCTTAAGATTCCGTTAGTACGGAAATTGCTCTTAAAATATCGTACGCATTTTAGTCCGGTCAAGTGAATAGATACAAGAAGCAAAATCACGAAAGTTGTTAAATTCTAAAATTAGCGATAAAATCACTGTTTGTGGACCAATTGTGTCAGATTTGGCATCATATTATAGAGAAAATTACGAACAATCCACCTACTTCGCCATCATGGCTGCCAGCTAACCCTACCTCAATTAATTCAGGGAAAACAAACTTCCCTTAATGTTTTAGCGCAAGGTTGACATCCTGAAATCGATCTTTGCGTGGGTTAGAAATCGGCGAGGTCACTCATTAAAAACGATACCTGTGTACTGACTGATAACGCGAGTTTTAAAAGCCCAGGTCAGGATTCGCGCGCATACCGCCGGGCAAAGAACAATGGCAACTGCCGACCGACTGCCCGATGTGACGACACGTGTCACCCCATCTATAATAATAATAATAATAACTGAGATTTATAGAGCGCCTAATAGCAGGGGCCTCAAAGCGCTGTACATTTTAAAAACCAATAAACAAGATATTATACATTAATCATTTAAAAACAAGAAATACTGGCATAATATAAACATGATAAAACATACACAAGCGGAAAAAAATGGCAAGTCCGGTAAAATTCCACACACATATTTACAGAGTGGGAAAATAACACATTAAAATCAAACACTATACGAGTCTTTAAAAAGATGAGTCTTGACACGAGACTTGAATTGAGTTGTCGTAGTTGAACTGCGGATGGCAAGAGGGAGCTGATTCCAGAGTGTTGGTGCTGACATCGAGAAACTTCTTCCATAAGTGACAGATTTCGCGGAAACGGGTTGCAAAAAATGTTGAGACGCTAATCTGAGTAAGCGTGGCGGTTTGTAAGCCCTCACCAGGTCTGTTAAATAGATTGGTGCGAGGCCATTGAGTGTTTTAAATGTGAGTAAGAGCACCTTATACACAATCCTTTGACGAACACGGAGCCAGTGAAGTTCAAACAATACCGGTGTTATGTGATCGTGTTTTTTGCGGCGAGAAACGAATATGTACAAATGCATGAACCAATTTCTCGGTGTTCTCCTTATCGAGGTAACGTCTGAGTTTGCCAATATACCAACAGGAGTTTTTCCAGGCGTATGAAACAAACAGCTGCCTATTGTTGAGATTTGGTTCAGTATAACGCACTCTATACGAGGTATCACATGCAATTAGGCAAGCAGTGAACCTTAAACTGTCAATCATTCGTTGTGAATCAATATTCAGCCATATGACTATTCATTAGTCCGGGTCATCGTGTCACAAGCGTCATCATAATAAACAAATACAGACTTGTTCCAGGCCGTCGTAAAGAGATCTGATTACGATATTCATTAGATGCAAATAACGCCACGCCCCTCCTCTGTCACTGCCAGACGATGCCATCCACAATTTCAAATTCTTATTTTGTTCCACGTTATAATTAATTTCAAATAAACAATTCTGAATGTTTCGTGTCATTTAAAAAATAAATTCTGTCATCATAAAAGCATATCAGTGCCACTCTAAATCACAATCAGCTTTTTGTTACCATTGGTGTACTATTTCTGTGTCACAAATCGTGTTTTGAGCCGATAAAAAGCACCACGTCTCATGTCGTCTGGTTTGCTACGAACATGATAGTGCGCCCCCTAACGAACCGTTACATGTCAATTAACGTATCGGTAGGCGGGCTTGACTTTTTCGAGATACTTGTCCCATAGTTATATAGTCCCTGTTTTAATGTTCTACCTTCTTGTCACTTTTTATACAATCCTTGGTGGGCACTCTACTATACTTAGTATCCTTATAATGTTTTTGAATGTCTATAATAGACTGCGGTATCACCCCTAACAATGACACAGCACCAAGGACTAGGAAGGACCCGGTATAACTACCACTGTTGTCAAATATCCAGCCTGCAAAACAAATCAAATATAACGTTATTTGAATAGGCATTGATTCGGAAAAGGGGGATCAATTAAAATGGGGATTACAAAATAGTTATTTTTTATTATTTGAGCTGCCATCGCAAATGCTAGGGTACTTGAACATAAAGGGGGATATAGCAAATTGATCCTAAAAAGGGAGGATTTTTCGGGGGAACCACAACATTACGTCTAAGGTTCGAACTTTAGGTGAGTGACTTGATTTCGGCCCAATTTTGTCATGGTGTTTACTATAATGTGTCTATATGAACATGTTCATCGCACCAAGGTTGTAGTGTTGATCTCAACACTACAACCGGGTGCTTCCTGGTTATACCGGGTTATACCGGGTTATATCGGGTCCTTCCTGGTTCTTGAGCGGCTCAACAATAAATTCCTATTGAGATATGAAACTTTAAAAGACATATTTGCGATGAGGTAAGTCCAACACTCGATCGTATGAAAAATAATACCTACCTGACAAAAATCCACTAAAGATGGATCCAATGCTATAAGTGACGGTCAACCACATCGTAGCATTTGTCATTTTGTCTTGTTCTATACTCTCTTTAAACAATGTATACACACTGCTCATGCCCATTTCTCGTCCGAACCCAAAAGAGACAGACGACAGTACAAATCCGACGTAAGAGCGGGAACCCGAAAAGACCGGGTCAATCGTTAGCGCTACAAAACAGAGGAAGGACGTGCTGTAAAGGATGTTTTTATCGCAAAATTTCATTTTGATAAATGGGTAGAGTAAGTTGGAGAGAAGACAGCCTATTCCTCCAAAGGTTGCGAGATAAGATGCTAAAGATGGCGAGAAGCCTACCTCCATGGCATGAGGAACCAGAAAGATCAACCAACCGACTAAACAGTAGCCATTGCATACGTTGTATAACAACAGTGATACGAAATTGATATCGTTGAATAAAACGCAGTCGAGATAATTATACATGATATCTGCAAAACCAGTTTTACTCGGCTGGTTTTTTTCTGTATCCCGACTGCTTTCATCTTCGTTGAACGTATCTTGTATTATCGATGTCTGTCTGATAGGTCTAAGTATTGCTCCGCAAAGTATGAGATGCAAAATCAATGCGCCTAGCATCATCATAGTTCCGCGCCATCCGTAGACATCAAGCAAAGTCTGTGTCAGAGGCGGCATAATCATAATACCCAAGGAGAGACCAATCCTTGAAACTGAGATCGCAACGACGTAATATTCATCGAAATAGTTAGCCAGTTCGGCTATCAAAACCGCTTCCGCTCCGATTAAGAAACCTATTTAAAACAAAACATGTGTTACCAAGTGTTGAAAAGGGAGAAGAGAATGATTATTGATACTGCCCCACAAATGCTGAAATACAGGCCAAAGTGGACAAAATATTAAGGGTCCCATGAGGGCCCGCTGTGGGCCCATGATCAATGTTGGCTGGGACCCGTGTGTCAAATAGTTCTGAAGTGCAAGTAATTTTAAAGAACTCTCACAGCTTTTCATGGAACCCTTTTTTCGTATTTTAGGGTTCTATAAGGAACCATTGACTGAGGAAGAACCTTTCATTCGGGGGTTTGGAATTATAACCATTAAAGGTTCCTTGAGTGCAGAAGGTTCTACATCGAACCCCGAGCTTACTCAAAGAACCCTTTCTGAACCATTTTTGCTGAGAGTGTTGTGTGTAGTAACTAAGTTGGGGGTAACTGGGTGTTCCAGTATCGGACAAAACTAGTCAATTCCAGAATCTGGGACCTAAAGTACACTTTTCCATAGGAGGTTTTTTTCAATTACTGTAACGGGAAACCATTCACGTGAAAACGCAATCCCGTTCTCCAGCCCGCCCTCTATTGAGAAGACGCACTCCCGTGACTTGATTCGTCGTCCTGTAACAATTGACAACAGTGCCACACAAAATAGAACGCCCTCAAGCCGAATGATAAATGTATACTATTTTTATATTTTATGAGGTCAAGGAAGGAAAAATAAATAAAAGATAGCATGATAAATAAATGTTAAAAAACCAACAAGGACACTTTTTGTATCTCATTTATGGTGAATAAAAAACTGAACTGAACTGAACTTTCTGTAATTTACCTGTCAATACAGTAGACAACATCAACATATACCATGATGAAACTAGAGATGCAGTTATAAGGCCTACGGCTGCAAATAAGCTGAACGTTATGACGGTGACTCGGGGTGACAGGCGCTTACTCATCGCTCCTCCAATAGGACCTACAGTTTTGATACAGAAAAGTCAAAATAAGGCCACGAAGAAGAATAACCCATTGTTTTACAGGCCCGACCAATCCCTTCTACCGAATTTGCAATTGCAATGTTTTGAATTTTTTGAAATTGTTTGACATCTTTAATGTGAATATTGTTTGAGAAAAAAAATAACGACCGATCCTACCTGAGAGGTCCGTTTGCCCGTAGAACAGGTGGTTTTCTTGGCCTTAAATAACATTGTGGACAACGCAAAGCAACTGAGAAATGCACATCAAATACTAGCTTTGCTGTATAACATTTGCCGAGCATTGGACCTATTTGACCCGCTTACTTTTTCCAATTTAATCTACCAACACAGGGCTCTTGGAAGTATATTTTTGATGGGGGTGCTGTAAATTTGCAAGTCATCACCACTTCGGCGTGGGGTCCGGGGCGAAGCCCTTGGCGGAGGTTCAGGGGAAGAGCAATGGCGCATTCAGGATGGGGGAGGGGGGGGGGGGGGGGGGGGGGGGGTGCAAAAAACACCTGAAGCCATCTTGTTGATCTTAAATATAGAAACGTTGAACCTAATAAAGGCGAAGCGCGCAGAAATTGTGATTTTTACACTTAAAAGGTACGCAGTACGACGTTTTTAACGTCCCCCGCATACTATTAGTATGGTGTGGTTTGAGGCCATTAAAATATTATAACCTATGGTTGCACACCACCAAATACATCTCCCATAGGGTTACACGTGAAATGCACAATTTCAAAATGGATATTTCTCGACGTTATAAGAAACTGGTAACTCGAAATTTGGTTTCAACTTGAAGATGAAAGCCATGACTACTAACTCAACAACTCATATATGGGGGGTAACCGGCATAATTTTGAGCTAGAGCCTTTTTAAAAAGTACGAGTTGAGTTTTCCTGGTCACACGCAATTGTTGATTAAGATTATTGCGTCAGATACCGGTAATGACCTGAACACAAATGTCTCTGTTAAAATATTAAAAAATCATCATTGCATCAATATTTTTGGACCTGAAGAACGCTGATGTGTCTGTCAAAATTCACACTATATTAATTTCGCATAACATGTAGTAAATACCCTAATTTTAAACTGTAATTTACAATAGGTCTCCCGTTTCGGCATAGAAACGTGCCGGTTTTGGACTTTTGCCTCAAAGGGGGTAGGGCCAGACGTTATTTAGTGGTGTGAAACCCTATCATGTTCGCGGAGCGCGTAAAATTTTTGAGTTCATGAACTAAAATGGCCATGAAAAACTGTCCTGAAGGCATAAAAAATATTTTTATTTTACAAGTCAGATTGTTGAGCTCAAATAATGAAATATTGAAATTAATACGCGCGAAGCGCGCAAAAATTGGCATTGCTAACATATAAATGGTCCAGTATAATATCGAGAATATTTGGTATGGTTTGAGGGCCATTATATTGTTAAAACCTGTAGAAAATATGCGCGTGGAGCGCGCAGTGAATTTTTGAGTTTTAACTAAAATGGTCATGGAAAACTGTCCTGAAGACACCTTGTAAAAGCTTAAATAATAAATATTCAAATTAATACGCGCGCGGAGCGAGAACAAAAATTGCATTTCTAACACTAATGGTCCAGATGATAATAACGTCCCCCACATAATAATTATACTTTTTGGTGTTGTTTTTGTATTAAAACTTTGGTCCACTATGATGTTTTTTAACGTCCCCCACATATTTCGAATATTTGGTGGGTCTGAGGGCCAATATAATGTTAAAACCAGCAGAAAATATTTGCGCGGAGCGTGCAAAATTTGGAATTGTTGAACTAAATCGGTCATGGACAACTGTCCTGAAGCCATCTTGTCAAGCTTGAATAATGAAACATTGAAACTAATGTTCGCCAAAATTGATATTTTTAACACTTAAATTGATCCAGTATGACGTTTTTAACGTCACCACTCATAATATTTAGACTATTTTGCATGGTTCTAGGGCCATTATAATGTTAAATTATGTAGAAAATATGCGCGCGGAGCGCGCAACATTTTTCAGTTTTTGAACTAAAATGGTCATGGAAAACTGTCCTGCAATGCCATATTGTTAAGTTGAATAATGAAACAATCAAAATAATGCGCGCGA
Organism: Ophiura sarsii; assembly: GCA_035610835.1. Taxonomy (NCBI): domain Eukaryota; kingdom Metazoa; phylum Echinodermata; class Ophiuroidea; order Amphilepidida; family Ophiuridae; genus Ophiura; species Ophiura sarsii. The sequence goes on from CM069446.1 coordinate 53,754,854, forward strand.
TGTACGCAAAAATTGATATTTCTAACACTATTATTGGTCCAGTATGACGTTTTTAACGTCTCCACATATTATTTGGAATATTTGGTGTGTTTTGAGACCCATCATAATATTGAAACCTGTTGAAAAAGTGAGCGCGAATCGAGCAAAAAACACCCCAGTTTTTATACTAAAATGGTCCAGAAAAGACGTTCCTGAAGCCCTCTTGTTAAGCTTCAATACTGAAACATTGAAACTTAAACGTGCAATGCGCGCAAAAATTGGCATTTTTAACACTAAAAAGGTCTAGTATAACGTTTTTAACGTCCCTCAAATTACAATTATGGGGACATGACCCCGTAACCCCCCCCCCCCATTTGCGCCGCATATGTCCCTACCCTTCTTCCCCCTACCTCCTTCTCTTCCTCCTTCTTCTCCTCTTCCTCCTCTATCTCCTTCTCCTCTATCTCCTTCTCCTCTTCCTCCTTCTCCTCTTCCTCCTTCTCCTTCTTCCTCCTTTTTTAAACTCTTTTTTCAATGAGGGGGAGAGGGGGGGGGGGGGGGTGCGGCATGGCCTGCTGGCAATATTACCAATGTCATGATTTGTGTTGTCTTTTTTAGGATTTTTTCTTCTTTTTTTCTTAGGGAAAAGTGTCCATATATATAGGAGCATGTACGAATTACACCGCCCCCCTCCCTACACACCGTCTCACTGTCAGACGTGATAAATATTTGACTTTGGTCATATTAAATTGTTATGTAGTGTATATGAAAACAAAATCTTAAAATCTTAGGGGGTGCGCACCTTATTATTAGACTGACATTGACACTGTATATTTTTTTCAAAAATCTTAAAATATCGGGGTGCTTAATTACACCCCCCCATACACACCGTCTCACTGTCAGAGGTGAGAAATACATGACTTTGGTCATATTGAATTGTTATGTGTACGTGTATGTAATACCAAAATCTTAAAATCTTAGGGAGTGCTGCGCATCCCTTAACTTATTATTGGACTGACAATGTATATTTTTCAAAAATCTTAAAATCTTAGGGCAGCACCCCCTCTAAAAGACCATGGGGGTGCTGCAGCACCTCAGCACCCCACCTTCCCAGGGGCTTGTACCAACAGTCTTTATATCTACACAGGCACTCTTCAGACCTTGTGTGCTGTGAAGGACCTCTATGGATTTGAATGGGAATCAGCCCAAGGGCTCCCAAATATGACACATGATTTATTTTAAATACATAAACGTTTAAAATCTAAAAAGATGAATCCAACGGAACCAGGAACAAAACACACCAAGGATCAGAAAACTGATACAAGAGGATATCTCGAAAATATAAAGAGTAAAAGCAAGATATACCAACAGGGTGTGGGGAAACAGGTAATAACAAGGGAGAATAACGCGATAAAACAGATAAATAACAAAAAAACAAAAACAAACGGAAATGCACTGGGACAAGCAATGAAAATTGCTGTGCAATAAAACAACAAAGATATATCTGAGACTACTCAGGATATATATGGTAACAATAAAGACCGACGTTTCAAGTGGATATACCACCCTTCATCAGGGACAAAATATAAAAAAACAAAAGTGTTAAGAACTATAAATAAGATAATGAACTAGACAAGTCCACCACTGTAATTATAGCACAATGCCAATAATAGATGTTACCTACTAAGCATCCTAGTTAAGCATCCTAGTTAATACATAAACGTTGATAATATATATATGGGCGATTCCATTGTAACACGCGTTACATTTAAGCGCGCCATTTTTATTCTCCACTCTATTACTGTAAAAGTAATTTGAATGAAGTTTTCATCTTTTGTATTGTAATACCCAAGACTTAAGGCTATATCCTCATGCTAACACCACTATGAAATATTAGCTCATGTTAATGTTAGACCGCTCCGAATATCGGTAACACGTGTTACGAAAAAAGACGCACTAAAAAAAATCCCAACTTTATTTTGCTTGTGTATTTCAACTAACCAACCTACAATCAATTGGTTACTACTGTAAGCAAGTACCTTTATAAGGTTTATAAAACTAGAATAATAACAAGAATTAAAGTTCTCACTTTTTTGGAAAATGCAAAATAGTCGGTAACACGTGTTACGGTAACACGCGTTACACTTTGTCCGGCCATAATTTACTAGCCTTAGATTCTTTATTATCTTTCTAAAGTAAAATTAATTTTGACTTTGGCAATTGAACTAACATATTAACCATAAATAGTGATAAATAACACTTGAAAAATTGAGGTTTTAGCACGTTTTCCTGAATATGAGTTTGGTAACACGCGTTACGACATTTTGATGGCCTATTGTAGAGTGGTGGTTATGAATTTATCTAATTGTTTACTATTTTTAAATAGGGCCTAACTAGTAGAATTAAAATTACAAGTGGCGTAAATTAAAACCAAATCAATAAAGTAAATATTTTCAAAAAAGTGTTGCTCCGGTAACACGTGTTACCATTTTGTGGGTAAGAAAAGTAGAATTTTTTCATAGTAAACATTAGCCAAATGTTGTAACAATTTTTTCCTGAACCTTTGCATGAGCTTTGAACAACATAGAGGTAAAAATAAATCTTTTGGAGCAATTTTCAGTTTTTTTGCTCCGTCACATTTTCATGGAATCGCCCATATATACAAAAAGCTTTGTCATATAATGCACGTTGCGAGGAGCAACCGATTACGTTGACCTTGCACGCTTAAGACTTCAGGTAGTGCTTTCGCAGACGCCCTCTATGTATATATGCCCTCTATGTATATATGTTTTATTTATCACGCGTGCTGCAGGGGGACCGTCATGAGTAAAATACACGTTTACAATATTTGAGAGGGACACTGTTTGACGGAAAATGCTGGTTTCGGCTCAATTACGAACCAGGTTTATCGGTCGATAAACCAGGTTTATCAGCCGATAAACCTGGTTCATCAAAAACCTTGCTTTTCGAATCGATAAACCTGGTTTATCGATTCGAAAAAACAGGTTTATCGAACTCGATTAGCAAGTTTTTCGATAAACCAGGTTTATCAGCCAATAAACCTGGTTCATCAAAAACCTTGCTTATCGAATTCGATAAACCTGGTTTTTAGAATCGATAAACAAGTGCAAAATACCTGCCATAGGTGTGTATATACAAACTCTATGGGGAATGTGGAAAATATATCCTGTTCAATTTAGAATAATTCCTGATCCCCGTATGGTACAAACATGAACTTGGCCTCATTTTAAAGATTGTTTTATATTCTGCTGTCTCTATTTCAACAAAATGCCAAACAGTATGTAACAACTGTTAATCATGAATCTATTGGATTGTCAATGGCTTTCTCCCCATTCGCCACACAGTGAAATTACTACATGTATAACAAAAAGTATTCAACAGATGATAGCAAGAGTACACATTTTTGGAAGCATTCACTTCCCGATATAGTACGTATATCTCAACAACGTAACTCTTGACAACCATTATTTTCCGATGGGTAATTTCATGAGGAACCCAAATATGCACAGTAAATTATGATTGGGATAGGTATACAAATATTATTTAGCTTTGATCAAAATATAAATATTTCTATATTTTTAAATTCCAATAGTTAGATTCCTTGTGAGATTTTCGTTCAGAAAATATATACTTTTTATGGTGATGGTGTAAAATATGCAAAACTGGAAATGCAACGCGAAGGTTGGCGAGTTCAAACACATGGCCATAGCTTTGTATTATCGATCCCTGTCATTTCCTGTTGCAGAATATGCCACGTGTTCATTATGATTATTTACTGGCATTTTAATTAAACAAAATGCCTAAAGTTATCAAATACATTTTACTTTGGGCATGAAAACATCAATAGTGTTTTTCTGCAGTAAAACATGACACGTGTTGATATTATAACATGCTGTCTTTTTAATTAAAACAAAACTCATTATCCAATCATTTCAATGATTTTCCAAACACACACACACCCCCACCACAAAATTTTATTTTCAATCAATAGCGTAAAAAACTCATACGTGATTGAAATTTAACTTTATATCATGAATAGTAAATTGTCAGTATCTCAATTTTGATGGACATCAGTCTTTCCTTCTAAGTCGAGTTACGTTTAGGGTGAGTATATTTTCTTATCGATTATGAGTGGCCTAGAACTATTATAGCATAGAACTACAATTCAAGAAATAACTGTTGGACCACTTTGAGGACATCGTGTAAATCCACCCTGTCCCCCATTCAATGTTGTTTGGAACCGTTTGATCACCACGGTCGTTGGGACCCTCAATTGATTTGTGGGGGCGGGGAGGGATATCAGTTAGTAGATAGCTCAAGCTCTCCACACAAGTTTGTTGCAAAATCAGCGCTTGAAAATAGTCCCTTAAAGTGGGATATTAGCAAAAAAATGGACTATGTGGTCCAACACCAATTTTCCTCAATCAATGGTGGGGGAACTGCCAAGGCTTCTGATAATATGACTCGGATCAACATTGCCTCCGGGGAGAGGGGTGGGTTTTTCCTGCAATTAGGACAAAGTGTGCCAACCTTTATTCCTTGATTGTAGCTTCCACTGTACTATAATGCCCTTACTATCGAACCACCTTTTAATAACATTTCATTTTCTAATAATGATTGAAAACGTAATTATATTGTTTTTAGCATAAACCGTGCCGTGCAGATGTTCACTTCATGTTAATTTGTCAAATATACGAGGAGGAAAAACATGAAATTAATATAAATCATATTATTATATTGCGTGGAGGTCATTTACCTTTAAAGAAAACCATTGGTGTCCTCAGGAATGCCAAAAGTTATTTCATTTTTACTCTTTCTTTTTTTTTCTCCTCTTTTCCCCTCTTTTGATCTTGCTTTCCTCCTTTTTCCCCATTTATTTTTCTTCTCAAAAGGCATTATTTCCTTAATTTTAACTGTCTCTTCTTAGGAGCGGTTTTGCCTGCTCCCGCACTTTGTTAACTATAGATGGTTTAAAAGCTCAAACAGGGGGAGTCTGAGAAGGAAGTGCCCCCTCAGAATTAGAATTCATTTCAATTTTCGAACTCATTTGGTGCGATCTGGTGTATACTTTTGACCACAATTTTATCGAAAAGCCACCTCTTCATTTCCAATAAATATTTTGTTTTTATCGATGCAAGAAAGAAGTTGCGCATATATTTTCTCGATTTAAGTATAGATTGTTTAAAAGCTCGAAAATTGTTCAAACCCATTTGGTGCGATTTGTTTTGTACTTTTGAGGATGGAGACCACATCCAGCCCCGACCACATGCCACTGGTAAAAAGATGTGTGAGTCCTGACTCGCTCCAGATTAAGGGGGGGGGGGGGGGGGGGGGGGGGTCAAAAAAGTGTCGGGTCTAGTAATCAAGAAGGGGGGGGGGGGGGTTGTCAAACAAAATTATGTATAGCGAAGGGGGGGGGGGGGTTCAAAAAGCTTTGATGTACCAAAAATAACATTTTCAACCACCCCCCATCCACCAAAGTTTTTATGAAATCTCCCTAGCTATCGGACATTTACAAAAACTAAGCATGCTAAGTAGCTAGACAATTTTAACAAAGTCCCTGTGGGCAGAGAGCTATGGGGAAGAAATACCTTGAATATTCGTGAACGAGTTCGGCGCTCATGTTCAGCATGGTTCGGCTACGCCTTTGCCTTTAACCGCTCAATATATTTCTTGAGCGGTATATAAGATATACGAGATGGTTTAAAACTTTAACAACGGCCGTCTGCAAAGCAGGAAAACAAAAACGTGCCGGTTACCCTAGTGCGTGAGCAACTCAGAATTATTTAGACAAGCAAAACAATTCTTTTATTATTTTACAAGGTTTCCATAGCAACCAAAATATGTCAAAACATGATTTTTAAATCAAAACACATCGATGTCAAAACATAATCTTTAAATCCAAACATATCGAAAATAACAAAATCAAACATGTCAGGTTGCTGCAGAGTTTTGGTGCCAATCGGTAAAAAATAGTATTTATACCATTACCATGTAGACCTCTTTTTGCACCAAAATGCATTATTTTACATAGTTTCCGTAGCAACCAAAATATGTCAAAACATGATCACAAATCGAAAATGTCGATCATCAAACAAGTCAGGTTTCTGCAAAGTTTTGGTGCCAAACGGTAAAAAATTAACCATGTATGCCTATTTTCCCCGAAAATGCATTATTTAACAAGGTTTCCGTAGCTAACCAATTGATGTCAAAACATGATTTTTAAATCAAAACACATCGAAAATGTCAATCATCAAACAAGTCAGGTTGTTGCAAAGTTTTGGTGCCAAACGGTAAAAGATAAACCATGTAGACCTATTTCCCCCCCGAAAATGCATTATTTTACAAGGTTTCCATAGCAACCAATAAATGTCAAAACATGATTTTTAAATTAAAACACATCGAAAATGTCGATCATCTAACAAGTCAGGTTGCTGCAAAGTTTTGGTGCCAATCGGAAAAAATAAACCATGTAGACCTATTTTCCCCGAAAATGCATTATTTTACAAGGTTTCCATGACAACTAATCGTTATCTCCTTTTAAGTAACATATTTTGTAATGATTCTCAAGAAAAAAATAATTACATAACTATTTGTAGATTTTCACCATGATAGCTCTATTACTTATCGATTTACACAATTCTTAATTCACCCTTATTTTCAGGTTAATCACCTAACTCAAATTTACGAAACTCAAATAATAATAGGACCAAAAATGTTTAAATATTCTAACTCGGCAAAACAAAATGATTCAAACAATTCTGGGCCAGGACATTTACGCCACTTCAAGTCCATTCCATGTCCTTACTATCGGCTTGCCCGCTACTGGTGGATACTCACATGGCCAGTACATGTCGCTGCATGTGCTGGTCCAGTACTGCTGGGCTGGCAAATGCACACTAGCGTATCTGGGGTCTTTTCCAGGGGGGGGGGGGCAAAGGATATTTCCCCGTTGAACACCAGTTCGAGCCTATTGAGTAAAAAGATTGTGCAACTGAGTTGTTTATTCCAGCGAATGACGTTGTATCCTAATCTGACCATTATGCAAAAAAAAAAACCATCAAGATTTCAATGTTTTTGTATGCAAAAACATCATCATGATTTCAATATTGGTATTTTTTGACGAATTGCTGGTGTAACCTTAACGGAGCATATTTTCTCTGTAATCTGCTGTCCTATATATTATTGTAGGATAATGATTACTGTCACTGCTGTGAAAGGTAGAGCTATTATTCCTAGGTTTGGTTCTCATAGTGTGTGGCCTCTGAATAGGCTAAGTACAATGCGTATCAGTGAAGGTCAAGTTTAGGTTTTGCAGGGAATGAATTTTCGTTTGTTGTAACTCAAAGGAACCATGGATGATTTCGGATATCTAGGTGGTTTTGGTCAACTCTTGAAAGTCAAGTTTGGTATAAACATAAACTGGATTCAAATGGCAAAACCTACTCAGCCTGTTCTCAGCAAGCAAAGTTGGAATGTTTAGGCTCCTGCGCTAGGCGTCTTTCTCCGAAACGAGCTAATATACTTTTCCCGTTGTAATGATATAAACAATATTGTTCGGATGTCACCTAGCTATAACAAAATGAAATCACATTGAGCATGTTGAGCATGATACAATATGTTTGCAATAAATTAACTACTTATCTTACATGTAAGTGCGCCAAAACCAGGCATCAGTGAAATACTAAGGCCAATGAGCCACGTATCCGTAACCAACTGCTGACGAAGGGATGGTAGTAACACGCCAAGGGCTTTGACAACTCCTGTCTCGAGAAAGAACGCGAGAAAAACTCCCATCATCACTATCCATGCCCAGCCTTTATCTCTATTAACGAGGTGCATACTAAAAACAGTCTGACATAAGAATGGCAATGCACTAGGATTGCATTGACGTTATGAGTGCACACCACCAAATAATATTTTGCATTCTGGCAATACCCGGTAGTTTTTGAAATTATGTGCTCTAAATGTACCTAAATGTTTTATAATTCGGCATTTGTAAGTTATTTCCACCATATTAGGCCCACAATCGCTAGCTTCTTCTTGACTAGTATTATTTTAAACGATTTCACTCTTTCCACCAATTTAGAGCTATAATCCCGGATTTTAGAATCCATGCAGCCTGTCATACCTATTAAGCTAGACACCATTGGCCCGTAGCGAGAAAGGAAATGCAGGTCAACCCACACAAAGGTTATTGTTTTAAAGCAGAAGACATCTTGATAATTCCGGGCAAATTGCTAAAAACGTTAACCCGTGTAAGGGTTCTGATTCTGGAAACATATTGCCGAATTAGGCAATATTGCTTTTTTTTTTGCCATTGGTTATTTCTATGAAATTAAAATCTACTTCTGCATGTTCATTAATGTGGTTACTAAATTGTAAGTCAAGATCATAACCACTTATCATAATATTACATAAATTGCAAAATATGTGGTATTTATTTACGCGACTTCAGCCTGCAATATTATCGCGAAATTAAATAGAACGCAAAATTAAGTATTGTTTTGCTTCTGGCGTCTTTAATTTAAGATAGGGATTCACGTTTTTTGATTAATTATGTTCAGAAAATAAGTGTCTAAGTTATTACCAAACATGTGCAATTGGGTATGTAGGCATTGTTGTCATACTTAGACTTTGCATGCTGTAAGCTTTAGAATGACCGTTTCGTCGGTGTTATCATGAAGAACTCTATAATGGTGTAATGCATAGCATGATTCGAATGGCTTGTCTAGCGTGTTCTGAGTAAGTTTAAAACTGTTGGTAGTAGTCCCACATGAATCTTGAAGATATAGCGAATTGTTCATCTCTATTTGATTGCAACTGTAATGTAATTACTGTGCACATCTAAAACGTGACGCTTTATGAAAAACCATGACAATCCCGTAAATCCCGTATTGGTATGCGTTAAAGTTGTAAACTTGTGTTTGGGTCATTGCGTGACGCGTGCTAGATGTGATCTTGGAAATAATACTAGTAACTGCCGGTTTGTAATTGTCAAAATAATAAATCCATTTTGATAAGTGATTGAAAGTGATTGAATATTCATTTTTTCTCTAATTCTACACACATTTTAGAATTCATCCAGTTTTTTTTATTTCTTGTAATAAGGAAGAACATTTTATGAGCACTTGAAAAAAACTTTTTTAAGGTTTGATTATATAAAAACCACTTGTCGATACGGATATGAGGTAAACGGGGTTTAACCAGGTAATTAATATTTTTTTGAAACTCATTTATGGATGGTCTACTGAGAAGGCTCATAATTAATAGGAAATGAACAAAATTCATTCTGACATATTTGAAGTGTTTTATGGTATTCTAATATAAAATAGGCTAGGAAAGCATTGACCCAGATTTCGGTAAGGATTTTCCTGAGAGATTCGAGGATCAACAAGATTTATTGAAGTCAGTTTTAGATAGACAATTCACATTTTGCAAAGTTTAGTAATAAGTGTTGTTGTTTTTTCTTTCAAATTTATTTTCACTCATTATTTACATTACATATATTCACAAAACTATGTTTGCATCACATAACCAAATCATACAGCGTAACAATTTTTTTTAAAGATTGGTACATTCAAAAACATCTATAATTGTAATCGAGTGATACTGGCAAATTTCATATGCCAGTATCATGCAATAATGGTAAACTAGTATCTTGGACCTTAAGTACACTTTCCCGAAAATACTTCAGAAATTCAAATCTATTCGAAAGATTAATTTGAAAAATCCTTCTTATAGTCGTCGTCAGAATACTTCGGCACTTTTTTCTGTGACACTGCGTACAGCGTAAACACGGAAGTGCGTTGTAGAACAGCGTCACAACAACGTTATCTTTGAGCAGTTCGACGCGTTGCGGCCCCTGTAATCCGATTGGCCGCGATTGTATCTATGGGTCATGAATGTCCCCGCCCACACGCTCATTAACTAGACGCGCGCATTGGCGGTTTTAAAAAGTGCTGAAGTATTCTGACGACGACTATAGTACCAAGTTTAATGTGTATACCTTACTGACGGATGTGTCACGGATACTGAAACACCGGCATGAGAAACCAGATTAACATGCACGACACAGTGACAGGTGTGTGACGAATGTAGCGTTTACATGTTGACGTATCACTTTACAATAATTCATCTCCTTTAATAGCAAATAACTCTCCATATGATATGTGTTTGAAGATACTTTATAGACAATAGTTTTGCGGCGGAAAATGTTTGCGATACATTATAAATTACTAATAAATTTACTTAACAACTTGAATAGAAATAAATAAATAACTAAATAAAAAAGCAAAATCAATCCATCAATGGTTTTCATATTCGAAAACCTTAAAATGATTTAATTTGTCAATGTTCTTCTCTGGCCTCTTCTTTACTTATCGGCATACTCTTTAATTGCGTTCTTTACTTATCGGCATACTCTTTAATTGCGTTCTTTACTTATCGGCATACTCTTTAATTGCGTTCTTTACTTATCGGCATACTCTTTAATTGCGTTCTTTTCAGCAACATAAAATCTGTCGGCATCCATCATCCGTCAATATTGAATACAGCCTATGATATGTATGCTGCAACCTATTGCCGGTACTGGAAAGTTCACACCAGCACCGGTTACCCCATATGATTTCAACATGTCTCCACTATTCATACAGGTGCATGCTGCAGGGTCACCCCAGTAACGGGAAATTTACTGTAGTGCCCGTCATCCTGTACACTTGTACCATGTCTCCATACAGTCTTGGCACACGTAAACTTTGCAAAATGACGCCAATACTGAATACTGAGAAGTTGACATTCGTCCCCTGTATGGTTTTAACTTGTTTTCATTTTCCGCAAACGCAATTGCTTAAAATTTGATTATACGTAAAAAAAATCAAATTCAAGGCTTGATCAATCTTAAACAATAAATATTGGATATCCTACATTCTTAAACAGTAAATGTTGGATATCCTACATTCTTAAACTATTGTGTCAGTGTTATTATGGTTTATTCCGTTGTAGAAGCTATAACGGAATAAATCTAATCTGTAACACAGGCACATTGACCCGATGATACTTATTTCCTTTAAAAGTATAACGCAGACTAAGTATGTAATCTGTGTAATTTCAAAACAAGTTTGTAAAAACAGTGTGCATCTGGATACAAATGTTATTCAACAACTCCCCCATACCTTAAATACAGTAACAATGTGCAAATGTGTTCATATGCAAATTACTAGGATAACGAACGTTATTTGGAAACAACAAATGCATTATGCATCGATGCAAAATTGTAAACAAACAAAAATGTTCGCAATTTGTTTTCATTTTTTCGGCGTATAAATGCATTTTGCCATGCAATCCTTAAAGTTAGCAAACAGCTTTATATACCGAAATGTAGCTATATCCATGAGGAACATATTTTTGGCGAGGGCCATATGTCACGGCTGACTCCTAAAGCCACAATTTTAGTCCGAACGGTTGCTACCTGAGCACAAGAGAATCGCCGTTTTGCATAATCGCGGTAAAATGTGTTCGCTTTCATCTTTATGTACCGTATCACTATTGAAATGGAGGGGTGTGTTTTGATTTGATACATATATTCTATAAAAAATGTGTCGTGTAAATTAAACGCATTCTTGATTTATTTTTTCTCTGAATGTTAAAGGTGATGTGTGAATAAAATGCTACTTACAAGATATCTTAAATTTCAAAATTTCTTGCGAAATAATTTGTCTTCTCTATGTTTACTTTTTGTAACCCAGTCCATTCATAAGTTCCCTCGCCCATTTACGGGTAAACGGACGATGTCAAAATAAGGGCCTAATTATAATAAAACGTAAACATTTTTTCCGGTTTTTAAAGAGCAGCTATTTTTTTATGTCTAATTAAGCCTATTAAAGCAAGTTTTTTACTTGTTTTCATCAATTATCCAAAACGATATTCATATTTGAATGATGTAAAAGTTAGGTCGTTGTTACACGGGGATCAACAAGGTCTAAGTCGGGTTTATTTTGCGAAAGCTCCTTTCGCAAAATAAACGTAAACCCGTCTTACTGTTGTCGATTCAAGATAAACAACTCCGAAATTTTATTGAACCCTAACTAAAACATGGACATTTGCGAAAGAGCTGTAATGACATAGTGTATGCATCAAAATAATGGAGCAATTTCAAATCATTAAACCTTAACACAAATACACGTTATCATATTAACTTATATTCCCATATGGATGGGGGAAGTTAGATGACAGACTGCATTCTTGGAAGCATAGGAATGGCTATGACAACTGATTTTTTGCTGAGAAGAAAGCGTTGACGTTGTTTCTGCACAACAGCTTTCATGTTCTTGCTGATATTGCTTAGCAGTGAGATAGGACGGTACTTTGTTGGGTCAGCCTTGGAACATCTCTTGTGGATTAGAGTGACAGATGCTGTTTTCCATTGATTAGGAAACACACCATGAGTGAAGCAGAGATCAAAAAGCCTGCAGAGTGGACTGGCAAGTTCAGCACAGCATTCTTTGAGTACCTTGGTTGGAATCAGGTCTGGTCCAGTAGCTTTATCTGGATTGAGATGTTGTAATAGTTTTCGAACATCCTTGGGCTTAAAAACTATTTTGTCAAAGGATTTTGTTGTTGAAGGATGGACATTTGGGACCTGGTCTTCAGCACCTTGGAGTCTACATTTGTCTGCAAATGTCTAACAAAAAGCTTGTTAAATCACTGGGATGTAATATACACTCTTATAATATCTATTTTGGATAATCATACACTCATGTGGACTATTTGTTTTGTGGCCATCTTGGATTTAAAGTATGTTATTACAATGCAAATATACTGGATATGAGTTACTAGTGATCTAATACATACATCCAAAGTAAAAACTTTACTTCCATCATATATTTAGGTTGATATTATCCCATTTTATGCAATTTGATAATTTTTGCAGCCAACCTTTTCACGTTTTGCTCAATATTTTTGTGCTCAGACAAACAATTTGGTATGGTTGTCAGCTTAATTGAAGCAATTTGAATTTTTGATCCCCAGTATGGCGGCCATATTGGAATTCCAAAAAGGCCCCAATTTTGGCATCCATCAAAAATCAAAAGAGTATGGTATGAGCATAGATCCTTGAGAAGAAAATTCTCAAGGATCTATGGTATGAGCAACATATTGGCCAAATTCGGTGCTTTTAGAAGAATGTGAACCAAACCATGACCAAACCTTCCCTGTGATGCCGTTGAGCGCCCTAACAGCCCCAATTATGATTGCTTAATCGCGTGTCGCAACTGTTATAGAGTGCGCTATGTTATGGGCCACATCTAAACAATGCACAGCATTAGGGGGGAGGGGGGAGGGGGGGGGGGGGGGTACCGCTCCATTTTGTCCCGAAGCAATGGTTATGACGTCATATTTCTGTCGATTTTCAGAACTCTTGTATTGGATTTACGTGCAAAATATATGCCCTCGGCATCATACTTTCCCAGGTGTGCAGTTCATTTTAAATTTCAGATTTTCTAAAATGGATGGTTTTATAACCAATTCGAGAAAGAAAATCGAACTGCACACCTCAGAATTGCTAAAAAATGCTTAAAACAAGTCCACTTGTTGTGCCTTTGAACAGAATGTCTGCCGGGAATGTAGAATTTATACACAGCGCATTAACCCATGACCCCGGTGCATGTTCGCTGCGTATAAACAGATTGTAACATGAATAATGCAACACGTCACGTCATCCGTCACGACACATCGTATGGTTCAGTCGAGCAGTGATTGGGTATGGTGTATAAGTCTCAAGTATGCAAATGAGGATAATGAGATTTATTTCGTTGTTGAGTACTGGGTAGATGTGTGGTAGAGCATGATATTGTATCCAGTGAGCTCATTTGCATACCAATGATTGTGGACCGTATAAATGACGCCGTTTTTTATGTTCGAAAATGTCAACGTTTTTTACCGTTCTTTCAAAAATAAGGAGTATAATAACATTACAAACACATTTTGTGCGAGAGAAACACACAAATTTGGCAAAAATGGCACAATAAAAATCCGTTCGTTATAAATAAATGGATATGGATAATTAATAAAACTATCATCGTCGATCTCTGTGGCGTGCATACGTTGGCCGTGTGGTTGGTAATCTACAATCACGGGTTCGATTCCCGAATAATTCTTGTTTTCCTTTTATTTTTCTATTTTTTAAACTTGATGGTAGATTAATGTAACATCATTATTCTGTCAATTTTTATAAATTATAAAGGCCGCCCATGCGTTTATAGTTTTCTATTTATTTATTTATCTATCATTTAACTCTTGATTTATTTAACTTTGTATCTAAATAAACAATTAAAATACGTAAACGATTATATTATTGCTCGATAAATAAGTGATTTAACTTGAGTTCAGTTTGATAATGATAGCAAAACCTGTTGTAAAAACATTTTACCAATGTGCCCAACAATTTCTCCTTTGCACACTTTGTTTATACATTCAGAGATGTCACTTTTAGCTTGTTATAGCATGGAATTACGAGACACGGAATACCATCGACAAGACCCTGTTATATAACTCAATTATATTGCCAATGGCGGTACCTCCTCTACACACAAGCATTGACAGACATTGAATGACTTGCCCATTATGTACGCACATCGGGCTATTCCTTTGACCAAGCATCATCTTTACCGGTTATGTTGCCATATTGACTATTACTACTCCCACGGACGCATGGTTGCCAGTTATATTTTTCTTCCAAACCAAATACGATATTGGGTCAGTTTGTTGTCAAAAACGGGTGTACAAAACTCATTTGTAGGAGAAATCCGCTATAAACCGCATGGTCTAACCTACATATTTGGGTAGATAAGTTGATGAAATCTGCTAATTTGTAAATACAAATAGCGGCCAAAAGTGCGCATTCTCAAAATTGGCTGAAAATCTAGACCTGTTTTCTAGGTCATCTATGCACATTTTAGGAAATTATTGGATTCAAGAAGTAATAAAAAACTGAGTGAAATAGTTTCTATAAAACTTCACAAATAGTGTTTACATCAATCGCATCGGTGAATGTGTGTATTAATTCAATAACTTTAAAATAATTAGCAATATTTTAAACTTTCATCGTTGCTTCTGGTATCAAACTGTTTTTATGCATCCCCAGCTTGCATTAGGTATGCAAACGACTATCAATACCGAAATTATAACTACCGCGGTTTTTTGAAACATGCTACTCATATATACATGCGTGAACGGAACGAACATAATCAGCTCAACACGACATTTCAATAGAGATGATTCATTGTTGAAGATGTATTGTAACAGGCAGTGACGCGCGGTGACCTGTAGAATTTGTTCACAGCGCGGCCCTTTAAATTTTGCCGGTAAAGGTGATAGGTACCTTGATGTTGGGGGGGGGGGGGGGGGGGGGGGGGGGGGGGGGGGGCTCGATGGTATTCCGTGTCTCGTAATTCCATGGTTATAGCTAGGCTAATAATATACAATTGTAAGCAAGTTTGTGACCTCTTTGATTTTAGGCTGGTAACACAATCCCACAGTGCATTTCGTTAAAACAGTGTAAATTATTTTTTCAACGATACGTGATAACCACGATCGTTTTCGCAAAATATCACAAAATGGCGCGGTACCCCTCTCCTAGCACAGAATGTGAGATTAAATCACCTGGCACCTGTACAGAGACCCTATAACTATGGGACAATGGGACAAGTATCTCGGAGGCAAAGTCCCCCGTTTACTATGCTTAAATTGACGGATGATGATCTTAGAGGGAGCGCACTATCATGGTAGTAACAAACCAGACGACCTAAGACACGGTGGATTTTATCGGCTCAAAATATGATTTGTGGCACAGAAATAGTACATCAATGGTCAAAAAAAGCTAATTGTGATTTAGAGGTAAACTTATTTGCTTTGATGATAGCAGAATTTAGTTCTTATATGATAGGGTGTTACATCACCCTGACCTGTAACAAATTGGTGGATATGAATATCTGGGTCTATTGTATTGAGTGTGTGGATCTTGAGAGTTATTAATGTGTACCGGATTACACCCATAGTTTGTATTCATATGATTCATGCTGTACAATAAAAATATAAAAAGCATTTTTAAAAAGCACACACAAAATGTGTTAGATAAGTTCTATGGTATACACTGCGATCTTCCACTGGTTCGGGTTTTGTGTTTGCAGAAGGCATGGAATTAGTATAGGGAGAAGGAATAACAACGAGAAAACCTAATCCGATTATCTATTCAACTTAACATAGGATTGAACATTGCTACGTACCCTATAGTTTCACACCACTAAATAACGTCTGGCCCTACCCCTTTGAGGCAATAGTCCAAAACCGTCCCGTTTCTCTGCCGAAACAGGAGACCTATTGTAAATTACAGTTTAAAATTAGGGTATTTACTACATGTTATGGCAAAATTAATATAGTGTGAATTTTGACAGACACATCAGCGTTCTTCAGGTCCAAAAAAATTGATGCAATGATGATTTTTTAATATTTTAACAGAGACATTTGTGTTCAGGTCATTTCCGGTATCTGACGCCATCATCCATTGAGTTTGTACAGGCGGCACTCCTTCCGGCGGCACCCCTTCCGGCACCACCCCTGGTCCCCCAACTTCAAACAGCTGTAGCTTCACTTCTGTATTAGCTATACCAATCTCATTTTGCAGGCAGATAGCTTATTATTAGGGCTTTCAAAATTTGTTGAGATAGCTTTTGTGGTTTTAATAATATTTAAGGAATATGACAGCATAAAACTAAAAAGTGTAACAGCACCACCCTATTGGGAGTCGAGTTCATAACGCGTGACCATATACTGGTTTGCACCGGTGGTTTTTTTATTCGTTGAATTTTGGATTCTTTCAACAAAACTTATCATGCTTATCGCAATCCCTTAACACAATCCCATAAACAAACAGTTCATAATATTGTTGACAAAAACCGGTAACAACACATAGTATACATGTACGTTATTGTAGGCCTATAACGTTGGATTTCATGGACAAAGATTCCCGTTTCTGTTTCATGTCCGGGGTTTCATGTCAGTCAATAGTCATCAATGTAAAGTTACAGATGTTGCCGGTTGACTCTTTTCACGCCTATCGAGTGTAAACTGTGTACTAATTCGTTTACGTCACTTGTACAGCGTGCGCGTGCTGACAAACAAACAAAGTAAAAGTAGAACTAAAATAGCATCACGTCACGTCACAGGAGGACGGAGGAGGACAGTTAAGTCAAATATAATCAAGTATGCGTCATCTTTGCACCCTATTAGTGAGAATTTTACGTTTCTCTCCGAAATTGTGCACACATAAAAAAACGAGAATACCAAATACGACACTTCCATCCATTTTCAAATATTATATCACAAGAATTTGTAAAACAACATGGACACCCTTGGTCTTTATTGGAAGTTTTATGCACAGGAAAAAAAACACCTCTGAAACCTGGGACGAATATAAGGGGGTGTACCCCTGCCAGAAATCCTGCCACCCCCATATACGCTACTGCAGTATTATAGTTGATAAACAGAATTCTAAACAAACAGACCTTGCATAATAAAACCTCAGACTACATATACATGTCCACGACTTAATATAGATCGACCATTGGGCGCCAACACGATTCATCTAGCAACATTGCAAAGAAACGTAGACCTGGGGGATTTCAGATGACAGCGTACCTAGTATTCACGAGAATTCTAAGCAGACAGACCTTGCATATATTAATAAAACCACAGACTGCCCATGTCCATGACTTATAGATCATTGGGCGCCAACACGATTTGTCTGGCAACATTGCAAACACAATTACTGGACCTGGGGGATTTCAGGAGACAGTGTACCTAGTATTCACGATTTACACCAACTTAGGCGTGCTAAACGTGATCGATAGTTATTGATTCAAAAGTAGATATGCAGTCGCTCCAGGTCGACCCAAATCGCTTCAGTTATGCAGCTGATCTTATCATCTGGTTCCTTTAGAAATGCTTCCAGGTTGCCAGCTTTTGGACTTTTAAGTCCAAAAGCTGGCAAAGGCCCAATGGGCAGGTATTGTGCCCATTTTGTGACTTGGGAACTTGCAACTGATGGTACTCTCATTACCACAATCTTGCTGGCGATGCTACTACAGTCAGGTGTTTCACCTAGTGTATGGTATTCTGATTTCCTCAACAGGTAAGGGTCTTGATACTTTCTACTATTATTACGGCCGAGTGCACCAATGACGGGTAGCTGAAGAATAGCGCTACCTCGCTAGTAACTGAGGCGTAACCCAAAATTTTGAGAGCGCCAATGCGGGGTAAGCTACTAGGCTAGTAACTGGCGGGTAATTTACGCTAAATGTTATACCTGACCGGACCCAAGAGTAAGTTGGGGCATAACGTTTTATGCCACAAGTCAGTCGATTCTAGCAGTAGCGTAAATTTGTTGTGAACATTGGAGGGGATGATTCGCTAATGCTGAAGGGCCAATTGCGCTTGCATGCCCAGGGGTGTCTATTTGAAGTGGAATGTGACCCCTCATAAGCTGAAAGATTTTTATATTTTTGAAAATCCATTCATGCAATTTTGTGATTTTTTTAGTCAAAATTTAGATCAACTCCTTTTGCCCATTTAAACACTAATCGCACCGACTTTGGGTCATATTTTGACCAAAATGTACTATTTGTCCAAGATCTTAAATAATGACAAAATACATAAACTTATTATTGTTTTTATTAATTAAAAATTGATAAAGCCAAGTTTCAACATTATTGTGAGTGGAAGGGTAGAACTAGAAGAACGAAATAAAAAAAGCATATCGTACCGTGCGTGGTCTGGGAATCGAACCGGGGTTCCGCGGTTAACAAGCGAAGGACAAGGTGTCCACGCCACAGAAGTATTTGTGTTAAGAGATGTGTTATAAATGGTATATAATTGTATCCATCGGGTGCTTGTGTTTGTCATTAAAATTGTGCTTTTTGGTGAAATGTTTGTATGTGCCCCTCGCCCAAAATATGTTTGTAATGTCATGATAGTCCTTATTTTTGAAAAAGCGGTAAACAAACTTCGAATTTTTTAGACATAAAATGGCATCATTTTTTCCGGATCGCAGGCCGACTCCACGTGATTCTTGATTTACACTCACCTATGACCTAGCGAGTGACGACACGTTTTTAATATTACAGAGGACCATTCACGCCAGAGTTTTACAATAAACTATAGGTTAACACTTTGCATATGCGCCAATTAATTTTGTAAGGGGACGATGCTAATTAATGTGGATATTTACCTCGCTAGTTGCTATTCTGATGTTACTCGCCAGTTATGCTCTAAGAATTACATCGTTAGTAAATTATGCTACAGTTAGAGCATAACTGCTAGGGAGGTAGCTTACCTCCCTATTAAGTTACCCGTCATTGGTGCACTCGGCCGTTTATGTTATATGTATCTAATTGATGATTTTACTTGAGTATCAGAGAATTGGTTTACGTGTTATTTACCATATTTTGTCACTAGCATGATGTCAAAGTACAGTAGTCATGTACTCGAATCGAACAACAAGACAAAGGAAACTTGTTGATTTTAAACTTCTTCTGATACATTGTGATAAGATGATATCTTTAATATTTAAGATTACTTTTAATTATGTTATAGTATTTCTTGTAATATTTTAAGAAAAAGGAATATTGTAAGTTTAGTTAAATGAACAGCTTGTATCGGTTGTATGTAGCAATATAAATTGAGATACCACGTATCGTATCTGCATTAATTAAGGCCCGGCATTGAGAAGAATTGAATTTCTTAACGAGTACTGTGTGGTACTGTAGTTTGTGCTACTACCAAACCACTGAGGACGACCCATGCATATAGTTCAGCATCAATGGGCCGTAGCACGTGCCTGCGCTGTGTGACTCGAACTAAATCTAAAAAGGAATTTGCCCTTTGGTAATCTTAAGTAGGTTAAAAAAGCTTAAGTTTCGCAAACACACTATACAGGGTGTATAAAAAAAAACCGCAACACTTTTTGTCGCAAGCTCTCTGATTACGGCAAATCACAAATCACTCTGACATTTATATATTCTGTTAGGTGTACTTATTGGCTATCACATAGTCAAATTACAGCGATATCGGTTATTGATTCGCTGAGATATCAACGATACACGTAGACAAGTGCAAAACACGTTTTACATCGTTTATCCTGTATGACTGATTTTCTGGTCAGGTGAATATTAACAAGACATTTTAATAACACATTGTACTTCAATAATTGGAATCAAACTCATCATTCTGAGAAGAAAATGTCACGTTAAAGGTATCAAATGTCTGGCTATTACAGTATCACATTAATATTAATTAAATCTGGCAATAAATTAGTTGCTAGTTAATGACACAACTTGAAAATCCAGATTACAAAGTCTGTTTGCAAATCCTCTCTTTTTCTCTCGTTAGTTAATGTCATAATAAAACAGTATGGCACATTATTCAAAAGATAAACAAATGGAATAGTCCAGGGAAGATAGTAATTGTCTTGTATGAATCAGTCATTGTTAGTCTGTTGTGAATGGGAAATCATGGTGCTGCTCGACCCTCAAAATGCTGTCCTTGTTTTAAGATGCATCGATTAAGACATTATGTGGCGATCATAGCAATCGGTGGTTCAGAACTTAAAAAGGGTGATTGACGTATTCAAATGGTCGAATGATTATCAGATTACACGATCAAATGATTTTATGTACCACCTTACTCAAACAAAGGAAATTAAGATAAACCATTCCAGACATTGAGGATACATTGTTATCAAACTGTTAACCCATAACACTAATCGGACAGGAAAATCCAAGTTTTTAGAACGAACGATGTAAAACGTGTTTTGCACTTCTCTACTTATACCTTTAATATCTCTCCGAATACATAATCGATATCGTTGTAATTTAACTATGTGATAGCCATTAAATAGACCTAACAGAATATTTAAGTTTTAGAGTAATTTGCATTTTACTGTGACCGTACAGCTCTCGACAAAAAGTGTTGCGTTCTTTTTGATACACGCTGTAGAGCACAAACCGGGAAGTATAATGGTTGTGTTGTTTTGATCTTTTACTTTGACCAGTTCAAGAATGTGTTGGTTCACTCATTTGTGAATAGTAGACACTTTGTATTAAAGGGGCATTAAGAGATGTGGTGGAGGCAGCGCCCTCAATTACAAAAAAATATGATAACAAGTTAACCGACATGTAATGATATATTATGTTTTGTATTATAAATATTACTATTGATATGTCACGCTCAGGTGTCATATTTATCTCATGAGCATCTTGTATTTTATTTGGAAATTTCAAATTACTTAGAGAAAGTCCATGAGTGATTCATAAATAGTTATGTTACTACCGATGTAAGTCCAGGTATAGAAATATGCTTTACAGTGATTTAACGAATCCAAACAGGAATCAATATCATCAAAGACTTGAGTTTCAGAGCAAAACGATGGTATAATGTGAGACCTCCATGACTATAGTACAGTAGACCAGTTTCTCACATTAAATTGAGTAAAAGTAACGATAAGACCTATGTTAAAATTATATAGATTAGTGAAAATAAGGGATCAACAAAAATATAGTTATATGTAAAAGTCTAAAAGTAGGTAGCACAGGGTTCCCAGATTTAGCACCCAAACTACCAAACCGAACAATTTCATTCAGTATAGCTCTTATTATTTTTATTAAATCCAGTTCAGTTAAGTGACCATTAGTAGTTTCTATTGAAAGTAAAGTGTAAATGCTTTTCTATTGTGATGAATAACCTTTGGATAAGTCCTTTAGAAATGGAGTTAATATCTCATGTTTGCTGGGATTTGCATATAAGGACTACCTTGAACTCAGATATAATTATGTACACGCTCTATTTTGACACTAATATCAAATATCCAAAAATGAAAGAATTACTTGAATAACATGGAAAGGTTGTACAGAGGGGTCAAAAAAAGGTTTACACATTTTTAGAGGCAAATATCAAAATCGGGAAAACATGTTTAAATTATTTTAAGTAATCCTAAAGTAAAATATCTTGTTGGTATACGGTGAAAACGGCGTTGAAATTAAAGCTCAAATTAAGAAATAGCATCAATTTTAAAGAAAACTTGTCAAATACAAGTTTGTCCACACGTAAGTCTATGGCAGTCATGGATATTTCCATATAAACTACTCAAAAAAGTACTATTGCGTTGACAATATCCCATAGACTTGCGTACACGTGGACACACTGGTTTTTGACCATTATTCTTTAAACCGTCGCCATTTCGTAATTTATACTTCATTTTCAACGCCGTTTTCACCATAAATCACTAAGATAATGGCGTTTAAGATAATATTAAAACAATTATTAGATGTCTCGTCCATTTCGAGAAATATGCATCTTAAAAAGTGCAAACCTTTTTTAGACCACTCTGTACTTCATAATAATGTATTATCATGTTTATGGTTATGTTATTGTTCTTTTCAATACATTCAAGACAAATCAAACAAATCCATCAAATCAAATCAAACAAATCAATTGATATCTATGTCAAAATACTAAATAAGTAAAAGCCTATTCATATATTGCGAACAGTTGCGATTACATGCACGTGAAGTATAAGTTCAAAGGAGTATAACTTGTGTTTGGGGATACACACATTCATTTCATTTGCATATTTAATTATGTATCAATTAATGAACAAGAACCATATAATCACACGATAGAATGAACACAGTGGAAGCATTTATCATATTATGATATTTGTTATACATTATAGATATGCAGTTACTCATTCAAAGTCAAGACCAAGATGTTGTTATAGTCAGATGCCAATGAACGGGGGAGATATCATTCATGTCAGAATCAGTACACGCAAACCCAAGTCATTGAAAGTATCGATTTTGTCTGTAATAAAATAAGCAAATTTCGACGCCCCTTGGGTTTTATTGACATGAATCCTTATAGTAAACAATTTACAATCATGACAATGGTAGTGGGAGGAGTAGTTTTTTGATTGATTGAGATTGTACAAATTTGAGATTCAATGAACTGGTTTACTTAAAAGTCAGTTAGGTGTTGATTATATTACAATTAAATATACTAACTATTTTGTAACAAAGATAAATAAACACTTTGTGATATATGCCTTCAGTTAAGATGCAAACGGATGTCTTAAGAGTCTCTCATTCTATCTCATTTAATTCAGAACCTGGTAACAATATGATATTAAAATTAAATAACCGTTTAAATCTTGCAGGTCTATGAAGTAATACAGCCACTATGGCGAAGGCTCCTGTAAGGCATGGAAGCAGCCGCGAGCTGGATGTCTTTGGAAATATTGCTAAACATTTCAACAACCCTGCAACGAGTGATTTAACTGTAACGGTAGGCGATCAGTCTTTCTATGTTCATAGATTTATATTGTCAGCACAAAGCGGTGTCTTCGATACCATGTTGATGAACCGCCAATGGAAAGAGTCTGTCCAGAAGGTCATCGAACTTGATGAATCTCCAGAATGTGTAGCTGTGTTTGGTGATTTCCTGAAGTTCTTCTACATTGGAAAACTGACTTTGAGTTGTGACAACGTGTGTGCCATTCATATGCTGGCTGACAAATATGATCTGCCACTGTTGAAGGAAGATGCTGTAGCTTTCATGGAGGATGTCCTTACGGGGTTGCAAGATAAGGTTTTCCCAAGCGCAGTGGTATGGCTTCCCTACATCGAAATGGTTATTCCTGACTTGTTGCCAGTATGTTATGACGCTATGCGGACTAACTTCTATGAAATCGCCAATTGCAATGATGATAAAACCACATCCGTATTGGAATCTCAGCATATTAATGCCATTTTGGCAAGGAAAGGCAGTGATGTCGTTGTGCCGAATGAATTGTTGATCTTTCAATTTGTAAGCAAATGGGCCAAATTGAAATTCGAAAACCTCTCCGGGCGGAGAGCAAAGAAAGAACTCAAACCAGTCTTGGAATCGATTCGGTTTTACAATATCAATGCGAAAGGGCTTCAGAAGATCGAACAATCTCCGTTATGCAACGCGATAGGCAAGTCATTTCTCAGTAACTATACACTTCCAGCATACAAAGTCCACTCACAAATGCTGCATATAGTTTCAATGAATGGAAAAGAGAAGTCATCTGGAAACGCCACTGATGAGAAACACACATGTCCATTCGATTCTGGTGATAATTGCTCACATCTGAATCCTAGATTGTATACTCAAAATCTTTACGGCCGCGTAAGTGGTAATATTGATCCCAAAATGTCTTTCATGGCGTCAATAACACCTATTGACTTGGCGGACTTACAGATGTATGCAAATGTCCAATTCTGCCTCGAAAACTCTACTAACAATAGCATGTTTAGGAAATGGAGATTTGAGTGTAAAGGAAACTACCAAACTAGCGAATCATATGACAATGAGACCTTCACTCTGAAACCAAGACCTGCAGATATTGGACGTAAATACACTGTTGCTGTAATTGCCGTATACATGATGAAGACATGTCTGAAATATCGATATGCAATTAAGCACACAGGCACTGTCGGGGGCACTGTAAAGGCTGCCATTACTATTAGCGGCCCCCGGAAATTTCATTGTTTAACACCAGATGCAATCACGCTTCATTCCCCTAAACGCCCAAAAGGCATATGGGATATCAGTAAGCCGTCTTGTGATTATGCACAAAGGTTGTTGTTAGGTGTTGCTGTGCATTTACATAAGCAATGAGTAGACTGGTCACGGAAAGTGCTCTCTATCCCGGCCTCTCTATATTTGGTGTGCAAGTGTTTGGTTGTCTAAACAACATGCGGTGTTGTAAGAGGATCGAAGGATTCCATCTGTGCGGGTAGATTAATTGAGAATGAACACATCTTTAACAAAAACTTCATAAAGAAAATGTTGGAAAATAAATACATAATTTATAAATTTATTATAATATTTTGGTATTATACTTTAGGCTCCTACTTGCATTGTATTTATATTGGTATACGCGCTGCGCGTGATTCGTACAAACTAATTGGGACGGTAACAATTCTAACCAATTTCGCACGGGAGTATGACGAATGGGATGCGCGTCTTGCACCAGTGCAGTCGGTGCACCACATGCAGCTTTTACGCAGAAACGCTCTATAGGTTTTATTCCAAAAAGGAAACCATTTAAATAATTAAATCGCATACCGTTTTTTTTTTTTGGAAAAATGTTAAGATTTGTATCATACCTTGAGATTTTAAGTCTCATATTATCTCAGTACTTTTGTTTAATTTTTCTATTGGCCAAAAACCCAACAAATCTTGACTCAGACGAAACCTGAAAAAAAGGCTATGGGAAAGGCGCCTTTTTATAGTAAAATATGCTATACGAATTGTGGTATATTTTTAAACATGAGACGGGCTCTGTGAAATGTATATTATTTGAATACTACCATACTAGAAACAAATCACATTGTTTAGAACGGTATTTAAGTTATATGTGTATGTGGCAATTCTACTCCTGTAAGCAGGAAAATGAAGCTGACATGGCACTTCACAATGTAAAATTAAAATTTGAAGAAGCATCATTTTCAAAAGTTTAAGAAAACATAATAATTATGCGCTGAAATGCGAATTTTAAAAGCTACGCGCGCAATCTTCTGACACATACTTGTTTTGTTGTTGTTCTTATCAAATACTATATCCTTAGAATACTTATTGACTTCACACCGCTAATGTTACTCGATTACAAAAGTGGTATGCTCAAAATAAACGAAACAAGGTAATCAATTGGACAGTGGCGTAGCTAGCTAGGTTATTCATATTGGAGGGGGGGGGGGGGGGGGGGCGTGAAATGAAAATGAACCGACACATTTTTTTGTGAGTCAGGAAATGACTAGCGCGAAAAATTTCGACTTTACACCTATTTTTTGCAAGATTGAGCTACATTTTGGCTCTAAACAAGCTTGTACCCAATAATGTTGCATTTTGGAAAGCCATAAAATTCATCTGTGTACTTTTGACCATCATAATTCCATGATTCCTTTGGTCAAATGAACCGACAGTGCCATCTCAACCGACACGATCTCAACCGCCCCCTCGCGCCCCCCTCTGGCTACGCCACTGCAATTGGATATCGAACGATTATCCACATATTGGCATGATTAGTAGTAAAATCAAATTGATTTATGGTCTACGTATACATAGGCAAGTCTGGTTTTAAGCCATCGATTTAGTTTACCAATCAGAGACAATGTCAGAATAACCCTGATAAGAAATGGTATGAACAATTTTAAGAGCCGTATTTTATTTGGTTATTCATGAGTATATCTTGTAATAAACAATCAGGATCACAAAAAGCAGGATTACTTCCTGTCAAAATAATATTTTGAAAAAGGATTTGTATTATTGTTACCCAAATTATCATTGAACAATAATTTTAAAAACCTTTTAAATTGGCATATGAAAGAAAGTAAAGCTTGATATATTTGGTATTCCCAACTCACAATTGGCTTGAGCACTTTGCAATATGTGTAGGTTATATTTTGCACTACCAATACAAATAGTTGCAGACACATAAAGGTTATTGTATATATTTCTTTCCTTTAAAAGTATCATGTAGACTGAGTATGTAATATGTATAATTGTAAAATTAGTTAGTAAAAACCATGTGCATATTGTTAAAGATGTTACTAAAATGAAGAGCTTAGTTCCAAAAGGCACTAACTCACTTTTTGAAGAAAAAAATGAGTTAGTTGTAAAACATGAAAGAGAGTTACAAAATACATCTTTTAAACTTTATTCTACATTTGTAGCATGTTCGGGTCCAAAGTTATAACCCTCGGTAATTTCCGGAAATTCCAGGTAATTTCCCGAAATTTTCGGAAATTTGAATATAATTTTTTAGGCCAAAATGGTGGAAATATGGTTCTTTTATCATGGTAAAACATAAATAGGAATGTCCTTTAATAACGAAATGCAATGAAGAAAACGTAAAATGTATGGAATTATTGTTTTGAAAATTGCACACGAACAAAATTGTTGTTAATTAAAAAAAATGTGTCCAAATCGTCCACATTTTCAGTTTTCTCACTAAATATCAAAAATTCATAATTAAAAAAGTTAAAAAAGGTATTTGAATGCGGTTTTCTGTTTTCAATGTTATTTGACATTGTCTTTCAGGTGTACATTATTTGGAAATAAGGATTGCTTGGTAGAGTGGTTTTTGAAAATTGGTCGAAACATTTTTGTTCCAAAACTCGCTGATTTCCGAAATAAAGAAAGACATAGGAAATACAGTATAAAAATCAAAAATGAAATCAAACCAATTTTTAAGCTTCCACGTATGGTATCTTTAATATGGCAGAAAATTAGCATAATCGAAGAAGTGCAACATCCTCATTGTAAAAAACGTTGCTTTTCTCCTATTTCACTTTTAGTGAGTTAGCGCCTTTTGGAAACAAACTCTTCAAATATGGACATTTGAGAAAGAGCAGTAATGACATTGTATATGCATCAACATAATCAGAAATTATTGAGCCCGTCGAGAGAATTTCCAATTTACCGCCAGCGCTAGAAATGGTATAGTCCTGTTCCGTTAGCCAATCCCACGCACGATTGGTAGTCTGGTTTGACGGTCCGCCCCCTTTGATGTTTTCGCGATGCCTCGCTGGTTTAACCAGAGTCATTATATTTCGTGTCTTCAAGGCAAGAGGTTTATACAAATATTTGTCACACAAACAATTAATCAATCTAATAATAGTGAGGATAAAATAGTAGTTCAAAAATGATCGCAAATATGTGTTAGGCCAGGTTTCGGCTATACAAAAGAAAATTTTAGGACTAGCCTCAAGTCTCAATTTCAGTCGGGTTCGACATTATTATAGTATTATTTCTCATTGTGTTTGCGTTTGCAAGGGGTTCCAATTTGGGTTTACTGATCCAGGAACAGGCGGGAAAAGGAGGAGCCCTTCTCTAAGGACTCTTGCCTTTCCGCCATTCCAATTTACTGTGTTTTATGAAAACATGTGGTGTATGAATTGAGCATGGGTTGGCACTTGGCAGTCCTTAATGAAATAAATGAAATGTATAATATCTCGCTAGACACGAGACATCCGCAAAAACAACTTAATTTCTCGCGTCTGGAGGTAATGGAATTGCAATTTCAAATTATTAAATCTCTACACAAATACACGTTATCATTTGAACTTCTGTTCCCAAATGGATGGCCATGGGGAAGTCACATGACATACTGCATTCTGGGGAGCATAAGAATGGCTTTGGGCAACTGAACTCATAAAATACCGGGTGGTTCACAAAAAAGTTGACTCAAGTTCAAGGTAATTTTCAACCACATTTTAAGTTTCAGAGAATGTGTGTTTACTTAGTCTAGATCAGCAGTAAGTTTTGAAATTATCCTGAAAAAATGGTACATTTAACTTGGTTGGTTCTTCAGATATGGCTTATTACAGAAAGCATGCACAAAACTGCCTTGTCCACGGGAGCGTCCTTTAGTAGAGATGGAATGCACAAAGTGGACTTACACACGATTGGTCACAAATTGTAAAAAAAATGGAGAAAAAGAAAAAAGGAGACATCTGAAACATCTGTCTGGTGCTTGACATTACCTACTTACGGTCTTGCCTTCATGTAAGCACTCACGAATCTTTAATTTCGAACTTTGAGATGAGGACGCCCTTTGCTGATAGGCTGTTGATGCTGTTCTCAATTAAAAATAATAGAGTATTTATTTTAACAAAGAAAGGCCACAGATGGACTCGAACCACTAACCTCTCGTCTATAAGCCTAATTCCTGACCACTACGCTATGCAAGCCGATCTGCCGAGAAGCCGTTCATTGTTAATACTTCATGATCAATAACGGAATAAATCTATATCATTATTAAATAAAAACAAGTATCATGAAAATAAAATGTTAACGCCCTCTATTATAGCCGAACGATATTTGCTATGTTATAGAGGTATATAGGGCGCTACCATTTTCTTTCGTGAGCGCTTACATGAAGGATGAACCCTACTTGGTCGGAACGTACCTACGTTTCTTTGTTGAATGTGAATGGCACATAGCAAAGAGATTGGGATACTTTGTCAGGGCGGGTTTTTCAATTCCGATGTTTTGTTGAAGACAACAACTAAATGACGCTCCCGTGGACAAGTCAGTTTTGTACATGTTTTCTGTAATGAACCATATCTGAAGAACCAAACAAGCTAAACGTGCCATCTTTCCAGGATAATTTCCAAACTTACTGCTGATTAAGACTAAGTAAACACCAACTCTCTAAAACTTTAAATGTGGTTGTAAATTTACTTTGAACTTGGGTCAACTTTTTTTTGAACCACCCGAACAATCTTCATATTTCATGTGAAATCTAATGAATTCAGATCCCGAGTGTATTTGAGTTTTATAGTACATAAATATCGTCTATCACATCCATTTCTATGTCATGCATATATTCTGCGAAAGGATCGCTGGAGAGATTATCTACGTTTACAAGAACATCTACAAGGACATTGCATATACGAGGGTCGTTCAATAAATAATGAAAGTGATCATGGTATGGGATGCATGAGTGATTCTATTGAGGGATAATGTGATCAATACAAAGTACGAACCTTTGTCTTTCAAACAATACACTTTTGGATTGTAACGTCATTAATATAAACACAATTGGTTTCAGACACTAACTGAAATCTGTCAATTACTTTGCTGGATATGTAATATGTTGAGTATGGGTGGATTGATACATTTGAGTATATCTCGGCAGTGCAAGCATAAAAACAAATAACACTTGGCACATAGTTAGAACACACACTTATCTCTGTTTGACACTCTTTTTTAGATCTGAATTCCTTAATACAAACAAGAAGGGACCAGTTCAAATACGCTTTTATTGAGCAAAATCCGCAATAATATATCTTAGAAAACAACAAAGGATAAAGAACAATGGAGGGATTATAATTTAGTAAATTGTTGTGGGATGTAAACCAATAATAGTGGGAATTTCAAGAGGAGCTGTTCATAAAATTTCATCAAACCAATGAAATTATGTGACGATTAATTTAACAATACATATCTAGTAGCTCTAAAGATAACAGTAATAAAGGGGTTGTGGCAGCCATCTTTGATTGATACATTAATGTATGTCTTCATTTTGACTATCACAATATTTATACACATTCATTTAAGCATTTTTTTAAATTTTTGATTAGAATTTGAAGGCACAGTAAGCTTTTATCTGGTAAATTTCATGATTTTAGCCATTTTTGGCCCTGTTCAAAATGATTTGCCGTCTGCGCATGCGCATATTTTCTGCATGTTTCAGGCGAATAAGTTCAGATAATTAGTTAGCTATCATATGGAATCTCTCAAACTGGTTAATTGCTTGGATTTGTCCTAAATTGTTTGATTTTCCGCAATATTAGTGATTCACTGACTGGGCAATCTTCAATGAAAGTGGCTATTTGAAATACTGATATTTGATATAATCAAATTTCACAAGGATTGAAGTTATTGTCTTTTTTATCACACATACGCGAACAAAATGAGATTTACCTGCTTCTGGTGTCATGTAATGCACTCTTCTTACCACATGTTTAATACAAACAATTCAAATTTCCCGCCAAATAACTGATTTAGCAGTGTCCCAAGTGTACTTACTTTGAGACAATGCTATGACGTCATAGTTCAAACTTAGAAATCCAAAACTGCATTGCTTGAAAGACAAAGGTTCATACCTTGTATTGATCACACTATCCCTCTATAGAATCACTCATCCCATACCATGATCACTTTCATAACTTACTGACTGACCCTCGTACACATAAAATGTGAACTCTAGATTACTTATATCAATGAAGATCTTTATTATTGTTCACAAGGTATCAATGTTTCATAGTGTAATGGTATGACAGGATAAATGTTGAAATAACATCAGGTGTTAAACCCATGAAAGCCAAAATTGTAATACATACTGTGCCGTAGAAGTACAGAATTGTAGGTAGAAAAACAACTACCAAAATGTTCTGGAAATTCATGTTATTTCCATCATCATATTATTACAAATTATAACAACAAGCTTAAATAAAACCTGAGTTATATCATTTAATGATTTTATAATTTGTTCAGATCAGAAGTAATATCATTTTTATACATATACTTCTGTTTAATGTGAAAACTCACATAATCATGAATGCATTTAGGAAGTGAAACAAATAATCACTTCAGTATCATAATGATATTTATTGTTTATGCTTGACGTGGTATTCAACCATGTATACACATTATCACCAAAATGACTTCAAAACAAGTCTACTCTTGATATATGGTGTTAGAAAATTGCGTAAAGTGTGTACTAATATGCGCATTCTGGGGATTCCCCCGTCAATCAAAGTTGTTGCGATGTATTTATGTACATGTTGACCAATCAGGCTACGATTTATATCGTCGTTGTTTATTATTATTTGTTATTGGCCAATCACGAGGCGTGTAAGAGATTTTGCGTACGAACCGTATTATTTTATGAATGAGATTTAAAATAAGTTCGTAATCAAACTCCGATCCGCGGAACTCGCACTTCAAACGACTCTGTTGAAAATAAAGATTCAACGTTATTTGTTGCAGTATTTCCTACGAATTAAAGAAAATATAAATATACGGAATTGTCTCCTGTTGCTTCACTTCGAGTTCGACTAGTTGAATAGGGATAGTATGGTTACATAGTAAGTTTACTTCACACACCAAATGCTGTTGTCTATATAAAGTGCTATCATTAAAAACATGCTACCTGCGTACTCATGCCGTACATAGAAATATGGGGTTCAGTGTACTATTTTTACACACCGACTGTTGACTACAGATATTGTAGTGTCCAGTAATAAACATGTCAATAGAACTGATAAGATTGAATTTACTGCGTTTTCTGATATTTCTGCAGTGGCTTATTTTAGAAGTAGCACATAGCGAAACAAGTTTTCATTTCTGCCATATATTAGGCCTGAACCCCCAGGTGAATACAAACCATTATGCTGGAAGTGGCATGACAAGCACTATAACTAGACAGTTCCATTTATTCTCGATAAATTTATCGAGAATAAATGCAACTGTATATCGGGCGCGATACGTTTTGAGGCTCGATAAAAAATACATTTGGACTCGATATCGAGCTTGCTACAAAGTTCATGCCAGTGGTCACTAATTAATACCAAGGTATTTTAAGCAAACACACGAGATAAAAATATTTATTTACATACTGCAGCACTTGTTCTTCATTACATTTAGACAAGGGTATTATGCTGCTCGAGTAATAATCCCTTGTTGCTCGATACGGGGCTCGATACATCTTCAAATTAGGCTCGATAAAACCTCATTATCCATAGAGCGTGTTTTTGCTGGGCACTGCAAAAAGTAAACGCTAATAAACGCTAAGTTTCAATCGGTCTGTTTTTAATCCCCCTGTTTATACTTGCTACCGCTAAGTTTATCGATCCTAGTCTATGGGCCACGGCATTTGACCTTTTGTAATTCCGAGCAATGCCACCGCACCTGAAAAAGATTACTTCACAATAATGTGTATAACCCAGCGTGCACGGCGCAAAAGCTAAGAATCGCCTTTCTGTTTCTATTGGGTTTATTGCCGTTTATTGCCGATTATTGCCGGTTCCAAACCTGGTTTGTGAAGGTTTTGGGGATTACCAAAAAATACTGATTATTGCCGGGTTCTGCCTGTTTCTACTGGGCAAACTTAGCGTTTATTAGCGGTTTCTTCCCCAGCAGAAACACGCTGATAAGGGTCTGATACAGTCTTGATAATTGTATCGATTAATCGATTGTATCGGTTAATCCCTGTCAATCGCGCTTAATAATAATAGCTGCAGAAAATAATCACGCATTCTTTCAGACTTGGCGGTGAATACTTTGGACGAGTTGACGAGCTATTCAGGACGAGTTTGCCATTGTTCGACTTGACCTGTATTTGATATCATAAACAATTATGGCCATGTGTTTTGAACTCGCCACCCTTCCCGTTGCATGTCCAGACTGTTACATTTTTCACCATCAGAGATTCGAATTAGCATATCGCAATAATTACTCGCAAGGAATCTCACAAGGAATCAAAATATGATATTGGAAGTTAGATATGACCTATTATTATTATATTAAATGCTAACATGTTGTAATTAAGAATGTTCAAATATAACGATTTTTCTCAGATTTTGATTAAAGCTCAATAATATTTTTATACCTATCCCAATCATAATTTTACTTTGCATATTAGTTCCTCATGTAATTACACATCAGGACATATTGGTTGTCAAGGGTAACTTGTTGAAATATAGCGTACTATATCGGGAAGGGAACGAGCACAAACGTTTAAATTTCATATTTATTATAGTTTACAAATACGTATGTTTGGGGTATGCACCCTATCCTGATTTAAACGCCATTTTTGAATTCCCTTATTTGAGAGCTTTTCGAAAAAGTATGATTTGCTATTATCGGTTGATTTTTTATGTATGTGAAACGATGTATTAGAGCAAGTTCACTGTGTAGCGAATAGGGAGAAAGCCAAGGACAATGCAATCGATTCATGATTACAATTATACATAATAGTTGACACACACTTTTGTTGAAACAGAAACTTATAGAATATAAAACAATCTATAAAATGAGAGCAAATCATGTTTGTACCATACAGGGATGAGTTATTGTAAATTGTACGTAGAATTGGGAACATTTTCTATATTTTCCATAGAGATTGTACACAGCGCCGCCGCCACCGCCATGCACCACCGCTGGCTTTCGAAATATAACCAATCATATCTCAGACAAACAGTTAGGCCGGCTAAGAGAAATACCTGATTTATTCACACAATGTAGCTAGAAAAATAGGCTTTCGAATGACACCTAAACCATAGCTCTACCACATTTAGTTGTTGAGTTAATAGAGAGAGATGGATGATTCGGTAAAAGGTGCGGGATTGTTTTTTTAGCGTTTAAGTGCGTGGAGTTAGCATCCGTGATAATTAGCGAAATTAGCGCCAATTTGCACCATTTGCGTTAATAGCGCTATTACTGCTTATTAGCATGGTTAGTGCTAAAACGCTATTATCGCAACACGGTTGAAGCAATTTGCGCAAATTTGCAAGGTCAGTGCTAAAACGCTATAATACGATATAAAATAAGTTTAAAAAAAATGACAGATGCCATATGGAAATCTTGCAATTAGCGCTAATAATTAGTGGTGCTAAAAACGCTTTTATCGCTAAGTTTGAAGGTTAGTGCTAAAAACGCTATTATACGATATCAAATAAGTTTTAAAAGCATGACGAATGCCATCGCGCAATTAGCGCTATTGCGTTAATATCGCTAATAAGGATATGCAGTAAGATGTCATGATATTTAGCACATTAGCGTGTGGAGTTAGCATTCGTGATAATAAGCGAAATTAGCGCCAATTTGCACCATTTGCGTTAATAGCGCTATTAACGCTAATTAGCATGGTTGGTGCTAAAACGCTATTATCGCAACACGGTTGAAGCAATTTGCGCTAATTTGCAAGGTTAGTGCTAAAAACGCTATAATACGATATAAAATAAGTTTTAAAAAAATGACAAATGCCATATGGAAATCGTGCAATTAGCGCTAATAGCGCTAATAACCTAATTAGTAGTGCTAAAAACGCTTTTATCGCTAAGTTTGAAGGTTAGTGCTAAAAACGCTATTATACGATATCACAGACGACGGTGGCTACGAACGGCCGTTAATTTTGAATTTCCGTTGGTTTCAATGTAACAATGGATTTTGATTATATGACCCCATAAAATTCATCATAGGTTAGAACAAGCATGTGCAACCTTTTCTACCACACGGGCCGCATTGCGATTTTGAGATCTATTCACGGGCCGCAGCGATTGTCAAACATTCCAAAACACGTCTGAAGGAGGAGTAATAGGGAGAGGGGAAGTCCATTGCTCATGGAATACCCGCTTCTCTTCATGTAATTTCCTCTTTTTACTCGCTGTTGCTGCTGCAAGCGCCATTTTAACCAAGAATTTTATCACGCAATCACGCCTTGGGCGTCACCCTACTAATATAAGGAAGCACACCTCCAAATCAATCCGCCATTTGTGTAAAACTAGGGAGTTCCGTTTAAAACGGGCCGCATCATTTGGAATTTTAGGATTGCTTCGCGGGCCGCAGATTAGAGGTCGGCGGGCCGCATGTGGCCCGCGGGCCGCAGGTTGCACACGCTTGGGTTAGAAGAAAATGTTTCCAATCCAAAACCGTTCGGGATGGGTAATCATCCCAATTGTATATGCTATTTTTTGAATTTAAACCGTTGTTAAGCGGTCGTCCCATTCACTTGATCAGGTAACCTCGTTCGCATATTTTAACCTGAATACTCGTGAATACGCCTATGTCCAGCGTCGTCTGGATATCAAATAAGTTTTAAAACTCCGCCCTCTATCGGCGAGAATCGTGCCTATAAAACCAATAGGACACATCAGAAGGTTGCCAGTCAGGTGAAGACTCCAGCTCAGTAAGGAGTCGAAACGTAACTAGTAAGTACGATTTATTGGATTCGTCAAAAGAACATTTTATTACATATTTATGAACAATCCTGATGAATCTATATCAAAAAATGTAATACAATTGTAAAAATAAACAAATCCCAGTTGTTATCATATATTTTTGTAATTGAGGGCGCTGCCTCCACCACATCCCTTAATTTCCCTTTAATGTCGCTACATTGAGTAATATGTGAGTGCTAATATTAGCGATATTAGCGCAAGACCGCAAATCAAGCGGAATTTAACTCCCCGACTCCCCGACTTGGTTCATCTTAAAAAAATGCACTTTAGCGATTACAACGCTAGGAACACAGAATATCGCGCCAATTGCGCCTGAGTGCCAATCAAGTACAAATTGCACTTTAGCGCTTACAACGCTAGGAACACCGAATAACGCGTTAATTGCGCTAAAAACTAATGTGTTTTAAGCGTATTAGCGCACATTTTTACTAGCACTGCAATTATCGCTAATTTGCATTGATCTTACACGATATTTTGGTGCAATTTAGCGACATTTTTTAAAATTGCGCTAATGCTCTAAAATGCCAATATCGCCAGTGGCGTACCCAGGGGGGGGGGGGGGGGGGGGGTCCCGGGGGTAAAAACGACCCTCCGTCTGTAGATTTGCGATTTTGGCCATGCGATTTTTAGGCCTGTTATGTGGACAAGTTCATCACTTAACCCTCCCCCCCCCCCCTTATCAAGATTTTTTGGAGTCTGTACAAAAATTGTCGGTACATCATGCCTCTCGTCGGTACAACTATGGTCGGCCCCCCCCCCCCCCAGTTTCCAAAAGCTGGGTGCGCCACTGAATATCGCACCTTCTTTATGATTCGTCACCAAAAATGCAAAGCCATAACTCTTTTTGTGTGGTGAGTTCAAAACACATGGCCTTAT
The DNA here is from genome assembly GCA_035610835.1 of Ophiura sarsii. Lineage (NCBI taxonomy): Eukaryota > Metazoa > Echinodermata > Ophiuroidea > Amphilepidida > Ophiuridae > Ophiura > Ophiura sarsii. The sequence continues at coordinate 53,791,333 of CM069446.1, forward strand.
ACATGTACCAACATTGCGTCATTATCGACGACGTTGTCATGGTTTGCGGTTTTGAAGGAGATAACAGATTAGCCTTTGAAGTTTGTACCCATCTTTGATAAAACAACTCAAAAGACCTTTGTGAGTGTGAGTAAATTGGTTTGACCTATGCCGAGATAAGTTTACTCCATATTCAACAGAGCCGCCCGTACCAGGGGAAATGCATGCTGTTCTGACTGAGCCCACTCAGCCCAGTGTGTGACAATCATCGGGATTCCAGAATCCAGTGACAAGTTTAGGCATTCGTCTTTCATCGCAGTAAGTAAGAATACTCTAATAGTTCTAATGAAATAAGGTTAGAAATCAAATGTCGTGACTGTGTCGGGGTGTTGGGGTCTGTGTTTGGTGGATTCAATGTCATTTGAAATGGACACTTGAAATTACGCGAACATTATTCGGCGCAACTGCAACTCTTCTCAATGGACTTTAACACTTTTCACGCGGCAGGAGTCTGCAGACGATATTCCAAAAAAATACAACATGTTTCAAAACTGTCAACATCATTGAATTTCATTACCATATTTGGAATCGCCATGAGAAATGCATTGAAATAAGTACAAACATGCCTAGTATTGGTTCAGTAACCCTTGAGATAAAAAGGTTTCTGGAAAATCTGTTTTGTTTATGGTAAAACCAATAGTCGCGTGGAAAGTGTTAAGCACCGCCGCGTAATGAATCCATACATTACAAAATATGATAGATGACAACTCAGGTATTAGTTATCTGCAAGCCATGATTTGAATGAGATGATGAGTGTTTGTCATTTGAAAACTAAATAACCTTTTATATCTTGCAGGTATATGAACGTAGAAAGAGAAACCACTATGGATGAGGCATACGTAACACCTGAAAGCAGCCGCGAGCTGGAGGTCCTTTGCAATATAGCTAAACATTTCAATAACCCTGTAACCAGTGATGTAACTGTAACGGTAGGCGATCAGTCTTTCTATGTTCATAGATTTGTTTTGTCAGCACAAAGCAGTGTCTTTGACACTATGCTGATGAACCGCCAGTGGAAAGAATCTGACCAGAATGTCATTAAACTTGATGAATCCCCAGAATGTGAAGCCATGTTTGGTGACTTCCTGAAGTTCTTCTACAGTGGTAAATTGATTTGGCGTTGTGACAACGTGTGTGCCATTCATATGCTAGCTGACAAGTACGATCTGCCATTGCTGAAGGAAGATGCTGCAACTTTCATGAAGGATGAACTGAATGGGTGGCAAGGAAAGGTTTTGCCAAGCGCAGTAGAGTGGCTCCTTTATATCGAAGAATTTATACCTGACTTTTTGCCAAAATGTTATGACGCTATACGGACAAACTTCAATGAAATCGTCGCTTGCAGTGATGATAAATACACAGGAATACTGGAATCTCGACACATTAATGTCATTTTAGCAGAAAAGGGCAATGATGTCGTTGTGTCGAACGAGTTGGAGATCTTTCAATTTGTTAGTAGGTGGGCCAAATTGAAATTCGAAAACCTCTCCGGAGCAAAGAAAGAACTCAAAACAGTCTTGAAATCGATCCGGTTTTACAATATCAATGCGAAAGGGCTTCAGGAGATCGAACAATCCCCGTTATGCAACGCGATAGGCGAGTCATTTCTCACTGACTATATACTTCCAGCATACAAAGTCCACTCACAAATGCAGCATATTGTTTCAATGGATGGAAAAGAGAAGTCATGTGGAAACGCCACTGATGGGAAACACACATGTCCATTCGATTCTGGTAATAATTGCCCACACCTGAATCCTAGATTGTATACCCAAACTCCTTACGGCTTAGGTGCTATTGATCCTAACATGTTTTTCGCTGTTGACTTGGTAGACCTACAGATGTACGCAAAGTTGCAACTATGCCGTGAAAAAATTACTAACATTAACACATGGAGATTTGAGTGTAAAGGAAACTACCAAACTAGCCAACCATATGACTGTGAGACCTTCACTCTGAAACCAGCACCAGATGATAGTGTTGGACGTGAATACACTGCTGCTGTAGTTGCCTTTTATATGATGAAGAAAGGTCCGAAAAATCTATATGCAATTAAGCACACAGGCACTGTAAAGTCTGTCCCCCAGTCATTTTTTGATAGTTCACCAACAGCAGCGCCAATTACGCTTTATTCCCCCAGACGCCCAAAAGGAATATGGGATATCAGCGAGACGTCGTGTGATGATGGAAAAAAGTTGTTGTTAGGTGTTGCTGTGCATTTAAAGCACTGAGTAGACTGGTGACAGAAAGTGCCCTCTATGTCGGCCTTTTGATATTGTGTGTGCATGAGTTAGGTTGTCAAAACAACATAACATATGGTTCATGCGGTATTGTTAGAGGATCGAAAGATTCCACCTAAGCGGCTGGATTCATTGAAATGAACACCTCTTTAACATGTTTAAAAAAAATTCATAAGGAAAATGTGGGAAAATAACTAAATATGTGATGCAATCTGTGAAAACCCGCCACATGGTGGGATTTTTCATATTGGAGATATTTATATCATAAAAAAGCTGAAATCCTATATCCCGCGATGAGACAACCTTTTTCTAGGCGAGTTTACACCATTATATTGATTTTTTAGGTTAAGTGTAATATTTTTTACATCACATATAAGCCCTGAATAATTATATAGTGATGAATTTTCTAACATTATCTCAGAGATAAAAGACTTATTTTATGGTTGAAAATGGGCAAAATATGATATTTTTCAATCTGTGACGGAAGGCCGTTTTCTTGGAAACGCAGCCTCGTTTCCAATCCCGCCTTCTATTGAAATATCAATATTATTCGTCACCCAGCGGTAACGAACTCCCGTCATTTGATGCATCCCATGTGTAAAAATTGACGGCAGTGCGTCACTAAATAGCACGTCCTCAAGCCGAATGTGCTGCCCTCAAGCCGAACGTGCACGCCCTCAAGCCGAACGTGCTGCCGTTCCGGAGCAGACTGCTAACAGTATAACTCCTACTTGTCACTGCAACCAAAACAGTCATCGTTTTCGTTAGTGGAAGATTATCACGTCGGCATATTTAACATGTTTAAGCAGTGTTTAACGAGAATAGTGTAATAAATACCAATGAGTCAAAATAACTGTACTCAACTTTGGGATTTAATTTCTAAAGATCTGTGTATGAATTTCTCAGATTATTAATTCTGGCCGAGAGGCTGTCTCATTACCTTTCAAAAGAATTTTAGTTGGTTAAAATTGGTGGTTGAGGACAACGTGTTTTATACCCATTAAGATAAAAGTGTACATTTTAAAAACCGAACAAGATTTAATACAGTTTTTTGACTCGCCCTGTATGTAATATTAATATGAAAGCTTAGCTTTATCATTATGATATCATAATATGCCCAAGACATATTAACATTACATCAAGTTATCACAGAAAACACAGCACTCTATTCCAAGATCATAGACAAATTGTATTTTTATTATTAGATTTTTGAATAAATATTAATTTTGCAATACAAAATGATGCGTGATGAGACTCTTTGTACGTTGAAGTACGTGTAAACAATTTAGCTGTGTTCTATATTCATAAAATATACAATATACATGTATATCAATATGATAACTTAATAGAATTCGACAATTATAGATAGACTTTCATACGGTTAATTATGCATGTATACTTCATATGGGCCTTTCTGTTGTGCGGTAGGTGTAAAATACTGATTACTGATTGGCTGATTACTGACTGCTGGTTACTGACTGGCTGATTGGCTGAATATTGACTGACTGACTAACTGACTTATTGCCCCAGGCTGATTGCTGAGTGATTGCTCCGGGCTGATTGCCGGACTGACTGATTGCCCGGACTGATTGCTGACTGACTGATTGCCCGGGCTGACTGCTGACTGACTGATTGCCCGGGCTGATTGCTGAATGACTGATTGCCCGGGCTGATTGCTGACTGACTGATTGCCCGGGCTGACTGCTGACTGACTGATTGCCCGGGCTGATTGCTGACTGACTGATTGCCCCGGGCTGATTGTCCCGGGCTGATTGCAGACTGACTGATTGACCCGGGCTGATTGCTGACTGACTGATAGCCCCGTGCTGATTGCTGACTGACTGGTTGCCCGAGCTGATTGTTGACTGACTGGTTGCCCCGGGCTGATTGCTGTCTGACTGATTGACCCGGGCTAATTGCTGACTGACTGGTTGCCCGAGCTGATTGTTGACTGACTGGTTGCCCCGGGCTGATTGCTGACTGACTGATTGCCCCGGGCTGATTGCTGACTGACTGGTTGCCCCGGGCTGATTGCTGACTGACTGATTGCCCCGGGCTGATTGTTGACTGACTGGTTGCCCCGGGCTGATTGCTGACTGACTGGTTGCCCCGGGCTAATTGCTGACTGACTGGTTGTCCCGGGCTGATTGCCGGAATGACTGATTGCCCGAGCTGATTGTTGACTGATTGCCTGGGCTGATTGCTGACTGACTAATTGCTCGGACTGATTGCTGACTGATTGCCCGGGCTGATTGCTTGCTGGACTGACTGATTGCTCCGGGCTGATTACTGATTGCTGGCTGACTGACCGACTGATTACTGGCTAACTGATTAATTTGTCTTATTATGAGTCTGCCACACAACGACATGAAGAGCTGTGTTGCAAAAGGGCCTACATCCACTTCTACCTGTTACTCATTTTGCATTAATGGATGGCTATTCATATGTGGAATGTTGCTTGTATTGTTGGTGCCTCAATTCGCGTGCATGGATGCACTAATCCAAGTCATGAATACAGTCATACAATAATTTGATTAATTCAATTGTGCAAAATGAGTAACATGTAGGAGTGGTCTGTAAGCCCTTTTGCAAAAAGCTCTTCATTATAATGTATGCAGCTCCACTTTGAAAAACACCCCTATATGAAATAGCCTCACATTGTGCACTCCCTATAGGGTAGTGAGCTTGCCATAATATGGTAGACATGACCTAACACTATATATAATAACCTTGATTCAGGTATACACATCTATCACCTGGTTTTCTAGTTAGGACTGTTTTGACCAATTTTCGAAATTTGCTCTAAACTTGTATATATTCGGCCGATTTAACTAAACCTAAGCTGAAATATTGTACTAAACACTTTAGTTCATTTAGTGATATTATCAGATTTTGCATCCAAAAGACTAAGAATTAAATTATGGGTATTTACGAAATGGAAAAGCTTATAATTTCTAAATGCAGCAATATTTGTCAATCAAATTGGGTATACATGTTATATATCTATTACCGATCACTCTTACGATGGGAAAAAATTGTCCGACATTGCTCATTTGCATATTAATGACTTGAATAGATAATTAGCTAATTTGCATATTTAATGAGCGTATGAAACTAAATTATAGTTTAAAAGATTGGGTATCATACAGTTAGCCAGTATACCAAGTTTGATTGCAATACACCATTCACATCTGGATTTATAACATTTACGCATATTAATTAGCTGGACTTAGTCATTTTTTGACCGTTTCTTTGATTGCGGTCAGTGAAACTGGTCAAAATGACCAATTTCACTAGGTTATTTTAGCTTAAAGGGGCACTAAGAGATGTGTTGGAGGCTGCGCCCTCAATTATGATAAAAACTGAGATAAGTATATTTTTATAATTGTATTACATGTATGAACTTACACCTATAAGGATTAAGACAAATCAGCTCTCTTTGTACAAGTAAACGTCGATTCAAAAATGCTCGTACAGCCGGGACGAGCATTTTACGTCCGACAGTATCCCACTGCAGTACGCGTGATACATAACGCGAACTATATTTGCATAGAGGGCGTTTAACAATAAATAGCGATGATATTGTTTTAATCAAGATTTGCTGTGTTTTTGTTAGTAGAAACAACAATAACGGCAATTTTTAATGTTCATCTTGAATTCTGAAGTAAATTTTTAAACATTTAAAATTTTCAACACCACTCAATGTCCCTTTAATGCAATATAATGTTACCATTTTTGTAATTTAACATTGTATATAGATATTCAATCGTTAAGAAATATGTGTAAATTGTGTTTTGAATGAATGTTGCATTATTAACAAATTGAGCTCTCTAAATCCTGAAAAATTCTATTTTTGGGCATTGTTACTGTTTTTGGCAGGTTTTCGGTCATTTTCGGAGTATTTTAAAACACCGTTAACACAAGAACGCATTGACCGATTGTCATAATTCTTTTTGGAAAATAAATTTTTCATTGCAATCTTTCATTTGACACCAATTTTGTACATGTCTCAATTATTTGAATTTTATGTGTGCTATGCCTACTATTATGTTCCTCTATATGGATTATGTTCCGAAATCACTACTCGAAAGGATTATTATCTGTTATAATCCGGGGGGGGGGCACTTATATTCAAACATGGGGGGTACTCGAATTCCTTTTGACGGGGATGTGCCGCTGGAGCTCCAAAACCCCAACCCACTTTTAGGGTTTTTCCGACCTAAAAAAACCCGGCGAATTGGACCCACGTTTAGGAATTTTCAAGCACAAAATCATGCCCCATGTTTAGGGATTTCTTGCAAAACGCGACCCATCCTCGTATATACCTTATATCGCATAAAGAGGGTAGTTTTCAGTAATCAGTGATCAGTGGTCAGTAATTAGCCAATCAGTAATCAGTCTTTTACACCTACCGCTTATCGTGTGCGTAAGCACTAGCAACTCACCAATTTTAACCGGCCAAGCATTCTGAAAGCGACGGTCTGGGTAGCCTTAATTTAACACTATACTTAGAGTACCAAATCCAATATATCCATGATGTGACCTTGCTAGAAAATAAGTTGATCTCTGCAACGGGAGTACTGAACTTGTACCAGTACAGATTTGATTCATTATCTGAAGTAGTATTATACTCTGCCGAGAAAAAGAATTGACCCGGTACATGTCATGCTCTAAACATGCTCTACATATTCGCGTTCATCTACCATGGTCATTCAATAAGTTATACATCCAACCTTATAACTTGTCATTAATATAAGCCACTCTTATGAAATATTACACAATTGTAGCTTGGAGCCTTAGCTACAAATTAATTGTAAATTGATCCGAGTATTTGAATGGTTTACTTTAATGGAAACGGAATGAAAACGAATGAAAAAACAGCATAATACCGCCTCAGTGCTATTGTTCATTCGGCCAATTCTAAGAGGCAAAACGTACCTATCGGTCAATTATAACCATTCCAAATGTCAGATATCTCTTAAGCAGACTATAAACAATAACGGTTACTGATTTCGTAGGAAAAACATGACCTCTGGTTAGCCAGAACCAGATCAGGGCAACCATAAGTTTACCCTCCCCAATGAGAACCATGTAAAAGTAATATTTGATTTCCATAAAAACTACAAGATCTTCGATATACAGGACGAAATGGAGGGATTGCAAGTCTCTTTAGGAGCAAATTTTCAATCTTTGACTACCTGATTGACTATTCTGAAGGTTGCACATTAGGAAAACTCATAAAGTGACTGTGACTGTGACTGATTAGCAGTATGCCAAAGGCATAAAATAAATGTTATATTTTATATAGCGCTTTATCAAATTAAGTATGCTCAAAGCGCTTTACATTTATTCCGCTGCTCAGATAGGATACATCAGAATCAGTTCGCTTCACTTTAGGTTATTGCTGCCTATTACACATTCTGATAATGGCGCGTATTCCTATCAGACACTAAGATTGTGATTATCCCCAAACAGCTACCCATCTCACACCTGGGTGGAGAGAAGTTTTTGCGGTAAAGTGCCTTACTCAAGAGCACAACATGTTGACCACAACTAGACTCGAACCACAACCTTTGGTTTATAAATCCAGTGCTCTATCCGCCGCGCCACACATGCAATACATTCGAGTTGATATTACACTACTTGCAAGCGTAGAGTTAATATTGCTTTACAATCTTATTTATAAATGATAATACTGTTATATATTTAGATTTTCAGTATTTAAATCGTGCTCTTATATCTAACTATACAATACGAAAAATGACCCGAAAACATGTACTGTTAAGGTTATTTCCGTTTACGTTTACCAAAATATCTCGCTGGCGTACCACGTCACAACAAAAGTGAAACCCATATTAATTATGAATTACTATAAATGTGTAGCTATGATTCAGAGCTATATTCATGATAACTGTCATGAGGCTGATATTAATTAGCGATGTTATGAGTGAGGAGTGAATTTATTGAGTGACCATTGTAATATTGGTATAATAGAGAGTCAGTACAATTAGAACCTTGTAGACTGCTCTAATAAGAAAAGGTGATTGTTCACTCACGTGCTCATAGAAAGAACCGATAGGCGAGCAAGCCCGGGTGAGGGGGACATTTATGTTGGAAGTGAAGATAAGAAGAAATATAACTCAACTTAAGTAAGTTAGTTACAAGTAAGTAAGTAAGAGAGTCAAATTTAATGTGTGTTTTTTTCTAGCAATACGCCTTTATTTCAATTTGCATCTCAAATATCGCCACATAATTACTTATATAAACAAGTGTGCTATTCAACAATATATTTTAATTGAGAGTTAAATTAATAGTACACATGTCCCGAAATTCAAGCAAACATTAGAATGCATGTATTACAGCTATGGGTTATTCCATTTTAGAGACTCTATACCTTACTCTTCCACCATGAGAGTGTAGATGCCAAATAGAGTCACCCATACGGGTAAACCCCATTTTCATTTCACACTCCCTGCGGGAATGATTTGGGTAATGTCTTCCATAGAGGTTTATTAATTTCAAATAGAATATCCCAATGGTCCAAGATCTTCGGTTCCGAAGAGCACGGCCGCGTTTTTTACGACGCTAAGCATAATTCGTGTCACAGGTTCGAATCAACTACACGATCATATTAAATGTCACAAAATAAGCAAATGACATCGATACACGTGAGATGTGACACTATTTCAAACGATAAAGATGATCTGCATATAATATAACAGTCAACTTGTATAGATGTGCAGTTATCTAAGTATGCACACATGGCTATGATTGGACTGAGATTTACGTGAGCCTTCAAGCCCTGTTTCCTCTTGCGTCTACTACCAACACGTCTAAAAGTTTGTTATTACTCCTTTCGTTGCGCATCGCCTGACGTCGACGAATGTCGGGACACGAGTTGAAGCAATGTCAACTTTTATCCGGTGACGTCTGCTGATGCCCAACGACGCGATTATGAACGCACCTTAACACTTTCCATGCGGCAGGCAGCTGCAGACGACATTCCAAAAGTTCACAAAATGTTTCAAAAATGTCAAAATTACTGTATTTCATTACCATATTTGGAATCACCATGAGAAATGCATTGAAATAAGTACAAACATGCCTAGTATTCGTTCAGTAATCCTTGAGATAATCCTTAAAATTTGGGAAAGGTTTCTGAAAATCTGTTTCGTATATGGTAAAACTAATAGCCGCGTGGAAAGTGTTAAGAAGAACATATTTGATTTATGTATGCCGTTTCGTTAAGCTTCACGTATACTTTATAACTACAATAACATTAAATATAGCCTACTTATCAAGTTCATTATTTCATCATTATCTATTATATTCTAAACGTCCGTGCCAAACAAAACATCCATCATATCTATTTACTTTTTCCTACACCAAATATGTAAACCGTATTAGTTCCGGGTTAGCAGTATATACTTTTACTAATAACGTCATTAGACACAAAACATTCATGATAATTATCTATCACCAGACTGAAAGTAGGTGTAGCCTATCTTTAATTGCCTCTTTAATAATTAAAAGACCAAGAGAAAACACTTAGAGATCAATCCTAAGATTTCTGAAACCAATTAGGCTTTTCTAAAAGGAGGACATAATAGGATGGCAGTATTTTTGAAATGGGTATATTCAATAGAAGAGGGTGTACTGCGTTTGAGTAAAACGAAGGATGAATATACACATAATGTGCAGTTGGGTGTGCAAAGATCGCCATACCTTTAAAAGGCTTATTATGTTATTATGATGGTGACAAGAGGATGTATTCGCTCTGACTAAGCCTTTTGTTGTCCCTCTTTTTTCCTTAAGTTTTTTTCTGTCAGAAATGAGCGTGATAAAGTGTACAGGAATGGATTGATAGCTGAATTTATTGGTATTATAAAAGCTACAGTCCACACATAGGCCAGTGGGTCGACCGTGATGAGTTGGCATTGTACTAATATGCATACTACTACTAATGGGACCCAAGTAAAGAAATCAGTTAAAACAACGACGGACATTTTAATAGCCATACGCATTTCTTGCTCTTCATCTTGCAGTCTTCCCGCACGTTTCGAAATATTTCTTGCAGTTATGAATATGTGCGTGTAAAGAAAAGCAATTAGTACAAAACAAGCCAAATTTACACCGATGAAAATAGTTATAGAAAAGTATGTCGCTAATAATGTATTGCCGGTTATTTCTGTTGTGGCGTAAAGTGATTTCTGATAAGTTGGATATACGGAAATGTCATATGTCTTAACCCCATAATAGTAATAGCTCACTAACATTGTCTTTTTAGACTCTATGATAAGTGAACTTATGTTTGAAACGCTAAAAGGCCTTCTCATAATTGGAATTCCTACGCAAACTTCAGACACCTCAAACACATTCGAATAAGCACCGGATAGCACAACTGGGATAACGCTGATAAATAAACCAAGAGACCAAAGTACTAATAAGCATATGTTGGTAGACTTAGTTCTCAATCGGTACTCGCTAAAAGGGTATTTCACACCCTGAAACCTATCAACAGTTATTAATGTAATAAGAAACACAGATACTTCACTGGACATAATTGACAGTGTGCCAGCTAACTTACAAATAGGACCTTTACGCCAGAGTTCAGAGTAAGAAGGGAAAAATTGTCCGTAATAAGCATCGAAAGACGCCAACAGGACCATACTGATTCCCATAAGGAGGTCCGATATAGAGAGATGTAATATGAGCAGTGATTGAATCTTACTGTCTTGCTTATTAGCGCAACGTAAATAAAACACATACAGGTTGCAAACCATTGCAAATAAACCCAGTGCCCACATTGATATCCTGGGTAGAAAATCATCCACCATTCTCTTGCAAGTGAGATAAACTGATCGTGGGTATCGAGGTATGCATTGGACATATCCGGTAAAGCAACAAGTTGCACTTTCATCTACCAGCAACACCGTTGAATTGTCAAGACCAATAAAAGATGACTTGGTCACAAGACGCAATTCGTTTGCTCGGAGATCCACTACATCAACACCGGTGATGTAGAATACTTCATGGTCAATGTTTTGAATCAAGTTGTATGACAAATTGACTGATTTCAAATTGGTCAAATAATCAAAGACACCAGACAGTAGCGTGGAAATTTCGTTCTGCTGAATTTCGAGTTGTTGAAGATTAGACAAACCAGAAAATGAACCGTTAGATATGCTTTGCAACTGATTGTTAGTAATTACAAGTACTATGACATTCGTCAGATTATTAAAAGTGCCTGGCTTGATTTCGTTCAACAGGTTATAGCTCAAGTGAACAACTTGCAATGCGTACAGCCCTTCAAATATTCCAATTGGTAGCTCATTTATTCCATTATGATCTAACGATAAGAACCTCAGATAAGGCATATACATTGATATGAACGAACTCACAGTGCTCAATGTGTTTTGACTCAAATCATAAACTTGTAAATCACTCGGACCATCAAACAAAGGGATACTGCTTAGTTTATTGTTAGAGATATTAAACAATCTTATATCTGACGCCAGTAAATCTGCTGGCGTTTCGCGTAAGTTGTTATTGCTTATATCAAGATATTTTAATGACGTCATGTTATGAAATAAGCTTTCGGGTAGATAGACTAGCTCATTACCATTTAGCCAGAGACTGTCTGTAGTTATGAGGGAGTCAAATAGAGTTTCATGCAATGTAGACAAATCATTATAGCTTAAATCACAGTGAAACAATGATAGCATGTATTTAAACGCATCGTTTGGGATTGAAGTCAATTGATTATTATTCAGTTTAAGATTAATCAATTTAACCACGCCAATGAATACATCGATTGGAAGTGTTCTTAATGAATTACTATCAAAATTAATGTCAGAGATATGTGTATGATAAATTCCGAAAAGTCCACCAGGTAAGGATGTGAGCCTATTGTTTGCAACAAACACAAACCTCAAAAAAGAAAGATTATCAAAAACACCAAGCGGTAATGTTGATAGATGATTGCAAGACAGCATAAGCAACTGTAAGTTCAATAGATCATCAAATATACCATCGGGCAATAACGCCAGAAGGTTATATGACACTATTATATCGCGTAGCTGTGATAACCCATCAAGTACACCATTCTTGAGTGTCGCCAGCGTATTAGAACGGAGCTGTAACGTTTCTAACGATAACAGACCATTGAATACACCTCGAGGCAATGTTGCGATATTGTTATTTGCAAGATCGAGTACCTTTAATCTACTCAAATCATGAAATACATCAACTTGTAAGGTTAGGTTATTATAGTCAAGCTGTAATTCTGTCAAGTTACTGAAATCACTAAATATGTTATCAGCTAATGACGTTATCCGATTACGAAAGACGGATAACTCTATCAAGTTAGTCAAACCAGCAAAAACGCCCTCGTTCAGAGAAGTGAATTTATTTCGGCTAATGGATAGAACCTCCATCTGTACCAGACCATCGAAAACACCAACAGGTAAATCAGTAAGACGATTGTTGCTAAGTAGCAGTGCTCTCAAAATATTCATGCTGATAAACAGGCGGGCAGAGAGTAGTTGTATTTTGTTGTAAGAAAGATCTAACTCTGTTAAGGCATTAAGCCCTGCGAACGCCCCAGGTGTGATATTAGACACACCTCTGCTATCTAATGCTAACCATGTAGTATCGGGTTCATAAATCAGAAGGGCAATCGTGTCTGTGGCATTATTACACACTGTGGTCCATGATCTATACCCAAGTGTACAGACGCATTCATCTGGACAATTCACTTTGGAATATGTATACCATGCATGCGGCCGATGATATGGGTCCACTGCATCGTACTCAGTAAAATTACACACAGGAAAAGTTGTATTATCTGTGAAGGGCAAATGCGAGTATTCTAAAAGGCTTTTAGAATCGGGACATATTGATCGGGGAGCATTCACCCCATGAATATTAAAACTCTCTCTAGTATTGACGTAATGGATTTTGAATTCAGCAGAGGTTAATAACAAGGTACAAGGTGCTGAATTCAACGATATTGAAACGATTCGTTTAAGACACTGGTCACTCTGGGACGAATTATTGTCTACTAAATTAACATACACATAGGAATATATAGTATTGGAACTTGAGTGCAATAATTGTACTGAAGTTCCATTGCCTTGTGTTAATGAAATACTTATGGTACAACTGAAAATTGGATTTTTTAAGTTGGGATAATTTGATTCTGTAATGTTATCCGTGATAATCACCAATGGTTCATAAGTAATATTAACATGACCGTTGCATTCATTGAAAAGATTTACCACTTTCTGTGCTAATGTTGTGTGATTAATGCAAATTATTAGCAATAGTATATACCAAACTATACGTTTATGACACGCCATGTTTACCATAAAGTCACTCTGCCGTCACTTACGATGAAGCACTTTTTCATTAAAAATTAAATTCTCAAACCATACGATGTTATTATCAAGTCTCAACTCTCCCAATTATACCAAGTACAGCGTTACATACCAAACTGTAGACCATTTCAATCACACAAAGTTACATTTATTTAAATAATTGTTCGTTATTGTATGTACTCCCACATTCCAAAGTGTCCGCAATGATGTCGAAGAAAGAATTATTGAGCGCTGTTAAGGCTTTTTAGTGGCTGGAAAAAACTGTAAAGAGAACACAATCCAATTTTACATCTTTAGTTTTGAACAATAAGATAAGTTAAGGGCAATGTTTTTTTTGCTTTGACGAAATATGTTTTTAAAAAAAAGCATTGCGAGTAATAGTGTCCACCAATTAGTAAGAAAATTCCTGTTACGCGTTACACAGATAGCATTACTATACTAAATCATTCCCATTTTCATCAATTTCCGTGAGTCGTGAGACCTTGTGAGAATGCTCAATCATTTTTGAAAGATGACGCCCATAAATTATGAGGTGCGTCGCAGGGTACGTCATCATGCCTTCAACTAATTGCGAACATAATAGTTTACACGTAGGCTCTATACTAACTTCCAAATGCTTTATCTTTTAGATATGCAACTACCGAAGTGAACAAATCCCTACTTCAATACTCTGATCGCGTGTTCAAGGCAAAACTGGCATGCATAAATCACCCGATTACCAGTATAACCTTTTAAATACCTAAACCTGAAATACCGGGGATTGATACTCACGAATATAGGATTGGTATGTGCCGCTCTGGAAGAAAACATTTTACACTTTTTAAAATATTTTCATATAATATAGCCTATTGAAATCCAGTTCAATCAACAATGATTTATGACGGTAGAGGCGCGTCATTATAGACAGTCAATGTCCGTCACAAATTTGATATAGGGTAGCGTCATTTCATGTCAAAGGCCCGTCACATTTGTGACACAGGGTGCGTCATTGTACATGCAAAAATTGACGCACCTCGGTAAAGTGACGCACCATTCCCGGGATCGTATAATGTGTTATACAACTGACCTGTGCATAAGTAGGTTGCAAACTAGGCATGCTGATAGGTCGATGATCGAGAACCCATTTACACGTCCCGATAATAATTATTCATCCCTCGGTTAGGGATGACTTCAAAACTCAACCGGCGGTTGACCGCCGGTTCCGCCCGGTTCTGTGCGGTTGGAACCGGTTTCTTTTGTTCTAAACAATGCTTAACCGGCGGTTTAGTTTTGACGTCACCCCTTACCGATATTGTAAAACAAACCCAAATATCAGGCGGTACAGTCATGGCAGTTGTTTTAGGATGTATTCGAAGATATAGGTACGTATACATAATAGGCACGGATAAACACGTAACAAAACCATATACATTAATTATTCAACGTGTATGACTATGTTATTTGAAGTGAATAACAACAGATATCGGTTTTTTTCAGTGGTGCATTCTTTTGTTAAAAAATGTCAGTCCCGCTTCAGTCCCGTTTCAGATTTCAGTGGTAATTTTAGTGTTTTAAGCCGCGTTCACACGTAACTGATGGAGTAGTGGCAGTGTGAACGGTCACTACTCCATCTGTTACGTCGCCTAAATACGGTCAATTTACTCCTGCTTTTTAGCAGGAGTAGCGAACTCCACGTAGCTCCACCGTGGAGTAACTGGCAGTGTGAACAACACTTACCGTAAAACGGGGTGAATAGGGACATGGGGGTGAATAGGGACAAAATGGGAAAGTTGTTTAAATGTCACCCGGCCAGTTTGTGTACCGTAAAACGGGGTGAATAGGGGGGCCCCATGTAAACTGGCTGGGTGACATTTAAAAAACCGTTCCCATTTGTGTCCCTATTCACCCCGTTTTACGGTACGCGATTTATCTAGCCCATAACTCAACGACTGATTTTTAAGATTTAAGGAGGATGCAGTGCAAACAATCACAGAAAAAATAAAATAAAATAAAGACAGAATACAATGGATGGATTATACGGTATTTTCTTCTTTCCCGATCCTGTAAGACCTTAGAAGCATGGAAACATCAATTTGCGAATTGGATCTTATAATAAGAAAATGTGACTTCATCTACCCTGAGTCTGAGACCAATATTTCGTCTCAGATCTACCGGATAATTTTGAAGCTTTTTTTGGTAAGCTTATTTAATCATTGAAAAAGTCAACGCCGATGTCTCATCATATTCATTGATCCATGGATCAAAGTCGAAATTCATCAACAACCGTATATTTATGGTCAATTGATGGGAAATTCAATCAAATCGCAACATTCGTAAAGCCACCTTTGAGTTGACAAGACACATGTTTGTCAGGTTTTTTTTTGCTTGTCTATCATTTCATATTTCTGTAGTTTTTTAGCCCCCTGCCCTCATCAGTTTTATTTATCACATGCTTTTTGATAGTGCGCGTGTTTATCGATGAGACGAACAATACGTTAGAACAGTGTTTAGCTTTCCAGCCTTTTCTCACTATTATCCGGTAGATCTATATGACACTATACAATATGTACATCCTCGAACTGTTGCCAAATGAAATCGCTTAAAATATCAAAGTTAATCGAGTCCACAATGCAGCTTACAAAATCTATTTTTTTATTGTATACAAATTTCGCGAGTCACTGACACTGAGAGGACCTCCAATACAGTCAGTAGGCTAGTATTGCCGCCCGGCGCTGGCGGTACAAACACACAGTGATTCAAACCATGCAGACCTTGTTCAGCACTGAACGATACAAAAATGGTGTTTTTTCGTGGCATTGTTTGTTGGTTTTCATGTAGAATTTATTGTTGTGTTTAGTCTTCGTCTTTGAAAGTGCCGCCGCTAAAATGTTATGTATCCATGTTCAGGACCCCATTCATGCAAACATCTGCCTCTTGTTACTATGCAACGTCACACAAAACGCCCCGCCCCAGGTCATTGAAGCGTGTACAATTCAATTTTGAGGTCTTGGCAATATATCAATAATCTGCGCTGTGCGTGCGCGTTTCCATATATCGATCAATTTGAGTGGAAGCGCAGTGGTACGCACATATTCGAAAGTTATGAATGGTGGTCACTGACTTAGTTTTTAAGCTACAGCCATTTAAAAAAACGTACATTTTTTACTACTATCTAGTACGCCAAACACCGTCCTAGGCCGAACATTTTTGCTAACATGATGCCAATTTAAGAGCGTCAATGTAAAACCAATATTGGTCCAATATTGGTGACCAAGAGAGTGCCAATGCCAATATTGCCAATGATAACCCAATATTGGCCCAATATTGGTCAACAAGATAATGCCAATATTGGGCCAATATATATATGTTGTCTGGGTAGCAGTGTAAGGATTAGTAGTGTATAGGATGGTTGAAATATCCTTTTTTATATATTATCTACATAAAACAAAGAT
Source organism: Ophiura sarsii (assembly GCA_035610835.1). Lineage (NCBI taxonomy): Eukaryota > Metazoa > Echinodermata > Ophiuroidea > Amphilepidida > Ophiuridae > Ophiura > Ophiura sarsii. Next base: position 53,808,421 of record CM069446.1, read on the forward strand.
AATGATACCATTATATCATTAAAAAGATAAGATTGTGGCGCCTGTGCTGGTTAATGAACAATGATGAATGATGAAATTAAATAGAGGGTTTGTTAGTATCATCCTATTTTATGTTCTCAAAGTATTTGCAATTGAGGCAGCGAGTGTCCACACAATAGGATATTCAGGCAGCGATTGTCCACGTAATACGCTATTGTGGCATCGATTTCCACACAATTCGCTATTTTTAAAGACAGTGAATGTCCACAGTTCGCTATGAGAGAGTAAATGTACGCTAGTGAAGCAAAAATGATCCGCAACAGTACGCTATTGACACGATTGAGGCAGAGGTAATGAATGTGTACACAACGATAATTAGGCATCGATTGTACACACAAAAATCTATTGAGACAGCGACTGCGAGTGTCGAGCAGGACCTTGTAAAACTCGATTTCCTCAAGCTATTTTTACGAACTACAATCTGAGACTAAGGGCGTGTTCACACTATAGCTAGTTTTCTCCACGACCCGGGTCGAACCCGGGTTGAAGTATGGTGTGAACAGAAAAATAGGCTCAAAAAACCGACCGGGTCGAAAATTACAACCTGCGAAAATGAAAGGTAGAACCCGGGTTCAACCCAGGTTCAACCCGAGTTCAACCCGCATCACTGTAGTGTGAACAGAAATCGCTGTTTCGACCCGGGTTGCCGGAAGTAGATAACCTGAAAAGAATGTTAATGGTTGCCCGCTTTATTCCTGCCATCTTTCTACGGCCTCTGGTACGATGTTGCTGATGTTTTCGACGGTATTTCATTACCAGCCACTGTTGCTTGTTGTTTATACCCGCCATGATGAGCAAGCTAGGTCATAGGTCATTGGTACAAGAATTTGAACTTCCGGGTTTAATAAACCCATTTGCCAATGCGGATATAACTTCAACACATACATAGCGCTAGTGTGAACAGAAAATGAAATATCGATCAATCCGGGTTCGACCCGGGTCCGACCCGGATTGAGGAAAGAGCTATAGTGTGAACACGCCCTAATATACCTAAAGAGATAAGAAGCACGGTACTACAGCTATTCATCACTGTGCACAAGGTCCGATGCGGATATTGTTTAGTCAATCGCCAATCGATTATCACCATTCAGTTTAATTTGTAGCACGACCTCATTATTTGAGTAAGCGCGCTATTTGAATCCAGTATTATCCACACGTTATTACACTTCTTAAATAACATGAACGCACTTTAGCATGGGATGGCGTGCTCTGTACCCTCCTTTCTGCCGGCTGACCTTGTCCCAGAGATCTTTTTATCCTTATATCCCTACTCTCTGGAACTGCCTCCCTGAGGAAATTGTCCAATGTCAATCCATAGCTTCCTTTAAGTCAGTTGTTCACTCCCATCTTTTGTAGTCAGTCTTCTCCATCCTCATTTTGTTTGGTCCTCCTTGGTTATTCATTTCCGTTGTCTTTTCGTTGTTGCTTTTGGCTTTCTTTATTTTTTTGTCTGTCCATTTTTATTTTGTTTGGTGTATTTGGGCATCCCTTCATTTTATTGCTTGTCAATATTGGGTTTTGCCTGGCATCACTGCCGAATGTTATAAATAAATAAATAAATGGCTACCGACATACAGACCGTGATAGATTTCTAAAATGAATATACATTTAATACAGGCTGTCCCAAAATGATTAGTACCCTTCGATGGCCAAAGTTCAATAATTTTTTTCATATTCAAATTCAATGAGATTAGATCCGTTGTTTTTTCATCATGTTTGCTATACGCTACCCTTTTATTAGAATTTTAGATCATGAATATCGGACTTATTTTATTGAAGTTACACTCCATTGTGTAAGACATGGTGATTTCACCTTTTTGGCAAAGTGCAAAAAAAAAAGGTTTTTAAACAGCTTGTTTGAAAGAAACTAATACATTCTCTCAATCGCTTGTATGCTAATACTTTGGTTCCTTTCAATTTTAAACTGCTGTTGTATCTTATTGTTGTTCAAACCATTAATACTTCTTTAATTTGACTCAATTTTAAGAATAAAAATGGATCGTCACGCATGAGCGACCCCAAGCCTTGTTTCTATAATGAACTAGTTCTTAGGCTTAACTTGAGGGACATTTAAACAGGTAAAGACGTGGTCATGGGTATTTAGCAGTGACTTAGACTTCTTTTTCATATTGGGGATGCAATTTCCTTCAAACTTGCTAAAAATGATATAGTCCCTTAGTGTTTAACCTCACGAAATCCATTATCCAAAGTGAAAATAAAATCTAAGCCATACTGGTGATTCACCAAATACCACTTCATTTAGAAGTCGCTAAACACTTGTCAAATAAAACAATGCACGGGGTCACTTAAGTGTGACAAACTTCTTGTACCCGTTAAATTGAATTAAGGAGAATAATTATTATTGATTTGAACACCCATAAATAATAACAGTTACGACAGAAAGACACACAAGATTATATTGAGTAGACAAGAGATTATGAGAATACACAAGTTTCTTTCAAACAAGCTGTAATAGCACACACATTTTTTTAGCACTTTGTCAAAAAGGTAAAATCACCATGTTTTATATACATAATAGAGTGTATCTTGAGTTTGATAAATCCGATATTCCTGATCTAAAATTCTAATAAAATAGTACAGTATGACAAAGATGATGTTAAAACAGCGGACCTAATCCAATCGATTTTGATGATGACAAAAATTATTGAACTTTGGGCATCGATGGGTACTAATCTTTTTGGGACAGCCTGTATATCGCTATATTTTGGGCATTTCAGAAGAGATATGACAATTAAAACCTAAAGGGTACATTCTTGGGCATATACACAATGTATTATGATAACAAAGTTCATGGTAAATGTGTTTATATTTAACATGAATTGAGAAACAAATGTTATATATACTTTAATTCATAAACAAGTTCTTCAAAACATCACCTTTTTAGTTTAATTCATAATGAATCTAAATATAAACTATGACATTTGTTTATTACAATACATTGCTTGTATGTTCAAGCATGTATCTAATAGGTTGTAATTGGCATATCTCTTCTAAAATGCTATAATTTTAGCAATATAAATGCATATTATTTTAGAAATATATCAAGGTCTGTGAGTCGGTCACCATCCCATACTAAAGTGCGTTCAGGAAATTAAGAAAAGTGTAATACACGTGTGGATAACACTGAATTCAAATAGCACGCTACTACTCAAAGGATGAGTTCGTGATACAGATTAAACTGAATGATGATAATCGATAGGCCATCAACTATAAGGCCATGTGTTTTGAACTGACCACCCAAAAAGGGTGGCGGCGTTGCATTTTTGGTGACGAATCATCCATCTCTCTCTATTAACTCAACAACTATATGTGGTAGAGCTATGGTTTAGGTGTCATTTGAAAGCTTATTTATCTAGCTACACTGTGTAAATAAATCAGGTATTTCTATAACTATTTGGCTGAGATATGATTGATTATACTTCGAAAGTCAGGGGTGGCGGCGGTGGCGGTGGCGGCGGTGGCGTCGTGTACAATCTCTATGGGGAATATAGAAAATGTTCCCAATTCTACGTTCAAATTACAATAATTCCTCATTTCTGTATGGTACAAACATGATTTTGCTCTCATTTTAAAGATTGTTTTATATTCTATAAGTTTCTGTTTCAACAAACGTGTCAACTCTTACGTACCGATTATAGCAAAATTATACATTTTTGGAAAGCTCTCGAATAGGGGAATTCAGAAATCTTGCTTAAAATAGGATAGGGTGAATAGCCAAAAAATATATGAGTAAACTCTAATAAATTTGAATTGTAAACGTTTGTGCTCATTTACTTCCCGATATAGTATATTTCAACAAGTTACCCTTGACAACCATTATGTTCTGATGGGTAAATTGCATGAGGAACTAATATGCACAGTAAAATGATGATTGGGATAGGAATAAAATAAATATTGAGCTTTAATCAAAATATGAAGAAAAAAATCGATATTTTTTGAACATTCTTAATCACAACATGTTAACATAAGGTCTTATGCAAATTCTAATCGCATATTCAGATTCCTTGTGAGATTACCGTTTAGAAAATATATACTTTTTATCGGGTAGAACAAGTAGTTATTGCGATATGCTAATTCGAATCTCAGATGGTGTAAAATGTAAAAATCTGGACATGCAACGGGAAGTTCAAAACACATGGCCATAACAATGTCGCATCGGACCATGGATCGCTGAACATGGCAGGTATCAATGGGCGCTTCTTAGGTAGGTATAATAGTCTCAGCTACAATTCTTGTGGAAGCTAATGAAATATTCACTTCTGTTCCATAATTGAATTAGATAATTTAGCACCGATTTCAAAACTAAATTTCCCAAGTTCAGTAAATTAAAAGAGTTTCTTTACTCACCTGTACGCTATTGAGGCAGTAAATGTCCACACAATATGCTATTGAGGCAGTGCTTGTCCACACAATATACTATTGAGGCAGCGATTGTCTACACAATTCGCTTTTAAGACAGTAAATGTCCACACAATAGTTCGCTATTGAGGGAGCGATTGTCCAGACAATACGCTATTGGAGCAGCATAATGTACACGACTGAGACAGCACTACACGTAAGCTACGTTCACATTAGGGAGTGTATGAGCGGCGGAAGGAAGAGTAGCGGTGAAAGCAGGAGTAGCGAGGAGTAGCGAGGAGTAGCGAGCTCCACATAGCTCCACCGTAGAGTAACTGGCTGTGTTGACAGCACTTTAATTACGCGATTTGTCCATCGTAAGATTGAATATTTTTTACAAGTGTTTCAATATTAAAATGGTGTGTATTTATACATTTTAATCGTCGATTTCTCGAGTTTATTTTGAGACACCCGAAACTCAATTGACCATAACGTCAGAACCGAAAATCCAATTTACCTCAAACAAAAAGCATTTTAAAGCAGAGACTTAGCAGTTTTCTACTGTGCTATATAATGTTTGTCCGAAGCACTGCATTTTAATATCTGACCAGCATAGACCCCCCACTTAAATCTCAAATTACGACACAGACATACATGTAATCACTTTTATAAACAGTCATTACATACTACTACTAGCTATTTCATTTAAAATATATACACCACCCTATGGAACACATTACCTTAATCTTCCACACAGGGATTCACCCATGCATATAAACCTCACCCATGCATGTAAACCATATTTAACATTTACACTCCCTGTGGAAAAGATTGAGGTAATGTTAGCAGAGAGCACGTGTGGTGTAGTGGATAGCATGCCGAACTCACGATGCAAATGTCGTGAGTTCTAGCCCCGCTACAGCCAACTTGTTTGTATCCTTGGGTAAGGTACTTAGTCTCAATTGCTTCGTCGACCCAAGCGAGATTGGGGAGCTGTTAGGGGATATTACAATCTAAGTGCTGATACATTGTGTGCGCCGTATCGGATAGCCTGGTAAATGAAGCGAGATGGTTGTGACGATTTTCTAATGGCAGCAAAAATCAGTGGTTCGGAAGTCACATAAAAATGGTGGTCCCGTGCATCGGAAGAGCAATACCCGAGCACGTTAAAAGGTTACAGACTCTTTTGCAAAGAGTAGGGGATCATCCCGGTCTGTAGCTGTTCACACATCTAACGGACCCCAATGGAAATAAGCTTCAACGAGGCTTTCTTGGGTTATCCAGGGTCGTAAGGCCCAAATAAATAAATACAAAAAAAAAAATATATATATCTGTAGGGGACCAATCTACTTGAACGAATGATCAGCGACAGAGCACCAAATCTATATTTGATCTTTTTCCAAATTAACTCGTCATGTAACTGATCACGACTGGATGATATATTGCACCAATTGGTTATTCCATTTGAAATGCGTATATGGTCGGCCGCTTTCCTTTTGTGTATTTGTTTTGTGGGGAGTGTGGTGGTTTTTTTAAAAGACACTGAATATCACTAAAGTCTGTTAAAATGTTATCATTTTAGAAAGAACAGATCGATGTTCATTTTTGCAAGAAAATAAATGCCCCCATTTAATAGATCTGTGTCGGTCGGTCCTGTAGGACAAGGTGCTTTTAGACGCTTAAGCGTAATCCGGGTCACAGGTTCTAATCAACTACTCTCTGAAAATCACTCCAAAAAGAGTGAAAACCACTCCGAAAAAGGGTTTAAATCACTCCGAAAAGAGTTAACATTACTGAAATTTAGGAGTCATAGTGACCACTTGAAAATTCAAAAGTATAGTTGCATTTCAAGATTTGTGCATTTTACACCATCTGAGATTCGAATTAGAATACTTGGTCTACCCCATAAAAGTATATATCTTCTGAACAGAAACTCACAAGGAATCCAAATATGTTATTGGAATTTAGATAAGACCTAATGCGAACATGTTGTGATTAACAATGTCCAAAAATGATCGAAATGTTCATATTTTGATTAAAGCTCAATAATATTTGTATACCAATCCACATCATAATTTAATGTGCATATTTGAGGTTCTTGTGAAATTACCAATCGGAATATAATGGTTGTCAATGCTTACTTTATTACTTAGGGATCACGTAAAAACTCGACCGCCCGGCAACCGCCGGTTACGGCCGGTTCCGTTCGGTTCTCACTAAACGTGTCGTCTGTTATAATATACACACATAATGAGGTCAAATACCTACAATACAGCTATTGATTTTCGCTGGGGTTGGCTTTTTCAATCTGTTTATAGCTCAATTAACTTTTTAAAATCAATACCGAAAGTCTATGAATGTTGTTTTTTTATAGAACGATTATATAGAGAGAGCTATTATGACCGCAAAGTAACAGATTGATAGTGTAAATTGGTCAGATTACAGCATTAAGTGGCGGTTGTTCAGTGTTGCATGCGCGAATATTCATATACCAGTAAAATATTTGACCTGCAAGAACCGGGCGGAACCGCCCGTAACCGGCAGTCAACGGGCGGTCGAGTTTTGACGTCTCCCCTTAGGTGACTGAGCACGAACGTTTCAATTTTTTTAGGATTTACAATTACAAAAATTGGGGTACGCGACCTATCCTGATTTAAACTGCATTTTTGAATTCCACTATTTGAGAGCTTTCTAAAAATATATACCTTTGCTATCATTGGTTGAATACTTTTTTGCTACAATCATTTATATAAAACCGATGAATTAGGGCAAGTTCACTGTGTTATCGAATAAGGAGAAAGCCATGGACAATCCAATCGATTCATGATTAACCGTTGTTACATAATAGTTAACGTGTTTGTTAAAACCGCGACTTGAAGAATATAAACCAATCTTTAAAATGAGACCAAGTTCTTAATTGTACCATACATGGATCAGGAGTTATTGTAACGTGAACGTAGAGTTGGGAACATCTTCCATATTCCCCATAGAGATTGTACACAGCGCCACCGCCACCGCCGTCACCATTGACTTTCGAAATCAACCATATCTCAGCCAAACAGTGATATAGTGATTTATTCATACAATGTAGCTAGATGTATGGGCTTTCAAATGACACATAAACCATCGTTCTACCACATTTAGTTGTTGAATTAATAGAGAGCGATGGATGATTCGTCACTGAAAATGCAATGCCGCCATCCTTTCTTGATGGTGAGTTCTAAACACACGGCCCTACATAAAATAAAGATAGTGATACCATTATATCATTCAAAAAATAAGATTGTGGGCTCTGTGCCTGTTAATGGAAAGTGATGAATACTGAAAATTAGATTAGATTAGGTTGTTATAGTGAATTCAACCAAGAGCGATCTTTTGTGCTGAGATGGGCAGGGGTGATGAGCAAAAATAAGATGTACCGTCTTCTAGAGACAGTGGCGGTCGCTGCTGTCGTACTCTCTTAATTCCAAAGATTGAAAATTCTATCTAAAATATTGACTTTTCAATCTTTCATAGATTGCCGTGAGGGAACAAACTTTTAAGTTTGACATTCAATCTTTTTTTGGATTGAAAGGTTTTAAACTGAAAAAGATTGAAGGTATCAATCTATTAGATTGATATGCTCAATCTAATTTGGATTGAAAACATTTCCAATCCAGAATTTAGATTGAACGATTAAATTTATTGGATTGAAAGTTTCAATCGTTTTTCGATTGCAAAGTTTTCAATCTGTTGTAAAATATTGATATTTTCAAGCCTACATATTGATATTTTCGTACACACGAATAAATGACTGGCAACTGGAAAAACAATATCATTGGGCTTTTTATTGACATTCTCCCAAAAAATTGTTCATGTGTACAGTTTTTTGTGAATTAATATTCTTACTTGCCATTTAATTATGAAATAGTTTATGTTGCAGATAGAATCATTTATTGAAATGTATAAATATACAATCCAAAGTGTTTCGAAACCAATATGACCTACCTATATATAACTGCGCATGTGTTGAATTCAATCTTTTTCTAGATTGACACTTCAGTCGAGATTGACGGTACAAACACACGTGTAGAGTGCAGTAATATGTATCAATCTTTTTCCAGATTGACTCAAAGCTACTCATTATCACGAGATTTTATAATGTTTTCAATCTAAATCCAATCTAATAGATTGAGAAAACAGTCAATCTGGAAAAGACGGACATCTCAATCTTTTGATTTAAGAGAGTAAGTTACGCCGCCTAAATCTGATGGATTTTCTCCTGCTTTATAGCAGGAATAGCGAGAAGTAGCGCAGGTCCATCGTACAGGAGTAACTGGCTGTGTGAGCAACACTAGGCGATAGGGCATAGCGTAAGTTTTATCTTTATGTTTCAATATAAGAATGGTGTGCATTTATAGATATTAATAAGCAGTCAGGATACGTAGATCTTATTGTGTATCCGCCATTATAGGAATTAGTAGCGAGCTCCGCATAACTCGCTGTGTGAAGAAAACACTTAAAGTACGCAATTAATAGCGCATAGCTCAAGTTTGACTTTTGTTTACAAGTGTCTCAATATTAAAATGGTGTGTATTTCTAGATATTATTAAGCAGTCAGGATGACAAAATCCGATGCTTTTGAGAATCTTTATATTGCCAATAAAGGTATACTTTAAGGATTGTAAGATACAATGATATACAGGGTGAGTCAAAAAAAAGTTTACTCAACTTCAGCGATTTTTTAAGAATAAAGTTTTCGTTTGTTTTCAAAACAATTTACTACGGTATAAAGACGAATTAATTAGCTTTAATATGAATTTTATTTGGTTTAGATTGGTTGAGGGAAACTTATTTTACGCTGTTTTGAATAAAAGTGACCAATTTAACGTCCGAACACGCTTCCAGATCTTGACCATTATATTTTATAAGATACGACCAATAAAAAATTACAATACCGACAGCGAAAGGATAAATTCCTTTGTTATGAAATGATTAAAGTGTGGTAATTGTGTCATAAATAGGCCTTAAAGCTGTCTATTGTTTTAATCTATTAGGAGACAATTTTGAACAAGTCTTTTGTCTACTTAATTCTTTTAATAAACAAGATGTGTAATGCTTTATATCATAATCTAAATTAAAAACCGTGTTTTTGGTGAAAAAACAGCTCCTGTATATACAGAAATAGTCATAATTACTTAACGGTATCATCAAATAGCGTGATTTTATTCCAGATGGTAGCAAAGAAATGGCGCAATCATTTAAAGTTTTGTTTGCCTTGATTTTGTGGTCAGAAATCTTTTTTTAGATTTTTTCAATTAGGGTAAACTTTTTTTTTTGACTCACCCTGTACAACAGTGTAATTATTTGCAAATAATGTAAGGTTTTTGATAATCCTTGTAAACTATATAACAGTCTGATATAACAGTCTGTAATGATATGGAATATACGGATTTACAATATCAATACGAATAGAATATATATGATATTGACGATAGATAATTGATTATATATATATAATTATAATGTTTTTTGATAGTAAATAGGTAAGGATATAATCAGCTATAACATGCTATGTCCTGATGGGTATTCTCCATGCCATGGTATCTGTTAGGAATCTGAGAATCATTATAAAATCAAGTGTTTTATAGTGATATATAAATGAACCAAGGTAAGGTTACATACATGTACTTGATTTTAAACTGAGTATGATATCTTCGGGAAATATGATTATATTACAATGAGGGTATTTAATTGCATACAATGTGAGGTGTTTTTCTGATTATCTTTGTACAAATATATAACAGTCTGTAACGATATGAAATACACGGATTTACAACATAAATACAAAAAGAAATTGTATGATATTGATGATAGGTAATTTATTACATAAATCAACTAAACTGCTCACAAAAGGTATCGAAACACTTAGAAATGATCCAATATATAACGGCTCGAAAAGGTATGCATTAATCGAAGCAAATAACCAAGTGCATAATTTTGTTCTGCGTATTTTGACACCTCGATCGTTGAGATACGATGTTGCGATCACGAATCTGATCATTCTAAACAGTAATGCAAACCTCTTTCTATAGGATGATTGTCACTTTTGAAATTGAACCCACGACCATTGAAATGACAATAACTCCGCTCCGCAATATCGTATCTTATCGATCGAGGTGTCAAAATACGCAGAACAAAAATTATGCACTTGGTTATTTGCTTTGATTAATGCATACCATTTCGAGCCGTTATATATTGGATCATTTCTAAGTGTTTCGATACTTTTTCTGAGCAGTTTATATACAATTGTATGTGTGATGATATCGTACTGTTTGTAACCGAGGATGCGGTTTGCACGTTGATGCAATATTGACCCGGAAGTGATGTATTTAAATGTCTTTCTACTGTACTCAGTTTATTATTCAACAACTGTGCTGTGTTTTCTGAAACAGAGATAAACAATACTAAATACATGCACAAAAATGAAACATGATCTTACAATGATTCCTAAAACAAGCTATGTCAAGGCATCTCTGTATTCCAACAATTATCTATATACATGCACGGTAAGAAGCTGGAATGAAGTTATGGGTAACAATTGCCCTTAAAGGCCAGCTACCACTAGCTACCGCTAGCCTCATCAAGGTCTCTTGGTAATTTGACAAGATTACAATTTCTGCGTGTTTAAACTCTTTACTGTCGGTAATCAAGTGAACAGGTGTATGACCAGTTCGTCTGTGGTGAACTACCAAAGTGGTAGGCCAGCTTTAAATCGGACCGCTTCACAATGCTCCGCTAGAAACATCGAACGGGCAAGGTCGCCAGCGGTAATCACGTCGTTATGAAATAGTTCTACCTATTTTGAAAGTGTAAACATGAGATCTTGAACCTTAAATTGAACCAAATACGCTGCAAACCACGGATAATATATATAAAAAATTCTCATACTGAACGTCGATTATACCGTGATATGTTATCTCGATGAAATTAAGAAAGCTTATTTTTATATTCACAATTTAACTGAAATATGATCGCCTATTAAACTTGGAGTCATTTTTAACCACAGACACACTCACTATTGATCATAACATGTTATCCGGGATGTCTCTGCAACTCATGCTAGATTATCAATTTAAAACAGTGGCGTAGCTGAGATTTTTTTCAGGGGGGACAAGATTTCTAAAATTTTCGTAAAAGGTTGCCCCCAAAAAAATTCTAGTCACTTACCTCGTGAATTTCACGTAAGTGGGGGGGGGGGGGGGGGGGGGGGGGGGGGGGGGGGGGGGTTGAGGTCAAACAAATTCGCACAGTCCGAAAGATTTCTCACAGTCCAAAAAAAATCGCAGTCCAAACAAAATCGCACAATAAATACCCATCTATCAGATATAGCCACACGACTAAAATACACTCTAGAAGAGGACGATGTCAAAGCTTAATAACGGATGCTCTTCAAGCTTTCACCATGGGGAACCGTCTCTCGGTGCGCTATCCAAAGGACACCAGGGTTTAGACCATCTGCTGAGGAAAATCCGTATAATGCATGGTACGTGTATTGTTTAGATACGTCTCTTGTTTCAAGGACGCACTTGCTAAAATCGGATATTGAATTTATTTAATAACAGACGAAAACAAGAGTATGGTCTGTGATATGCTTTACATCGGCTGAACCACCCATTGAACAATGGAAACAACCAGTGAGTGCGGCTGATTATTTGCATTCTAATGATACGCCTCACAACAATTTCAGGGCGATCCGTTGATCCTAAGGGAGCAGTTCCATTTATACGCGATAAATTTATCGCGACTGTATCGGGGCCTGATATGTTTTGGACCCGATGTTTTTCAAGTTGATACGCGATAAATTAGTCATCAGGCCCCGATAAAATAGACATCGGGGCCCGATACGAGGCCTCTGCCATACCCTGGGGTATGTTTAGCAAATAGAGCAGGACATTGTTTAGCAAATACACGAGGATAATACAATTTACGTTAAACATCCATAATCAATAACATTATCTCTAAAAACATGAAATGCTGAATTTGTACCTTACAACTAGAATAAATAACCCGAAGCTCTATTTACATACCGACCACTTATCTTTCGTTATATTTAAACAAGCGGTAATACGCTACTCGATAAATAATCCTTTGCTACTCGCAACTGTACGCGCTAAAAATCTCATCGGGGCCTGATAAAAAACTCATCGGGGCCCAGAACATTCTCGCAATTTTTATCGCGTACAAATGGAACTGCTCCCTAAGTAATTCCTCTTTTCAATCTGTCAATACGACGGAGTTATTTCTTTCATTTCATTGTTAACCGTTTGCATCCATCAATCAATATCACGACATTTACAAATCATCTGTTCTTCAACAACAAAAAGATCGGACACTTGTTTTGTGCCTTCCAAAATAACTCTCCAACCCAACACGTTGAAATGCCAAGATATACTGGTACGTTCATTATTTTATTATAAAGTATTCTTGAATATACATTATACAGGGTGACCCAGAAAATGTTGAACCCAAAAATCACAAACTTTAAAAAAAAAAATTAAATTTAAAATAAATAAATATGGCATTCTGTGTTCAACAGTTATGTACACAATTCATTCAGCTTTCTGGAGAACTTTAGATCATGTAAATTGGCCTTACCAAACTAAAGATACACTTGATTGTGTGACATGTTTTTTTCTCGCCCTTTTGTAAAAGTGAAAAAATTGTAACTTGGTTCAGATATGAAACTTAATTCTGTTCTAAGTACGGTGAGTTAAGTAATATTTTCTTCTGATCTGTATTTATCAAATTAACATTTTCAAATGAAGTCAAGGGGACTTCAGTTTTTGTTTTCAAAGTCTCTTATATAATAATAATATTGATTTACATAATAAATGAATATTGATGAGATACTGATAAAGTAAAAACAAATCGGAAAGAAATGGTTTCAAACAGGCACTTGTTCTGCTCATGTAGCATGAAACCATTTTTTTTGCACTTCACTTACACTACAAAACAACACTTCTTACAAAATAACACCTATTTTAAGTTTCGTGGGCCCTATTTTTATGATCTAAAATGTTTCAGAAAGTCAAATGTATGGTGCACATAGCTGGTGAACGAGTTATGAAATGATTTGTTATTTTAATGGTAAAAAAATGAATTTTGTGATTTTTGGGTTCAACATTTTCAGGGTCACCCTGTATATAGGTACTGGAGAACAAAATCGTCGGAGCGAAGACTGGAATGTTATCCGGTAATAAAATCGATGAAAGACAATATCATGGTCGCTGGTATACCTATGATGAATGGTTGATGTGCTCTGGAAGGAACTATACCCGAGGTTGACGCGGTTGTTGTTACACTATCGGCCGAGTGCACCAATGGCGGGCAGCTGAAGTATAGCGCTACCTCGCTAGTAACTGAGGCGTAACCAAAAATGTTGAGAGCACTAAACCGGGGTAAGCTACTAGGCTAGTAACTTGATGCATGCACAATTGTAGAAATAATTTCAAACAATCAGTCAACCAACCAATCAATCAAATTAATTAATTAATTATTTAACATAAAATCAAATACAATTGAAATAAACGAATACATAATTAAATAAATGAATAAACATGTATGCCTAGTTATATAAATGAATGAATGAATAATTAAAAATTATAAATAAATTAATAGATACGTTAAAAGTAAATAAAAAAGATGTATAAAAATAATAATACAGACACATTTAATAAATCAATTGGATAATAATAAATAAATACTTAAGTATGTCAATACCCGGGCCATTATATTGAATTATTTCATTAAGTCACCATCATGTTTAAAAAATAAAACATACGGGAATTTCGGGAATCGAACCCGTATCTCCGTTTATAAAAGACAGGATCTCAGTAGCACGCCACAGAGATTGGACGCCAGAAGTGGCATCATGTTATTAATACAACATTGAACTTTTCAATTACAAAAACAGATTTTTATTATGAAAATTGTACCTTTTAGTGCAACATTTGTATGTAACATGATAGTCCTTATTTTTGAAAAAGCGGTTAACAACTTCGAAATTTGTTCCGGACCGATAGCCGATTGAACGTAATTATTTATTTACACTCACCTATGACCTAGCGAGTGACGACACAATTTTAATATTACGAAGGACCATTCACGTCAGAATTTTACAGTAAAGTATAGGTGAACACTTGGCATTAGATGCGACAATTAATTTTGTAAGGGGACGATGCTGATTAATGTGAATATTTACCTCGCTAGTTGCCATTCTGGTGTTACTCGCCAGTTATGCTCTCAGAATACCATCGTTAGTAAGTTACGCTACAGTTAGGGCATAACTACTAGAGCTTACCTCCCTATTAAGTTACGCCAGTTTGGTGCACTTGGCCGAATACTTGGTATTCAATATGGTCAAGTGTTTATTCATTGGCTTGAAAATGGTAATCCTCAGCTGAAGTTTCGTCTATTCCCAAGAAATAGTGTTTTTAATATGTCATAAACTTTATTTATTATAAATTTGTGATAGCGAACCAAGAGGGAGTTAAAAGATTATCAATCTTTTTACAACGGTTTTTAGGAAGTAATGATTTACTCGAAAGTTTTAACATGACCAAGATGTGTTGAAGGTACATGTATTTATAGAGAATCTGCTATTTTAACCTTTAACCAGTTTTGAAATGCAGATTAAGGCAAATCATGACCATACCGTCGTATTGTTACCTTAATCAAAGGCCTTTTGAGACACTTTGCGTGATTTACAATTCTTCTTTGTTCTTCTAGGTGGCACTATTGTTGGTAAGGCTAAATGTGAAAATCTGTGCTATTCGGGTTGTAGTTTTACAGCGGGTTATGGTTCTATTCTTAACTGCAATGATACTAAGCGAACGGCTCAAGCTCGATTTGAAGACATATCCTTAGATTGGGAAAATACATACAACAAAATAAAATGGTAATTTAAAACCAACTAAGCGTATCTGTTAGCTGATATGAACCTATACAAAATATACTGATTATTTAAAAGAAAATGTCAAGGAACACATGCACCTGTATTGGGACCGTCTTTATAAGGTTTTTATATCATAATATCAAGTTTTTAAAACAACGCGAAAATTACCTTTTTGTGTGTGTTTCAATTGGAAATAAGTATTTTAGATACGCTGCGGTTTTCCCAAATTTTCCCATGATGCACCTTGACTATAATTAATGTCGGAAATGCTTATAGGTTAATTCTAAAGAGGTTCACATGGCTATAGGAGGAGACCAGGGTGGGTCAATCAGACTTTTATTGTTCTGGAAAGGATGTTTTGACCAAGCCTACCAGGGGTCTTGTACCATACACTGGAGCTTTAGCCATATAACCCACTATAGATTATCTCGGACCAATGGCTTGTAAGCAATCTCCCTTTCATGATTTGATATGATATGATTTTATTGGCACAAAATCGCGACCCGAAGGCCGAATTACATTGTACAGGAAAGCAAGGAATACATATAAAACAATTCCATACACAAATAGACAACTTACTGGGCAGGAACATGGCAAAGAACAAGAGACAGACAAGGCCAAATACAGGATATGCGAGCATGATGAAGAAAGACGGAGCACGCAAAGCAAATTATGGGAGTTCACTGTTGATCAGCTTCACTTCACATAATAAGGAATGGGGCTTTCAGCATATCTGTTTGTGCGAGCTCGAGGCTGGGTGAGTTCGGCATTGTTTCTCAATTGTCATATCAAAAGTTCTTGAGAGAGTCGTACCCAAGCACCTCACTAATCACATGTCGCAGTACCATATACATGAACCTTTCCAGTCTGCTTACAAACAGTTTCACAGTACTGAAACTGCGTTGATCAGAGTCCACAACGATATTTTGTGGGAAATGGAGAAACAAGGCATCACCATTCTTGCACTGTTAGACCTGAGTAGCGCATCTGATACCATTGATCATAAGGTGCTGCTCTCAAGATTGCAGGACCTTATTTGTGTCCGTGACATTTCGCTGAAGTGGTTCACATCTTACATGTACTTAGCTGGTATATAGATCACAGCGAGTATGCATCAACGGAAAATTCTTCAGTACTCAATTTATGCGTTATGGTGTTCCTCAAGGGTCCGTGTTAGAGCCCTTGCTATTTTTGGTCTACACTACTGCACGCTCCTGCCGAATAGATTCGGCCATTGACGCATTAAAACCCTTGTGGTCCGTAGCCCGGTTGTAAAGCACAAAGAAAACTACGGGATCCATCTTCCCACTTCGATATTGCGTTTCTATGACACGATCAATTCCGACCGGGACTGAAATCCAACCAAAATACTATTATTAAAGTACTTAACGTTTTGACGATGAACCGTGAATCACTGAGAGTTTATCGCAGCCCTAAGATGATACAACGAGGCAAAAGTACACGAAAAGACGAGTGCACGGAAGAAGAAAAGACTTGGCTGGATTGAAATTGAGAATAAAACACTGTTGATTGATGCCAATGACGTTTCCTTGGTGTGTTTTTTTCAAACCGGACCTCCGTTGTGGACGGCAGCCAAAATGTGAATGGGCTGATATCAGGCCCCTGCTACTGAGATTCTCGGCGGCTGTGACTCCGATACAACGTGCAAATCTGATAGAAACAATTCTTAACACAGACGGGACCGGCTAATGCCGAGAACAACAACATAGAGAAAGCCATTGACTTTAGGCAGCTTGAGAACTATCCCCTGTATTGTTCTGGTTCCCAATTTGAATACGATTTATACATTTAAAATAAACAATCGGGTTCCAACCCGTCGACAATAACTATGTTCTAAACATCGTGTATACCGCCCTCTATAACGGTTAAGACAAATCGGTTAAGGTTTATCCGGCAAAAACTCAGACAATCCAAGTGGGACACAGAGCTTGGACACAGTTTCGTCCGCCTCTCAACAAGCTCTTGTATTGTATATAGTTTTCAATTCGTAAGCCAATGCATGAATAAATTGAAATCAAGTCTTTGATAAGTCTATAAAGGTTATCAGCGGACAACACCTCTATTTCGATATCTCTGTTCCATGAACTGATATTTTTGATTTGTGCATTGAATTCTGAATGCGTGTTCGTGCAGCGACCTGCACTCTTCGAAGAGTGCCTACAGTGATCACTCCATTGGAGTGAAAAAAGAGTGATTATAATTTATAAGGAGTGAATTTCACTCACTTAGAGTGAACTTCACCCTCATTGAGAGTGAACAATAATGGAACATTTTAATTACTTAATCACATTCACATGAATACCTTGCAATTAAATAGAAAATTTGAAATACAAAGAGTCATTATCCAAACTATACTTACCTTTTCTCGACCAAACAACTGCTGTCATTTGCCTATGTTACATTATCACTTCCTTTCGGTAGTGAAACGATATCATATATTAGCATGATATTTCTCTGTGTAAAGTATCTAAATCTACTTTCTATGGTATTTTTACGCGTTTCATTAATGTAAATTATATTTAATCATTATTTGGACTTTCAAATTATTGCAGAAACAATTAACATTGATATCATCATTAATTATCACTTCAATAATGTTTAAATTTAATAAAATAAAGAATATTTTGAGTTTTTTAATATTTTTCTATTTGATTGTGTTCCGATTCTCAAATTAAATCTGGTACAACTGACCACTCGACACCGAGTGAAAAATCACTCTTTACGAGTGACATTGATTTCACTCTGAACAACGAGTGATATTTTCACTCTTTTACATTAAGAGAGTGCAGATAAAATGCCAAGTCGTTTTTGTTTAGATTCCATGATCTCACTAGATTTTCAAGTAAAAGATTACCTCAAATTTGCAATATTATTTTGAGGTAATTTTTGACTAGAAAATCTAGTGAGATCTTATTTTACTCAGTAGCTAGTCAAAACGACTGGGCATTTTCAAGAGTGTAGGAGGGGCAGAAAAAACAACAAGTTTTAAAATATAAGTCTAGGGGGGATGAATGGAGGGAGAAGGGTTGCGAGCGATGGTGGCGGAAGCTTCAAGATTGAGATGGAGGAGGTTTGTTTGTTCCAAGGATGGGCAACTCGCCTATTACCCGCATATCCTACCGGCGAAGACACGTGGACAGGTCCCAAGCCTCCGGTGTTGACGTACTCCTTTCGGACCAGAACAGATCATCTCTCAACATAAGTGTTCGGTTCAATTTGAAATTAGTACCCGGATGTCACAATATATATTCCACTTAACAAACAATTTATTTGACATTAGTAGCCTACTCGAGTTGAAGAACAAATACTAAATTGGAAAATGAAACACGAGATTGTGCAAATAATATCCAGGTTAATAGATTTAGCCGTAAATCAACGTTAACATAACCTTTGTACCATTATATCGTCATCAGCACTACTACCACAGACAAAATCAACTTTGGTTTGTCGTGTTGCCCTACATTTATAGTATCTATGCGAACGACGCAATATAGACACAGAGATGTACAAATAACCTTTTTAATGCTAACGCTATATCGCACAGATGTATGGAATTAACCTTAAGAGTGCTATTAGATGTGCTATTGGAGAAGTTAAAAAGCTGAATGTATAGTCTGTTAGTAAAAAAAACACACACCATAACTTCGCCTATAACAACAGCAATAGCTATAGCGAACGCAATATCAATACCAAAATTTAATACATACATTTGATTTGATTTGATTTGATTCAGCATATTGTCACATTATACAAAAATAGGATGGCACAAAATACAAATAATAATCTCTATTAGAACTACAAATATACATGCATTTTTATTTTAAGGCAATTAGGGGAATATGGGGCAACTGGACCGTGGGGCAAGTGGACCGAAATGAAGGATTTCGTAATTGTATGGGCATATACTGCTTTCTTTTGAACAATGCGACTTTTGTTGATACTTGACATATATCTTTACCTTCTACAATCCAAAACATTTGGAACTTTAGGGTATTTACACATGTGATTTTTCTCCATATCTTTGAAGCTAACTCCTTGAGTGACTGATTGAAAATTCACAGATAGTATTGGCGATATATGAAGATGGGTTTAGATCATGTTTAATGTACTTTATATGATTGACAGATATGCAACAGTAAATATATACATGCAGTACAGTCGTCTTAAGATACTAGGTGCATATTGCATTTGATGGGTGCTATATTGTAGTGTGCTTAGGGACTTTCCGAAATATGATTAAAACCACAGGTTGGTTGAAATGACCGTAAAATGGCGCATATTGCTAATTTGGGACATTGGTGGTTTGGATTTCCGATCAATATTATCATTTAAAGAATGCTTCAACTTAAATCATTATCACGGGTATTCATTTGGTAGAGTTATTAGTTCATGAATTTGCAAATAACAAAGTACACCATTTCTTACTTATCTAAAGACACTCGTCTACTTGTAGGACCCGAACGCCGCAATATTTGCGAATTCAAAGATAATCACTGGCTACAGAAATCTGTGTAATGGCTAAAAACAAAAATGCAGTTTTGCCTTTTTTTCTGAAATGTATTGGAGTTATTGATTATTATGACAAAATGGTGGTATGTTTTAAAACATTTTGGGGTAAAATGTATTACGTCACAGGCGTGTTTTAATAACGTTTCACCTCGACAAAGTGCTACGTCATTTGTTGGGGTAAGTGGTCCGAAGGGGTGTGGGGCAACTGGACCGCCTGCAAAAACTTAATCAAAATTGTAAAATTCATTTTGAAAATGAGTTGTTAGTGTCAATAAAACATGACTCGGTATTGAAATGTGAATAGAATATGAAATAATTCACATTCTTTCAAGTTCTTAGACATTTTGGGGTATTTCGGGTCTAATACCGCTATTTCTGATATTGAAGGATTACAATATGACATGAAATTGCTTTAGAATGGTTTAAAACCTCGGTATTATGAATTACATCTTTATTATATTTTGAATGGTGTCTGTAAAGGTATTTGCTATGACGAAATATCATGATTTATGTATTTTATCCACTGCTGTTTGTGTATATCAACCGTTGGGTCATCATTGTCATATTGACTAAACTTCCCCTGTAACATGAAAAGCTGGCTAAATATCAAGATGGTTTATTATAAGTACTAAATGATGATTATATGAAGTAAATAAAATCAGTAAAGAAAGGGGTATATATAGACAAATGTATGGGGCGTCTGAATATCACAACCATGTAACCATTTAACTAGGTTCATACCGTTTTATCTATAATAAATGTGCAGTCGAAAATTGCGCTTGCTTTGTACACCATTAGTATTACTGCTTTTTACACGTTAACCACGAAAACTGTATAAAACATGGGTTTCATGAGACCTGTATCATTTTTACACGTTAAATAATATGGAAATGAGTTTGTAAAGAAAATACTGCTTAGTTACCGTGTTGCCAATCAATGATTTCTGTGTATTCTAACCGTTGGAACATATAGGTCCAGTTGCCCCAACGATGGGGGTAACTGGACCGTGCCAAGTAAAGTTTTTAGATAATGGTAATTGGCCTTTTGTTTGGATATTTTTTAACATTGATTATATGTTAAATGTAAACAGTTACATGGGTGATATTTTCATAGCAATTCCATAAATATTTACACGAGCTTTAAGCTTTTATATCATGAAATATGCTTAACCGGTCCAGTTGCCCCATCCTCCCCTATTCAAATTGAGTTATCAATTGAAATATAGCATAATATTACCAATATAGAGCTAGCAATATCATTATATAGCCTAACTAATAAAATACAAACATCATCAAAATATCCATCTGTCTAATTTATGTTTATAAACATTGATGTAAGTTCATCAGTTTTGCCTTTTCGTATAGCGAGAATAAAATAATGCTTTCATTCCTAATTGCAAACTTCGACATTTTAGTCTCCACTAAAAGCGCGATAAAACACAACCGTAGACTATGATGGATTGATACATTAGCAAATAAAATAGCGGCACACCTTTCTTGCCCCTAAAATAACACATTTATGTTTCAAGCTTGCCGTTTCGTAGCTCATATGATAATTATGTTTGACGCACATTAATTGTTGACGAGAGAGGCATGATAGGTTGTGCCCAGTTGTGCTAAGACAATATAACTGAAACACACTGTACTTAACTGTAAACGCAATCAGCGTACACATATTGCACATTGGTCTTCACTATGTTATACATGATTTGCGGCGCAGTCACCGATCACCGTGTGTATTTGCAAGGAAGTGAGTAGCACCCATGTCAGGAGAGGAATATGTGATTGAAGCACACCGTAAAATGCTACAAGCAAACAATATAAATTACTTTATCGTTCATCATTTGCCACGAATCATCATGATCACTATTTGCAATGATGAGTCAGGCACATCAGGTGGTGCCAGGAATACATGTTTGAAACACACTGTAAATCGCTCCCAGCATACTACATAATTGATATCTCATTATTTACCCGCACACATCATAATGATCACAATTACACGGATGAGACCTGTGGTGTGTCAGGAAAACATGATTGAAACACAGTGTATAAACGCCACCAGCGCAGTATTGCACATAGCTTTCACGATATATATATATAATTTGCCGCGCATCATCATCGTCACAATTTGCACAGGTGAGAGTGGCAAAGGTGGTGTAAGGACTATATTTCTGAAACAAACTATAAAAGGTTACCAGTGTACTATATAATTGATTTCCTTTAGGTACACTACGAGGGAACAATCAATCAACTAGCCGTTCACATTTTTCTCTCAACGGTTGCCGTGCCAGTGCCACTGGTGCAATACATTATGAAACCGATGTGCAATCCACAGCGCTGTACTGACCAAAGAGAACACGCGCTCATCCGTACATGTTTCATGATTATATCATGAATTTCGCATCGTTTCAGTCGATAGTCTTGATGGAAGAGGTGATCATCAATAATGTTGACTCTGGTTATTCTGAAGATCTCATTGGAACAGTGATCCACAGTTTGTAAGTTCTAAAATGGATCTATATCAATGATGAATACGGACGACGCGTTAACATTGGTTAATGGTAGCCTTTGATTTCGGTTTGATTACCGTTATTGACGATATAGCTGTTATATCCTCGATAGCTCTTTTTAGTTGAGAATGAAAAATTGCTTTTTAGGTTTTTTTCAAATAATGATTGTTATCATTCAAGTATATATATTGCCGCAGTAGAATTGGTCATAAGTAACTACGGTGCACTATGCATGTGTGTATCGGGTTTGCTGGAGCAGCAATCTTCTTCCTACTGACAATATTAACAACTTCCGCTCAGATTCAAGACGACGATCCCGTCTCTAACGATGATGATCTTGTAGCACCAGGCGATAGTTATTCCGCGCCAGGAACCTACTACTTTGGTGGGCTTTTCGATATTCATAATTCCCGCGGTGGCATTTGTCATCAGATCAACCCCCGTGGTCTGCAACGAATGTACGCTATGGTCTATGCCATTAACATGATCAACGCAAGACAAGATATGTTGCCGAATATTACTATTGGTAAGTAGGCCTATATTCAAGTTTCTATGTCCAGAGGTTTCTCGAGATATTTTGACAATTACATGAACAACTCGTTGTTGTCCTTTCCTTTTCTAAACACCACGCAGATGACATTGCTATTGAGCTGATAATAATTACAACGGTATTCTAAAACTTTCCACGCGTAGCACTCGTCTTAAAGTTTCAAAGAAATTAAACCGACCATGAATTTATGAAATGGACATTTTTGGTTTAATTCTTTGTCATTTTTGAAGAAAAAAAAGATTTATGGTAAGGGGAAAGACTTGTGACCTAAAGCCAGAACGGCGAATGAACCACATGGATGCATTTTCCCATAAAATGGGCTACATTGGGCTACACCATGTAGCTTACTAACATGTGTATTTCAACACGCTGGGATGGGGGTGTTTGTGTTTGCTGAAACAAAGCTGTCTCAGTTGTTTTGGATTGGTATGAGATTTACGCACTATAAGGAAAAATACATTCACTCTCAGGCCAAGAAAACTTCAAAACATAGTTCATATTAAAGTCCATTTTTGGACCCAATTATTTTTGGACACCCTGTAGAACAATTTTTGTCAGCACCTTAAGCAATAATTGAGTGATTGGAAAACGCTTAATAATTTACGACAATAACACACACATCGATAGTCATTTTGAATAGGCAGAATTCAATGTCAAATTCTACTGATTGGGATACGAATTATTTTCATATTTATTCATCGATTGCCTTTAAGTGCAAAGATTCGTTTTCATGGTTCAAGAATATATTTATTTGTTGAAGCGGACTGGTGTTAGAGCTTGAGATCCTGAAGTGGTTGAAATTCGGGAAACGCCATTGTTGTGAACATAATTATATTCATTAGGTTACAAAAAAAACCTTTTCTATAGGCCCGTCCGACCAATTTTTTCGAATTAAAAAAAAAATGTAAAAATAGTTTTGAAACATTTTTGCAAATTTTAGAAAATATTTTGCGTTGAACTTTATTTTTTGGAATAATTTTGAATTTGTTTGAAAATTTCAAAAAATTAAATGAAAATTCATCAAACTTCTCGACATTATTGGACCCCATTTTTGGACCCCTAATAAGACCTACCGTGTCTTACTGTTTTTTTCTTTTACAGGTTTTGATATACACGATACGTGTGCAGATCCAAATATTGCAGTCGCAGCGTCTCTAGATTTCATCACTAGTTCGTCGTCTGCCACGAGTTGTAACGGGTAAATTACATAAATGAAATAAATTAAGTAACGTTAGCGTATTTTTCAGATAAATTCAAAAGGATTCCTTTATCCACCGCGAATTTCTGATCCTTCTCAATCAATAACATGGTTCTTCATAGTTTCGTCATGCTTAGGTAACAAAAAACAACCACCCAATTGTACGGCCATTTTGTTTTCGAATTTGATTTTTTCTTGAAAATGTTATTATTATTATTTTATTTTTTGTTCGATTGATTGAGAATTTTTAACAATTTTCGAAATTTTCAAACTTCACAGAAAAATATTCGAAACAAATGGGTCGGTTGGGTTTGAATACAGGGTTGCCTTTTCGTGGCCTAAACGACAGAATTGTGTTGTCTTTCAGTGACGATGATGTATTTCAGGATTTCGTCGGTGTAGTGGGTCCTCCCATGAGTTCGTCTGCCGTGTCCGTTGCCAGTCTGTTTGGACTCTTCAAGATTCCAGAAATCAGTTATTCAGCAACAAGCACTATTTTGAGTGAAAGTAGATTTGAGTAAGTAAAACCATATCTAACGACTTTTGGGCGGGTGGGCGGACTCTCAGAACAAGACTTGCCTACCATTAGATTTCTTTTTCTTTCCCACATGGCTGTCATGAGTTCATCCATGCTTTACATTGTCATGTTTGAGGAAGGTCTTTATAAGTACAAGGCAGCCATAGCAGGGATTTATCAGTAGGATATTTGCGTAGGAATCCAGTCTTCGTATACATGATCGGTGGAAGTTCTTTACACTAAGTCCTGGAAATCAGGTCATGTCTGAGATTTAACATGCGTGTCTTGTTTTAACACGGTAAATAGCTGTTCTAATTTTCAAAAAAACACATTAAAAAAAATAGAACAGAATAATTGTGAAGTTGCTGATTTTAAACGCAAGCATAAAGATAGCAGGACACGAAAGTAAAACGAATTGAAAATATTCAAAACATAAACAAGTGACTCGATTATTTAAAACGAGTGTGCAATAAGAATCGTGTGTGCACGCGAGGTTGACAAAGACTACCTGAAACTATGCAAATCACACGAGTGTAACACAAACACGAAAGGTGACGATATGTCGAAGACAACGAGACGCTCACGGATTTTATTATGATTCTCCTCGTAAGAAGAGGGTTCCACAACGTACTATATTGGACCCATTTATGTCGTCCGTGGTTTATTTGTCTTATTTCACTTATAAAGTGACTTTTATGTCAAGTTTTTGAAGTAATACATCATAAAGTGCTCAACAAAAGAAAGTCATACACTTTGTTTATGTCTTATAGAGTGTCTTTCGATTATTTTTTGTTCAAACAGGCTAAATAGACATTCAGACGAATCTTTTCGGAACAAGTATGAATCAAACATGGCACAAAAACAACAAAGATGAACCATTATTAACACCTTTTTATACAAATCCGTGACGTTTACAAATTCGCGTGTGTGTTGCCCTTGAATGGCCAGGAGTGAAAAGGATATTGATCACACGTGAATCTGCGTTGGTTCGTGCCTGAGCGAGCGGGCTATTTGATTGTGAACAAGTAACATGTGGTCTTTTCTCCCCGCGTAGTTTGTTGAAAATGTGAATTTGGAAACGGCACGGATTTTCAATAAATGGCGCTAATCATGGATTATCTCTGTTGCTTGGTGGCAAGTTTGGTACCAGATACTCTAGACTATGGGACATAAACAAAGTGTATGACTTTCTATTGTTGAGCACTTTACTTGCATTCCATAGATACTTTACTCGCACTGTACCCACGGATGCCAACCAGGCGACGGCATTAGCGGACATTGTCGCCTATTTCGGCTGGTCGGTCGTCGCTGCAATCTCTACCGATGATCTGGCGTATGGTATTGATGGACGGGATCTGTTCGTTGAGGAGGCGGCTAAAAGAAATATATGCGTAGGTTACATGCAGGAGATCAGTACGGAGAGCTCTGTTGAGTATCTAGAGAGTATTTTGGAAGACCTCAGGTAGGCCTCAAATTCTTTTTCTATGACTAGGGAAACCTAATTTCAAATGAGCTACGCTACTCATAGGTTCTGCTAGAGTCATGCTTATAGGACAATATACAGCTATATTTTACTACCTGTATTTTGGCTGCTTGAGACTCTTAACAAGGACTTTTATACATTAGCGCTCGTTCATCTGTTGCCCATGTAAACCGTGGCACAGCCTCTGTGGTCCAGTGGGTCATCCTTTGCCGCGATAGCAAAGAGGGACCGGGTTCGAGACCGTGCATTTTGAAGGTCTATGTTAATTTAATTCACGCCAGTTTATCCGAGTCTATATTTTATTAATTTTGAATAGTACGCATTATTATGTTATTATGTATTTACATCAACCTTGATCTCGAACGGAGATTCGCGTTGGTTAAATAAATAGATACATAGATTACAACATAGATTAAAACATATATATATAAATAAATCAATTAATCAATAAACAAATAAATCAAATCCATTATTTATTTATTAGAATTGTGGTTACTAAAATCACCATAACTCAGAGGGGCACTAGAGATACGTATGGAAGTGCGTTCTCAATTTTCTTTGAAATCAGGTTTTTGCACCTACGTAATACTTAAAAAAATTATGCAAACTACCATCAGATACCGTTCACCTTAATTCGCCGTCATTCGTGTAACATTTTATGATTTGGTCATTTCGATGTAGATCACATCGAAATCATCAATACCCACTCACCACATACATGTATGATGTATACTGCTTCAATCAAATGTCTGTCAACCCTTTTCCCATACATGTTTTCTATTTCAGGGTATCTGTGTACCATATCTATTGAAACAAAAAATGTTCTCTTCAAATTTGCTTTTTCTCGGAAATTTCTTAGTGTCTTTAAAAAGTATCTACTCAAATCAGCAAAAGTATCTAATCAACACAATGACTGAGGTGTCATTGTGTTGAGAGGAAATTTGCTTGGTTAGTGTATACCTTGGATATTTGAGTTACAGATTTTAGCTAACATAATAATACCTGGCCAGGAAATGTTTGTGTAAGGTGTATATTTTCGTGTTGAAAGTGGCGTCACGGGTTCAAAAGTAGATAATATCATGATGTTCCAAAGTACCACATGGCATATATTTGACCCAACATGAGTAAATGAGGCACAATGGGGCAGTAGCTAATTTAATTCAAAAGCAAAAATGTGAGACAAGGTCAAAACACGTAAGTCATATTCATACAAAGTCTTATTTCTGATCTTTTATACATCTTGTATCCAACCAAAGATCCAAATTCATGAAAACAAACTGTTAAACTACATTTTGAGGTATTTAATTTTCATTTACTCCATTGATTTGGTAACCAAATCAAAACTTTAAACTTGTATTTGATGTTTTGAGACAAGTGATTTTCAATCATCCGTAACTTTGGTTAGGAATGTGATATAACATTGGATTTGGTTCCAAAATGTCCATTTACTATTAATATCATGATATCAATATTCCAATATACATATTTCCCTCATTGTGCCTCATTTACTCGTATTGGGTCACATATTGTGTATAATGCTGATGTCTTCTTGTTTTAACTTCAGCGTCCGCGGCGTCAATGGGCTATTCCATTTATTAATGGTACACCCCCTATAGAAGGCATGGGAATCCCAAAATATTTGACACTTTTTGAGCGTGGGAATTCCCAAAAAAAAATTCCATATTCCTCTCGAAGGTATAGAAGGCATGGGAATTCCCAAAAAATCATCACATTTTGGCCGTGGGAATTCCCAAAAAAAAAATCCATATTCCTCTTGAAGGTATAGAAGGCATGGGAATTCCCAAAAAATCATCAAATTTTGGCTGTGGGAATTCCCAAAAATAAAATCCATATTTCTCTTGAAGGTATAGAAGGCATGGGAATTCCCAAAATATCATCAAATTTTGGCCGTGGGAATTCCCAAAAATAAAATTCATATTCCTCTTGAAGGTATAGAAGGCATGGGAATTCCCAAGAAATCATCAAATTTTGGCAGTGGGAATTCCCAAATTTTGGATTTTGGCCGTGGGAATTCCCAAGAAAAAATGCCATATTCCTCTCGAGGGTACCAGAAGACATGGGAATTTAAACAAAATCATCAAATTTTGGCCTTGGAATTCCCAAGAAAAAATGCCATATTCCTCTCGAAGGTACATAATAATAGAAGGCATGGGAATTCCCATTAAAATCATCATGCTGACTGGACTACAATACAAAGAGCCAACTCATGATCCACCAATTTTTCTACCAACTTATTTTGATGGCTGAGATTGCCAACGGATCAAACTTACTTTGTTACCAACTGATCATACTAACTTATTTTGCTGACGGATCATTTTGGTAACTGATTTTGTTGTTTACAAAGTGATTTTGCTGAGAAAATATTAGTACAAACTGACTTTGATATTTATGAATACCAACTTGTTTTCTGAACTGATCTTGCTGCAACTGGCTTAAGGGACACACCATTAGATTTTCAGGGGGGAGTTTTTAAAAAGTTTTAAAAAAATGCCCCTCTGTGCAGGCCAACAACAAAAAAAAGTCCCCCCCCCCCCCCCCCCCCCCGGATGAGTAAAAAATCTTTAAAAAAACCTCTATCCCACCCAACTCGATCAATATGAAGGAATACATTTTTTTTAAATCACCGTCTTCGGCGGCGCAAACAAAAAAT
Organism: Ophiura sarsii; assembly: GCA_035610835.1. Lineage (NCBI taxonomy): Eukaryota > Metazoa > Echinodermata > Ophiuroidea > Amphilepidida > Ophiuridae > Ophiura > Ophiura sarsii. The sequence goes on from CM069446.1 coordinate 53,837,216, forward strand.
GCTCGCTTTCGGCAGCAAAAAAACCCACCCAATCCCCCACCCACAACTTCCTATCGCCACCCTGAAAATCTAATGTTTACTATAAAATACTTTATTTGCTCCCCTATACAAAACAAAACCCAAGCCCAGTGGAAAATTATTAAATTAAATAGCAATCCGGTCTTATATTTTCCATATATTTACAATTATATTTTTGCAGTAAGCTATTTGCGTGATTTGATTCATTTCTGTAATACTTAATACCTTATTGTTTGTTGAAGAGAAAGTATGTCTAACCTGATAATTATGATAATTAAATTGTCAATCAAGAAATACAAAGTGTAAATATAAATAAATGCACATGAACATTTGTGCTATTGAATAATATGAATACTATAAATACTGGAAGTGCGATCTTAAAGTCTATATTATAAAACAACTTTTTTCACAGCAACTTAATTCAGCGAATTAGCATTTAGTCAACTATTTGCGGCAATTTAATTTCACTAATTTGTAACACCTTCCTATTATGATAATAACCATTATAAATAATATAACTCGCAATTTATTAAATTTGGCGAATTGGACCGCTTAGCGAAATTAAATTGCTAGCGAAATTAAGTTGTTCTACAGGTATTATGATTATTACATGTACATGTAGCACTACCACTGCATGCACTGTGTGCATGGCAGGCTACTATGTACTCAGTGCATGCAGTGATGTGTGTAATATTACACCAGTCTGTTATGTAATCAAGTAAACATGTTAATTAACTATGCACTATACTCACATTCACAGCAGAGTTGCTGCATGTGTACTTGTACACTGAGCAAAACCACTGGTTTTGACACTCTTGGTTTTGACTATCTGCAAAGACTTGCCTTGCTATCTGTGAGTGCACAATCTGTTCCTAATGTAATAGAACTTTGATTGAGGTAGGCAAATTAAAAATAACAACATGTTGAGGGTCCTGACTTTTTCCAAAAAAAGTGGCCCTTTTTATTTTTCATTTTTTCCCACTTCAGGTGCAAAATTGCTATACACTTATGTGAACCTAAAAAAAGAGGGGGCCCTTTTTAAACTGTTTATGTCATGGTTCTGAGGGGTTGGTCACTACAAAACTTGTTTTGAATACATATTAGGAAGATACCAATTTGTTTATATGCATCTTTATAAACTCTGAAACACCTGAAGAAATAAGTTATGACTGAAATAAAAAGAAGAAAATTGAAGTAGACCCCAAAAAAGGAAGCGGGAGGGGACGCTATTATTCTAAAGCCTAAACAGGTTATTTTTTTTTATTTCGCCCTATGCCTTAGCCTTGGTGTATACTCTACCCAGATACAGTACATCTCGACCTATCGCTAAATGAGTAAATGCCATTTGAAATGAATGTGAATTTTCTGAACGGTTATTAAGTTCATTTGGTTTTATCAATTTTTTTATCAATCCTATTTGTAATATATTTCTCAATATTTGCACGTACAACCAGTGCGGCGCAATGTACATTAGGGACCGTTCATTATTTATGCTGCCGGGCGGCTGGGTAAACTATGGGAGGCGGTGGTGTGGGGGTGGTGTGGGGTCATTTAACTTTCATATGTTGAAATAGGGAGGCTATGTAATAACTTATTCTTAAACAGGGGGGGGGGGGGGGGAATTGTGTAACCTTTTTTAAATGATAAAGATTGATGAGACGATCGACTTCCGGACAGCAAATCTTTTCTCTGCCTCGGAGTCGGACGATCTGTTGGGAAAACATCTTTATAAGGAGAGGTTTGAGGGGGGGGGGTGTTGTAAAAAAAGCTACTGGTTATCAAGGGGGGGGGGGGGTCATGTACATTTCAGTTTCAGCTGTAGGGGGAGGGGTAGGTAACTTTGACATACAAGTCTCGAATTTGTCTCCAACCGCCCTCCACCATAAATAATGAACGGTCCCTTAGGTGAACCGTAAAAGGGGGTGGATAGGGACAGTTTTAGCACTACATGTAGTCTCTATGTTGTCGTTTTTTATAATCATATTCATATCCACCCATATTTATGCCTTTGAACTGCCACTATAAAAATTTGAAATAATGTGATGGGTATGGAAATACTACTTGACTCATAGGTAAAGAATTGTGAAAATTTGATACTGAATTGATACCATAGAATTTAAAGCTTAATTCGAAGAAATTCTATAGTATCAATTCAGTATCAAATTTTCATCTTTTCTATAAATATGGAGATTTTATATGTCATGCAATGTGAAAATTACTGTAAAAATAAACCTATTGACCCCAAATATTAGAAAATTTACGATAAAATGCAAAAAAGCTTGAAATGAAAACTGCTTTCAGAATTTCTTACCAATGTCAAAGAGTATGTATATTATAAAAGGACATCTTTATTTTTGATACCCTGGGCTCGGCTACATTTGGTTCATTCACACCCACCCACTGAACCATTTCCTGAACACTATATTGCTCTTTCCACATTTGGATAAAGAAAATAGTACAATCAATACAAACATTTGAGATTTCAAAAACTGTTCCCATTGTTGTCCCTATTCACCCCCGTTTTACAGTATAGTATTGTCAAAATGTCATTTGTCAAGAAATTAATTTCATAGACCTATTTCAGACTCATTGATGATCCATGCTTCACTTGAAACAGAATATTGCCTTCTTCGCAAGGAAATCAATGTTTAAATATACGAGCAATTTTTTAAATCCCACCCCCCCCCCCCCCCCCCCCCTTCCATTTTATGTAGCTGACTTGCGTTGCATGGAACACACATCAGTCATCCCTATTCAGATGGAGGGGAAATTAAAAATTACTTTTAAAATAAACAAATTAAAACAAATAAACATAGAAAACATTAATAAATAAAAATGATTAAATAAATAAATGAATAGGGGAGGATGGGGCAACTGGTCCGGTTAAGCATATTTCATGATATAAAAGCTTAAAGCTCGTGTAAATATTTATGGAATTGCTATAAAAATATCACCCGTGTAACTGTTTACATATAACATATAATCAATGTTAAAAATATCCAAACAAAAGGCCAATTACCACTAACTAAAAACTTTACTTGGCACAGACCAGTTGCCCCAATAACTGGTCCTTATGTTCCAACGGTTAGATTACACAGAAATCATTGATTGACAACACGGTAACTAGGCAGTATTTACTTTACAAACTCATTTCCATATTATTTAACGTGTAAAAAGGATACAGGTCTCATGAAACGCAAGTTTTATACATTTTTCGTGGTAAACGTGTAAAAAGCAGTAATACTAATGGTGTACAAAGCAAGCGCAATTTTCGACTGCACGTTTATTAGATAAAACGGTATGAACCTAGTTAAATGGTTACATGGTTGTGATATTCAGACGCCCAGTAGCGTAGCCAGCGGTGGGGGTGGGGGCAGGGGGCAGACTGCCTCCCCCCGGACACCTAAAATGGGGACGGAGAAGCGGAAAAATGGGGGACGAGAAATTGTTCATGTAGTACATTTACTGTGCGATTTCTTTTTGGACTGTGCGAATTTTTTTGACCTCACCACCCCCCGCCCCCCCCCCCCACCCCGCCCCCCCCCCCACCCCCCCCCCCCCCCCCCCCACTTACGTGAAATTCACGAGGTAAGTGACTAGAAACAAAATTGGGGCAACCTTTTACGAAAATTTTAGAAATCTTGCCCCCCTGAAATAAATCCTAGCTACGCCACTGCAGACGCCCCATACATTTGTCTATATATACCCCTTTCTTTAATGATTTTATTTACTTCATATAATCATCATTTAGTACTTATAATAAACCATCTTGATATTTAGCCAGCTTGTCATGTTACCATGGTTACAGGGGAAGTTAGTCAATATGACAATGATGACCCAAAGGTAAATATACACAAAAAGCAGTGGATAAAATATATAAATCATGATATTTCGTCATAGCAAATACCTTTACAGACACCATTTAAAATACAATAAGGATGTAATTCATAATACCGAGGTTTTAAACCATTCTAAAGCAATTTCATGTCATATTGTAATCCTTCAATATCAGAAATAGTGGTATTAGACCCAAAATGCCCCAAAATGTCTAAGAACTATATAGAAATAATGTGAATTATTTCATATTCTATTCATATTTCCCTTCGGACCACTTGCCCCAACAAATGACGTAGCACTTTGTTGAGATGAAACATTATTCAAACACGCCTGTGACGTAATAAATTTTACGCCAAAATGTTTTAAAACATACCACCATTTGTCATAACAATCAATAACTCCAATACATTTCAGAAAAAAGGCAAAACTGCATTTTTGTTTATAGCCATTACACAGATTTCTGTAGCCAGCGAGTATCTTTGAATTCGCAAATATTACGGCGTTCGGGTCCTACAAGTAGACGAGTGTCTTTAGATAAAATAAGAAATGGTGTACTTTGTTATTTGCAAATTCATAAACTAATAACTCTACCAAATGAATACCCGTGATAATGATTTAAGTTGAAGCATTCTTTAAATGATAATATTGATCGGAAATCCAAACCACCAATGTCCCAATTTAGCAATGTGCGCCATTTTACGGTCATTTCAACCACAACCTATGGTTTTAATCATATTTCGGAAAGTCCCTAAGCACACTACAATATAGCACCCATCAAATGCAATATGCACCTAGAATCTTAAGACGACTGTACTGCATGTATATATTTACTGTTGCATATCTGTCAATCATATACAGTCAGTATGCAACCACGCGAAAAGTTGTTCCTTTTCTAACCCAGCAAAGCGACTCGGAAGTACTCACCCGTAGCGATACCGCATCGCAGTCATAGTTGACCTCGTAATAGCACGATGTAAATGAACTCTTTTCATGATTGATTATAATCACACATTTCAAACACATTTGCCATGAAATTGTATAGTAAAAAGGCATATTATGCAAATAATATTATCTAATATTATCTGTGAACTTCATGACATGTTGTATTTTCGGTGCAAATTATTGCAATCCGACAAACCCGAATTCAATAAAAACTTGACGAAACTAAAGCCAAATTCACGATAAAAAAGTCGCTTCTGAAGAATCAGGCATCAATTTTATCCATCGTATCATAATATTCATAGTCTTTTGTAACTAGAAACATGCTTACAATTTTATAACATTATTTAGTCCGGTCAAGTGAATGCTTATAAAATAGCTCCTCGAATCTTGTCTCGATCTAAATTCATTTCGTAGCGTCGACGGGTTGTTGATCAAGTGTTTTTAAACTCACGAATATATTCAGATTTGCTTGATAGCTCAGATGGTAGAGGGCTCGCTTTGGGAGCGAGAGGGCCGGGGTTCGAAATCGATCCTTCTGCGCTACACAATGTCATATGATATTTTTTTTACAGAAAGGCTACTCTGGTCAAAATGAATAAACATTTCACAATTTCATCACACAAAATGCATGAATTCGGACGTTTTCATTGAAAAAACGGTATTTTTTTTCAAGAATTTCAATAATGAATTCAAACGCTGGCATGAAAATGAAGCGCGGGCGTGTTACGGGAAACTAAAAATCAAGTTGGCGAGGCCTAACGGGGGATCGTAAGTTTCGTTTTCTGACCGAAAATCGGTGAAAATCAAACTCGGTTTTTCTTATCAAAAAAGAAGTCGGGCATCAATGTTTTTGATATGAAATTAAAGCTTAAGATTCCGTTAGTACGGAAATTGCTCTTAAAATATCGTACGAATTTTAGTCCGGTCAAGTGAATAGATACAAGAAGCAAAGTCACGAAAGTTGTTAAATTCTAAAATTAGCGATAAAATCACTGTTTGTGGACCAATTATGTCAGATTTGGCATCATATTATAGAGAAAATTACGAACAATCCACCTACTTCGCCATCATGGCTGCCAGCTAACCCTACCTCAATTAATTCAGGGAAAACAAACTTCTCATAAGGTTTTAGCGCAAGGTTGACATCCTGAAATCTATCTTTGCGTGGGTTAGAAATCGGCAAGGTCACTCATTTAAAGCGATACCTGCGTGCTGACTGTATAAAGTACATTAAACATGATCTAAACCCATCTTCATATATCGCCCATAATATCTGTGAATTTTCAATCAGTCACTCAAGGAGTTGGTTTCAAAGATCTTGAGAAAAATCACATGTGTAAATACCCTAAAGTTCCAAATGTTTTGAATTGTAGAAGGTAAGGATATATGTCAAGTATCAACAAAAGTCGTACTGTTCAAAAGAAAGCAGTATGCCCATACAATTACAAAATCCTTCATTTCGGACCACTTGCCCCACGGTCCAGTTGCCCCATATTCCCCTAATTATGTAAATAAATAATAATATAAATAGTAAATAAATAATAATATAAATAGTAAATAAATAAATATAGAAATGAATACATTTTACATTCAATTTAGGTTTTAAATATGCCATATTTATTCAATTAATTTGATATCTTTCTTTACTGTTAAGTGTTAACAATACCAAGGGTCTTGCAACTATGATTTTGCGCGGCCGCCGCGCTATCGTCTGATCATCGCCCCCCCCCCCCCCCCCCCCCCCCGGCCGCGCCTAACGATTCCCGATCCGAACTAGCCACTAATGATACATATTTATTTTATTTCCTCTTCCTTTCTCTTTTCTTCCTTCCCCTTTCTTTTCCTCTTCCCTTCCCCTTTCTCTTTTCTTCCTTCCCTTTTTCGCCATTCCCCTTCCTTTTTTTCCACCGAAATCATGCCCCCGAGCCCCTATAATGCTACGCCACTGGTCTCCACCACAGTCAGAGAATGATTTGACCACATAGCTATCATATTTTTAATGGAATCCAGAGCTTTTGTTTAATTTATATTCACAATCACCACCCTAAAGGTTTGCACTAAAGTTTCAGTTGTTTTGGTTCCATATGCATCAGGTATATGTCTGCACGCACTAACCAGTTTTAAGCTTGATGCATGGGTTGATTTAGGTTAAGATTTGAATTATTTTGCTGTCATTAAATACGCTAATATTACAGTAGCCATTTTATTTGCTATCTATAGATAACATTGCGATCATGTTATACTGAAGAAAGCATGTTATTCATGTTATTCAATTTGTTTTACTGAAGATAGCAATATTATATGATATACGGCCGAGTGCACCAATGACGGGTAACTTAATAGGGAGGTAAGCTACCTCCCTAGTAGTTATGCTCTAACTGTAACTTACTAACGATGTAATTCTTAGAGCATAACTGGCAAGTAACACCAGAATAGCAACTAGCGAGGTAAATATCCACATTAATCAGCATCGTCCCCTTACAAAATTAATTGGCGCATATGCCAAGTGTTAACCTATAATAGTTTACTGTAAAATTCTGACGTGAATGGTCCTCCGCAATATTAAAAACGTGTCGTCACTTGCTAGGTCATAGGTGAGTGTAAATCAAGAATCACGTGGAGTCGGCCTGCGATCCGGAAAAAATGATGCCATTTTATGGCCAAAAATTTCTAAGTTTGTTTACCGCTTTTTCAAAAATAAGGACTATCATGACATTATAAACATATTTTGGGCGAGGGGCACATACAAACATTGCACCAAAAAGCACATTTTAATGACAAACACAAGCACCCGATGGAAACAATGATATACAATTATAACACATATCTTAACACAAATACTTCCGTGGTGTGGATACCTTGTCCTTCGCTTGTTAACCGCAGAACCCCGGTTCGATCCCCAGACCACGCACGGCACGATATGATTTTCTTTCTTTTTGTTCGTTCTTCTAGTTCTACCTTTCCACTCACAATAATGTTGAAACTTGGCTTTATCAGGAAATAGTTTCATCAGGAATTCAAAGAAACATTATGAAACATTTATAAATTGGCTTTATCAGTTTTTAATTAATAAAAACAATAATAAGTTATTTATTTAGTCATTATTTGTATAAGATCCTTGGACAATTAGTAAATTTTTGTCAAAATATTACCCAAAATCGGTGCGATTAGTGTTTGAATGGGCAAAAGGAGTTGATCTAAATGTTGACTAAAAAAATCACCAAATTGCATGAATGGATTTTCAAAAATATAAAACCTTTCAGCTTATGAGCATGATGAGGGGTCACATTCCATTTCAAATAGACACCCACTGGGCATGCAAGCGCAATTGGTCCTTCAGCATCAGCGAATCATCCCCTCCAATGTTCACAACAAATTTACGCTAGGCCTACTGCTAGAATTGACTGACTTGTGGCATAAAACGTTATGCCCCAACTTACTCTTGGGTCCGGTCAGGTATAACAGATAGCGTAAATTACCCGCAAGTTACTAGCCTAGTAGCTTACCCCGCATTGGCGCTCTCAAAATGTTGGGTTACGCCTCAGTTACTAGCGAGGTAGCGCTATTCTTCAGCTACCCGTCATTGGTGCACTCGGCCGCATGATGTAACATACCGTATAGCGAATTGTATCACTGTTTAATATTCTATAATTACTGGAGATAAGAATCTTTGTGGATTTGGTATTTTGCTTGTTTGTTGGCTGTTTTATGAATAAATATGCCAAATATCATGTAGGCATTATTGGAGAACTATGAACAAGATTGAATTGGTTTTCCCTTTATAAACACTCTTGAACGTAAAAACTAAACAAGGTTTTTAAATAATTTATTTTATGCCGAAGCTATTTGTAGCGATATTAGTCATTGCTATACTAGCGGTGTACCCTCGCTACGCTCAGGTTCCCGCTAGATGGTTATGCCACAAATTACCTAGGCTCTGAAACTACATAAACCCCTACCCCCCCCCCCCCCCCACACACACCCCCACACGCAAACCAGTTTGATTTATAATCATAACCCTCCTAAACCATTGTCCGTGGCTACTTTATAAACCCATACCTCTCAAACTGCATGAACCACATGAATCCCCTACACCCCACCCCTTCCCCCTCACACACACACCAACCAGATTGACTTATAATCATAACCCTCCTAAACCATTTCCTGTGGCTTCTTCATTAACCCTCGGTCCCTTGGATTGTTTGGCACTCCAATTTAAAGTAAAAAAATCAGGTTGCTTTATTAACCCTCACTAAACGCTATTTGTACCACGTCACTACATGTATAACCATGATAACCCTATGCCTATTCTAAACCATTTTACGTGGTTTTACCCCCACCCAACATGACACCATAACCCATAACCAACAGGTCTATATAACCATTTCCCGTGTGGCTTATGCGCCATGTGTAGAAGTGCGTAATGCCGCGGCAGTGAACCCTTCCGCAAACATGTACGCGACGCGTTACCACACGGTATGATTACGCGATAGTACGCGCAACGCACAATATCGTGCACGTCTAGTGGCATTTGTGAGCAAAATTTGAGAGGTTTTTGGAGTAATTCTGTTATACCCTTCACAGAGGTATTCATAGTGCATAATTTTTAAGAACGACACATATTACCGATGTCGGTGAGTAGGGTATAACATAATTATGCCAGGTTTTTTTGCTGTTTTTTGGAGCCAATTGTTGACCAACTTCTATACTTAAAATCACACGTCCCGTTATTTCCTCTATCTTTCATGCAAATTAGGCGCCACTTATCTAACTAATAGAGAAATAAGGATAACAAACGCACCCCCACACACTCACTGATTTGCACTCTCCTCACCAAATTACACCTTGGTTTTGCCTTAAAGTTCCTCACTAATTACCCCGAATACTGTCCACACATCCTTGCCACTTCAATGTATAAGCCCCACCCTCTCAACTCTGCACTCTGATCCTGTGCCACCCCCCCCCCCCCCCCACCACCAACACCCAAAAAGTACCACACCCCTATAGAAGGCATGGGAATTCCCAATTTTTAAAACAAAAAGCAGCCTGGGAATTCCCAAAAAATAAATTGCATGCCTCACATCCCTATAGAAGGCATGGGAATTCCCAATTTTTAAAACAAAAAGCAGCCTGGGAATTCCCAAAAAATAAATTGCATACCTCACACCCCTATAGAAGGCATGGGAATTCCCAATTTTAAAAACAAAAAGGAACCTGGGAATTCCCAAAAAATAAAACGCATGCCTCACACCCCTATAGAAGGCATGGGAATTCCCAATTTTAAAAACAAAAAACAACCTGGGAATTCCCAATTTTTGAAGCAGTTTTGGTCACACCCCTATAGAAGGCAGCACAATTTTGCAGTGGGAATTCCCAAAATTTTCAGTAAAAAAATGCTTGCCTTCTATAGGGGGTGTACCATTAATAAATGGAATAGCCCAATGCTCGGCAAAATTAGCCACACGATCTCTTGTTGCTAGCCACATTGTTAGGTTTGATTGATCACCACTTTGGTTTGATTCGGTTTAACTAACTATGTCTATCTTTCTTTTAAAAATAGCTTCCTTTTTATACAAGTTCTCTCGAATTTGCACTTGACTGAAATACAAAACCGTCTGTCGTTGCCGATTAATGTAAACATTAAGATGGTCTTTCGTTAGTTCTGTTTTAATAGTCCGGTCAATTAACAATGGGGCACGTACTGATTTAATTGCCTCAAATGCTATATATAGTTAGGTGATTGTAGAGTATATTTATTCGAACAATAACTTGACTCGTCGGTTTCGTATATGACAGAGTTTAATGAAGAATGATAAATTGCAGCCACATCAAAAGACTTCTGAATAGACATGTTGTTATGTTAGCTTATCAAGAGGTTATGATCCATGTAGCCATGCGCAATGGAATACAAGGGGTAGCGTACCCGGGCAATTATAACATTCAATGACGTCATATTCATTGCATGAACCGTGTTACCAAATAATATATGGGCTTTTATATAATATAATCATGAAACAGGTGCGTTTTCTGTATGAACATAGTTATTATTCCCGACAAGATGGCAGCTAACCCAAAACGCAGATAAACTCTATTGATTCTGTATACGATATATGCCTTCTGTGGCAGTTTCCCCCAATATTTTCATGTGTATAAGGTCTTATTTAAAGCCCTTAGCATACATGTATAATAACGGTCAAAAAGTGACATCATTTAATATCAACTCAATTTGTCTAAATGAAGTGTCAGATTGGAGCTAATTAATTTGTACATTTTTCGTATATTTGCGTAATAGCAACTATTTTGAATGTATTCAAATAGATTTAGCCATGGAGTTTAAAATTTGGTTTTTTTTCTGGAATCCATTTACTTATGAATATGCCCGGACTGTCCATTTAACGTTGCTATCTTCTTGTTTTATAGAAAATTTCCAAATATTAAGGTGATAGTCGCCTTTGCAACTGAGGATCCTATACATAAACTGTTCAGCGTATTTGCTTCCCACAATGCATCAGGATACACGTGGTTGGGAACTGACGGAGTGACCGCATCCGTACATATTAAAAACAGTTCCCTGACACCTGTCACAAGGGGCATGCTGGGATTACGGTTACACACAAAACGTGTGGATGGGTTTGACGCGTTCCTAAGATCTCGATCGCCGTTAACGACGCAGTTCCAAGATCCATACATCATTGAGTACTGGGAAGAGACCTTCGCTTGTTACCTGACGGAACGCGGTAAAAGTGGGAGTGGCTTCACGCAGAGATGTATGGGTAATGAAAGTTTACCGGAAGACGATCTGCTCTATGATTCGCTATTGGTGTCGGCCATTGTAGACGCTGTAGATGTCATTTCAATAGCACTACACGATCTTCTTAGGTGCAATTTCACGGCCGGTTGCCTGAATGACTTCCAGAAGGATGGTGTACCGAAAGATCTAATGCTTGAGCGCATGAAAGATGTGAATTTTACAGGGTATTCAGAATATCGTATTGATTTCACTGAAAACGGAGACTTGTCATCAGAAGCATGGTAAGATCACTAAATGATATTGTTAAAAGACCCTATCTAGAATTGCTGCCATGTATAATGTTGCATTATACATTATATATTATAATGTTGCTTTATTCCAAAGTTGAACTATTTCATAGCGCACACATGGTAGCTATTGCAGATAGTGACTTTTCACAATACTATATACAGGGTGACCCAACAAAATGATAACACTCCGGGCACATAAGATATCTTAAAAGGACAGGAACACACGGGTCTTGATGTATTATGAAAGCTGAGTAAATAAGCTTTCATTTGCATTTTATTGCGTTCCAATCGGTTATTTAGAACGGGAGATATGCTTCAGCAAACATGAGGAAGCAAAATCGGCTTGGTCCAATCCTCTCAGTATGAAAGCTTTTAAAATGCACAAAGCAAGAAGCAACATGATTAAGTCACACACACACCCCCACATCAGTTAATCTCTTCTTTGTTCTTTTCAACGCATTCTTTCGATTCTTTTCAAGCTTAAAAGACATAGATAAATATATTCCACATAAATTATATAGGTATTTTGTCATGAGTTCAAGTTCTATACTCTTTTTCCATGTGCAATGGGTAGCTGTCAGTAAAGCAGTTTTTAAAATTGAAATTGAAACATTTCAACAAAGAACATTATGACAATATGCCAATAGGTAGAATACCTTTAAATAGAGTGCTCAATTCCGCAAGGAAGAGCATTTTCGTCTGACGATTGCGAAAGCCTACTTTGAATTTTTAATAATGTATATCATAATTGAGTTTTTGACCGGGTCTTAGAAATTACCGTCTTGCACCTTAAGAAGATCTCTTATGATATGTGCTCAATGGCTTTCACTCATGCACCTTCGAGTCACAAACAATTACGAATCCCAGTTGCTCAGAACCATTTTGCAGAAAATGATAATTTACTGAATACCGCGAAGGCATTGAAGTGCTGCGTTGTCATGTCACTTACCGGAAAGAAGAAAGGGTATCCAAATGGAGCTAGACAGGTAAGAACTACTAAGTGACACCACAATATAATGCAATAGTTTAGTTCCTTGACTTAACTTATCACTTTTCTTATTCCAACAGGTACGATATACTCAACCTTCAACCCACCTCGAACTGCTCTGAAGATTTCAACATCGAAATCGTTGGAAGCTGGAAGAGATCTTTAGGTGGCTTAAGCCATATCGACGATGTTTTCTGGTCTGATCAGGACACCTGTGATTGGAGAGTTTCCTCTCCATACGCGGCGTCACCACCTGACTCGTTCTGTAGTAGATCCTGTCATCCCGGTGAAAGACGGACTTCTAATGGTTTATCTCACTGTTGCTGGGATTGCGTCAGGTGTCCAGAAGATCATTACAGTGACACATACGATGCAACGAACTGCATTAACTGTAGCGGTGAACAGGTGTCTAATTCTAATCGCACAGAGTGCGTAGACTTACGGAAGGTGTACCTGAATCCTAAGAGCTACTTGGGTTTAGCTATTCTTAGCGGTGCTACCATCGGTGCTTTACTAACCATTGCCATGTTCATATTATTCGTCGTCAAAAGGAGAACAGTACTTGTGCATTATGCATGCGCGGAGACACACGCTTTTACCATATTGTTCTGCGTCCTGTTTTGCTTCGGATTCTCCGGATTGTCGGTGATACAAACGACCGAACTTGTATGCATCTTAACAAGTGGTCTACAGATGCTACCAATTACATTACTCCAAGGTTTTCTTATCCTCACTGCCTTTATCATTTGCAAGAAAAAGGCAAACGTGCTGGCAAGGAAACAATTTTTCATAATCCTGTTGGTTCTACTTTTGCACGTGGGCGTGGCGGTGTCATGGTATTTCATTAGTAAACCGGTTGTCACTCACACGCCAGACAAGAAGGCTGAACTATTGTACGTAGACTGTGGATCTGACTCCAGCTTTGACACCAAGACAATTATTCTACTGTGTAACATTGCATTGGATTGTTTTGGAATGGCCTCTGCGTACGGAATAAGAGCACTGTCGGAGAATTTTTACGAAGGGAAGTTTGTATTTTTCACATTTGTGATCCACATTATGTTATGGTGTGCAACGCTTGCCACATATTTAGCCATCACACCTGGCATGCATTACCAACCAGTTATTATCTCTTGGGGTATGCAAATAACAGGACTATCGGTGCTGGGAAGCATGTATGTCCCAAAACTGTATCTTATGAGAACTAAACCGGAAGCAAACGATAGAGTTCAAAGGTCATCGATACCGATATCGCGGGATAATCACGATCACGACACGGCGTTTAAAGTAATAAATTCTGTGAGTATAATTTGTTGTCAAATATACAGGGTGTCCCAAAAGTCTATGCACGACTTTGAAGCTTTGTGTTTCACAAAATATAAGTCGTATTGAAAATATGAATGCATATTTAGAAAGAGGAGATGTGGGAAATAATGTTGATACCAAACATTGGAGTAACATCTGTTTGTAATGCCACCCTAGAAGTAAAATATGTATTACTGCAAAAATGTAATTTTATACTTCGGAGGAATAAAATTCATAAATCCATACCTATTGAGATTAACAAAAAGACGGGTAGAGTTGGTTACACGGAAAGTGATCCGTCAATTGTAATATTTATAATTTTACATAACAGTGATACTATCAAAATAACAAACTATATCTGTCCGCTGCTTTAATGTTTTGTTTGATCTGAATCTTGTATGGAAAGTTCTTCAAGTCCTTACGCAAAATTCTGTGAACAGTTGAGCTTAAATCTTGTTTTCTGCGGAAGGTCGGCGAATAGATCTCTTTGGACTTTTGGCTACTGCATGTCTTATGACATCAATGTGACTTGTTGATCTACCAGACTTTCTACCACATCGATACAAATCATGCACAGTTCCTGTGTTCAAAAATGTATCCACCAACTTCAGAATAGATATTCTTCCTGGTGCGCGTTTACCTTTGAAATGTTTTTTTCTGAAATTTTGTTGAGTAAGTTGAACTGAATTTGATTTAGCGTAGAACCATACAATTTCATGAATTTGTATTCGCTTATCTATGCTGTTAAACATCTTGAATGAAGACTTTTGCTGTGCAATGTTGTCTACTACGCCTATTTATGTTATGAGTGAGCGAGTTTGGTAACAACATTATTGTTGCAAGGTAAGCAGTGAACTGTGACTAATGCGCAACGTTGCTTTCATACTGTTAATTTATGCGCACCTGATTTGAGCAACAATGTGTGGTACTTGGTATGGGATGGTCTGGCTCATGGCCAACAGCTTTCAACCAGTTTCATAATGTTGTGGGTTCACCAATAGGGTTGTGTTTGGTATCAAAATAATTTCCTAAGTCTCGTCTATCAAAATATGGTTAAATTCATACCATATGATTTATATTTTATGAGATATGACTCTTCAAGAACGTGCATAGACTTTTGGGACACCCTGTATTACATGATTCGAAGGCAAAATATGTAGCAACGACTATATTATACACACGAACAATGTGTATCGCCAATTTTTGGCTTTCACGACCATTTTATTATAAAACATAGTTTGATGATTGTCGATGATATAATTATGTTGTTTACAAGACTAAAATGAACAAAATTGAATGTTAGGAAACAGGTATTTGTCTTTTATCAGAATTTTCTTTTTAAAACACAGGATCCGGTCGCAAAGAGACTCGTCCTAGACAACTACCGCAAGGCCATCGATGCTGCCAAAGGTGAAAAACATCAAGCTGTGAGAGTTGCGACTATGTGCAATGACAAAATGGAAGAAATTCGTCTCAGGTATGTGATCAGATTAACCAGCCATCCCGTTCGAATACTTGTTCGTGGAAATTCTAAATTTCTTCCCTGTTAAATTCAGCACTTATACGAGTACCTCGAATGTCAAACCATAAACGCGTGCATAAACTGTTTATATCAGGTTGATCCTACACGTCATGACGTAGATAAATAGCCTATGGACTAGTTAGTGAGCTCCGCAAAACTAGTACGTGACTTGTACGTATATGTGGCTTGTACGTAAGACTGACTTATACGATAGTCGCCAAAGTGCTATTTTGCCTCACCATACTTATATACAAATAATCTTAACAATTGAAAAAACAACCATAACAATTGAACTGAGATTAATGCAAATATTTCTATATTATAATTGAAATACTATTTGGAATGGCTTAGTTCTATTTTCATTGTTGCTCGTACGTATGCGTATGTTTATGCTAACTATAGAACTTTGGTGACTATTGTATACGTCTTACGTACGAGTCATTTAAACGTATGAGCCATACGTATCGCAACCTTATCCACATGGATGAGCAGTGGAGTAACTAGAGGGGGGTGGGGGGGGGGGGGGCAAGGGGCACCCCTACCAGAAAGCTTGGCCCCCTGATGCCCCCAAATGAAATGTCAAACTCTATGTATACAAAAAATAGTCGGTAATGACCCTGATCACAGGTCTGCCCAACTCGCCAATTGAAGACCCTAGTTACGCCACTAATGAACACTCAACATCCTGGTATATAACTGAGGTCTTGAGTGAATATACCCATCACAAAAAGTATCGAGACACTTAACAAATGAGCCAATAATTATCGGCCCGAAAAAGTATGGATTAATCGAAGCAAGTAATTCAGTGCATAATTTTGATCTGCATACTTTGACACCTCGATTGTTGAGATACGATGCTGCGGAGTTGAGTTATTGTTATTTCAATTGTCGTAGGTCCAGTTTCAAAAGTGACAACCATCCATGTAGAAGCATTTGTGTACACGTGTGTAACGTAAACCTATCATTCTCTACAGGGTGTCCCTAAAAAAAAGATGCACATGTTTGAGCAACTTGTTGACCATGAAGTCCTACCGTTTAATGAAATATGGTAAAACACACGGAAAGGGAAAACACTCAGCTTTCAGATGCCGTTTATTTGATCTGATTTGGATTTGTCAATCCTGAGATATACCCAGTTTATCAAAGCTACCCAAAATCGACGTTGTGCCAGTTTTATAAAAAGAATGATTTGCATTGGTCTATCCATGGGCATCAATCGTCTTGAAACATTGGGTTGTGCATTTGACCAGAATTGTTTAAAAGAGGCTGAGGAACAAACTGTGTTTGGGAAATGAATGGCAAACTCTCTGGTGACTTCTGCTGGACTTCTCGTTTCATGATATTTTAAGACCATGAACACCCTCTTCTAATGAATTGAGGCTGCACCCAGCCATATAGACGTCTGTCTTGTTTTGTTTTGAAAATGTAGGCCTAATAAACATTTTGTGAAACCTCGTCAAAAGGACTGGTTCGAATCATGTAACTAACATGTTTATTATTCAGTTCTGCTTGGATACACAGGCACTCATTTTATTATTTAAACCTTTTTAATCTCAATACAAAAATGTTATTTTGCATAACACTGGTGAAGGGCAATCGTACAAGTGGAAGTTGTATCTTAACCCTTTTAAACTGTAAAGTGGCACAACATCGATTCTGGGTAGCTCTAGTTAATTGTCCATATCTCAGGATTGACAAATCCGAATCAGATGAAATAAGCAGCATATGAAAGCCAGGTGTTTGGTCTTTTAATATATGTTAACATCTTACACCAACTGTTAGAACTTCATTGTCAACAAGTTGGGTAAACACGTGCACCCTTTTTTAGGGACACCCGGTATAGGGATGATAGTCACTTTTGAATCCGGACCTACGACTATTGAAATGACAATAACTCCGCTCCGCAACATCGCATCTCAATAATCGAGTTGTCAAAATACGCAGAACAAAATTATGCACTGGGTTATTTGCTTCAATTAAACCATACCCCTTAGGGCCGTTAAGTATTGGCTCATTTGTGAGTGTCTCGATACTTTTTGTGAGGAGTTTATGTTTCGGAAATACTGTATCCTATTAGGTCCCAGCTATGCATAAAATCTTTGACGGAATAAAGTACACCATAAATGACAACGATGTGCTTCATTCCACCGTGTAATTGATGCATGCCTGGGATCTAAAATACAAGTTATCGTATCTTTCGTATGGAAAAATGTTGCCAGTTTTCAATGTTTTTTAATATAATAACTGCCACAATAAAGGGATCAACATTATATAATGCCTTTAATATCTAGCCGAATAATGTTGATTCCATGGATCTAATCTTGTTGTATTCCATACATGTATGCAGGTACTAATATTGATGTATTCCAGGGATTAAATCTTGTTGTATTCCATACATGTATGCAGGTACTAATATTGATGTATTCCAGGGATTAAATCTTGTTGTATTCCATACATGTATGCAGGTACTAATATTGATGTATTCCAGGGATTAAATCTTGTTGTATTCCATACATGTATGCAGGTACTAATATTGATGTATTCCAGGGATTAAATCTTGTTGTATTCCATACATGTATGCAGGTACTAATATTGATGTATTCCAGGGATTAAATCTTGTTGTATTCCATACATGTATGCAGGTACTAATATTGATGTATTCCAGGGATTAAATCTTGTTGTATTCCATACATGTATGCAGGTACTAATATTGATGTATTCCAGGGATTAAATCTTGTTGTATTCCATACATGTATGCAGGCCTAATATTGATGTATTCCAGGGATTAAATCTTGATGTCTCTTTATCTGTTTCGTTCCAATTGTCAGGTATCGGAGTGTGATTAGTGAGAAGAAGGCTACACTTCATCTTATGCGCCAAAGACGATTGCTGGCTGTTGTGTCTTCTCCGCTGGTGGAACCTGTTTACTGCTGAACAATATGAACAAACTAGTTCCACAATATTGAATTGTTTATTTTATGAGATATTTATGAGTTAAACTATTGTAAACCTAAAATCACCTTGAACCAAATACATTAAATTTTGTACGTGCATGAGTTATATCAGGGAAAAAAGAAACTTCGGAAAGTATGATGTCACGTTGAGAACTTTATAGCTTTCGTTATATCTCCTTATCCGTCATCAGCTAGGGCCGCACTGCAAAATCATTCCGTATGGCTTATACGTATGTGACTTGTACGTAAGACTTACCCGACAAAGTAATTTTCGCATCACTAAACGAACATGCACCCATAACAATTGCAAATATTTCTATATTATTATTATGGACATATCTGCATCGGTCTCACCTTAATTTCCAATGGTGCTTGTATGTATATAGCGATGCGAAATATGACTTTGGCGACTATCGTTCATGTATATTTCTTACGTACATGTCAAGGTACTACACGCTACAAAATTTCTATTCAAAATGTGAATAGATTTCCTTTTCAAATATTTTTGAATAGAAAACTTTTTAAATTGAAAAGAATCGTTTCATACACACATGCATATTTCTTACGTACATGTCAAAGTACTACACGCTACAAAAACTCTATTCAAAATGTGAATAGACTTTCTTTTCAATTATTTTTGAATAGAAAACTATTCAAAATACAAAAGAATCGTTTCATACACTAACATTGATCTGTTTACAATGTGAATAGATTTCCTTTTGAAATATTTTTTTAGTAGAAAACTATTTAAAATGAAAAGAAACGTTTCATTTTGAATGACAAAAAGCCGAGGGACGCTGTAATCGCTAATTTTCATATATTTTTTGGCCTCTAAAAAATTATGAGCCGAGTAAATTGTGCAAATAGCTCATTAGCATAATTGCAATGGTACAAAAATTAGCACCTGTGCTCTTTTGTACCATTTCAATTATGCTAATGAGCTAATTTGCATCTTTTATTCATTTAAGCCTATTATTAAATTTTAAGTAAGTCGTTGCATTAATTTAACACCATGGAATGTATATTGATCACGTAAGTGATTGTTAACTAAATAAATGCATATACATTGTGCAAGAACATAAACATTAAAGAGGCAGCACCCCCCCCCCCCCCCCCCCCCCCCCCCCCCCACATCACCACCATTCCCTGGTTGCCAAGAGATACAAATGTTCGACAAAAGCTTCACAAAGTAAGATATCAACCAATTTTCTATCAATTTAGAATAGGAAAATCTATTTAACTTGTGATAGGGTACATATTCATTTATTTGAATAGATGTTCCTCTTCATTTTGATGAGAACCTTGTAAGTGCCCATCGGAAGAGGTTTCCTATTCAAATCTGAATAGATTCTATTCAAAAATGAAGTGGAAGTTTTAGTGTGTACTGTAGGTAAAAGGTCGCAATACGCTAGCAACTCTAGTTATGTGTTTATTAGAAGTGGATAACGATCTTCTCACAACAATACAAACTGTCTCATTTAACGTTAGCCTATTCACGTACTTGGAAGACACATTCAATCATTATGGACATCGGCGAGCAGGATTTTCAGTCTTGTATCTGATGCTATCTGATGAAATACCTTACCCTCGTGCTTTCAGAGCCCGCTTTACAAAAGCTTCACACAGTGTCAAAACCACCAAGTAATTGATCACAAAATTCCGAAATGGATGAAAAATAGGCCGATTGGAGTGAGGTCTTAATTAAGAGCAACCAGCAAGATAAATTTCAATGCACGGTACGTAAGTCTTCATGGGTTTGAATTTGACATATTTTAAGTCGATCAGGATGGACTAGCTCATTCTAGTCTAGACTACTCTGTAGTTCAATTTGTTTTCTCTTTTCTTTTTCTTTTTATTTCTCTCCCAGTTTAAAAATAAAAATACGAATCAAATCAAGCCCAGAGATAGGAACCAAAATCCCAACACACTGTTATCTATCAGCGTATTCATTAAAGTGAGGGTGCCCTCACTTGTCACCGTTAGCACGCGTGAGTTCGAATCTCACTGGAGTCATTTTTTATTTTGTCTTTATTTTTGTAACAAATGACGTTGTTTTATCAGTTTAATATTGGAATTTTTGATTTATACTATACAAATTCAAATAGTTTTTCCCTCTGAAATATGACATTTGAAATATAACTGCAAAATAATATCAAAAGCGAATAGGCTTTTCAGGAAGCACGGCGGCGGCGGATTCCCACTGTTTCTGTTTTTTCTCTTCGTGTTGCCGGTGTGTTCTTACGATACCAACGCGTGACCAGGTCTTGCCACAATGACTTTTTCGTGACCGCCATCGTCTGCATTATACATGGGCAGTATTATTTGGAGTTGCAAAGTGAGGGCGCCCTAATTGTCACCGTTAGCATCAGACGACGCTGGACATAGGCGTATTCACGAGTATTCAGGTTAAAATATGCGAACGAGGTTACCTGATCAAGTGAATGGGACGACCGCTTAACAACTGTTTAAATTAAAAAAATAGCATTTACAATTGGGATGATTAGCCATCCCCAACGGTTTTGGATTGGAAATTTTTTCTTCTAACCTATGATGAATTTTATGGGGTCATATAATCAAAATCCATTGTTACATTGAAACCAACGGAAATTCAAAATTAACGGCCGTTCGTAGCCACCGTCGTCTGGTTAGCATCATACATTCGCCAACATTATTATTGGGCAGAATAACAGAACACATACATTCGGCCAAGTGCACCAATGGCGGGTAGCTGAAGAATAGCGCTACCTCGCTAGTAACTGAGGCGTAACCCAACATTTTGAGAGCACCAAACCGGTAAGCTACTAGGCTAGTAACTTGCGAGTAGTTTACGCAAAATCCCATAGGCCTACCTGACGGGACACAAGAGTAAGTTGAAGCATAACAGTTTAGGCTGTAACTAAAAGATAATTTCCGATGGAAGATTACATATAAAATAATATGATGATAAATGTAAGATTTCTATCATACATTTCATTATTAATTTATGCATTATTTACTCAATGATACATTTATGACCAGTTTATTATA
The DNA here is from genome assembly GCA_035610835.1 of Ophiura sarsii. NCBI lineage: Eukaryota > Metazoa > Echinodermata > Ophiuroidea > Amphilepidida > Ophiuridae > Ophiura > Ophiura sarsii. The sequence continues at coordinate 53,858,850 of CM069446.1, forward strand.
ACATATTTTAAATCTAACCACAATGATGCATACAAAATTGTACAAAATAATTTCAAACAATCAGTCAACCAACCATAAATCAACTTTAATAATTATTTAACATGAAATCAAATACTATTGAAATAAACGAATACATGAATAAATAAATGAATAAACACATATACCTAGTTATTTAAATAAAAGAATGAATAATTTAACATTATGAATAAATTAATAAGTACATTAAAAGTAAATAATTAATAAATCAATTGATTAATAATAACTAAATACTAAAAATATGTATACCTGGACCATTTTATTGTTTAAATAAATAAATAAGGGAATTTCGGGAATCGAACCCGTGTTTTCCGTTAAGAAAAGACAGGATCACAGTAGCACGCCACATCATGTTATTAATACACCATTGAACTATTTAATTACACAAAACAGATTTGTATCATGAAAATTGTACCGCTTAGTGCAACATTTGTTTGTGACACTCGCCAAAAATATGTTTGAAATGTCATGAAAGTCCTCATTTAAGATAAAGCGGTAAACAAATTGTGTCCAGACCGCAGGCTGATTCAACGTGATTTTTTATTTTCACTCGCCCATGACCTAGCGAGTGACGGCACATTTTTAATATTACGAAGGACCATTCACGTCAGAATTTTACCGTAAAGTATAGGAGAACACTTGGCATAGGCCTATGCGATAATGTATTTTGTAAGGGACGATGCTGATTAATGTGGATATTTACCTCGCTAGTTTGATATAGCCAATGTTAAAATCATCCTTGCATGTTATGCAATATACAAGTTTCGCATGATATTTAACGAAACCCCAAAAGAGATTCCACTATTCCATTTGTTTTATTTAGAAGTTAAAAATCTTAATGATTTACTAGCTAATTCAAAAAAACACCAGAGGATTCCAATCACAAATACAGAACAATTGAACGAATTAAAAACGTGTCTAAACATATAAATTAGTTTTTTTGTTTTTGTTTTTTTTCTTCTTCTTTTCTATCTCTATCAAAATATATTGTATTTGTTTGTCGACTCGACTGAGAGCGTCATGTATCGTTGAATATCGTGAACCACTAAGATAAGGTTAACGATATTTGGTGGTATGGGAGACTCTCTGATCGAGTCATGATTTCTGTAAATTATCAACAATAACAAAAATGAATATTGTTAATATTATGTTATAAATATGTTAGAATTTAGAAAATAAAAGCACGAGTGCTCCATGCACTGTGGAAACGGGAAAAAAAGAAAGAAAAAAAAGAAGAAAAAACAAAAAACAAAAAAACCTCGCTAGTTACTATTATGGTGTTACTCGCCAGTTTTGCTCTCAGAATTACATCATTAGTAAGTTATGCTACAGTTAGAGAATAACTACTAGGAAGGTAGATTACCTCCCTATTAAGTTACGCCAGTTTGGTGCACTCGGCCGAATATTGCGCTCATTAGGAACATTAGGAATGTGCGACCACTGGCATTGGCATGCAACATTAGACAGCAGGTCAGACACTGAAAAAGGGGAAGAAGTAAAAAAACCACACCATTGAACAAAGGGGAGAAGTATAAAAGAAATAAAAAGAAGGTAAACAAAATCGACTATAGTCTAGAATGTTGATGAATCTTTCAATTATAAATGCAGTAAATTTATAGTTCTAGATTTAGCAAGCAATATCTTAGCGCGTAAGGCCCGAAATAGTCAATTCATAAATATTGGCTGTATGGTTTTGGATTTAGACCTAATCCATTTACCACCAGAGGAACTACAATGGACCAATTATGGCTGCCGACAAAAATAAACACATAATATGGCCATGTGTTTTGAACTCGTCACCCTTCCCGTTGCATGTCCAGATTTTTACATTTTACACCATCTGATATCATAGCATATCGCAATTACTACTTGTTTTACCCCATAAAAAGTCTATATTATGAACGGTAATCTCACAAGGAAACCAAATAATGTATGCCCCATTGGAATTTAGATAGGACCTAATGGTTACATGTTGTGATTAAGAATGTTAAAAAAATATCGATTTTTTCCCCCCATATTTTGATTAAAGCTCAATATTATTTTTATACCTATCCCATTCATAATTCTGCAGTGTATATTAGTTCCTCATGCAATTACCCATCAGAACATAATGGTTGACAATAGTAACTTATTGAAATATACTAAAACGGGAAATAAATGAGCACAAACGTTTACATTTCATATTTATTAGAGTTTACAAGTATATTTTTGGGGTATGCACCCTAGCTTGATTTAAACGGCATTTTTGAATTCCCCTATTTGCTTACTTACTTGCTTAAGGCGTCCCGAAGGGACGGACTTCTGTGATGGCCTTCCACACTGGTCTTTCAAGCATGCAGTTTTTCATGTCCTGCCTAGTTAGTCCTGTATCCTCTGATAAAAGCTTGATGTAATTCTTTCGTGGTGGTCCTCTAGCCTTGTGTCCATGCTTGGGTTGCCACAGGAGAACTTTGGAGACTGCTTCCTCTTCCCTTCTGGCACAGTGGCCGGCAAATTTTAATCTCCTCCGTCTTAGCCTCTCTGATATTGGTAGCAGGTTCCCATATAGATCTTTGTTGGTGGTGTGAGATTGCCTTGATACATTAAGTGCTTTTCTTAAGAGGCGAGTGTAGCAACCATCCAGCGCTTTTCTCATTTTAGCTGTTAGTGTCCAAGTCTCGGCTCCATAGGTCAAAACAGATTCAACAGTGGTGGTAAACAGCTTTATTTTCAGGTTTCTTGGGAGTTTACTGTTCCATATTTTTGTCATGCTGTTACAGGCTTTCCAAGCTTGAGCCTTTCTTATGTTGAAATCTTGTTCACTACTAGCAATCCAGGCACCAAGGTATTTGAAGTCTTGGACAATTTCAAGATCATTACCATCCAGTGTTTTAATTGGTGTTGGAGCTTCTTTGTACAGCATTGCCTTTGTTTTTTTTGGCGTTCATCCCAAGACCAACTGTAAGCGCAGCTGCTTCCACCAGATGTAGTAGTTCCTCTGCATCCCGTAGATTGTCAGCAAGGAGAGCAATGTCGTCTGCGAAGTCGAGGTCTGTAATTGTCTGCGGCCCTATTCTTCTACTTTGCCTGGGAACAAGTGTGAAGCCTAGTTGCTCTTCTTTTCCTGCCAATGCCTTCCTCAGTACATAGTCTAGGATGATTATGAACAAAAACGGTGCTAGTGTATCACCCTGAAGAACCCCTGCTTGTATTTCGAAGTCCTTAGTGATGCCATCTGGAGAAGTAACATGTGCTTTGGTTTGTTGGTATGTAAGTCCAATGGCAGCCACTAGCCTCTCTGGTACACCATAGGCTCGTAATATATCCAACATCTTACCACGATGGACGGTATCAAATGCTTTTTTGAAGTCTATGAAGACCAATGCTGCAATGAGGTTGTTGTTCTTAATTTCCTCTACTATCCTTCTTAATGCCAGAATTTGAGACACTGTTGATCTACCTGGGCGAAAACCATTTTGATTGATTCGTAGAACCGGGTCTAGGTGAGGTCGAATTCTGTTAAGGAGCAGCCTGTTGTAAGTTTTTGCTACAATGGACGATAAGCAGATTCCCCTATAGTTCTTTCCTTCTCGTAAATCTCCACTCTTTGGAATTGGGATGAGATTTAGTATGGACCACTGGTCTGGTTTTCTCCCATTTATAAGCGCATCATTGCAGAAGTTAAGAATTATATCATCCAGGTCACATCTTTTGAGAACTTCCGGTGGGATCTCGTCTTCGCCGGGGCTTTTGCCTTCAGTAATATTCTTCTTGGCAGCGTTGTATTCTTTCTGATCAAAAGCGTCTGTTCGTATGTTAAATTCCTGAAACAATTGACTTATTTCTTCATCCTCATTTGTTATGACAGGGGGATTTCCGAGTAGTTTCTGGAAGTGGGTATGCCAGGATTCCAATCTTTCTGTCTGTGTTTCACCTTTGATCTGTCCCTTTTTAGCTGTTTTACGCCCACTGATCTCGTTGATAAGGTCCCAAGATGCTTTATGCTGACAGTTTATGTTGGAGTTTTCTACTTGCTTGATCTTCCTTCCTAGGATCTCTTCATTTACCATCTGGTATGTGCTGCTTAGGCGGTTCTTCTCAGTTTGCAGCTCCGATCTTGATATACATGATCCCTCCTGGATGTCAATGAGCTGAGCCTTTTGCAGTTTTTTCCTGGCTTCCTCAATCCTAGGGTCATTCAAAATGGCTTCTTTGGGACGCTTGGGGGCTTTTGGGATCAGTTTCTCTGATGCTTCCCTGTTTGATTGTATGAAACATTCATAGGCCGATGTGGAATTCTCATCACAGCTCTTGTGTAAGACACTAAATCTGTTGCGTACCTCTACAGTGTAACGATCTTGTAGCTCAGCATCCTGTACAAGTTGTTTCCAATCATATTTTACTTTCCTTGGTGGTGTTTTCCCATTTGCTCTGAGACTCAGTCGTACCTTTGCTGTTACAATGCGATGATCTGATCCCACACTAGCAAATGAGTTGAATGCACAAGAGTCGGTTACGCTATTCCTCCATTTCCTTCTTGCTAGTATGTAGTCCAGTTGAGCTTTAAAACCAGATGGCAAGTTACATGTCCAGAGCCTGGCAGCTTTCTTTCTGAAACATACATTTGTTATAGTGAGATCGTTTTCCATTGCCAAATTGTGAAGCATTTCTCCATTTCTGTTGGTTCTTTCATGGTAAGAGAACTTGTAGTTGTCCTTGCCAACCCGGGCATTGAAATCTCCCATTACGATCATAACATTGTGCACTGGTACTTGCTTAACTGCTTTGTCTAAGAGTTTGTAGTGCTCTTCTGCTACCTTCTCCTCAGACGTGTTTGTAGGACAGTAGGTGATGATCACGGTAGTTTTGGGATTTCCTCCAAATGTTGCACACAGGACTCTAGGCGATACAGAGACACAAGATAGAAGTGTTTTCTTGGCTTTGGCGCTCAACAAGATTCCAACACCACCATTAGATACTCCTGCATTATTTCTCCAGGCTGAGGATGAGACTAGCTGGTAGCCATCAAAGAGATCTGATTAGATTCCCCTATTTAAGAGCTTTCCAAAAATGTATAATTTTGCTATCATCGGTTGAACTCCTTTGTTGTTGTTATAGTCATGTAAAAAAACCCTGATGAATTAGGGCAAGTTCACTGTGTAGCGAATAGGGATAAAGCCAAGGACAATGCAATCGATTTATGATTACAATTGTTACATAATAGTTGTCACGTTTGTTGAAACAGAATCTTATAGAATATAAAATAATTTATAAAATGAGGAGTTATTGTACATTGAACGTCGAATTGGGAACATTTTCTATATTCCCCACCGCCATCACCCATGACTTTCACAATTTAATCAATCATATCTCAGCTAAACAGTTATAGAAATACCTGATTTATTCACACAATGTAGCTAGATAAACAGGCTTTCAAATGACACCTCAACCATTGCTCTACCACATTTAGTTGTTGAGTAAAAAGAGAGAGATGGATGATTCGTCTCCAAAAATGCAACGCCATCACCCTTTTTGGGTGGTGAGTTCAAAACACATGCCATATAGCTACTTCTTCCGGTTTCGGGTCAGTGATAGCGCTTGTGATGGTCTCGTGCTGAACGTTTGCGCACACCGAATTATTATTTACTTTTCATTGTGCGTTTAGTTATTATAACGTTTGCTTTAGTGTCCTGTATCTCTACTACATCACAATCACATTTTTATCACCTTTTATCGTAACTACTTGTATCAAAGTTATACAAACACAGACTAATAAAACTGCAATGATTATGATAGTGTAAAGTATGTCAATGATTTAGAATTATATAGTTTGTAGTGTGTCTAATATAGGGCAGTGGATTACGTATCACAATGGCACGTTTTGGGGATACTCGGCACAAGGGGGCCTTTCGATCGACATTATTTCTGATCGTATTATGCTACATAGGTTTATTTGATGGATTACATGCATTGGAACTGACGATATTACACACCAACGACGTACATACACGATTCGAACAAACCAATCAGTATGGTGGCGAGTGTACGGCTGAGCTGGAATCAACGGGACAGTGTTTCGGTGGAGTTTCACGCAGAATGACGAAAATAAAGGTATTGTGCTGACAAGATATAATTTAACATATGACCTAACGTCATAAGACGCGCGCATGTGACTCGAGGTTAAATGGATTATTATCATAAGTAAAATTAATTTGATGCAATCATCAACGATACCTCTAAACTCTGGATATCCCCGAACTAGGTGCGCGACTGCGGGGGGGGGGGGGGGGGGGGGGGGTAATATGGCGTACATCCACATTGTAAACATTGTAAGAAGTGTTGGAATATGCAACGGGGTCATGGGTCAACTCAAAAATATCGGAAATGGGAGTCCTATACACTGCTGTAATGTAATGGCTGCCGTCTTTTGATCTATACATTAGAAGCAAAGACGGTAAATATATGGCAATTATTACTCACAATACTCACGATAACGTGTTTTTGCTGGCCCAAGTATAGTTTGGGAAATTATCGATGAACTCTTTACATTGATGCATACAGTCTGCTGTCTGTCTGCTTTATTATGTGTTATGAACACCACCTTGGTATCAAATTGATAGTGAACACTTACACTGAATAAGTGCCAACACGTTTACATTTGTTGCTATAAGGGGTAGACATTTCCCCCCGAAATTTAGAACTGAATCCAAATACAAGTAGCCGAAAGTATGGTATAGACGGGGTCAATAATTGTTTCCTGCATGAACAAAATAACCAAATTTTCACCGGCAATACACCCAACTTCTGAATCATATTTTCGTTTTTTTAGTATACACACAGAAAACACTATGTAAATATAGAACTCCATAATTATTATGTAAGAGTTTACATTAAACATGTAATATATACCCAAGTTTGTGTAAATTCCTATGCAAAAGCTTTACACAACTGTTTACATAGTATTATGGAGTTCTATTTTTACACAGATTGTGTAATTTTTACATAATTTGTGTATTTTTTTTACATAGTGTTTTCTGTGTGTAGACATCTGAATTAATTGTTTTAAGGTTTTCTTTTTTTTAAATTTCTTTTTATTTACAAGTTTATCTAGTATTCCATAATCAAACAACTGATGTGATATTGTCAATCAAAATAATCATTCCAGGAAATGCGGAACACCGTTGAAACCACATTGCTGTTAGACGCAGGGGACGCGTTCCAGGGTACCATATGGTTTTATGTATACCAAGGAATGGCAACGGCACACTTTATGAATTTGCTACAATACGACGCGATGGTGAGTGCTAAGTACTAAGGAGCTCAACAAAAGAAAGTCATACACTTTGTTTTTATCCTATAGACAATGATAGAGCGATTTCCAATTATTTTGTGACCAAAAAGGCTATAGATAGACATTTGGATGAATCTTTTGGGCATAATTTGGTACCAAATTTGCTACAAAACAACAAAGATTAGCCATGATTAGCACCAGTTAATGAAAATCTGTGACGTTTCCAAATTCGCATATGATAATGACCCTCTGATGATTTGATGATAATTTGGGGGAATGTCAATATGCACAGATGTGATCTTTTTTCCAGTACGAATTTTCAAATTCCCGGACTTTTCCCAATGCGTTATCGAATATTTTGTGAATGTCATTGATGTTGAAAGTGTATGCTTGGCAACATGATGTTTAATTTGAGCCCATATTAGTTCTTCCGGGTTTAAATCACAATGATAGGGTGGCAGACGCAAAATGTCATGACCAAATATTTAGGCTATTTCGCAGTCTATCTTATACCTTTGGAAACGTAGATTATATCGTTTATTGCTGTCGTAAAGCTCTTGTTTCTTAAGGTTTGCTGAAAAGGAAATGTTATTTCTTTTCAGCCACTCCTGCATATCAGACTTCCGTAAGTAACGCACCAAAATATATATAGTCATCAAAAAAGTAACTATTCAGGTAATGAATGGACATTTAACTCTAACAATATATATCCTACCTAAAAATATAAAATTATAAAGTTGTTGAGAAATTTATCTTCTTGAATTTGAGATATTGCACGCTAGGATCGGTTGAATATTAAAGAAGTGACAATCCAAAATGTAAGGTAGAGTCACAATTTCATTTTCACATTTTACACTTCAACACGGGGGAGAGTATGACAGGTAGCGTGTGTGTGGCGTATTGATCCATCGGAACAATACGGCCGACTGTCCAACCTGCGCATGCATACCCCAATTGCACTACCGGTAATCGATAAGGTACCCGCGGTAGATGCGTCCGCGTGTAGAAAATAATAATGTGAAAATGAAAATCGGACCTCACCTTACATTTTGGAGTGTCACTTCCTCAATACCCATCTGATCCTATCGTGCAATATCTCATATTAAAGATGAATAATTTCCCAACAACTTTATAATTTAATATTTTTAGGTAGGATATATATTTTTAGAATTATAAACCCATTTATTACCTGTATAGTTATATTTTTTTCCAGCGTAAGATTGAATGGAATGATATCTGGCCAAACCAAACAATTAACCTAACAAAGCATTTTAAGTTGGTGGAATTTAATTTCAAACTGCTACACAATATTTTACCATGTGGAACCCACCTACATAAATGGAATATGTCAAATTCAAATCTATGTATCGTATGCAATGTACAAGATGATTATGAACATGTATTTACTTCATGTCACCTGTTAACGTGTTTTTGGACCGATATAGCCGAATTAATCTATAAAACGTTCAATCGAAACATTAATGTAAACTTCGAAACACTCATTCTGGGTTTCGAGATAAAGAGAGTACGAGATAACGATAATATACATGTCGTTAATACTCTACTTACTTTGGGAAAATACACAATTTTCAAAACGTGGTGTAAATTCAGAAACGACAAGAGCACATTTCTAAAAGTCAGAAAGAACCTCTACATCATATTCAAAAAAGATGTGAGACTCTATACTGAAATAGCAAAACATATCAAAGACCAAAAGTCTGTGTTGCTACAGCGTATTTGTGAAAAGCTGTGAAGCCAATACTGTACGTATGCAATGAATATTTGATATTGATTATTATGCTACCACTATATACATGTATATGATTTTCAAAACAATAAGTAATATGTAACTAAAAATCTTTAAGATAGTAAGAATATATTGTTTTAATTATATGAACTACATAATATGATTATTATTAATATGTTACTATGTATAAATGACAAGAGTTAATTAAAATAAAAGCACGAGTGCTAATATGCACTGTGGAAAAGTTTTAAAAAAAAATTAAAAAAAATAGTTATATTTTTTGATGACTGTATTTGGCCTAATACTCACCTGTTACTAAAGAAACATATTGATATCAATATTCTTTTGCGATAAAAGCTATATTTCGAGTCTTTTATCTTTCAGAAAGACGTATTGATCATTGGTTACTCTAACGCAATATTTAAGAATATTAACTGGGTTTTAACATGGCAAATAACAATTTTCAACCAGTGCATCCCCATCAAGTCAACCTTTCACCTCCGCCGATATGCAAGAGGTGACATATTTGCTGAAACCGATTATAGTCTAGAATCTCATTCCAATTTGGCGCTCTCCAAATGTTGATGTACTAGCGAGGTAGCGCTATTCTTCACCTACTCGCCATTGGTGCACTCGGCCGATAATAGTGGTAGGGTATATTAAAGGAACTCCCCATTTAGCGGCAACAAAACGAAACAGTAATCTTTCTATTCATAGCCTACTACTACGTGTTGCCCCGGCTACCTTAGTATTTATTTACGCGCATCGATGGTAAAAATATTTGTTTGGAGTCTCTTATAATTTGTCAAAATACCGTATGGTATTACTGTTAGTTAGCAGAAGTGTTACGGATTACTGTATTAGAAACACTGTATTATGTACCGTTGTCGCTTTACCAGGTTATCTTTGTTTGGAGTTAGTATTTAGATTATGTCATTTGTATAACAAATACTGTTATCTTGCTCAAAAGTCATAATAGAATTAGAGTTATACTGTTAGCTAACATATATATACGACTCATTACAATTACATGTAAAAAACGCTTTATTCTACTTCCAAAGCCTGTACAGAATTAAAAAGCATAAACTACTAGAATTCAATAAGACATGCCTAAAGTTGAAGGAAAGGAACATTGCATGTGGGAATTCAAAAAATGGAATGAGGTCATCCCGGGGCAATGTTACGTCTAGCTATCTAAGTATTTACATAGCCTACTACTTGTTGCCCCGGCTATTTTAGTATTGATTTACGTGCATCGATAGTAATTAACAATATTTGTTCCCATCTAACAATTTTTATTTTTATTTTTTATATTTTGCTCCCTTTGGTTTGAGCACTTTTCCAAAAATAAATTGCTGGTCTCACCTTTACTTGGATTATCTAAGTATTTCTTTCGTCTTTTTCTATTTTATTAGTCCATAGGAAATCACGAGTTTGATAACGGTATAGCCGGATTGACGCCATTTCTACAAAATATAACATTTCCCGCGTTGAGTTGCAACATCGATAGCAGCCAAGAACCACAATTTAGCGACCTCTACGTCTGCACTTATGTAGTCACGCTACCGGAGGGGGAGCGGATTGGGATAGTAGGATACACTCTTCAGTCTACGCCTGATTTTGCAAAGACGGGTGAGGAATGATTGTGATAGTTCGAGGTTTCATAAGTAGCCTATGTGTTTTGAGAAATTTGTTAAATGCCGTATGCGTGTTGATATCATTGAGAAAACCAAGCGAGACTTATTAAATATCGTTGAAATCACTGCCAAATCATATACGCAGGGAATCACGCAATTCTATGAATGATTATGCAGTCAACACTATAACCACAGTTTTATAGATGTTGTACGCTATAATCTATATGAGGGACTTCTTGGCGTGGCGCACTCTGATTGGCTAATAGGTCACGTGTGACATGTCAACAAGACACGAACGTTACCCTGCATGGTCTCAATCATCGAGCATGAATATTTACTACCAGACGTAATTTGCATCTACCGAGTGCACCAACGGCGAGTAACCGAGGAATACCGCTACATCGCTAATATGCATGGTAAGTGAGAGGTAAGTCATAATTTTGAGAGCGACAAACCGGAGTAAGCTACTAGGTTAGTAAACACCGATTAATTTACGCTACATCTTATACCTGCCCAGACCCAAGAGTAAGTTGGAGCATAACGTCTGCTGCAACTATCGATGCTAAATAGTTTGCAAGGTGTAAATGTTGACATATGCATAGGTAACTTTAATCAAAAAAATTGCTTGGATTTAAACGCTGAGGTCAAATCAAGCAATAATATACATAATTATCATAGATAGATTTTTAACTAAATCAATCAAGAGATAAATGATAGATAAACAAATAGAAAAATAAATAAAATATAAACGCATTGACCTTTTTAAACTATAAACAATCTATTTACATAAAAAAAAGAAACACCGAGATCGACGAGTGTAATGAATGTGTGATGAGTTTTATTATTTAACCATTGATCCATTTATGTACAACGAACGGATTTTTATCGTCACATTTTTGTCGTGACTATTCCGTTCTTATTCTTCCGTGTTGCTCTCAATTTACTCTGTAGTTAGGCCATAAGTACTAGTGAGGTAGCTTACATCGCTCGTTAGTTACGGCAGTTTGGTGCACTCGGCCGAATAATTTCAGATAATAATTATCGTGAGCTTATTTTCACTCGCTGTTCATTACCAAAAAATTGATTGTTTTCCCTTTCCGCCGCGCCATTCTTCAACTTTTCCGTCCCTTTCAACTCTTTTTTTGAAATCATGGTAAGAAGGGAGATCGATTCCTCCCTCCCTAAACGCTGTCCCTGTTTTCCTGGATAAGTTGAATTTAATTTGAACGAGGTGATATCAACTTCAATCTATCTAGAACAAAATATCTTTAATTTTCATGTACTTTTGAAACGTTTGCGTTATATACTGGTACATATTGTGGCAAACTATTGGCAAACTACGGTATTGTAATGGGAATACGGTATGGTAAAGGTTGCGCCTATTATTAACCTTCGAAAATAAGAAAATAAATGAATATTTTCAATTGTGCACACTAACTTAACGCTTTCCACGCGGCTATTATTTTTACCATACACAAAACAGATTTGTCAGAAACCTTTCATAATTTTCAAAGTCTATCTCAAAGATTACTGACCAAACACTAGGCATGCTTGTACTTATTTCAATGCATTTCTCATGGTGATTCCAAATAATATGGTAATGAAATACAGTAATTTTGACATTTTTGAAACATTTTGTGAACTTTTTGAATGTCGTCTACAGCTGCCTGCCGCGTGGAAAGTGTTAACACTTTCCACGCGGCAAGGCGTTTGCAGACAACATTCCAAAATGTAACAATTTTTTTTAAAAATGTCAAATTTATTGAATGTCATCACCATGTTTGGAATGACCATGAGAAATGCATTAAATAGGTACAAACCGTCGCTATTCTTGCAAAACCTCGTATCTCCAACTTACCTCGAAATTGATTTTTGTGTGTGTTTATATCATGATGTCAGAGACAGTATGCAAATGATGGTAATGTTTTTATTTGTCACAGCCAATCAGAAGGCAGACAAATTTGGCTTTTTCAGCACCTGTGTTTCAAAACCTCGTATGTATACGAGGTTTTGAAACACAAGTGCTGACCATGCTGAGGGGAAACTTCCAACTTTCTTGATATTTCGCAGCAAATGTGTGAACTACAGGTGATATTTTATTGCAAATGGCTTGAATTGATATACGGGCTGGTTTATGGCAGTGTTTTCGTTTCTATTCTTTCAAAACCTTGTATCTCCAACTTTCTTTTTTTCATCCTAATTCAAAATAATTTTTTTTGGGAGATACGAGGTTTTGAAAGAATAGCGACGAAACATTCCTAGCATTGGTTCAGTAATTCTTGAGATAGGCTTTGAAAGTTGGGAAAGGTTTTGAAAACTCTGTTTTTAAATGGTAAAACTAATAGCAGCGTGGAAAGTGTTAACTGTATTTTAATGACGAGAAAAGGGTGTATTTTATGGACTGGATTCATCGATGACCCATCTTCGTCCATCATACATTATTTTAACTCCATGTCAACATCCTCACAGGTGATCTGGTGTTCAACTCTGAGCTAGCAGGAGGCGTACAGCAAGGTGTTGATGCCCTTGTAGCAAGCGGTATAGATAAGATCATCGCTCTTGGACACTCTGGAATCGAAGTGGATATTGAGGTGGCAAAGAATGTCAAAGGGGTGGATGTTGTTATAGGCGGACATACAAATACATTTCTCTACACTGGTATGTGAACAATAAGGAACATTCATACACGCTTATGAGTGTCGAACCAATCAGAAAGCAAGAAACTAAAATACGCGGAGTGCATTGAAAGTGTCTAATGCACTCCGCTGGTGCGCCTTTTAATGAGCGCACCGCGCGCTTTGTTTTGATTCGTTGTTCAGGAACCGCGGGTTCGCCGATTTTTACTGCGGGTGTTAGCACACTTGTTAACATGTTTTTATTCGTTTTTACATATCAAAATTCTGCTTAAATTGTGAATTTTGATTTGTATAGTGTCGTGTATGAATAAGGTCAATACATGCGTATGTTTTGTTTCTCGAAAAATTAGAAAAATCAATGCACTTGCGCAAATGTTGATATGCTCACAATAGCACTCCCCCTGCGGGTCGTGCCATTATTCACACACATCAACATCAGCGCGCGTGTATTGATTTGTCTACTTTCACTCGAAACAACACATACGCATTTATTGACCTATAAATTAAGGATATAAATGGGAGGGGGGGGGGGGAGGTATACTTCAATAGAAATAGGACGACTACTATACGGGAGCAAACACTACACACAGCCATTTTATATTATGCGCAGCATGGTAACTCGGCTGTCAGTGCTTGTTCTTCTTCTCCGCCAAATCCATCCTTCAGGCCATGTGCTGATATTTACACCTGCCTATGAAGTACGGTATGTCTCATTAATGGTTTGTTTCGTGTTGCGAGGGGTATAAACACATTTCATCATAATTACATTTTATTGTTGACTATCAGCAATTTGTAGGTAAATTACTTAACAATTTTGCACAAAATATGCACAATTTGAAATTAAAAGCAACATTACCTTGGGCCCTTGATTCATACTTTTGGCTACGATACGCCACTATTTCGAATGCAAATATCAACATACATCTTCACTTCATACTCCAGGAAACCCACCTTCAAATGAAGAACCCTACGGTGAATACCCGTTGGTATTTACCCCCGAGAGTGGTGATGATGGTACGTCCCCAGTTCTCGTCGTGTCTGCATTTGCTTATGGTAAATATCTTGGCCGGCTGGATGTCACCTTTGACGATAATGGCGTGATAACGGAGTATGGAGGCAACCCTATTCTGCTGGATAAGAACGTGGAGCAAGGTATGTTATAATAATAATACCCGGGGTAGGGTGAGCCGTCAAAGTAGGGTTGCAACCTTACAATATTTTTTTTAAAAAATCGCCATTTTGAAAAGTATCTTAATAGTATATGTTAGAAACATCACGTATAAGCAAAATACCTAGGGAAATTCCGATATTTGGAACTTTTCTGGCGTACATTTCAATTGCTTTAATTATTTCACTGCACTGTACAGACGAATACAACGGCATTTTGAGGTCGGCCATGTTTAGTGACGTCATTGTGACATCATGCGTAATATATTTGTACTTGTCTTGGTATGTATGGAAAGTGGAGACCTCTAGCTATATCTTGGTACAAACATCAGCACACTTTTCATCTCTGTTTGGATTTTTTATTCTCTTCCTTAGGCCAAACAATTTTGTTGTTATGTTGTCCTCGACCGCCCGCTCCGGATTTAGGGCCGCTCCGATTTTTTTTCTTTTTTTTTTTTCTTCAGATTTTTTTTAAAAAACAGTTTAAATGGCATTGAATATTAAATTAAGTGTTTATAACATATATGTGCGACTCTCAGAGTGATTTCAACTTCTTGTTGGCTGAATTTTGAGCTTCCGCTGGTAAAAGAAGAAAAAAAGAAAAAAAGAAAAAAAGATAAAAAATCCGCCCGCCCGCCCCTCCTCTCTGAAAGCTGTGGAGGACAACATAACAATATTTTTTTTTGCCTTATAGTGAACCGTGTTACAAAAACGTCTCAGTATAACGAGGGTTTTAACTCGATTTTATAACGTGCATTTATTAATCATACAGGATGTTCCAGGTGCGATTGCCATTATTAGTATTACGCTGGCATTAGGAAATCGTCACAGTCATTTCGCTTCACCTATGCGGCTCAGTGCTGGCTAGGTGCACAATCATACCAGTACTTAGATTATCACCCTTTTTAACAGCTACCCAAATCTCGATTGGGTCAACGAGGCAATTCTTGCCCAAGGATACAAAGACGTTGGCCACGACGGGGCTAGAACTCACCCCACATGATTATGAGCCCGCGCTGTTCCGCTGGACCACACGTGCTCCAAGAAGTGCATGTGCTCAATAATAGACTATTGGAAAGACTCAAACTAATTGATATCGGGGTCTAACTTCGTTTGGTACAAAAAACATGCACAACCTGCCCAGGTCAAATGGTTACGCGTGCGATGGTAGGCAAGCATAATCGAATATTCTGGTAATATTATGAAATAGCTGTAGTACGAGACGGTTTGCATATACGTGTACAAAATTCACAAAAATATAATATTTATCACATACTTCAGTATGGCAATCAGGAACAGGTTGCCAAAAAAATGTTCCCAACAATTTCGCCGATTCAACCAATCAGCTTTATCAAAAGTAAAGACTGGTAATCCGTTATCACTGGCGGAAACCTAACTAGGAGTAGTTGACGTAATTGTTCGCTTCCCAGAAGTTTTCAGTTCAAGTTAATATATCCGGAAGAACCCCAACACTTAAATTTATCCTTGTTCTTGGTGGACCACGTTTTCTTTTAAATCCAAGTGAATTCCTTACTCCATCTCGTGAGAGGATTCCCTACTCCATCTTCCAACTCCATATCATCTGTCAATTTGCTGTGATATCGCAAGAAAACGCACACTGACCATCTTACTGTATTATAGATCTTTATGTTTTAAATTTAAACTGACAATGATTCAATATCATAAACATCATTCTTTCCTCAGATCCGGAGACGTTGAGCGAAATCATGGAATGGAAGGTTGCCGTCGACAAAGTTGCCAACGAAGTCGTTGGCGAGACGTATCCACGCCAAGAAGGTGACTATGCCGTATGCGGCACACAGGAATGCAATCTTGGGAATGTATTGGCAGATGCTATGGTGTTCAACGAGCTGTCACAGTCATCGACAGACCAAGGCTGGAGTACCGTCTCAATAGGAATGACTACGGCAGGAAGCATAGCGGGATCTCTTGAGGCTGGTGAGTTAATGAAATGTGTTCATTAGGTATCGAGTATTTCTGTTTACAGGGTGAGTCAACAAACTGCAATAGTGGAAAAAAATGTTCACCAAAAGCAAACGGAAAATATGATTGACTTTTCAAACACAGTTAATACCAACCACGTACATAAGGGAACAGTTTCATTTGTACGCGATAAATTTATCGCGACTGTATCGGGGCCTGATATGTTTTGGACCCGATGCTTTTCAAGTTGATACGCGATAAAATAGTCATCAGGCCCCGATAAAATAGACATCGGGGCCCGATACGAGGCCTCTGCCATACCCTGGGGTATGTTTAGCAAATAGAGCGGGACATTGTTTAGCAAATACACGAGGATAATACAATTTACGTTAAACATCCATAATCAATAACATTATCTCTAAACACATGAAATGCTGAATTTGTACCTTACAACTAGAATAAATAACCCGAAGCTATATTTACATGCCGACCACTTATCTTTCGTTATATTTAAACAAGCGGTAATACGCTACTCGATAAATAATCCTTTGCTACTCGCAACTGTACGCGATAAAAATCTCATCGGGGCCTGATAAAAAACATTCTCGCAATTGTTATCGCGTACAAATGGAACTGCTCCCTACGTAACGTCAATCAAGCTAATTCTGAGTTCAGTGTTTCTGCCCCATAGCCATTTTATAAGCTCTCAATGTCATCTAATCCATGAAAAGTGTTAACCTGATAGATATTGTCTGTAAAGGGATTCATAAGGTTTATAATCTGATTCTTGATAAGCACTTTGCCGCATTCGATGCTCTGTATTACTTATCATTGAACCACACTGCATTCAGTTTCTAATAAGTTGTCCATTTGCACAGGTCCCATTACAATCGAACAATTGACCCGTATGATGCCGTATGGTAATACAATCGACAAAGTGCAATTGAAGGGCGTACACCTATTGGAAGTTTTAGAGGTAGCTGTAGAAGGATATGAAGAAGGAACACCGATTGGAACATTACTTCAAGTATCTGGTGAGTATTAAAAAAAACCATTATCACAGAAAGGAGCCGGTAGACATCAGGCGATATACTCCGCTTTGAACCTTTCTATACGTTCATCATTGTAACTTACTAATTTTGATAAGCCATTTTCAAGGTACGTTTAATTGATACAAGATGTCGACAAATTTCTTTTTCGATATCATTAAGGAAATGGGAAAAGTGTACTTAAAGGTAGATGACCCGATCACATTTTCGTAACACAGAATTATTTCAAACATACGGAGATTTTCATATCATGTGAAAGCTCGTATTTTTCTCATCATCATACTGAAATTTGACGGCCTAAATCGGTATAATTACGGAGAAATCAATGAAATAACGTCGAATTACCGCGAATGGTGGTATACCACCGATATAGTTTGTGTACTACTCAATGGGTACAGTTCACAGCATCTTGTGCGTGTAAAATAAGAACCATTAGAGCTATGCAACTCAAACTTTGGAACACGACTTTTTTAAGGATGACCTTTCATGTAGAATAGAAAACTTCAAGTTGAAAATCGGAATGTGATCGGGTCATCTACCTTTAAGGTCCTATTTTCTGGACTGTACTAGTATCGTCCGATACGATACTGGAACACCCAGTATCAATCGATACTGGTACAAAATCAGTGTTCCACGATACTGGAACACAATTTGGTGTTCCAGTCCAGTATTGACCGATACTGGAACTACAGGTTCTGAAATACTTTGGGATTGAATTATTTGGTGATTTATCGATTTTCACTGGCCAAAATAACAACAAAAAAACCCGTTAAAATCTATATATTATGAATTTGTTGTTCCAGTCCAGTATTGACCGATACTGGAACTACAGGTTCTGAACTACTTTGGGATTGAATTATTTGGTGATTTATCGATTTTCACTGGCCAAAATAACAACACCCCCCCCCCCCCCGTTAAAATCGATATTTTATTGATGCCAAGCTGCCAATTGGTTGGCAGCTTTCGACAGTTGGTGTTAAATTCTTTCATAAATACAATGATTCAGCGATACGTTAAAAGCTGCCAATTAGCAGCTTTGAATGCTGCCAATTGGCAGCTTGTGTGACAAAAGCTGCCGATTGGCATCAATAAAATGCATTATTCAACGATTTTCCTTAATTTTTTTAGCTGGCCAAAATTGAAAAAATGCCAAATAATACAATCCCAAAGTATTTAAGAACCTGCATCGTACCAGTATCGAGCGATACTGGCAACTTTAATGTTCCAGTATTGAACGATACTGGTATACCATTATACAGTGTCCGAATTAAGGAAAAAAATCTGGTTGCCCGCCGGGAAACCTAGCAGGAAATTATGGTTGCCCGGCAGAGTTTTTGGTTGCCCGTATTTTATGTGTTTATTTTGTTTAACTTAGTTATCTACACCCAATGCGTTTATGCGCCGCGCTAGAAGTTACAATTGTGATACTGTACACAATTATGACAGTAATTTAAAACATGAATATGTTACTAATAACTAGTAATCACATCTCAGTCACTTACACCATCATCTCGTATTACTGCTACATGTAATAGTATACAGACTACGGCTACCACGTGTACGGTATAAATAGGATACATGTACTAATAAGGCCTAAATAAGATCATGGAAGTACAATGATAGATTTATATTTACCGTATGAAACTTCGATTATATAATTATTATTTAGCTGATTTTGTTTCATTTACAGTTCTGTAAAATATTTAAATTCATGTGTTAACTTCTAGTAAGATTTTGGTTGCAAAAGTAAATGTTGGTTGCCCGGACCACCACTTAATGCGAACGCTGCCATTATATGGGACCTAACGTACACTTTTCCAATCATTCGCAGGTCTACTGATCACCTATGATGTCACAAGGCCACCAGGTGACCGAGTATTATCTGCCATGGTCAGATGCGCCGACTGCCAGGTGCCGAATTATGAACCGTTGGATGTTGACAAGGTGTACACGGTTCTTATGAACACCTACATGGCCGGGGGCGGAGGAGGATATGGCGTGGTTAAGGAACACAGATTAAGTCTCGTTTATGGTAAGCTTAAAACTATTCCCAAACATCTTTTCACGAGGAAACTAGAGAAGTTGTTGAAGAATAATATCTTTTATGA
This sequence comes from Ophiura sarsii, assembly GCA_035610835.1. Taxonomy (NCBI): domain Eukaryota; kingdom Metazoa; phylum Echinodermata; class Ophiuroidea; order Amphilepidida; family Ophiuridae; genus Ophiura; species Ophiura sarsii. The sequence continues at coordinate 53,878,444 of CM069446.1, forward strand.
TCGAAAAGTTCCAATTTGAATATGTTGCTGAAAAATCTGTTTTTGTACATGATAAAACTAATTGCCGCGTGAAAAGTGCTAACATGCGTAATCTCTACCTGTTTGTTATTATTATCTTAATCTCCACCAGGTTTACTGGATGTTGACGTCACAATCAACTATCTACGGGCAGTTTCACAACTTATGACAGGGGAAGAAGGACGTCAAATTATTTACTCTACGGGAAACCCCGCGCCGTGCTACTCCGGCAGCGTCAAATCCGTACGCCCGACC
>CM069446.1:53878816-54083547 GCA_035610835.1 Ophiura sarsii
TTGGAATTTAGAGGACCTAATGGTTTAATGTTGTGATTAAGAATGTTCAACAAATATCGATTTTTTTCTTCTCTTCATAGTTCGATTTAAGCTAAAAAAAATGTCATACCTCTCCTAATCAAAATGTTACGGTGCATATTAGTTCCTCATGAAATTACCCATCAGAACATAATGGTTTCAAGGATAACTTGTTGAAATATACTATTTCGGGAAGTAAATGCGCACACTAACGTTTAAATTTCATAACAAGTATTCCCGACTTAATAAGTATCTTGTTAATCGTTGTTTAATTGGATAACATTATTATTCCATATAACTTGATTAAGACATGCAATTGCAATATCCTCTTTTATTATAACTTGCTTAGTGTCGAACCATATTTTGAATAGCTTATAGTAAAATGAAGGCAATCTCTTTAACATAATATGACACATGTTTCTAAGCTGCTTAAATGTAGTTCAATTGGACCAACATTTGGCTTGTTACTTCACATTGCACACAACATAGCATTGCACATAAAACAAATTCATAGTAATCAAGCAATGTGAATGATGATTTGTATGTACGAGGGTCATTTAATAAGTTCTACCTCCTACCTCATAACTTTGTTTTTATATAAGTGGCTAAAGCCAGTCGTATGAAATATTCCACAATTGTAGCTTTGAATATACAAATTCATAGTAAATTGGTCTGAGTACTGATTGTACTTTTCTGGAGATGCAGTGAAAACCAATGGTCTATTTAGTGCGACGGAAACGGATGAGAAATAGCCAAATATATCTATCCTAATTCTAAGAGACAAGACGTACCTATGTCCTATAGGTCAATTAAAACCGTTCTAAATTACAGATATCTCTTGAGCATGTTGAGCAGGCTATAAACAATAAAAGTCCCTGATTTCTTGGAGAAAAATGTCTTCTAATTAGCCCGAACCAGACAAGGACAGCCATTACTACCCCAGAGAACCGCTGCAAAAGTCATATTTGCTTTTCATAAGAACTATGAGATTTTCAATATACATACAGGACTAAATGGAGGGATTAAAAGTATCTCTAAGTGATAATGTTCTACCACTGTCTACCTGATTGACTTTTATAAAGGTTACATATAAGGAAAAGTCATAAAGATCATGTTAAGATTTAACATTCGAGGCATCACTGTGGCGTGATTTGTAACAACGAACATTTGACTGAATAGCAGTATTCCAGATGCTATAGGCGTAGCAATACATTCGAGTGATATTATACTATTTGCAAGCCTACAAAGGTTAATATGGCCAACCATCGAATCTTTACATGACAAACATGTAAAACAGATATCAGTTATCATTTACTATAGATATGATTCAGAGCTATGACAAATGTCAGGAGGCTGACATTCATATTAGCGATGTTATGAGTGAGGAGGTAGAACTTATTGAATGACCCTCGTAAATACAGGTACTCTTTACAAACATGAAGATTGTCATTTACTCAAATGGAGTAAAATACCAATATCATAACTTTTTGATCGCAATAAACCCTATAAATGGAGGCTATTTGTTATTATGTGTGAGATGGTGGTCTGAGATGGTGGTCTGGAACTGGATTCGATATGTCCAGTTCTTACTTCAACATGTTCAATTTGCGCCTCAGTCAGCAAACTCTTTACATTCATATAGTGGTAACGTGGAAGTTGGAACATATTTAATTTCATATAATTTGGGGAACAGCACATATCTCCCGTTTGGAATAACCAATTTGAATAAAACACAATTAAGGTTATAGCTAACAATGTGTTCTTGCTGAGCATTTCATTAAATATATTAAATAAACATGTTTGTGTTTGATCTGTTTCAAAAATTAGGTGAAATCGGGACCTGAATATTTTGACTCAGATCAGTCGTGTATATTATATACCAGTATTATGGTTAACTCTCATGAAAACAGTGCAAAATGAACTTTTTGACGTCTTTGGTCAAATACCGTTTTCGTTTTATACAATGTTTTCTTGCTTGAAAAACTTATTTTCTGGATAGATCTCGATGTTTTCTATATGGACATATATACTTTGCTATACTTCTGATCGTGTTTTCACTACAAATTTGCGCTCATATACCACAAATTAGCGAAATGTCCATGTCCGCGGCATAAAAGTAAATGTTGCCTTTATTTAAATTACAATACGAAAAGTGCAACACTTTCTACAAAACGTGTGCTAATTTGTATAATTACCATTTAAACATTTAAATGTACATATTCTGAGTCTAAAAGAACGTTGGTATTTGAAAATAATATTTTCAAATTTGTTTAGCAGCATATCTGACCTTGAGAAAAAAATCGATAAGAGACAGACACTCTACGACTGTATTAGGCAAAGACATGTGGCAGGCCCTCTTCGCAGGCACACATGGGGAATACTCGTTGAAAGTACAGTGCGAAAAAGAAAAAAAAATCAACGTTATATTGTACAAAAATACAATGAGTGTTGTTCACAAAATTTTAAATCTAGTATCCAATACATGTCTACTATTAAAAAATAGCGTAATAAATAAAATTGGAGACAATTTTTTCTTCTTTAACTTCTGAAATCTCATTTGTACTATTTTCATGAGAGTTGGCCTTATGTATGAATGATATTTGACCTATAATTAATCTTAAATATTGTCATTGTTTTTAAATAAATCGATTGCCACATTGTACATACTTGTTATTAATATTATTATTACCTATATTTTGTAAATATTGATATATACATGTACAAATCCATGATTCAATGTAAATTCAAGGACATCAAACGGATGAGTGGCCATGGTTATCAGTAGTATAATAATTTAATATACTGTGATATTGACGTTGAAAAAACCCCTATCACAACTATTGTTGAATAATAAGTGTCATTGTGAAATGTGGCAGATATGCATGGTAAGTTTACTTATTTTCTGCCCGGAATTTTCTGGCCCGATTTGCTTGTAAAATAGCTTAATATATCTATATAGACGTTAAAGGTTATAGGCCTAGGGGAGGTTGGGGCAACTGGACCGGTTAAGCATATTTCATGATATAAAAGCTTAAATGGTTACATGGTTGTGATATTCAGACGCCCCATACATTTGTCTATATATACCCCTTTTTTAATGATTTTATTTACTTCATATAATCATCATTTAGTACTTATAATAAACCATCTTGATATTTAGCCAGCTTTTCATGTTACAGGGGAAGTTAGTCAATATGACAATGATGACCCAACGGTTGATATACACAAAAAGCAGTGGATAAAATACATAAATCATGATATTTCGTCATAGCAAATACCTTTACAGACACCATTCAAAATATTATAAAGATGTAATTCATAATACCGAGGTTTTAAACCATTCTAAAGCAATTTCATGTCATATTGTAATCCTTCAATATCAGAAATAGTGGTATTAGACCCGAAATGCCCCAAAATGTCTAAGAACTTGCAAGAATGTGAATTATTTCATATTCTATTCACATTTCCATACCGAGTCATGTTTTATTGACACTAACAACTCATTTTCAAAATGAATTTTACAATTTTGATTAAGTTTTTGCAGGCGGTCCAGTTGCCCCACACCCCTTCGGACCACTTACCCCAACAAATGACGTAGCACTTTGTCGAGATGAAACGTTATTAAAACACGCCTATGACGTAATACATTTTACGCCAAAATGTTTTAAAACATACCACCATTTGTCATAATAATCAATAACTCCAATACATTTCAGAAAAAAAGGCAAAACTGCATTTTTGTTTTTAGCCATTACACAGATTTCTGTAGCCAGTGAGTATCTTTGAATTCGCAAATATTACGGCGTTCGGGTCCTACAAGTAGACGAGTGTCTTTAGATAAGTAAGAAATGGTGTACTTTGTTATTTGCAAATTCATGAACTAATAACTCTACCAAATGAATACCCGTGATAATGATTAAAGTTGAAGCATTCTTTAAATGATAATATTGATCGGAAATCCAAACCACTAATGTCCTAAATAAGCAATGCGCCATTTTACGGTCATTTCAACCACAACCTATGGTTTTAATCATATTTCGGAAAGTCCCTATAAGCACACTACAATATAGCACCCATCAAATGCAATATGCACCTAGTATCTTAAGACGACTGTACTGCATGTATATATTTAATGTTGCATATCTGTCAATCATATAAAGTACATTAAACATGATCTAAACCCATCTTCATATATCGCCCATACTATCTGTGAATTTTCAATCAGTCACTCAAGGAGTTAGCTTCAAAGATATGGAGAAAAATCACATGTGTAAATACCCTAAAGTTCCAAATGTTTTGGATTGTAGAAGGTAAAGATATATGTCAAGTATCAACAAAAGTCGTATTGTTCAAAAGAAAGCAGTATGCCCATACAATTACAAAATCCTTCATTTCGGACCACTTGCCCCACGGTCCAGTTGCCCCATATTCCCCTATACTAAAGGGTTCAACAAAAGAAAGTATACCACTTTGTTTATGTCCTTTTGAGTAACATTCAATTTTTGTTGTTGACCAAACAGACTTTTGAAAAGTGACCAATTTTCTTTAAATGGTGCTATTCATGGTTTATCTTTGTTGTTAGGGGGAAAATTTGGTATCAAAGTATGCCTAAAAGATTCATCTAAATGCCTATCTAGCCTGTTTGGTCAAAAAAAAATTGAATGTTTCTCAAAATGACATAAACAAAGTGTTTACTTTCTTTTGTTGAACCCTTTATTACAAGACTGTGCAATGTATATCAATTGGATATAGGCCTAGACGTAATCATTTATTTTGGGTGGAATTGCCCGTCAAATACTCAACTGAGGTAACAGATATTTGGAAACCGAAAGGATAACTAGCAATGGTGGTATGACGTCGTCAATGGCGGTTTGGGATTCCCGGAAGTTTGACTTTGCAGCATGACAGATGTGAAACAGGGCCTAAATAACACATGGCATATAAAACATGTTGTGTAAATCGCTTGATTAATTTACCCAACGCTGATTCTGTTTTAAGTTTATACACATGGAGACCAGTTCCTAAGGGTAATCATCGTGAAGAACGGGAAAATCGGGTGGTGAGTATGGTCTGTATAACACTATGCTGTCTGAGCGCTAAAGTTCATGACCGTGACACGGATTTCCTTTAATAACATAAATCAAAAGGCCAATCCATGTCATAGCTAGTGCTCAACAAGTGAAAGTCATACACTTTGTTTATGTCCTATTTGGTGACGTCCATTTGACCAACTAGGTTAGATAGACATCAGGATGAATCTGTTTGGCACATTTCGGTACGCGGAGAGAAAATGCTGTGTATGCATTGCATGGCCTGGATGACTGCTGGGGATATCGATCACACAATGATACACTACCCATGGCCATGCATGACAGTTTGAATTTGAATTAGCCTGCGCAGTGGAAATGTGCAGTGACCAATACCGGACAAATACGGGATGTGCTTAGTATTATTAACCTGTACCTTCAGTCTTTTCGTAGTGTATCGAATATGCGAATTTGGAAACGTCACGGATTTTCATTAAAGGGACACAATGTCATGTTGATTTTTTTTAGATTAAAATTAATTTACTTCAGAATTCAAGATGAACATTAAAAATTGCCATTATTGTTGTTTCTACAAAAAAAACCCAGCAAAACTTTATTAAAACAATTTTGTTAAGATTTTGGAATACCAACCTTTACCATGTAAAATGCTGGTTGCGGCTCTACCAGCATTTTTGAATCAACGTTTTGTTGTACAAAGAGGGCTGCTTTTTCTTAATTCTTATACTTAAATACTTATTCTTAAATATACAAATTCCAGTTTTTATCATATTTTTTTTGTAATTGAGAGCGCTGTCTCCACCAAATCTCTTAATGCCCCTTTAACTGGTGCTCATCATAGCTAATGTGTTGTTTTGTGGCAAATGTGGTACCAAATTGTGCTTGACTTTCTTTTGTTGAGCACGTTATAATCTCGCTCTTATAACGGATCCCTCTGTTATTGCTAATAAATTTAACCATTATTTTGTGAATGTTTGCCTGAATCTTGCCCGCAAAATCCAGACCACCTACCTTGATCATAATCATTTCCTTAAGAATATTAATTCTCCTAATAATTCCCTATTTTTTCCCCAACTGATAATGATAAAATTATCAAAATTTGCAATTCTTTCTAATCTGGTACTAGTAGTGGTTTTGATGAAATTAAACCGGACATAGTTAAATCCGTTCGTAATATTATTATTGCGGCTCCCCTCACATTATTAACTTGTCTCTTGCTTCCGGGGTTGTACCCACCAAACTCAAAATTGCAAAAGATATTTCCATTTATAAAGCTAATGACCATCATACAGTTTCCAATTACAGACCCATTTCTGTTCTTCCCGTTTTCTCCAAGATCATTGAACGAATTGTTCACAATAGACTATATGATTTCATTTCTAAATTAAATATACTGCACAGTTCTCAGTTCGGATTTCGTTCTAAGCGCTCTTCTTACATGGCCCTTATGGAAGCTTGATCTTGATAGCAATAACCATACCGTTGGTATTTTCCTATGGACCTCCCCTCCCGAAGGCGTTCGACACCATAAACCATGACATTCTTCTTGATAAACTTTCTCACTATGGTATTCGTGGCATCACCTTCGAGTGGTTCCAGAATTATTTAAGCAACCGTTCCCAATTTGTTTCTTTTAAAAATGATAAGTCATCTGCCATTAACTCAACTTGTGGGGTCTCGCAAGGCTCAATTTTAGGCTCAATCTTTATAATATATTTAAATGACATTGGTTATTCCTCTAAGGTATTTTCTTTTATAATTTATGCTGATGATACCAATCTATTGGCTTCTCATACAAGTTTTCCTCATCTCATTCACGTTATAAACCATGAACTATCTTGTATTTCTAACTGGCTGCTGAAGGCAAATAGATTATCACCGAATATAAACAAATCAAAATATATGATTTTTAAGAACAGGTATAGCAATCCTATTTATCATGACCCGGAAATAAACATTGATAATACTCCTATTTCAAAAGTTGCTTCAAATTTGTAGGTGTCAATCTCGACGAATCTCTTACTTGGAAGCAACATACCATTTATATCAGATATATTGTCTCTAAATATTCTGGAATTTTGTTTAGACTTAAAAATCTGTTACCGCATAGTACTTTATATTCCCTTTATATTGTTTTAGTTTTACCACATATCCTATATTGCAATATAATTTGGGCAGATCAAAATAATTGCAACCTTAATTGAATTCATCTAAAACTAAAGAAAAACATTCGTATCTGTTCAAATTCAAATTTTCTTGCTCACACACCACCTCTCTTTGCCTCATTTAATAGTCTCACTATGTATGATAATCATATACTCCTCACAGCTATCTTCATGTACAGGTTTTAAAACAACCTTCTCCCAAATATTTTCTCCAATTATGTTATTAAAATTAAGATGATTCACGCTTACACCATTAGGTCCTCTAATAATTTCCGACCGCCAAACTTCAACACTGATTTGGCTCGCAATTCGATCAGGAGTCAGGGACCAATTCTTTGGAATAAAATTAGTTCCGATATTAAAAATAGTACCTCATTCCTCACTTTTAAGCACAAATAAAAACAGTATTTGTTATCTCAACTCAATACTAATAATAACTTTTATTTAATCTATCTCGCTGGTTATTACGTCCTCAGTTACCTTTAATATTAATATTATTGTATACAACATAATTATACTATATATGTACTTTGAATTCAACATCTTATTCATTATGTAGCTTTGCCTTTGCCAACATTGTCGTTTGTCCACACTTGTCTTTGTATTGTCTGCGTCTTGCACCTTGTCTTACGTCTTTCATGTTGTAGCTGTCTTGCCCCTCTCCTTTTTAAGGGTGGCCAAAGCATCACGAGCTGTGTTCTTACTTGGTCAGCCCACCATTTTCCTTGATTCATTTATTGCTTGATTATATGTTTGGTGAATAAAAAACTCTAAACTCTGAACTCTGAACTCTCCCATTTTGAACCATTTTCTTAGGACACGTTGGATAGGCCTTCTTTCTCATAGTCTGAATCATGTCGTCAGCCTGCTTCGATAATTGCCTAACTCATTTTTTTCTAGTTTTGAGAAACAACAAAAGTAGGATATGTAAAAAACTAAATTTCGCTGAAAAGTGAGTCAGGCACTTTCAATATCGAAGCAGGTTGACGATGTGGGAATTTCCGCTGTCACATGATGTTACTGAACGTAGGCTGCGCCAATACAACAAAATCACAACTTTGTGAAACAGTAATTGTCACATGAACTATTAAAATCGAATCGGAAGGGAAAAGGTGATCTACATCATCGACTTTAAGTTTCATTATGTTGATTCGTTCCCACCAGGTCTACACAAATTGTATATTAACATTGAATATACCATGCAATACCTGATGGCTTAACTGTACTTCATTTGACAATAAAATAAGGAATACGCTGCCAGAAACGTTTATATGTAGATCTATGACTTTGGCATGTTTGGTGACGAAATGACCAGCAATTCGCAGTGAAAGCAAATAAAGGTACGTTCGTTTGGTCAGGAGCATCAGCATTGAGAGATGGGAGACGTATGGGAGTGTGCCCTCAATTTTCCTGGAAAATTTTGCACCAAAGTAATACTTTAGGCATATATACACACCCCCATCTGAAACCGTTTACCTTAATTCGCAGTACGGTCATCAAAAAAAGTAACTATACAGGTAATAAATGGGCTTCTAATTCTAAAAATATATATCCTAACTAAAAATATTAAATAATAAAGTTGTTGAAAAAGTCATCTTCTTTAATATGAAATATTGCACGCTAGGATCGGATGATTATTGAGGAAGCGACACTCCAAAATGTAAGGTGGGGTCCGATTTCCATTTTCACATTTTTATTTTCTACACGCGGAGTCATTTACAGGTACCTTATCGATTACCGATAGTGCAATTGGGGGATGCATGCGCAGGTTGGACAGTCGGCCGTATTGTTCCGATGGATCAATACGCCACACACACGCTACCTGTCATACCCTCCCCCGTGTTGAAATGTAAAATGTGAAAATGTAATTGTGACTTTACCTTACATTTTGGATTGTCACCTCTTCAATATTCAACCGATCCTAGCGTGCAATATCTCATATTAAAGGAGATAAATTTCTCAACAACTTTATTATTTAATATTTTAAGATAGGATATATATTTTTAGAGTTAAAAGTCAATTTATTACCTGTTTAGTTACTTTGTTTGATGACTGTATATCATGTACTATTTCATAATTGGGTAATTTCGATGTAGATCACATCGAAATTATCAGCATAATTTGGCACATATCGCTCATTCACTAGAATGCCCATCTAGTGCTATCAATTCAACCATTTTCCCAAGATGTGCTTCGAACTAAGTTTTCCGTCTGCGTCTAGGGGGTGGGGGGGGGGGGGGGGGGGGCGGAGGGCACACGTACGTAAACTGAGCAGTGCAGTGCAGTTCTGCCGTATCTAGGATTTGTTTTCAACAGGGGCACGATAGCAATTGGGTAGGGGGCACAAATCGTTCAGTATACCGCCGACTAAAGTCCTGGCGGGAGTGAAGGGGCGCTCCCCCGTCGAGCTGTAGGTGTTCTGCCGTTTGGATGACTGTAGGAGGCTCTCCTGGTACACATTTTGCTTCAATTGAACACATTTCTTCATTCTCTAATTTTAAGGAAAATCGTTAAATTACAAAGGCGTATTAAAAACACGGTGAAAAACGATCTCCTTGAAAGGGCAAAAAAAACAACAACAAAAACCTATTAGTCTTAAGGGTGAAAGTTGATATTTGTCGATCATCAGATATCTTAATGTGCTAATGGCCCATGAATCTGTTGGGATTTAGTTTATCTGTCTAAATTGTCTATTTTAGCTCTCCTTTGCATAATTTAATTTACGGGTGCGAGGAGCTAAAGAGTTTAGAATTTGTGTGGAGATGGTGTGCTCTATTAAAGAAGTTCATGAGTAAAACGCTTTCATAGAGAAACGAAGACAAAACTCGTTTCTCTATGAAAGCTATTATCCCAGGGGGGGGGGGGGGGGGGGGTTCTCACATTGATATGGTATACGTATGTGCCTGCCTGTTGGGGTGCTTTTTCGCAAAAAATGGTGTAGCGATGGGGTGGTTTTCATCACAGACCAAAGCTCCCAATTGGCATACATTGGGTGTATTTTGAGGCATTTTTGGAAAAAGCGCCCAATTTGTGCAAAATTGGGTGCTTTTCTCACAAAATTGGTATATTGATGGGTGGGAGATTAGCCAAAAAATAGGTATAGGGAAAGTCACATTTTCGAAGTCCGGCAGGCACATCCACGTACGATTTTGGCGAAAGTAACCCGGGCTATTATAGCCTATTATCATGATTATAGTCTTCCTATTATAAATATCATGTTAATATTCCTGGTATAAAGACGCACAGCAAAACTTTCCTATTTGCATGCTTTATCTTGAGTGCTCGTACACTGCAAAAAGGTTGCTTGAAATACGTTGCTAAAAGTACTTTTATCATCCGTTGGTTGACGTGTTGATTACAATTTATTCAATATAATGTATAAAATCCCCAGCGTTGAGCAATTCGTTGAAAACAATGTCCTGAAAATGTTGTTGGAAACTGTTTCTGTTTCTGTTGCTAAAATATGTTGCGCAAAAATATTCCACTTCAGCAGCTGTTGCATGAGCATTGAGGAAATCACACGACAGTTGATGCAAGTTACGCACATGTGAATTTTAGGCAACTGTTGTCCATAAGAGCCCTCGTGATCACGCAAACGTCATTCAATCATTATAGCATCTTGTGCACGAGCAAATGTTTGCACGAGGTGAGATCTCTGGATAAATTATAATCTGTTAAATAAAACGGTGAATCCGCATCAACATCAGAGTTTGTGACATCTGACAGGCGTTTTGTGAGTCCGGTTTTGAATGTTTGAAGCTTGGTCTGTCAAGAAGATGTGATAGATCGGACTAAATCGCTATGGTCGTCCATGTTTTGAATATGTAAAACTAATAGCCGCATGGAAAGTATTAAGCACTGCGGCGTAATGAATCTATACTGACGAAATATCATGGATATGGATACACATGATCCACATACATGATTCTTGGCAATCTTGGCAATGTTAGATTGTCAACTCAGGTATTAGTAATAAGTAACCAAACCATGATTTTAATCTGATAATAAAATGAAATAACCTTTTAAATCTTGCAGGTCTATAGATTAATAAAGCCACCATGGCGAAGGCTCCTGGAATGCATAGAAGCAGCCGCGAGCTGGAGGTATTTGGAAATATAGCTAAACAATTCAACAACCCTGTAACGAGTGATTTAACTGTAACGGTAGGCGATCAATCTTTCTATGTTCATAGATGTATCTTGTCAGCACAGAGCAGTGTCTTTGACACCATGTTGATGAACCGCCAATGGAAAGAGTCTGTCCAGAAGGTCATCAAACTTGATGAAACTCCAGAATGTGAAGCTGTGTTTGGTGATTTCCTGAAGTTCTTCTACATTGGTAAATTGACTTTGAGTTGTGACAACGTGTGTGCCATACATATGCTGGTTGACAAGTATGATCTGCCATTATTGAAGGAAGATGCTGTAGCTTTCATGGATGATGTCCTGATGGGGTTGCAAGACAAGGTTTTCCCAAGCGCAGTGGTATGGCTTCCCTACATCGAAATGTTTATTCCTGACTTGTTGCCAGTATGTTATGACACTATTCGGACAAATTTCAATGGCCTCGCCGCTTGCAGTGATGATAAAATCACGGCCATCCTAGAATCTCGTCACATGAATGTCATTTTGGCAGAAAAAGGCAGTGATGTCGTTGTGTCGAACGAGTTGGTGATCTTTCAATTTGTAAGTAGATGGGCCAAATTGAAATTCGAAAACCTCTCCGGAGCAAAGAAAGAACTCAACACTGTCTTGAAATCGATTCGGTTTTACAATATCAATGCGAAAAGGCTTCAGGAGATCGAACAATCTCCGCTATGCCACGCGATAGGCGAGTCGTTTCTCATTGACTATACACTTCCAGCATATAAAGTCCACTCACAAACGATGCATATAGTTTCATTGGATGGAAAAGAGAAGTCATCTGGAATCGCCACTGATCGGAAACACACATGCCCATTCGATTCTGGTGATAATTGCCCACACCTGAATCTTAGATTGTATATCCAAAAATCTTACAGCGTAAGCGGTACTAATGATCCCAAAATGGATTTTGCTGGGTCAATAACAGCTATTGACTTGGCAGACTTACTGATGTATGCACATTTGCAACTATGCCTCGCAAAATTTACTAACATTAGCACATGGACATTTGAGTGTAAAGGAAATTTACAAGATAGCCAATCATATGACAATGAGACCTTCACTCTGAAAGCACCAGCTGATAGTATTGGACGTCAATACACTGTTGCTGTAGTTGCCGTTTACATGATGAAGAAATGTCCGAAATATCGATATGTAATTAAGCGCACAGGCACTGTAAAGGCTGTCAGTGACTCCCGGCAATTTTGTCGTAGTCGAACAGCAGAGCCAATCACGCTTCATTCCCCCAAACGCCCAAAAGGAATATGGGATATCAGTGAGACGTCTTGTGATGATGGAAACAAGTTGTTTTTTGGTTTTGCCGTGCATTTACACAAGCAATGAGTAAACCAGACGATGGCGGCCACGGGATTTGAAAAGTGGCAGGACCCCTGGTATCGTAAGAACACTCTCACAACACATAGGCAGCATTAAATTGAACGATCTTGTCTATCCCCGCGTTTCTGAAAATATCACTTTATTTCAAAATTTCATATATCAGAGAGAAAAAGTATTTCCGCAATCAGATGCTTTATTAATAGAATTTAAAAGTTTTAATTATTTCTCATTAACTGACCAAACGGCATTCACGTCGTAAAATACCATGCATTATTGGCTATGATTTTCTCTTTTCTACCATTTCTTCTCAAAATCAAGTGAATAATCTGAAATGTTGAGCTACTCAAGTGACTAATTTGAAATTACCGGACTTGTTCATGAACATTGTTTTCACTTGGAAAATTGTCAAGAATGGACACTTAACTTAGACTGGAGTTGATTGTTGAACTCCATGTGATTTGAATGAGATGACTAAATGCAAATAGTGTAACCCTTTAACAACTTACTATTTTAAAAGTGCGTTTTAGTCCTTGTTTGTTTGATGGTTACGAGAAATTAAAGGTAATCTCCAAACTATAGCTGTTACTGCGCCACATAGAGGACCTTTGAAATCAGATATAAAGCTGACAATTGGTACTTAGGGTGACTGTAACCAAAATACCCTAAAAATTGCATCAAAACAATTGTATCTTATCCCCTTTCTCTTTACAGGCAGCTCAAAACACCAATTTAGTCCGTCAGACAAATTAATTTCCATTTTAATTTAAGACCCCAAATTCATAGTTGACTGTCACAAAAAAGCTTCATATTGCCTATGTGTACTGTACAGTTGCATGTCGTTACCCACAAGCAAGGATAGAGCCCTGACTGACTGATTTAATGGTTGGCAAGTGTCTAAACCAGACAGAAAATATTTTTATATGAACCAACAAGTATTTTGGAGACTCTTCTCCTTCATGGTCAGGCAACTCTTTTAAATTTAGGTATTTTGCCAATTTTCAATGTATCATGACTGCTGAATTTGGCAATCCATTTCAAGTATTTATAGGAAAATATTTAAGAAAAATTGTCTCAAGAAATTTCTGTGACAGAATTGTGAGACCATGAAAGATATAGAAAGCAAAAAATTACTCATTCATTTTTCCAAATGTTGGGAGCCCTGGATAGGGCCCTATCGGGGCGTCTGCCGGGCCCTTTGCAGTAGATAAATTGTCTGGCAGGGGCCATTTTGTACTCTGTTTGGTGTACTCTTTCATTTAAAATTGGTTTGGGATGGTTTCTCGTTCGATTGACGCAAACGCATTTTCAGGCCCTTTCTGGTGTCCCTAGGGGCCACATGCAGCAGGGGGGCCACGGCAGACATCCATATCTGCTAAAAGTAGGTTACACCATAAATGATCCTGTGGTCAGATGTTGGTACCTCGTTCCATTGATAAAAAGGGTGCTAGCTGCCGTACTATAGGGGGTGTCCCACAAATGTCATTTATCTTCGTCAATTTTTACGACCCCGTAAATGAATGCGATTATTTGTATGACCACCCGACTCAGATGTTGATTATTTTTATGACCCCAACACATACACATGAATATATATAAGGCTTAAGGTTATGGTTATCGAATTTTGGGAAAACAGTTGATTTTGGAGGAGAAAAATAAGGATGGACAAATTTAGAAAAAAATGTGCAAAAAAATGTCATTTTTTTTAAAACTAAAATTGTGTTTTGATCCCCCTTTTACAATGGTATTAATGTCATGACCCTCCTATTTTTCGTGTATAAAATATTTCCCCCAGGATATTGGGGATGGGTCACAGCCCACTTTTTGCCTTATATACACAGTGGCGGCACCAGGGTTGCACAAAGTTTTTTCTTCCCCAGGAGCAAGGTTTTGAGCCTAACATTTCCCCACCTTCACTTACGGGTTTGATAAAAATCATATTAAAATTTTAACTTAAATTGATTTTTTTTTTTTTGGGGGGGGAGGCAAAGTGGGAGATGGGGCACAACACTATATATTTTTTTTTGGGGGGGGGGGGTATGCCTAGCGCCGCCACTGGGGGGGGGGGGGAACAGGCCCGTAAGAAGGGGGGGGGGGGGGCGATGGTGGCGATCGCCCCCCCCCCCCTTTGAAAATCTTCCCCGGAAAATTTGTACACAGATGAAAAAATTCTTTGCTACAAGCTTGTTTAGAGCCAAAATGTACCTCGATCGTGCAAAAAATAGGTGCAAATTCAAAATTTTTCGCACGCTACGCGCGCATATTTGACTCACAAAAATCTTCCGGTGATTTTTTGGGAAAACGCCCCCCCTTTGAAAAAAGTGTCTTACGGCCCTGGGGAAGCAAAGTGCAACCACAGCTCATAACCCAAAGTTGCAATTTTTTTCTCTTCATCTTTTTTCAATCTTTTCCCCAAAACTTTTTCTTTTTCCACTTGGCATTATTTCCCCAATTCTGCTCATTATTTCCCGGAAGCGGTGCTCACTTCTCCCGCACTTTGTGCAACACCATGGTGCAACCCTGGGCGGCACCAGCATAACATTTTTTGTGGGGGGGGGGGGGGGGGGGGACAAAAGGGGGGGGGGCAAGACATTTTTAAGGGTGCGTGAAGAACAACTAATTTTAACTAAATTGATTTTTTCGGGGGTGGGGGGGGGGGGGGGCGAATAATGTGGTTATCAATTTAACTTGGTATCCACCTCACTGAAAATGCTGAAGTAGGATTTTTTTCAATTCACAAAAATAACCAATGCATGGCAAAAAAGCAGTATTGCCTGATTAGTCAGTATATTTCTAAATTCGGAAACATCTCATCGAGTGATGCCTCTTTATTTTTTCATAATTAACTAATCACGCAAAAATGAGGTACGTCATAGAAATACGCTCTGACGTCATAGAAGAGATGAATGAAATATTCACGTGTGAGTAAATTAGATATAATAACTTAATAAATAACTGAAGAACACATTTCGTGTGAAATCTCGCCTCATTATCAGTTGTTATTCCATTCTGTTTTAGTTCATTCCTCGTAATTGTAAGTAATGTCGTAGTATAGTAGAATTAGTATGTGTTGTGTACCTACCAGCCAGCCCTGCTACCAGCCATAGGGAACATCTTGGTCATTGTTAGTTCCTCAACGGATCAGACAGAGGGCAGCATATTTCCCGCCACAGTTTTGACCAACGTTTTGACTTGGGTTACTCTCGATGCACTCTCGTTGGGCAAATAATATCACGTCGACATGTATATTTGAAAAGTGTTTAATCAGAAAACATAGTGTAATAAATAGACAATGTGTAATTTGAATAATATCTTAGCCATATTGAACACACCAATCTATTCCAGGTGCATATAAATATTATTTGTATTATTCGGGTTTGAATAAAATTCACTTATTCATTAAAAAATAATGCGTGGAGAGACTCTTTCAAAAACAAGTACGTGTAAACAATTTTTGCTGTGTTCTACATGTATATTCATCAAACATATATTGTATGTATCATTACGTAATAAAATGTGACAATTATTATAATCCATTATAAAATGAAATTATATTGTTCATGATTGAAGTACTATCGCAATCATTGCGTGCGCATGCATGCACTGGCACCTTACCAATTAAAATCGACCAAGCATTCTGAAGGCGACCTTTTTAGATTGTATTTAAACAAAACCCAGTCACACCTCTGGGATGAAGGTTGGCGAAATCATTTCATATTTGGTCCATACATCAGATGTGATGAACCATCTTTTATGAAGGTGATAGTTCTGCAAAGTCCAATTGTTTCTAGTACCCTAAATTTGCCAATTTGGGTAGTTTTAGCCTATATACAGCGTGTCCCAAAAAACTGGGTTTGCGAGCTTATAACTAAAAAAGTAGGAAACATGGAAAGTTTATATTAAACAAAATATACTTGACCTTAATTGGTTAAACAAAGATGTTAATAGAGCGTGGTCAAAACCCATTTGTCCCACTTTTCAAGGAACACCCCGATGTGTTGCAATTGCGTATTGTTGTGACTTCATTCAGGGTTTGCCTTTGCATTCATTCTTTACAAAGACTTGGGCAGTAAACAAAATTATTTTTGTCATATTGCAATAATACAAGTTCATTATTTACATAAACATTAAAAAAGGTCTTTGTTATAATCCGAGTTATTGTCTAGTTCTTTCGGAGAATAAACCCCATGTCGGGAATACTGCACCTTCAAAAATTTACTTAAGTCACTTTTAACATTAACCTTATGATGTTATTCTATATAAAAAGGCCAATATGTGGCGGGATTTCACAGATCGCATCACATATCATATCATATTCTTGGCGATTCTAATATTTATATCAGGTAAAATGGGCATGTGCATATCCTAATGCGCTGTTTACCAGTTACGGCTGTTTGTCGCTAATATACTCGAGATAATAAATGGCGATTCTTTTGAATAATTTATATTTCTTTTGATTAGAATCGAGTCCTACTGTTTGTATTTATATCACCGAAATATATGCTTGCATGATTACTGTGCAGACGATGCCTGAAACGGACTCGTTTGCGAATATTCAAGGTTAAATTATACGTACGAAGTTACGTGATCAAGCGAATGGGACGAATGGTTAACGACGGATTAAATTTATAAAATGGACGCTGGAGTTGGTTATCCAAATCCAGCGGTTTTAGGATAAATAATTTAGTTCCAACGTGTGATGAATTTTCTGGAGTCATTTCATCAAAATCCATTTTACATTGAAACCAACGGAGATTCAAAATTGACTGCCATTCATGTCCACCATCGTCTGTTATTGTGGTATACGGAAAAGGCTCCCTCTGTCTCTATTTCAATGAGTTAAAGTGTAAGTTGTCACGAGGTCAAGGTTATCTGCTGATCGACTACGTGGCTTCATGCTTCACTGAAGTATAAATCAGGTGCAATCAGTCATATCGTGCACTGGTAAGAAAGTATACTAAAGAACATGAACTATACACATAATATTATGTATACATACATGTTTGGTTCACCTTTCAGCAATTCAACCGTCTGTAGGCAGACAAATTGCCAAACCTTGGACTAGGAACTTTGTAAGGTGAGCGAAAGTTAAATCGTGCTACATTCATACTATTATTTACGGAAGATGTCCGAGTGCTTAGAGTGTACTACAATGACATTACTACTACTTGTAATAACCATATTCAAGAAGAAATCGTGATGAATCGGGTGATTTTGCATGATGAAAACACCCAGACTACTATGTCCATTATGCCCGTAATAAACAGTTTCCTCTAGCTTAAGGGATACGCAGTTGAAGAATTATTTGTTTATATTCATGATTTAAGATGAACATCATTTGTGACTGTTAACATTGTTTTTAAGAGCTTTATAGCTGGGGAGCATACATTGTTTTGAAATGCATTGAAATACATGTGACTTTCTACCAAGGCTAAATCAAGGTGAAGGTCAATCAACCACCCAAGTTGGCAAGGATGTGCATTTAGGTTTTAATTACCAACTTCAAAGACATTTTATATAACGCATGAAAATATTCCTGTCATTTTATTGGTGGAAACTGCATCACGTGACACAAAATAGTTTCACCTTTTCACCCAAATAACGAGTCAAGCGGTCAATAGTACATTTTGATGGGAGCTTTTGGACCTGGCGGTCAATAGTAAATTTTGATGGGAGTTTTTGGACCTGGCAGTCGCCCACCTTTTCCCTGACTCGCCCACGCCCCACGCCTACGCCCATCCCTACTTGAACTTTATTTGAACTTGAACTGTTTCGCGTGGAATAATTACACGATAAAGACTTTTTGACGAGGAATCAATTTGTTTTGGATTGTTTTATGAACTTGGTGAACTAATGATTTCGGACTGATGGAGAGCTCAACTCTGCTAAATTAGGTGAGTACCGTATCACTATACTATCACTGATGGTTGATGAAAATATGTAAAAATGACAGAAACATTTTCATGCGTTATATAAAACAAATATTTAATGATCTTTATTCGGGAAATGGTGCAAACTATTGGCCCCTCGGTGACTGGAGGCCGTGGGCCTACTATTTTCCCGAGACCGTTGCACCATTTCCCTCATGATCATTAAATATTTGTATAATGGTATATAACTCCTGTGTCAGCTTCGAACCGGGACCGGAACCCCCTTGGGGTGTTTTTTCGCAAAAATTGGTATAGCGATGGGGTGGTTTACATCACAAACCAAAGCGCCCAATTGGGTGTATTTTGAGGCTTTTTTTGTGTAAAAAGCACCCAATTTGTGTGCAAAATTGGGTGCTTTTCTAACAAAATTGGGATATTGATGGGTGCACTGAAAAATAAGTTGGTGTCATTTTGACACTAAAACAAGCGTCAAAAAATGGGTCCTCAGTTGGCCACCTAAAGGTGTCAAATTGACACCATTATGGATGTAAAATATGACACCTTTGGGTGTCATATTCATTTTGACACCTAGGGTGGTTACCTGAGGACCCATTTTCGAAAAATGCCATTACACCCCAAATGGGGTGTAATATTGACTCTCTTAAGTGTCATATTGAGTTTGACACCCTAAAAGACACCATTATGGGTGTCAAATTGACACCTTTGGGTGTCTTATTCATTTTGACACCTAGGGTGGTTACCTGAGGACCCATTTTCGAAAAATGTCATTACACCCCAAATGGGGTGTAATATTGACTCTCTTAAGAGTCATATTGAGATAGCACATGTTTAGGAGCCGGTAAGACTGGTAAGTACCGATCTGCTCAATTTCCAGACATTTTTGATAATAATTATGATACAATTAGCGTAATGTAAGACGTCCGTATGAAAAAGACGACCACTGAGCCAGATAAATCGGGCTACATGTATATGTAATGTTGCACATATCATCGTATGCATGCATGCATGACGAACACACACATTGTACTAGTAGGTCTATGCACTGACACACAGTCCAACAAAATGCTAGTCTCTGACTATGAAATTGTAATTTATTTCATCAGTTAGTTGGCGCAATATTAAACAACATGAACAAGGCTTACATTACGCTAATTGTATCATAATTATTATCAAAAATGTCTGGAAATGGAGCAGATCGGTACTTACCAGTCTTACCAGCTCGTAACATGCAAACAAAATGGCGACGAGAAAACGCATGCGTTGATATGTTGATAGACGCCCAATTTGGTGTCAGAATTACACCAATTGGTGTCAGAATTACACCAATTGGTGTCAGAATTACACCAATTGGTGTCAGAATTACACCAATTTGGTGTCAGAATTACACCAATTGGTGTCAGAATTACACCAATTGGTGTCAGAATTACACCAGTTGGTGTCAGAATTACACCAATTGGTGTCAGAATTACACCAATTGGTGTCATGCTGCTTCGACACGTCTAAAAACCGTGAGCTTTCCCGCCAACTATTGACGCCCTTGGAGTTATTTCAATTAATCTGACACCAGTTTTGGTGTAAATCACTAAATGATCACTGAAAGGTGTCCGTCGGACACTTAACGGTGTCACCGTAAATGATGTGCAAACCCATATCATTGACGATTACACCAATTTTGGAGTCAAAATAACACCTTTGTAAGTGTGGGAAATTGGCAAAAAAGAGGTATAGAGTCCGGCAGGCACAGCCACGTACGATTTGGGCGAAAGTCTCTATGCTCTGCAACTACTAGTGTGACATTCTGATCTAGCCGTAGATCAGAATATTTGAATTGCTGTTTTGTTGTTCAAAGAGGGCTGATTTTTCTTAATCCTTATAGGTGTTAAAAACATTAAGATGAAAATCAGGCCTGAAATCGGAACATCTACCTTTAAATAGAGGATGTTTTAATTTTTTTTTTTTGACTTGAAGCATTTCCTATCGAAGTACATGTATATTGCTTTTGTTTTTACGTTACCATACATTATTGTAGATACATTTATTTCATTCAAAAGCTGTTACAACCTTTTTGTGTCTTATTTGATAAATCACTTCATACGCTGACTACTGGCTATATTAATAAATATAAGTCGTAATTAACGCTATGATTTATTTTTTACGTGCTTATGAAATACCTGCTAACGATATGATATTTTAAAGTGATGTGATATTTTTAAGTTCGTTTCACACGGCGTTTCACACGGCGACTCCATTGCTTGAGTGGATAAGTGCTGACATTAAGAACTCGCTTTCTGCGTGTTCATGAGTGACATATATGGAAGTATGGTGTTCAGTGTGCTCACTTTACTTCTCAATTGGTGTCATGATAATGTTAAATACTCGGCCTAGCACTGGTATCGTGCCTACCCATACCCCGAATATAATAACCATGTGAGCATACGTAGTAGTGGATCCGCTCATGCCCTGCTCTACTCGTCAGGTTCGCTCGGCGGCTGCGCCGGACGCGGGCCTTCGGCCAGCTTGTTGGGATCTTTACCTAGATCTAACTCGGCCCAACTGCAATAGTCTTTTCCATGGACTTTAAGCACCGCCGCGTAATAAATTTATACATGACAACAAGACATATGGCTATGCCAGGATTCAGAGATAGGATCCTCGCCAATAGACATGATAGAACCAACTCGGGTATTAGTTATAAGTAACCAAACCATGATTTTAATGGGAGTTTTTGTGATATTAAAATTAAAAACCGTTTAAATCTTGCAGGTCTACAACGTAAGATAGCCACTATGGCGGAGGCTCCTAGAACGCATGAAAGCAGCCGCGAGCTGGAGGTCCTTGGCAATATAGCTAACCATTTCGACAACCATGCAACGAGTGATTTAACCGTAACGGTAGGGGATCAGTCTTTCTATGTTCATAGATTTGTCTTGTCAGCACAAAGCAGTGTCTTCGACACTATGTTGATGAAACGCAAGTGGAAAGAGTCTGACCAGAAGGTTATTAAACCTAATGAATCCCCAGAATGTCAAGCCGTGTTTGGTGACTTCTTGAAGTTCTTCTACTGTGGAAAATTGCCTTGGTGTCGTGACAACGTGTGTGCCATTCATATGCTAGCTGACAAGTATGATCTGCCATTGCTGAAGGAAGATGCTTTAACTTTCATTAAGGATGTCCTGATGGGTTTGCACGGAAAGGCTTTCCCGAGCGCAGTCGTGTGGCTCCCTTATATCGAACAGTTTATTCCTGGCTTTTTGCCAGTATGTTATGACGCTATACGGACAAACTTCAATGAAATCGCCACTTGCATTGATGATCAAACCATAGGAATACTGGAATCTCGTCACATGAGTGCCATTTTGGCAGAAAATGGCAGTGATGTAGTTGTGTCGAATGAGTTGCGGATCTTTCAATTTGTAAGTAGGTGGGCCAAATTGAAATTCGTAAACCTCTCCGGGCGGAGAAATTGGAGAGCAAAGAAAGAACTCAAAACAGTCTTGGAATCGATTCGGTTCTACAATATCAATGCGAAAGAGCTTCAGGAGATCGAACAATCTTCGCTATGCAACGCGATAGGCGAGTCATTTCTTATTGACTATATATTCCCAGCATACAAAGTCCACTCACAAATGCTGTATATAGTTTCAATGGATGGAAAAGATAAGTCATCTGGAATCGCCACTGATGGGAAACACACATGTCCATTCGATTATGGAGATAATTGCTCACACCTGAATCCTAGGTTATATATCAAAAAACCTTACGGCGACTTAAGCGGTACTATTAATCCCAAAAGGGTTTTCACTTTGTCAATAACACCTGTTGACTTGGCAGACTTACAGGTGTGTGCAAATTTGCAACTATGCCTCGCAAAAAATACTAACATTAGCAAATGGAGATTTGGGTGTAAAGGAAACTATCAAACTAGCCAATCATATGACAACGAGACCTTCACTCTGCAACCAGCACCAGCTGATAGTATTGGACGTCAATACACTGTTGCTGTAGTTGCCGTTTACATGATGAATCAATGGTCGAAATATCGATACGCAATTAAGCACACAGGCACCGTAAAGGCGGTCAGTGACCCCAGGCAATTTCATAATGGTTCAACACCAGAGCCAATCACGCTTCATTCTCCCAAACGCCCAAAAGGAATATGGGATTTCAGTGAGACTTCTAATGATGGTGGAAAAAGGTTGTGGTTATGTGTTGCTGTGCATTTACATAAGCAATGAGTGGACTGGTCACAGAAAGTGCCCTCTATGTTGGCCTTTTTATATTTGTGTGCATGCGTTAGGTTGTCACAGCAACATAACATAGCGTTCATGCGGTATTGTTTGAGGATCGAAGGATTCCATCTAAGCGGGTAGATTCATGGAAAATGAACACCTCTTTGACAAAAACTTCATAAGGAAAATGTTGGAAAAATGATATTGACATATTAATTCATTATCCTATTCTATACTTTATGCTCCTACTTGCATTGCATTTATGTGTGACATACGCGCTGCGCGTGATGCGTACAAACTAATAAGGACGGTATCAATCGCGATTTCTAACCAATTTCACACGGGAGTATAACGAGTGGGATGCGCGTCTTGCACCAGTGCAGTCGGTGCACCACATGCAGCAGCTACGCAGAAATGCTTTTTATCGGTAAAGGATTTTAAAGCAAACTATATAGGTTTTATTCCAAAAAGGAAATCCTTTAAATTGAGTCGTTTACCGTTAATATTTTGGGAAAAGTTTAGATTTGTATGATACCTTGAGACTTTTAAGTCTCATATTATCGCAGTGTCATTGTTTAATTTGTTCTACTGGTCCAAAAACCCAACAAGTTTAGACTCAGAAGAAACCTGAAAAAGGCTATGCGAAATGCGCTTTTTTATAAGACGGGCTCTGTGAAATGTATATTATTTTAACTCTACATACTAGGAACATTTTGTAGAACTGTATAGTGCGCTGAAATGCGAAATTTAAAAGCCACGCGCACGGTCTTCTTAAATACACTTGTTTTGTTGTTGTTCTAAACAAATATATAATTATCGTTTATCACTTTAATTACTATGTCAAGTATATATTCTGCGAAAGGATCGCTGGCGAGACTGTCTTCGTTTTACAAGGACATTGCATATATATAAAATGTGAACTCTAGATTACATATATCAATGACTATCTTTACTATTGTTCACAAGGTATCAATGTTTCATAGTACGAGGGTCATTCAATAAGTTCTACCTCCTACCTCATAACTTTGCTATTATACAAGCCAGTCGTATGAAATACTCCACGATTGAAGCTGTGAATCTCAGCTACAAAATCATAGTAAACTGCTCACAAAAGTTAGGAAACTTTTGTTAATCAAGTATATTTTTATTATTTATTACCCTCTTGTATTATGTTGCATATCAATGGAAAGCTGAAATGTTCTTCATTAACATGATACAAAATGTGCAATGATAACATGTTGCTGGACTTGGCCGCATGAATGAGAATGAGGCAATGCCACAAATCAAATGTGCCAAAATTACCGTTATCTGCGCTAAACAGTCAATAGGTAATGACACGGGTTCTCTCCAAATTGGTTAAATGCGGCATATTGAAAATTTACAAGTTGTATGCCAAAACCTTTCATCACTTACTTGCATGACCTTCCACCGGGAGTCATTGTTAAGCCAGTCTTGCAAATACCCAAACAATGGACCTACGGCACATAATCTCCTGGCCACAGTTCGACATACGTGGGCGCATATCGATCAGGCTGCGCACGCATGCTTGAACTCACAAAATACTGCCAACCAACAACACCAAAGCACCTGATTGGTCAAATTTAAACTGACGCCTTTTTAACGATCGTCACGCTGCGCCGTATCCACCAACGCAGTGCTCCCGCTGCGCCATAACCACCGACGCAGTGGGGCGCGATGGTGCGTGGAAAAGCTCATGAGTTTTTCAGTTCTCATGTTTGAACACCAACCAATCAGAGCCTTGAGGTCGAGATGACGTAGTGCGCACAACAGAGATTCCGGGGACCGTTTTGGGGTGAGGTTGAGCAGGCGTACTTTATGCGAGCTCAGCCTCATGTGAAGTGGGTCCATTGTTTTCTAAAGAGATGAGGGTTGGGGTGTGTGTGTTGTGCTCACTGGTGAAAATCTTTGTGTAAACCATTCATGGTTCTCAAGCATGACCGGTTTGATTATTGATCATTACCTATTGACTGTTAAGCACAGATAATGGTAATTTTGGCACATTGGATTTGTGACTTTGCCTCATTCTTATTCACGTGGCCAAGTTCAGCAACATGTAATCATTGCAAATGTGGTATAATTTTAAAGAGGAACACTTCAGCTTTCAATTGATATATAACATTATACAAAGAGGGTAATAAATAATAAAAATATACTTGATTAAAAAAAGTTTCCTAACTTTTTGTGAGCAGTTATATTGGTTTAAATACTCATTGTACTTTTCTGGATATGAAGTAAAAATCAAACTTCCATTTAGTGCGACGGAAACGGGTAAAAAACAGCCAAATGTATCTTAAGTGCTATTCATTTGGCCAATCCTAAGTGACAAAATGTACCTATCAGTCAATTGAAATCGTTTTTAAGTTACAAATATCTCTTGAACAGACTTTAAACAATACAAGTGACTGATTTCTTGGCGGAAAGTGCCCTCTAATTAGCCAGAACAGGACAGCCATCAATTTTAACCCTACCCTAGAGAACCGCTGCAAAAGTCATATTTGCTTTTCATAGGAACTAAGAGATCTTCATTAGACTCAGACTAAATGGATATATTTCAGGTTTCTCGAAGATATATTTTTCTATCACTAACTACCTGATTAACTATTCTAAATGTTGCATATAAGGAAAAGTGATAAAGTTACTATCATGTTAAGATTTAGCATTCGAGGCATCACTGTGGCTTGACTTGTAACAACGAACATTTGACTGAATATCAGTATTCCAGTATGCTAAAGGCGTGTCAATACATTCGAGTTGATATTATACTATTTGCAAGCTACAAAGCTTACTATTGCCTTCAATCTGATTTATATATGATAGTATAGCATTATTATTCAGAAATCATCCATTGTTTTCTATTTTCAGTATTTAATCGGGCGGTTATACCTAATCATACAATTAGGAGAGAAAACGGAAACAACATGTATTTATCTGTGGGGTAATTTGCCGTGTCCGTTGTCCAAAATCTCTCTCTGGCTTTGATTGCATCATAACAAAAGTGAAATAGGTATCAATTAGCGTTTACTATAAATGTGTAGCTATGATGACTATCTGTGCTATGATTCAGAGCTATAATCATGACAAATGTCATGGGGCTGACACTCATATAAGCGATGATGTGAGTGAGGAGGTAGAACTTATTGAACGACCCTCGTATAATGGTATGACAGGATGAATGTTGAAATAACATCAGGTGTTAAACCCATGAAAGTCAAAATTGTGCTGTGCCGTAGAAGTACAGACGACTTGTAGAAAAAAGAAATCTACACGATCAAAAGGTACTACCAAAATGTTCTGGAAATTCATGTTATTTCCATCTTCATATTATTACAAATTGTAACAACAAGCTTAACTAAAACCTGTATTGAATGATGTTATAATTTGTTCAGATCAGATATAGCAGAATAACATCATTTTTAAAATTTATTTCTGTTTGATGATCATGAATGCATTTAGGAAGTGAAACCAATAATCACTTCAATATCATAATGATATTTATTGTTTATGCTTGATATGGTATTCAACCATGTATAAAAAGTGATCACCAAAATGACTTCAAAATAAGTCTTACTCTTGATGTTGGTTGGTAGGTTCGGTCCTGTCATGACTGACAGCTCGTGACCTTACAGATACTACGCAACAAATAACGATTTTCAGCAAAGGAGTAACAATCACGGAGAGGGTGTCCAGTAATCGATTTGATTGATTTAAAATCAGTTCGTCATCAAACTCCGTGGAACTCGCTCACGTAAAACGACTGAGAAAATCAAAATTCAACGTTATTTGTTGCAGTATTTTCTAGTAATTAAATAAAACATAAATATATATAAGTTGGATTCAAGTGATAGTGTAATTTAAGAGTCGCGAAGCACCCGCTCGGATGGACGACTCTTCATAGCTGTTATTAAGAACTTGCTTTCTGCGTGTTCATGAGTGACGTATATGGAAATATGGTGTTCAGTGTGCTCACTTTGCTTATCAATTGGTGTCATGATTTAGTTGAATATGGATGGTATGATTACATAATAAGTTTACATCACACGCCAAATGCTCTAGATACGTGCTATCGTTAGAAACCTGTTTCATGCGTGTTCATGACGGGCATAGAAATATGGTGTTCAGTGTGCTCATTTTACGCACCGAATCTTGACTAGAGATATTGTAGTGTCAACATGTCAATTGAAATGATAAGATTTAATTTACTGCGTTTTCTGAGATTATTGCAGTGGCTTATTTTGGAAGTCGCACATAGCGGAACAAGTTTTCATTTCTGCCATATATTAGGCCTGAACCCCCAGGTGAATACAAACCATTATGCTGGAAGTGGCATGGCAAGCACTAATGCGACAGTTCCATTTATTCTCGATAAATGTATCGAAAATAAATGCAATACTGTATATCGGGGCGCGATACGTTTTGAGGCTCAATAAAATGTGTGGTGGCATGGGGAAACCCTTCACATGATCGTTTTGTAGCAACTTGTTTTTTTTTCTATGGCGGAGAGCTTCATAATCTACTGAGTATTGGACTGTTTAAATTTTCCAGAAATTCCATCTAGAACTACAGTAATAGTATTTTAAAGTCGGCAAGTTTAAACACAACGCTAACAATTGAAACTGACATTACGCTACAAGGCCCGCTTAGCAGCGCTATAAATTGCTGCCCTAAAAACCGGCAACAAATTTAAATATTCGCCTTCCATCAAAGCTGGTTGCTATGACATAATTCTCGTGTGAAACCAACCGGCAGTATTGCAACACCCATTGCGTAGTTTAAACGCATTAAGCGTGGATGTAATTTGCAACATAATGGAAACTCACCCATGCAGTTAGCAAGAAGTACCGTCGTACACGCCCCGAATTTAAATATACAACCAGGAAATCCTCTCGTAGTAATTGATAACAATAGGTTTACTAGACCGAATTAATAAAGCTCCTAAGCGGACAATTTATGTCATGCAATTCAAAGGTGTACACAAAATCTTTTAAATACTCTAATAATAATAAAACTACATTGTTATGTCACACAGAATAGCTTGTCATATGAAAAGGACTTTTGATATGAACCTAGTTTTTTGCGATATTATTAACAATTGTAAGTTCTTCACTTTCAAAATCTTTACAATGCATTGTCGGAATTCACAAGTGGTTTGTGGTTACCATGGTAACAATGTCATTATACATAGCATTTTACACATAACATTTGATAAACAAGGTTCAGAAAACATCTGGAATTTTTCATAAGAAACTCCTGGAGACTAAAGTTCAAGGTATAATCTCTATCATGGGACCAAAGTTGGAAAATTAACTTGGAACTCATTTGTTAGGAATATTTTGGTATGACCCAGATATCTCAATAACACTAGCGACTTCCGACAGGTTTTCCCATACCACCACACAAATAGACATTTGGACTCGATATCGATCTCGCTACGAAGTTCATGCCAGTGATCACTAATTAATACGGGTATTTTAAGCAAACACACCAAGATAAAAATGTTTATTTACATATCGCACCACTTGTCCTTCATTATATTTAGACACGGGTATTATGCTGCTTGATAACCAAGGCCTTGTTGCTCGATACGGGGCTCGATATATTTTCAAATTAGGCCCGATAAAAAACTCATCGGGTCCGATACAGTATCGATAATGATATCGAGTATAAATGGAGCTGTTCCCAAAGAGAAGTGAAAAATCGCGCTGCAGAAAATAATCACGCACTTGGGGTAACATTTATCAGCCGTCAGAACAGTATGGCGGTTTTCCTAGCGGATTTGCCATTGTTCAACTTGACCTGTATTTGATATCATGAACATATTTATTCAGGTATCAACATTGCGCCATTATCAACGCCGTTGTCATTTTCTTGCGATTTTGAAGGAGATAATAGATCAGCCTTTGAAGTTTGTACCCATCTTTTAAAACTACTCAAAAGCCCTTTGTGAGTGTGAGTAAATTGGTTGGTAAGTTTACTCCATATTCAACAGATCTGCCTGACACGGAGAATGCATGTAGTTCTGACTGAGCCCACTCAACCTCGTGTGTGACAATCGGCGGAGTTCAGCGACAAGTTAAGGCATTCGTCTTTCATCGCAGTAAGTAGTAAGAACAGTAGTTCGAATGAAATAAGGGTCAGAGATGGAATGTCGTTTGGCTGTGTGTTGGGGTCTGTGTTAGGTGGATTTGATGTCATTTGAAATGAACACATGAAATTACGCGAACATTACTTGGCGCAACTGCAATACTCTTTTCCATGGACTTTTCACGTGGTAGGCGTCTACAGACGACATTCCAAAAAATAACAAATGTTTTCAAAACTGTCAAAGTTATTGAATTTCATTACCATATCTTGGAATCGCTATGAGTAGGCCTAATGCATTGAGTGCAAATAAGTACAAACATGTCTAGTATTGGTCCAGTAATCCTTGATATAAAGGTGGGACAGGTTTCTGGTTTTGTATATGAAGAGGTATTTTGCAAAAGGGCCTACATCCACTTTGGCTCTTATTGAGAACAAGTCAAAAAACTGTTTCTAAATATTCAAGTTGAGCAATTGAAAAACTGAATGGATTATGAAAGAGGTACACTACATACTAATTGAAATTGATATAAATTTTAAATGTGCTAGTTTTAATATTTTTTTAAAATCATGTTTACATTTTTTGAAAATTTGGATGTAGGCCCTTTTGCAACAAAACTCGCCTTTTGCAACAAAACAACAACTTCAATGGCTGTTTACAATGAGATGTAGGTATTTTTGAAAAAAATGACTTTATTTTCTTGAAACATATGATTGTGACCTATACATTTCAATATCAAACTTATTTATTTTCAATGATTAAAATAAATGATTTTTTGTGTGTGGTATTTTTTCTTTATGTACAAACAGATGGAGTATCCCGATATAATTCTGGATACAGGCCCTTTTGCAACAAAACAACAATTTCAATGGCTGTTTACAATGAGATGTAGGTCTTTTTGAAAAAATGACTTTGTTCCCTTGAAACATATGATTTTTCCCTATACATTTCTATATCAAACTCATTTTTTGAAAAAATGCACCATAGCCCTTTTGCAAAATACCTCTTCAATTATGGTAAAACCAATAGCCGCGTGGAAAGTGTTAAGCACCGCCGCATAATGAATCTTTACATTACAAAATGGCTATGATAGGATCCACAGACAGGATCCATGCCAATAGACATGATAGATGGCCAACTCAGGTATTAGTAACCTGTAAGTAACCAAACCATGGTTTGAATGGGATGATAAGTTTTTGTGATTTGAATATTAAATAACCGTTTAAATCTTGCAGGTCTATGAAGTAAGACAGTAACCACTATGGCGGAGGCTCGAGGAACGCCTGAAAGCAGCCGTCAGCTGGAGGTCTTTGGCAATATAGCTAAACATTTCAACAACCCTGAAATGAGTGATTTAACTGTAACGGTAGGTGATCAGCGCTTCCATGTCCATATATTTGTCCTATCAGTACAGAGTAGTTATTTCGACAACATGTTAATGAAGCACCAGTGGAAAGAGTCTGACCAGAAGATCATTAAACTTGATGAATCCCCAGAATGTGAAGCCGTGTTTGGTGACTTCCTGAAGTTTTTCTACTGTGGTAAATTAACTTGGCGTTGTGACAACGTATGTGCCATTCATATGCTAGCTGATAAGTACGATCTGCCATTGCTGAAGGAAGATGCTGTAACTTTCATGAAGGATGTCCTGATGGGGTTGCAAGGAGAAGCTTTCCCAAGCGCAGTCGTGTGGCTCCCTTATATCGAACAGTTTATTCCTGACTTTTTGCCGGTATGTTATGACGCTATTCGGACAAACTTCGATGAAATCGCGACTTGTAGCGATAATCAAACCATGGACATACTGGAATCTCGGCATATGAAGGCCATTTTGGCAGAAAAAGGCAGGGATGTCGTTGTGTCGAACGAGTTGGTGATCTTTCAATTTGTTAGTAATTGGTCAAAATTGAAATTCGAAAACCTCTCCGGGCCGAGAGCAAAGAAAGAACTCAAACCAGTCTTGGAATCGATTCGATTTTCCAATATAAATGGGAACGGGCTTCAGGAGATCGAACAATCCCCGCTATGCAACGCGATAGGCGAATCATTTCTCATTGACTATATACTGCCAGCATACAAGGTCCACTCACAAATGCTGCATATAGTTTCAATGGATGAAAAAGAGAAGTCATCTGGATTCGCCACTGTTGGGAGACACACATGTCCATTCGATTCTGGTAATAATTGCCCACATCTGAATCCTAGACTGTATACCCGAAATCCTTACGACGTAAACGGTGCTCTTACTACTATAACTGTTCCAAATTTTCTTTTCGCTGTCTCAATAACACCTGTTGACTTAGTCAAATCTACTAATAACAGTAGCATGATTAGGACATGGAGATTTGAGTGTAAAGGAAACTACCAAACTAGCCAATCATATGAGAATGAGACCTTCACTCTGAAACCAGCACCTGGTAGTATTGGACGTCAATGCACTGTTGCTGTATTAGCCATTCACATAACGAAGACATATCTGAACTATCGATATGCAATTAAGCGCAAAGGCACTGTAAAGGCTGTCAGTGACTCCCGGCAATTTTGTCGTAGTCCAACAGCAGAGCCAATCACGCTTCATCCCCCCAAACGCCCAAAAGGAATAAGGGATATCAGTGACACGTCTTGTGACGGTGGAAACAAGTTGTTGTTAAGTGTTGCTGTGACTTTACACAAGCAATGAGTGAACCAGACGATGGCGAGACCCCTGGTATCGTGTCACCAGCCCATCGTCAGAACTAACTTGAACGATCTCATCTATCCCGTGTTTCTGAAAACAAACCTTTATTTCATATTTCAGAGAGAAAAAATATGTACGCAATCAGATGTTTATTTAAAGAAATTTAAATTGTTTTGATAATTTCCCCAATAACTAATCATACGGCCATACTGTCGTAAAATATTATACATTATTGACTACACGCTTAGAAATGAGTGTCAAATTTTGCTGGGTAAAAAAGAAATGTGTAGTATTTTACCCAATATTGTGCTAAACATCGATTTCGTAAAATAACATTTTACACATGCAATAGTTTACTATTGAATTCCGAGATTTACACTCTGGAAGTGTAGAAAAGTGCCCGTAATTGGGTAAAACATGATTTGACACCATGAAAGTGTAAGATTGTTGGGTAAAAATGTACACAACAAGAATGTGCATAATGTAGTGTAAAGTGTTACACAATAAAGGGTAAATTGCCTTCACATAATTATTGGGTAAAGGAAATATACCCAATTTATGTGTACCAAAAGGACACAAGTGTTGGGTAAAACCTCTTCACAACCCCGGTTGTGCAAGTGTTACACATAATTGGGTCAAAATAGGGAACATGGTCGTTTTGGGGTAAAAATTTACCAAACGATATTGTAGTTTTAAACTTTGTTGGGTAAAATGTCTGTGTAGAAAGCCGCGTTACCGATCGATGTAACTATTGTCCTGACAAGGTAAAGTAAACTATGCGTGTAGTAGTGTCGCGAGAGCACATTATTATCAAGGTCGACTTTTCAATGGTTTGCCGGCAACCTGACCTTCACACATCGGTCTCCCTTAAGATATTATAGCATTATAATTTACTAGTTTCATTGAATTTATGCTTTTGTCATGCCAATCTCAACATTTACCAACTAATTTCTAATTCTTTCATATTTAGTCATATAAAATAGTTTATATTAACACAAAACAATTCCATATATCAACTACTTCGTTAGCACAGTGGATCGGCGTCAGTCTTAAAACACAAAGGTTGTGGGTTCGAGCCCTGGGCGGGTCAAGTTAAGGTAAGTTCTGTGGATAATAAAATTACGAAAGAAAATTAGAATGCAAATATGACACCCAAATTGCTTAAAATATATACCTTCATTTTTTAAAAATTAATTTATGTGTACCAAAATGACTCAAGTGTTGGGTAAAACCTGTTGTGTAAAGTGTTACACATAATAGGGAACTTGGTCGTTTAAGGGTAAACATTTACCCAACGATTGATGGGTAAAATGTTCAATGTGTTGTGCAAGACTCGACACAACCACTGTTGTGTTCATTTTTACCCAACAAACAACCATGTTCCCTTTTTACCATCCTGAAGTGTAGTATTTTACCCAATATTGCTTAATTTTTTCTAAGAGTGTATGACTATCTTCTTGTTACCATTTCTCTCGAAACCAAGTGAATACTTTGAAATTTCGAGCTACTATAGTGACTAATTTGAAATTGCCGGACTTGTTAAAGAACATGGACACTTAGACTGGAGTTAATTGATTGAATGTTCAACTCCATTAGATTTGAATGTGAGATGACTGACGCAAAGAGTTTAAGCATTTAACAACTAACAATTCTTAAATTGCGATTTTCTAACAATTGCTTTATGGTTACGAGAAATTAAAGGTAATCTCCAAACTATGGTTACTTGCGCCAGACGTAGCAAACAGAAACCACGTTATTCGTTATTCACGGATCTTATAAATCGTTCCTTTCGTAATCAGAAGAGTTTATATCTCAATATTTCAGGGGACACGCGGGGCTCATTTGAGTAGGGATTGCTGGACGTGTGGCAAATCAAACGCGAAGTTGAATGAACTCATTGCTTAGGAACGGTCATTTTCTTCGGTAGGGAGTCCCAGAAATGTCATTTATCTTCGTCATTTTTTATGACTCCCGAAATGAATGTGATTATTATATGACCTCCGAAATAAATGTGATTATTTTATGACCCCTACTCAGATGTTGATTATAATAATGACACCCCCAACAAACACACACATCTTATACTTCTAGTTATGGTTATTGAATAATGGGAACACAGTTGATTTGGAAGGGGAAAAATGAAGGTGGTCAAATGTTGAGAAAAAAATGGTGAAAAAAAGTGCGAAAAATGTCAGCTTTTTAAGTAAAATTGTGATTTGACCCCTACAATGGTATTAATTTCATAATCCCACTTATTTCAGTGTAAAAAAAATTCCATTACCCCAGGATATTTGGGACCACCCTACCGAAGGAAACCTCTTAGGTTTAATGGACAGAAATAATCAATTTTACATATTCAAAATTAGAAACAAATAATCTTGGTTTATCTTTAAAATATTGTTATTATTTGTTTGTACTCGTTCTGTAATCTGTATAAACTATGCGTCGGTAATAGGCATATTGTATCATAGCCAGTTCTCTTATATACACAGTGAATGCACCAGCATAATATTTGTGTGTGTTTGTGTGTGGGGAGGGAGGGGGGGGGGGGGGGGGGGGGGGTGAAAGGGCAAGACCTTTTTTAAGGGTGCATGAAGAAGTAACAAATTGTCAAATTTTGTATAATTCTAACTAATTTGATATGAAAATGCGAAGTTGTCAAATTTGTCTTATTTTAACTAAATTGATTTTTTTTTCGGGGGGGGGGGGGGGGCGCCGCCACTGTATACATCGAGGCTAGACAGGACTATAGGTTTGCCCAACACAAATTTCGTAACTGATAATTACAATTGGTGTCAAATTAAGCAGTCAGGGCAAACTGCCAAATCTGGAAACATGTAAAAAAAGTCTAAATCTGAAAGTATACTGCCTTATAAGGGAATACTGCTTTTATGGTCAAAACTTAGAAAATTAATTTTGCGATTTATTTAATTTCGCCAATATACCTGTAGGCTCAGAGGCGCGAAAACAAGTTCCTCACTAATATAGCAATTTATTTTGTATGATATGTGGTTATGAATTTGACTTGGTAAACTTAAGTATCCACCTCACTGACAAGTGGTTTTTTTTCCAATTCACAAAAATAACCAATGGCTTATCAGGCAGTATTGCCTGATAAGGCGGTATATTTCCAAATTGGGAAACATTTTACATGTTTCCAGATTTGGCAGTTTGCCCTGACTGATAAGTGTGCAGGAATATTTTCCATCTCGTCGAGTGATGCCTCTTTATTTTTCATAATCAACTAATCGCGCAATAATGAGGTACGTCATAGAAATACGCTCTGACGTCATAGAAGAGATGAATGCAATATTCACGTGTGAGTAAATTATGTATAGGCCTAATAACTTAATAACTGAAGAACACATTTCGTTAAATCTCGCCTCATTATCAGTTGTTATTCCATTCTGTTTTAGTTCATTCCTCGTAATTGTAAGTAATATCGTAGTATAGAATTAGTATGTGTTGTGTTACCTACCAGTGGCGTAGCTAGGATTTTTTTCAGGGGGGGGGGGGGGGCAAGATTTCTAAAATTTTCGTAAAAGGTTGCCCCCCAAAAAAATTCTAGTCACTGACCTCGTGAATTTCGCCTAATAACCTCTTTTTTTCTCATTTTTTTCCCTATTTCCTTTTTTTCTCATTTTTTTTTTAGGGGGGGGGGGGGGGGGGGGCGGGACGGGGGCACAAATGGTTTTTTTTCGTCGGGGGGGGGGGGGGGCATTTTCCCCCTGCCCCCCCCCCCCCACCCCCCTGAGCTACGCCATTGGTACCTACAAGCCATAGGGAACATAGCATTGTTCAAACGAACAGTGAAAAGAGCGACAATAATATCAATTTTTTCAGACGTCGCTACAGGAAAAGTTGTTAGCCGGCCGAAGGTTGAATTATGACCTATGGCCCTTGGTCATGCATTGTTAGGTCCTCAACGGATCAGCAGAGAACAACATATTTCACGTCACAGTTTTGACTTGGGTTACGGGGGCACAGCACTAAATATACCGCCCATTGGATTACGTGTAAAATAGAGCTAAACAAGTCGCGATTTTAGGTCCTTGGTAACTCTTTTTGGAATGTTTCGAATGCCTTATTCTAACAAATAAGTATTCAAATTTCATAAAATCGTCAAGAACAGATACCCATTCCAATTCGATTTTACGATATGATCATTTAAAGAGCGCCACTCCTATGTTCAGCCCGAACGCTCGCCTTCTGACCGCTTCCGAGCATGTGTGTTCATCAACGTGATAAATTTTCGGTACAATCGAAAATCTTTATTTTGCAATATCCTGAGCAAAGTACAAGAGAGTATCTTTCATTTTAATTATAAAATGCTACCCTCACGCCAAACTTATTCCCAAAGGACCCCATTTATCACAACCTCGGTTTTTGTTTTTGCCGGAACTTACTACCATTACACAAAACGAGGAGCGATTTAGTGCTGTGCGCCCTTACTCTCGATGCACTCTCGTTGGTCAAATAATATCGCGTCGGCATGTATATTTGAAAAGTGTTTAATCTGTAAACATAGTGTAATAAATAGACAATATGCAATTTGAATCATATCTTAGCCATATTGAACATATTCCAGGTGCATATACAGGCTGTCCCAAAATGATTAGTACCCATCGATGCCCAAAGTTCAATGTAAATTTTCATCATCAACATCAATGAGATCAGATCCGTTGTTTTTGCTATCATATTTGCTATACTGTACCTTTTCATTAGAATTTTAGATCATGAATTTCGGACTTATTTTAATGAAGTTACACTCCATGTGTAAGACGGGGTGATTTCACCTTTTTGGCAAAGTGCAAAACAATGTGTTTTTAAACAGCTTGTTTGAAAGAAACTAATACATTTTCTTAATCTCTTGTCTGCTAACATCTTTGGTTCCTTTCTATTTTAAACTGCTGTTGTATTATATTGTTGTTCAAACCATTAATACTTCATTCTGATTCAATTTGATGAGTGAAAATGGATCGTCACGCATGAGCGATAATGACTAGGTAGTTTTAGGCTAAACTTGAGG
Source organism: Ophiura sarsii (assembly GCA_035610835.1). NCBI lineage: Eukaryota > Metazoa > Echinodermata > Ophiuroidea > Amphilepidida > Ophiuridae > Ophiura > Ophiura sarsii. The sequence continues at coordinate 53,915,448 of CM069446.1, forward strand.
GACATTTAAACATGTAAAGACGTGTTCATGGGTAATTAGCAGTGGCTTAGACTTCTTTTTCATATTGGGGATGCAATTTCCTACAAACTTGCTAAAAAATGATATAGTCCCTTAGGGTTTAACCTCATGAAATCCATTCTCCAATGTAAAAATGAAATCTAAGCCACTGGTGATTCACCAAATACCACTTCATTTAGAAGTCCCTAAACACTTGTCAAATAAAACAATGCATGGGGTCACTTAAGTGTGACAAACTTCTTTTACCCGTTAAATTAAATTAAGGAGAAGAATTTTTAATGATTTGAACACCCATAACTAATAACAGTTAAGACACACAATATTATATTGAGTAGACAAGAGATTATGAGAATACATAAGTTTCTTTCAAACAAGCTGTAATAGCACACACATTTGTTAGCACTTTGTCAAAAAGGTGAAATCACCATGTTTTACATAATAGAGTGTATCTTGAGTTTGATAAATCCGATATTCATGATCTAAAATTCTAATAAAATAGTACAGTATGACAAAGATAATGTAAAAACAACGGACCTAATCCCATCGATTTTGATGATGACATCAATTATTGAACTTTGGGCATCGATGGGTACTAATCATTTTGGGACAGCCTGTACATATTGTATTGTTATTATTCGGGTTTGAATAAAATTCACTTTGCATTGCAAAATAATGCGTGGAGAGACTCTTTCAAAAACAAGTACGTGTAAGCAATTTTGCTGTGTTCTACATGTATATTCATAAAACATATAGGCCTACAATTGTATGTATCTTAACGTGATCAAATTTGACAATTATTCTAATCCATTATAAAATGAATTATGATATGGTATGGTTCATATGATTGGAGTACTATCGCAATCATTGCATTGATTTTTTTCTTCTTATGGCACATTAAAGATTGCTGAACATCATTACTAGTACCGTAGAAATTCGCCTACAATCCCATAGTCGAATCCTGATGTATAAGAAAACTGTATCAGCGCCCTCATTAATTGAAACTGATATGTCGATAAATCAATAAGTTAGTATTATCCAAAAGTATAAGTAATAAAGGGTTCAACAAAAGAAAGTATACACTTATACACTGTTTATGTCATTTTGAGTAACATCCAATTTTTGTTTTGACCAAACAGGTTAGATAGGCATCTAGATGAATCTTTTAGGCATAATTTGATACCAAATTTGCCCCTAATAACAAAGATGAACCATGATTAGCCCCATTTAAAGAAAATGAGTCACTTTTCAAAAGTCACATTTTCAATACACTACGCGGGAAGAAAAGACCACATGTTACCTGTCCATAATCAAATAGCCCGCTCACTCAGGCACAGCCAAACGCATCCCCACTGTGTGATCAATATCCATTTCATTCCGGCCATTCAAAGTGCCACGCACAGCATTTTCTCGCGGCTTGCGTGCGTTGAAAATGTGACCTTTGAAAAGTGACCAATTTTCTTTAAATGGTGCTAATCATGGTTTATCTTTGTTGTTAGGGGGCAAATTTGGTATCAAATGATGCCTAAAAGATTCATCTAAATGCCTATCTAGCCTGTTTGGTCAAAACAAAAATTGAATGTTACTCAAAATGACATAAACAAAGTGTATACTTTCTTTTGTTGGACCCTTTATAACTATCTTCTCAACTCTATGGTTGTACATGTACGAATAGCTCGATCGGCAAGGCGTCAGATTTAGAATCGAATGGTTCGAGAGGTTCGTGGTTCGAATTTCAATTGCACCCTAGTGATACAGAAAATATTTAAAACTTGACTGTATAATTATTACTCAGTTATACTAATGTTTTGGTCTGTTCAAGCGATGACTAACTACAATCTATTTTTTAAACATTAACCCAAGGCAATCCCGGAGCCTTTCTTTTTTAAGAGTTATAGCAAATTTCTGTAATATTTGGCGATGAAGCGATGGATTTTAGATGAAAAAACCAAATAAAAAAATTGGCAGTGGAGGTGCAAAATATTTGTCTCATCTGGAGGTAAAAGAACATTTTTTTATGATTTTTTAAAAAGAAAAGTTGTAATTGTTCACAAAATAAACTTGAATGTTTCCTTCAGCATAATTTAAAAGCAAATTCTGGTAAATCAAGTTAGTCAAGAAATGAAAGTAAGGATGCAAACCACTATAATTCAAGTCTCACAATGAATGTGGCTATTCAAACAATTATTTCCAATAAGTTTGAGAGCCTTCTGTATTTATCTACCCATCAATCATACATGTAGTTATAAAATGACAGCCTCTGACATCGCAGTCTCGGTAGCTCAGTTGGTAGAGATGACAGTTTAGTCTAGGGCAATTGTAATCGACGGTTCCAGATAACAATTCATGGTTCGAATTTTAATATTTATACGTATCAGGTATAATAGGCTTGTACATAGCCTAATGCGCTTTTTACCAGTTACGGCTGTTTGTCGCTAATAGTAATATACTCGAGATAATAGGCCTAATGGGCGATTCTTTTGAATAATTATTTTTCTTTTGATTATAATCGAGTCCTACTGTTTGTATTCATGTTGCTCGAAATTTTGCTGGATCCGCGCCTGGGGGGGGGGGGGGGGGGGGGGGGGGGGGGGGGGGGGTGGGGGTCGGGGGGGGGGCGGTGGGGGGGGGAGGGGTGGGGGGGGGTTGCAAGAATTGAAAGTCGACCGACAATCTTTTGTCGAGGAAACAAATGCGCGCGAAATTGTTTGAGTTCACATTTATTTGTGCTATGATTGCTTCAAACTAGCTTATATCCCAAACATATTACATCTTGGGACACATGCGCGCGCGATTTATAATTCCATGATTCCTCTTGTCAAACTAACGGACTATTAGGTGTTTCTAAAATGTTCTATTTCGATCACATGCAAACTCAAAACATCAACATCAAACGGATAAGTGGCCATGGTTATCAGTAGTATACTATACGGTAAGTGATATTGACGTTGAAAAACCCCCTATCACAACTATTGTTGAATAATAAGTGTCATTGTGAAATGTGGCAGATATGCATGGTAAGTTTACCTATTTTCTGCCCGGGATTTTCTGGCCCGATTTGGTTGTAAAATTGCTTAATATATCTGTATAGACGTTAAGGTTATATGCCTGTACTATTACAAGACGTGCGCAATGTAAATCAATTGGATATAGGCCTAATTTTTTCCGTAACGGGGCGTCGAATACTAGTACACACAAATTGCTGTCTGCTAGCTATATTCGGTGCATTTGTTCTAGAAGAGGTAAAAATAGAAAAGTTGTGTCAAATCTTACTATTACAGAAAATACCAGTGTTCTTTGATTAAATATTAGGTTTATAGTCTACAAATCACAAATAACACAAATTTCTTTCATATTAAGAGCATTGTATATCTTTTCTGTACATTTAAATTAATGGTTAGAGGTGGGGTCCTTCTTGAATTAAAAACACAGGCTAGTGTTGGGCGCTAGCACAAATTTATTTGAAGGTGTGGAATCATAAAGACCTAGACGTAATCATTTATTTTGGGGTGGAATTGCCCGTCAAAGCCAGCATACTCAACTCGGGTAACAGATATTTGGAAACCGAAAGGATAACTAGCAATAGTGGTATATGACGTCGTCAACGGCGTTTTGGGATTCCCGGAAGTTTGACTTTGCAGCATGACAGAGATGTGAAACAGGGCCTGAAATAACACATGACATATAAAACATGTTGTGTAAATCGCTTGATTAATTTACCCAACGCTGATTCTGTTTTAAGTTTATACACATGGAGACCAGTTCCTAAGGGTAATCATCATGAAGAACGGGAAAATCGATTGGTGAGTATGGTCTGTATAATACTATGCTGTCTGTGCGCTAAAGTTCATGACCGTGACACGGATTTCCTTTAATAACATAAATCAAAAGTCCAATCCATGTCATAGCTAGTGCTCAACAAATGAAAGTCATACACTTTGTTTATGTCATATTCCAGGTGCATATACAAATTGTATTGTTATTCTTCGGGTTTGAATAAAATTCACTTTGCATAACAAAATAATGCGTGGAGAGACTCTTTCAAAACAAGTACGTGTATACAATACTATCGCAATGATTGCATTGATATTTTTTTCTTATGGCACATTAAAGATTGCTGAACATCATTACTAGTCTTTCGCGAACAATTATTATACTTTTCATGGCCACAAAAAATAAAATAATGATTCACACGGTGCAATTTGTTTGAGACACCCTGTGGTCCATGGTTTACATGTTTAGCTAACTTCAGACTTATAGTGGGATCAAACAGTTGTGTTTTCATGAACATTAGCTCGAATTGTGTACGAAATTATATACGTTATTTCTTTCACGTAACGTAGGCAATTGCAATATTACACATATCATATCATATTCTTGGCGATTCTAATATTTATATGTATCAGGTAAAATAAGCATATGCAAAGCCTAATGCGCTTTTTACCAGTTACGGCTGTTTGTCACTAATATACTCTTTTAAATATTTTATATTTCTTTTGATTATAATCGAGTCCTACCTGTTTGAATTCATGTTGCTCGAAATTTTGCTGGATCCACGCCTGGGTGGATCTTTTGTCGAGGAAACAAATGCGCGCGAAATTGTTTGAGTTCTCATTTATTTGTGCTATGATTGCTTCAAACAAGCTTCTATCCCACACATATGACATCTTTGGGACACATGCACGCGCGATTCATAATTCCATGATTCCTCTTGTCAAACTAACGGACTATTAGGTATTTCTAAAATGTGTTATTTCGATCACATAAAAACTCAAAACATGGGGGGGGGGGGGGGGGGGAGACATTTGATATTATGTCTACCCCAACTCAAAACAATGGGGGGGGGGGGGGCGTATCCCCCTCGTCCATACAGGATTGACGCCCCTGCCGCCAGCTGAGAATGAATCACCACATGGAACGCTCTTGGAGGCACCGACCGTTCAACGCGCGGTTAAACGATGCATTTAATTCTGGCTCATTCACTAGAGTCAAAATCGTGGTATTATTTCTGTAATACGGCCATTTGTTTTTAACTCGCCACCCTTCCCGTTGCATGTCCATATTTTTACATTTCACACCATCTGAGATTCGAATTAGCATATCGCAATCACTTATTGTCGGGCTTATTGTTCTACCCAATAAAAGTATATATTTTCTGAACGATAACATCACAAGGAATCCAATATGCTATTGGAATTTAGAGGACCTAATGGTAACATGTTGTGATTAAGAATGTTCAACAAATATCGATTTTTTTTCTCTTCATAGTTTGATTTAAGCTAAAAAAATGTCATACCTCTCCCAATCAAAATGTTACGGTCGGCCCAGATCTGGCAAAAGGGTGTATCTTAAAATACACCCTTTTTGAGTTTGAATCATTACTTGGGTAAACCGAGGGCGCTCTTTCCATTTATCAAAGTCTTAGAACACCATCATGCCCCATTTTAAAGATAGCAGGTGCTATCTCAAGGTAATTTTTACATTTTCTTTCAGTTGCATCTGGCAAAACGGTGTATCTTAAGATACGCTGCATGTGGTCAGTGTTTTTCACGGTAAAACAGCCTATCTATATGATACATTGTTCTGCCATAAATGAATAACAACTGCTTGATTTTAATTTTGTAGGCAAAAGGGGGTATGTTTAAGATGCACCCTTTTGCCTACAAAATCATTTTGATTTTACACTGTGTATGTCAAGATAAGCCCTTTTGCCAATTTAACCACTGAACCACAGAGGGCGATTGTATGTTGTTACACCCTATTAACAGTTAGTTGCTAGGGGTGCCAGCAGCAAGCAGCTGCATCAGCAAAAATGGCCTTCAGCAGGGGTAAAATAATGTTGGAACTATACCTTTAAAAAGAAATGTAAGTAGTAATTATTAAGTCTGTAGCTCTGATTTTGTGTACAGATAAATGAAGTGTTAAGTTTACATGGCATGGTAACATGAGCGTCTGTAAATTGTACATGCTATGTTTTGCACTGTCATGCTACATCATGTGCAGATGCATAAGCCTAGGCCAGACAAGACTAGACCGTACACAATAATTATTGTATTATATGTAGGGGCTAGGCTAAAGCTAGGCGAGTTCAATACCAAACGTATCGGGTACAACGTGGCAACTAGGCCACATGTATAGGCCTGTATCAATATTACACCTAGGGCAGGCCTAATGCAGATGCATAAGCCTAGGCCAGACTAGACTAGACCGTACACAAATCGACTAGATCTTGCACAATAATTATTGTATTGTATGTAGGATCGGGTACAACATGGCAACTAGGCCCTATGTATACTATAGGCCTGTATCAATATTACACCTAGGCTTTTTATATGCAGATGCATAGGCCTAGGCCAGACTAGACTAGACCGTACACAATATTGATTATATTATATGTAGGGGTTATGGGGCACACATTATTGTCAAGTTCCTTTCTATTAAAGAGTAGACGGGCAGATGGGCGCTCAGTATCATGGAATACATATTGGAGTACCGTAGTATTCGAGGTGGGTTAAACCTATATTAGGACAGAGGTACCGTAACATACACCCTTTTGCCTAATCATATGATGCGAAATAATGCGATGTAACTTAACATACACCGTTTTGCCTAACACACAATACACTTGTTGATGTGATTATTTTGGCAAAAGGGTGTATCTTGATAAAAGTACTTTTTGCAGGGAAACCAAAACCCATCAACTCATTAAACAAACTTGCTGTTTAAATTTAAAACACAATTGAATCATTAAAACAAAAATCAAGACTAATGACCTTTTTAGATAAAAACGCCAAGTGTTTCAACTTTCAAGGTCATTTTTCTCAAAATGCGATTTTTGAAGATACACCCTTTTGCCAGATCAGGGCCGCGGTGCATTTATGTTCCTCATGAAATTACCCATCAGAACAAGATGGTTGTCAATGGTAACTTGTTGAAATATACTATACTTACTTTACTTTACTTTCATCGACCTCGGTCGGAAGCCATGATGAATTTTCGCCAGTTCACTCTGTCCTGCATTAGATTGCGTAGCTCTTGCTGGTTGATGCCAGCATCTTTACTAAGCAGCGTGGGGTATGTCAACCTTGGTCTCCCTTGAGTACGTTGGCCTTGAGTTGGGGTCCAGAAGACTAGTTGAGACACTGGTTCATTCAGCCTTCTTACACAGTGGGCAGCAAAATTGAGGCGTCGACGCTGAACAATTTCTGATATTTTTGGTAGCCCTGCATAGATTTCCTCTCTTGTGGGATGATCCTTCCAGTTGAGGTTTAATACCATCATTAGTAGTCTGGTATAGCAGCCGTCAAGTCTTGCCTCAAGTCTGTTTGTTAATGTCCACCCTTCTGCGCCATAAAGTAGAATGCTTTCTACAGCAGCACGGAAGAAGCTGATCTTCAAGGAGGCTGACAGATTAGATTTCCAGAGGGTGCGCATCTTGTTGCAAGCCTTCCAGGCAAGGGCCTTGCGGATTTTAAAATCTCTTTCAGATTCGTCTACCCATGAACCAAGGTACTGGAAGTCAGTGGTTCCCATCAATGGTGTTCAGTGTAGCATTGCCTTTGATGTTGTAGGTCATGAATTTGTTTTTTTGTTGCATTCATCTGGAGACCGACTGTTGCAGCAGCATTTTCCACGCGAGAGAGTAAGTTCTGGGCTTGTTGAAGCGTGTCAGATAGCAAGGCAATGTCGTCTGCGAAGTCTAGGTCTGTTAGGATTTTAGCAGGGTGTCGCCGGCTACGTCTGGGTGTTACTGTAAAGCCCAGCGTGTCTTTGTCTTCACCAATTGACATCCTCATGACATAGTCCAGTACAATTATGAACAGATATGGTGCCAGTGTGTCTCCCTGGAGCACTCCTGCAAGAATTTCAAATGCATCAGTTTCGCCATCTGGTGATATAACTACTGCTTGTGTGTTGCTGTATGCTCTAAGGATCTTAAGCATTTTTCCTCTGTGTATTGAGTTAAAGGCCTTTTTGAAGTCAATGAAGGTGATGATACATTCAAGATGCTTGTCCTTAATACCCTCAATCAGTCTTCTTAAGGCCAGGATGTGTGATGTTGTTGAGCGTTCAGCACGGAACCCATTTTGGTTTGGTCTTAGCAATGGTTCCATATGAGGACGAATGCGGTTGAGTATCAAGCGATTGAAGATCTTAGCTGCTATGGATGTCAAACTTATACCCCTATAGTTGTTAGCTTTGCTCAGGTCACCTTTCTTGGGGATTGGGACAATACCACTGAGGGACCATTCACATGGTTTTTCACCTCTTAGTAGGGTACCATTACAGATTTCTAGTAGGATGTTGTTGAATCTAGCAGTTTTCCATACCTCAGCTGGTATTTCGTCAAGCCCTGCAGCTTTTCCATTTGACATCTTCTGAAGTACTTTCTGCAGTTCCTCATTAGTGAAGGCTCCAGTCTCAATTAGCAAGGTGTTGTCAAAGATGTTTTCAATCTCCTCATCTGGATAACTGGCTATAGGTGGTGAGCCAAGTAGCGTGGAAAAGAAATCCTTCCATTCCTTACATCGTGCAGATGGGTTGTTTCCTTCCAATCGACCAGCTCTGGGGGTTGTTCTTCCAGTGATTTCATTCATTGTTGCCCATGCCAATCCACTCTGCATACTCTGAGATGCTGATGTGATGTTGGAAATCTTCTCCTGGAGATATTCCCCTTCAACTGTTCTATCAGTGACACTAAATGAATCTTGTACTACCTCCTTAAATGGATTCAAGGAGCTAACTGCAGAAGAAGTCAGGAAGATCATCATTGACTCCCCAACTAAGAGCTGCCCCCTTGACTCTATTCCAACATGGCTCCTCAAGAAATGTCTTGATAGTCTCCTGCCAGTAATAACCTCAATGGTGAACATGTCGCTCTCTACGGGTACAATTCCATCATGCCTTAAAATCGCTCATGTATGTCCCACTCTCAAGAAGCCTCGACTTGATAAGGAGACACTCAAGAACTATAGACCTGTATCACAGCTTAAGTTTGTTGCAAAACTCATTGAGAGATGCTGCTTGCAACAAATCCAAAGCTATATGGACTCCAACAACTTGCTTATAAGTGCTCAGTCGGCTTACCGCCCCAACCACAGCTGTGAAACGGCATTACTCAGAGTGCAAAATGACCTACTCCGTGCTATTGATGGTAAACAGGAAGCCATCCTTGTTCTGTTAGACTTCAGCGCTGCCTTCGATACGATTGACCATGACATTTTCCTTCACAGACTATAACTGGTTCAAGTCTTACCTGCATGAACGATCCCAATCAGTCTCTGTAGGAAAGGCAGTCTCAACTCCGCATCATCTTCAATTTGGAGTCCCTCAGGGTTCAGTTGCAGGTGCACCTGGATTCACCTACTACTCTGCTCCGCTTAGTGACATAATCAACTTACATGGATTAGACCACACCATCTATGCGGACGACACACAACTGTATCTGTGTTTTGACCCCTGTGATCGCGACTCCAAGATAGACCGCCTTGAAGGTTGTATCAAAGACATCAAAGCCTGGGCAGTTTAGAATAAGATGAAGTTCAATGATGCTAAAACTGAAATTCTACACTTTCACTCCAAATTCTCTGCTTGCAATCCCCCGACCTCCCTCACAATTGGAGACTCTTCGGTTGATCTATCTCATGAAGCTAGAAACCTGGGCATTCTATTTGACGATACCCTAGTAATGGAAAAGCACATCTCAACTATTTGTCGTGCCGGATGGGCGTGTATTCGCCGCTTAGGAAAGCTCAGAAAATATCTTGATGAGGCTGCTACAGAGAAGCTCGCACACGCCTTTATTACTTCAAGAATTGACTGCTGTAATAGTCTTCTTCTAGGTCTTCCGGATAAACTCATAATGCAACTTCAACGACTGCAAAATGCCACTGCTCGCCTCATCTGTCGCACTAAACGATCCGAACACATCACCCCGGTTCTCCTCAAGCTCCACTGGCTCCCTGTACGTCAAAGGCTCACATACAAGACTCTTCTTCTAACATTCAAATGCCTCCACGGTATGGCGCCTAAATATCTGTGTGAGCTGATATCACCGTACAAACCAACGCGCACTCTACGTTCGTCTACTTTGACACTCCTCGCTGTCCCCAAATCACCAAGGACAAAGACATATGGGACTCGGGCCTTCGCGGTACAAGCTCCAGCGCTATGGAACAATCTACCAGAAACAATCCGAAGCATCAAGTTGATCAATCGTTTTAAGACAACTGTGAACACTTATTTGTTTAACCAATACTACAACTGATTTTTAGAACTTTATTAACTGTATGGTATTTTTGAGTGTATATTTCTTCCGTATTTTATTGCAATTTCTTATATTTCATACTGTGCATAATTTTTAATTTTGTACATTTTTATTGCTGCTCTCTTTTATCATATTTGTTAGTTGTACGGCGCTCAGAGGCTTTTTGTATTAAGCGCCTAAGAAATGTCTTGTTATTATATTATTATATTATATGTGCTGTCCAGTTCCTTTTTACTATATATATACTATATCGGGAAGTAAATGCGCACACTAACGTTTAAATTTCATAAAAATTATTCTCGACTTAAAGGTAGTTGTTCTGATTGCGGGCCCGATTTTAACTTGATGTTTTCTGTTTTACATGGAAGGTCATCCTTAACACTTTCCACGCGGCAGGCGGCTGCAGACGACATTCCAAAATTTCACAAAATGTTTCAAAAATGTCAACATTGTTGAATTTCATCGCCATATTTGGAATCACTTTGAGAAATGCATTGAAATAAGTACAAACATGCCTAGTATTGGTTCAGTAATCCTTGAGATAGACTTTGAAAATTGGAAAGGTTTTCAAAAGTCTGTTTTGTTTATAGTAAAACTAATATCCGCGTGGAAAGTGTTAAGTGTAAGTGCCCGAGAGAATAGGATGATATGACAAAATATAGGAACATGAAGGTTGTCCAATATTGCTCATATATGGTTTGCTGGGTACAGTTGATGAAAGATTCAGGTTGACAAAGTTTGAAAATTCTGACCCCCCTGACTTGGATTTTCTGCCCCATGGCATTTTAGCCCCATTTTGAGCCATAATATCATATAAAATCGTTTAAATTGTCTCTGTTTCTAAAGGCACAAAATGGGATTCTTTGCATCAACTGATTTTTGAATCCAGTCCATATATCATTGATATACAGCATTGGTATTGTGTAGATTCAACCAAAAATCCCCACCTCATTCTGAATTACGAGGGGGGTCACAGAAAAAAGTGCCCCTACGAGGCATTGATTTTTGTGACGAAAAAGGGCCAATCTTTAAATGTGAATAGGATTTTATCCCAGCAGTGAATTTAAAAATTTCTTTCATAGCCGAATAGCTAAATCACTTGTCTCTTTAGAAAACGTAAATCTGTTCTGGGGAAATGGTTTCTAGATACACCCAATGCAGTGTTTCTATAAGGCATTTTAGACATTTTAAAACAATTGAAGATATATGATTTTTTTGAGAAATTGTTGTAATACAGGAATGTAATTCAATCAAATAGGTCACAGACTTTAAGAATATATTTATATTTGTATCTTAATGATTGTTTCTAGACAGAAAATATTTTTGAAGTGTTTTGAAATAAGATATTGTTGTTTTGATTTTAAAAGGTTACTTAAACCATACATTGCTGCTTCTGAGCAGCGATAGCTTTATTCCAATAGTTTGCTTAGAATAGGTCAGGTTCAAATACAAATAGCCTACATCAATCAGTTTTTTACATCATTAGTTTTTTTAAAAACTAATGATGTAAAAAACTTATCAATGTATTTAAAAATACATTCATCCTACTGTCAATCATACTGGAAATGTGGAATTGCCTAAGGGTAAAAAAGGTGTTTCTATTTTATAGTATTTTTTTTCCAAACGGGAGGATGACTGATCCATGGGTGGTGTGTGCTATAATAGATATTCTACTATAGGGACTATAACAATTGGACTATGGAAATTGAATATACATTATCACCAAGCTTGATATAAATGTATATCTATAGATGCAATAGGACAAAGTGTTTCTATATAGTAGAGGCACAATTCCCATCATTATCCCATTAAATAACTAGGGCAAAAGTTAGTCTCATAGATAGATAGATGGGAAATGCATCACTTTCTAGTTTGATTTAATCTTATTTAATTTTCTTCTAGTAACAGGTGTTTTAACTATGGGGCAATAGCCTACTATTTGGGCTACCACATTTTTTTTAATAACAAGATGGTGAATGAGATGTCACACAAACAATATTTAGAATTTGTGTGGACCAGCTAGGTCTACTTATAAATAGTATACTGATCTTTGGCAAACCATGCACAACTACAGCAGCCTTGATATCAGAGGGAATGATGTGTTAGGCATCATCATCTACATGACTCATGTTCACCAGTTATTGGATATTATGAATAAGAAAATTAGTCGGATATAGGGTTACCGTGCACCCCACCCACCCCACAGGACTCTCCCAAACCAACTTTTTGATTTACTTTCATGGTCCTAAAACATATTCAGGATATTACCAAATATATTTTGGTACGTTAAGGGGGTATTCAAGATGAAGTTCAAAATGGCCGCCATATTATGGCAATCAAAATGTATTGTAAAAGTATAGTTTTAAAAGTGGAATGTATGTATTTAGACCACTAGACACTCATATCCAGAATTAAGAACTTTTGCTTTGTTAACACACCTAAATCCAAGATGGCCGCTAAAATGGCTGCCAAAATTAACATTCTATAAATTTGCATATGAACCAACATGTATGATCAGATCTGCAGCCACTAGGCTTTATCGTAGACATATAGTGAATGCTGTCCCATTAGATTTGGGGGTATTGGTATTACATAGTTTTACAAAACAATTCTTTTAGGTCATATAATATCAAATTAATCATTTTGACAGCCATTTTGGAAAGTGATACAGAATCAGAATTGTCACAGAGGTGGGCCTTATCAGTTTAGAACATACTAGTTGGTGAAATTGATGTAATATACACTCACAATCTATTTTGGATTACCATACACTCGTGTAGTCTATATTTACATTTACAGTGGCCATCTTGGTGGCCATCTTGGATTTAAAGTACATTGTTACAATCAAATATACTGGATAGGAGTTACTAGTGGTCTAATACATACATCCCAATGTTAAAACTATAATTTCATCATACATGTTGGTTATGTTATCCCATTTTATGGAATTCCGACAATTAGTTCAGTCATTATGGGACCTATTTTGGTGGCCATTTTGGATTATTAAGTATGTTAACAAATCAAAAAATATTGGATATGAGTTACTAGTGGTCTAATACATACATCCCATCATTAAAACTATATTTTCATGATACATTTTGGTTGATATTATCCCATTTTACTTAATTCCAAATTGGTTCAGTCATTTTGGGACCCATTTTGGGCGCCATTTTGGATTTTTAACTATGATAACAAAGGAAAATACTGGACATGAGTTACTAGTGGTCTAACACATACACCCCATCGTTAATACTATACTCTGATCATACATGTTGGTTCATATTATGCCAATTTATGAAATTTTACCATTTTTGGCGGCCATTTTGGCGGCCATTTTGGCGGCCATTTTGGCGACCATCTTGGATTTAGGTGTGTCAACAAAGCAAACGTTCTGGATATGAGAGTGTAGTGGTCTAATGCATACATCCCACTATTAAAACTATACTTTCACCATACATTTTGATTGCTATATGTCATTTTATGAGATCTGACCAGTTCTGGCGGCCATTTTGGACGCCATCTTGAATAATCCCTTAGCATAGCAAAATTATTTTTGGTAACTTTCTGAATATGTTTTAGAACCATGAAAGTAAGTAAAAAAAAGTTGGTTTGGGGGAGTCCTGGGGAGAAGGGGGTGTACGATAACCCCTGTATATATCCGACTAATATGTGTTCTTGTTTTAGAAAATATTAAAAATTACTGTATAGAAACACTATGTTTTTCAGTATCCAGACACATTTCCCCAGCTAAGTTTGAATAGTTTTTGATAGCCAATGTGTCATGCTATGAGACTACAATCAGGTTATTTTAATTCACTGCTGGGATAAATTCCTGCATGCGATTGAAGATAGCCCCATTTTTACATAAAACATCAAGATATTTGAGGGGGGTCCTAAGTGGGACCCCCCTGGTGAGGAAGAAGGAGTTAAGCGAAATTTGGTTTGATCTTTACAATACTAAACCCATGTACTTACAATATTTTAACTTTATTAAAAAATAATTTGACAATGGACATCAAGATTACAAGTATGAACATTATGCAAAAATGGGCAATTATATGCAATTTTGGGAGATTTTGGGGCTTAAAAGGGGCTGAAACTTGATGGGGCACAAAATCCAACCTATAGGGGCCAGAATTTTCAAACCTTGTCAGCATGAATATTTCATCAAGTACATATACTAAACCAAAAAAGAGCAACATCTGACAACCTTCATGTTCCGCCCACCATTTGGTTTTCTCAGGCACGCTCTCTTAAATATGTCACATTCCAAAGTTTGAGTTGCATAACTGCTATAGTTCTTATTTTAGAATCACAAGGTCACAATTATGTTGCCCATTGAGTAGTACACAAACTGGCTGGTGGTTAACCATCTTTGGCAGTAATTCACCACATTTTTGCCCATAATTTCTAAATGGAACATTTCTGGCCCCTACACTCTCAGAACAGGTATTAAAAAACCATGGGTTAAAAGAATGTTGGTTAAAAAGTATACTACATTGGTTAAAAATGAAGCGTTGGTTAAAAATTACTTTTAATACTGCGTTGGTTAAAGAGTAAAAATATAATTCATTTTTAGTTTATTCAACGTTGGTTAAGACATTATAATTTTAACCAACAATAGGTCATAACAAGATTCCCGCCAAAGAATTTCATTGGCGAGGAAAATAGTTTGCGCATATTATTTAGACCACGTCAGAATTTGTATATGAAATCAATCGTGTATAATTCCAGAAAATAACACGATTGATTTCATATATAAATTCTGACGTGGTCTAAAAATTGCGGTCGCTGTTTCAAGTTATCGCTTCCCGGCCTCTGGCTAGGATCTTGTGCCTTGTCCTGTCCCTTGTTGGTCCTGGCCACGGGTTGGCGCCAGTATTGAAAGCCAATATCGGGCCAATGAAACATCAATATTGTAATGTTGTCTGGGTTAAAGTTTAGCCAAAAAAAGAAGAAAAAAAGAGAAGTTTAACCAACATTTTTGAACCAACTACTGTTGGTTAAAACATATTAACCAACAAATGATTAAAAGTTGTAACCAACCACAGGTTAAAGTTTAACCAACCACTGTTGGTCAAAACATATTAACCAACAAATGATTAAAAATTGTATCCAACCACGGGTTAAAGTTTAACCAAGCTGTTGGTTACAGTTTTAACCAACCAATTGTGTGGTTCACCTGGTAACCTCCTGTTGGTTAAAATTTTAACCAACATGGTTAAAGATTTTAACCTTTGTTCTGAGAGTGTAAGATTTTACAGACATAAGGAGAAAAATATGAGGATTCTTCTGCTGATATCAAAATATCTTGATGTGAAAAAAAAATCATAGCCCCAAAAAAGTGATCGGGTCATATGCCTTTAATAGCTCTTAATCCAATACATCAAGAATATTGTTAATCGTTGTTCAATTTGATAACATTATTATTCCATATAACTTGATTAAGACATGATGCAATTGCAATATCCTCTTTTATTATAACTTGCTTAGTGTCGAACCAGATTTTGAATAGCTTATAGTAAAAT
The DNA here is from genome assembly GCA_035610835.1 of Ophiura sarsii. Classification (NCBI taxonomy): domain Eukaryota; kingdom Metazoa; phylum Echinodermata; class Ophiuroidea; order Amphilepidida; family Ophiuridae; genus Ophiura; species Ophiura sarsii. The sequence goes on from CM069446.1 coordinate 53,931,258, forward strand.
GAAGGCAATCTCTTTAACATAATATTATGACACATGTTGCTAAGCTGCTTAAATGTACAGATGTAGCTCAATTGGACCAACACTTGGCTTGCCACTCCACATTGCACACAACATAGATTTGCACATATATCGAATTCATAGTAATCAAGCAATGTGAATGATGATTTCTATGTACGAGGGTCATTCAATAAGTTATACCTCCTACCTCATTACTTTGTTTTAATATAAGCGGCTATTAAGCCAGTCGTATGAAATTTTTCCACAATTGTAGCTTTGAATATACAAATTCATAGTAAATTGGTCTTAGTACTGATTGTACTTTTCTTGAGATGCAGTGAAAACCTATTGTCCATTTAGTGCGACGGAACCGGATGAGAAATAGCCAAATGTATCTATCCTAAGTGTTGTTTATTTGGCCAATTCTAAGAGACAAGACGTACCTATGTCCTATAGGTCATTTAAAACCGTTCTAAATTACAGATATCTCGTGAGCTCGTGATGTTGAGCAGGCTATAAACAATAAAAGTCCCTGATTTCTTGGAGAAAAATGTCCTCTAATTAGCCCGAACCAGACAAGGACAGCCATTAGTTTTAACCCTACCCCAGAGAACCGCTGCAAAAGTCATAGTTGCTTTTCATACGAACAATGAGATCTTCAATATACAGGACTAAATAGAGGGATTAATAGTATCTCTAAGTGATAATGTTCTACCACTGTCCACCTGATTGACTTTTATAAAGGTTACATATAAGGACAAGTCGCGTTATCATTTACTATAGCTATGATTCAGAGCTATGACAAATGTCATGAGGCTGACATTTATATTAGCGATGTTATGAGTGAGGAGGTAGAACTTATTGAATGACCCTCGTAAATACAGGTGCTCTTTACAAACATGAAGATTGTCATTTACTCAAATGGAGTAAAATACCTATATCATAATTTTTTGATCGCAATAATCCCTATAAATGGAGGCTATTTGTTATTATGTGTGAGATGGTGGTCTGGAACTGGATTCGATATGTCCAGTTCCTACTTCAACATGTTCAATTTGCGCCTCATTCAGCAAACTCTTTACATTCATATAGTGGTAACGTGGAAGTTGAAACAGATTGAATTTCATATAATTTGTGGAAAAGCACATATCTCCCGTTTGAAATAACCAATTTGAATAAAACACAATTTAGGTTATAGCTAACGATGTGTTCTTGCTGAGCATTTCATTAAATATATTAATATTTGTGTTTGAACTGGTTAAAAAATAGGTGAAATCGGGACCAAAATATTTGGACTCATTCTTATATTATTTACCAGTATTATGTATGAATGATATTTGATCTAATCTTAAATATTGTCATTGTTTTTAAATAAATCGATTGCCACATTGTACATACTTGTTATTAATATTATTATTACCTACATTTGGTAAATATTGATATACATGTACAAATCCATGATTCAATGTAAATTCAAGGACATCAAACGGATAAGTGGCCATGGTTATCAGTAGTATAATATACTGTAAGTGATATTGACGTTGAAAAAACACCCTATCACAACTATTGTTGACTAATAAGTGTCATTGTGAAATGTGGCAGATATGCATGGTAAGTTTACCTATTTTCTGCCCGGGATTTTCTGGCCCGATTTGGTTGTAAAAATGCTTAATATATCTGTATAGACGTTAAGGTTATATGCCTGTACTATTACAAGACGTGCGCAATGTAAATCAATTGGATATAGGCCTAGACGTAATCATTTTAATATTTTGGGTGGAATTTCCCGTCAAAGCCAGCATACTCAACTCAGGTAACATATATTTGGAAACCGAAAGGATAACTGACAATCATGGTGGTATGACGTCGTCAATGGCGTTTTGGGATTCCCGGAAGTTTGACTTTACAGCATGACAGATGTGAAACAGGGCCTAAAATCATTTAAAATCAATTATTTATCATTTATTGCTTGATTATATGTTTGGTGAATAAAAAATCTGAACTCTCACATTTTGAACAAAATTTTTAGGACACGCTCTATAATGCCTTCTTTCTCATAATCTAATAGAATCATGTGGGAATTTCCGCTGTCACATGATGTTACTGGACATAGGCCAATACAACAAAACCACAATTTTGTGAAACAGTAATTGTCACATGAACTATTATATATATTAAAATCGAATCGGAAGGGAAAAGGTGATCTAGTTTCATTATGTTGATTCGTTCCCACCAGGTCTACACAAATTGTATATTAACTTTGAATATACCATGCAATACCTGTTAGCTTTACGGAACTTTATTTGACAAAAAAAGTAGGAATACGCTGCCAGAAACGTTTATATGTAGATCTATGACTTTGGCATTGGTGACATGACTAGCAATTCGCAGGTGAAAGCAAATAAAGGTAAGTTTGTTTAGTCAGCGGACACTAAAAGGAGCATCAGCATAAGGTTCATCGCGAATCGAAAAAAAGCCAATGATTATCCTTTTCTGTTGCATTGTGGGATCGCAAAATTACAAAATCTGCCCTATCCTGGATCCCACAATGCATCAGAAAAGGATAATCAATGGATTTTTTCCCGATTGGCGATAAGGCTTATTGAGAAATGGAAGACGTATGGGAGTGTGCCCTCAATTTTCCTGGAAATGTTTGCATCAAAGTAATACTTTAGGCATCTGAAACCGTTTACCTTAATTCGCAGTATACCATGTACATGTACTATTTCACAATTGGGTATACACACTCCATCTGAAACCGTTTACCTTAATTCGCAGTATACCATGTACTATTTCACAATTGGGTAATTTCGATGTAGATCACAGGGTAATTATCAGCATCATATCGCTCACATGACTTAAATTGCCCGCTTAAGAGCGTTATTAATTCGGTCTGGTAAACCTATTGTTATCAATAACTTCGACAGGATTGCCTGGTTGCATATTTAAATTCGGGGCGTGTACGAGCAGTACTTCTTGCTAACTGCATGGGTGAGTATCCATTATGTTGCAAATTACATCTACGCTCATGCGTTTAAACTACTCAATGGGCGTTACAATACTGCCGGTTGGTTGCACACGATTATTATGTCATATAGCAACCAGCTTTGATGGAAGACGATATTTAACTTTGGTGCCGGTTTTTAGGTAATTTAAATGGCGCAAGGGCATACCAAACGCATACCCTTGCATATGTTGATGTTTAACAATCCGTTGTGTTTGGGTGTGGGAAATGACATTGGAAAGATCTATATGCCGCCAGGAAGACTCCCTTTTCACCCCCTGGGTAAGCCGGCATTGTATCGCGAAAATCGCGTTCCAAAGCCTCAGCTGCCTGCAGTGCAGCGTGGAGTGTTCACATTTGTGAGACACCATAATGAAAACGGACTAAAATTATGTCTTTGGCTTGACATCAAGCGCATAAATATATAACATAAATATTCTCCCTTTATGCAGATGAGGGCCAGTTGACTAGAGACTAAAAAATCGAGGACATAATACATATGTCAAATGAAGGGCTATTTGTGGTTGACCTTTGACCCCTGTATGGGGACACCAAAAATCTATACATGTTTTTTAGGAATACAAAAATGGGGGAGGACCCGTGCGTAGACTGAGCAGTGCAGTGCAGTTCTGCCGTATCTAGGATTTGTTTTCAACAAGGGCACGATAGCAATTGGGTAGGGGGCACAAATCGTTCAGTATACCGCCGACTAGAGTCCTGGCGGGAGTGAAGGGGCGCTCCCCCGTCGAGCTGTAGGTGTTCTGCCGTTTGGATGACTGTAGGAGGCTCTCCTGGTACACATTTTGCTTCAATTGAACACATGTCCTCATTCTTTAGTTTTAAGGAAAGTCTTTAAATTACAAATGCATATTACAAACACGGTGAAAAATGAACTCCTTGAAAGGGCAACAACGAAACAAAATATCTTTTTGTTATAATGAAAAAAATACCTCTTAGTCTTAGGGGTGAAAGTTGATATTTGTCGATCATCAGATATCTCAATGTGCTAATGGCCCATGAAGCTGTTGGGTTTAGTTTGTCTCTCTGAATGGTCTATTTTAGCTCTCCTTGGCATAATTTGATTTAAGACCTATATCTCATTGTAAACAGCCATTGAAATTGTTGTTTTGTTGCAAAAGCATGAAAAGGGCCTGTATCCAGAATTATATCGGGATACAGGCCCTTTTGCAATAAAACAACAACTTCAATGGCTGTTTACAATGAGATGTAGGACTTTTTGAAAAAAATGACTGTTTCATTGAAACATATGATTGTGACCTATACATTTCTATATCAAACTTATATTTTTAAATGATTGAAATAAATGATTTTTTTTGTGTGGTATTTTTTCTAGATATAGTTTTGTTGCAAAAGGGCCTACATCCAAATTTTCAAAAAATGTAAACATGATTTAAAAAAAATTGAAAACTAGCACATTTAAAATTTATTTCAATTTAAATTAGTATGTAGTGTACCTCTTTTATAATCCATTCAGTTATTCAATTGCTCAACTTGAATATTTAGAAACAGTTTTTTGACTTTTTCTCAATAAGAGCCAAAGTGGATGCAGGCACTTTTGCAAAAAACCTCTTCGTATGTAAAAAATCCCCAGCGTTGAGCAATTCGTTGAAAACAATGTCCTTAAAATGTTGTTGGAAACTGTTTCTGTTGCTAAAATATGTTGGGAAAAAATATTCCACTTTTCCTGTTGCATGAGCATTGAGGAAAATCACGCGACAGTTGATGCAAGTTACGCACATGTGAATATTAGGCAACTGTTGTCCATAAGAGCCCTCGTGATCACGCAAACGTCATTCAATCATTATAGCGTCTTGTGCACGAGCAAATGTTTGCACGAGGTGAGATCTCTAGATAAATTATAATCTGTTAAATAAAACGGTGAATCCGCATCAACATCAGAGTTTGTGACATCTGACAGGCGTTTTGTGAGTCCGGGTTTGAATGTTAAATCGCTATGGTCGTCCATGTTTTGAATATGTAAAACTAATAGCCGCATGGAAAGTATTAAGCACTGCTGCGTCATGAATATACCGTATACTGACGAAATATCATGGATATGGATGGACACGACATGATCCACAGACATGATCCTTGGCAATCGACATGTTAGATTGTCAACTCGGGTATTAGTAATAAGTAACGAAACCATGATTTTAATCTGATATTAAAATGAAATAACCGTTTAAATCTTGCAGGTCTATAGAGTAATAAAGCCACTATGGCGAAGGCTCCTGGAATGCATAGAGGCAGCCGCGAGATGGAGGTCTTTGGAAATATAGCTAAACAATTCAACAACCCTGTAACGAGTGATTTAACTGTAACGGTAGGCGATCATTCTTTCTATGTTCATATATTTATTTTGTCAGCACAAAGCAGTGTATTCGACACCATGTTAATGAACCGCCAATGGAAAGAGTCTGTCCAGAAGGTCATCAAACTTGATGAATCCTCAGAATGTGAAGCCACGTTTAGGGACTTCCTGAAGTTCTTCTACTGTGGTAAATTGACTTGGTGTTGTGACAACGTGTGTGCCATTCATATGCTGGCTGACAAGTATGATCTGCCATTGTTGAAGGAAGATGCTGTAGCTTTCATGGATGATGTCCTGATGGGGTTGCAAGATAAGGTTTTCCCAAGCGCAGTGGTATGGCTTCCCTACATCGAAATGTTTATTCCTGACTTGTTGCCAGTATGTTATGACACTATTCGGACAAACTTCAATGACCTCGCCGCTTGCAGTGATGATAAAGTCACGGCCATACTAGAATCTCGACACATGAGTGTCATTTTAGCAGAAAAAGGCAATGATGTCGTTGTGTCGAACGAGTTGGTGATCTTTCAATTTGTAAGTAGGTGGGCCAAATTGAAATTCGAAAACCTCTCCGGAGCAAAGAAAGAACTCAACACTGTCTTGAAATCGATTCGGTTTTACAATATCAATGCGAAAAGGCTTCAGGAGATCGAACAATCTCCGCTATGCCACGCGATAGGCGAGTCATTTCTCATTGACTATACACTTCCAGCATACAAAGTCCACTCACAAACGATGCATATAGTTTCATTGGATGGAAAAGAGAAGTCATCTGGAATCGCCACTGTTCGGAAACACACATGTCCATTCGATTCTGGGGATAATTGCCCACACCTGAATCCTAGATTGTATATCCAAAAATCTTACAGCGTAAGCGGTACTAATGATCCCAAAATGGATTTCGCTGGGTCAATAACAGCCATTGACTTGGCAGACTTACTGATGTATGCACATTTGCAATTATGTCTCGCAAAATTTACTAACATTAGCACATGGACATTTGAGTGTAAAGGAAATTTACAAGATAGCCAATCATATGACAATGAGACCTTCACTCTGAAAGCACCAGCTGATAGTATTGGACGTCAATACACTGTTGCTGTAGTTGCCGTTTACATGATGAAGAAATGTCCGAAATATCGATATGTAATTAAGCGCACAGGCACTGTAAAGGCTGTCAGTGACCCCCGGCAATTTAGTCGTAGTCGAACAGCAGAGCCAATCACACTTCATTCCCCAAAACGCCCAAAAGGAATATGGGATATCAGTGAGACGTCTTGTGATGATGGAAACAAGTTGTTTTTTGGTTTTGCCGTGCATTTACACAAGCAATGAGTAAACCAGACGATGGCGGCCACGGGATTTGAAAAGTGGCAAGACCCCTGGTATAGTAAGAATACTCTCACAACACATCGGCAACATTAAATTGAACGATCTCGTCTATCCCCGCGTTTCTGAAAATATCACTTTATTTCAAAATTTCATATATCAGAGAGAAAAAGTATTTCCGCAATCAGATGCTTTATTAATAGAATTTAAAAGTTTTAATTATTTCTCATTAACTGACCGAACGGCATTCACGTCGTAAAATACCATGCATTATTGGCTATGATTTTCTCTTTTCTACCATTTCTTCTCAAAATCAAGTGAATAATCTGAAATGTTGAGCTACTCAAGTGACTAATTTGAAATTAATTTGAAATTACCGGACTTGTTCATGAACATTGTTTTCACTTGGAAAATTGTCAAGAATGGACACTTAACTTAGACTGGAGTTGATTGTTGAACTCCATGTGATTTGAATGAGATGACTGACGCAAAGAGTGTAACCCTTTAACAACTTACTATTTTAAAAGTGCGTTTTAATCCTTGTTTGTTTGATGGTTACGAGAAATTAAAGGTAATCTCCAAACTATGGCTGTTACTGCGCCACATAGAGGACCTTTGAAATCAGATATAAAGCTGACAATTGGTACTTAGGGTGACTGTAACCAAAATACCCTACAAATTGCATCAAAACAATTGTATCTTATCCCCTTTCTCTTTACAGGCAGCTCAAAACACCAATTTAGTCCGTCGGACAAATTAATTTCCATTTTAATTTAAGACCCCAAATTCATAGTTGACTGTCACAAAAAAGCTTCATATTGCCTATGTGTACTGTACAGTTGCATGTCGTTACCCACAAGCAAGGATAGAGCCCTGACTGACTGATTTAATGGTTGGCAAGTGTCTAAACCAGACAGAAAATATTTTTATATGAAACAACAAGTATTTTGGAGACTCTTCTCCTTCATGGTCAGGCAACTCTTTTAAATTTAGGTATTTTGCCAATTTTCAATGTATCATGACTGCTGAATTTGGCAATCCATTTCAAGTATTTATAGGAAAATATTTAAGAAAAATTGTCTCAAGAAATTTCTGTGACAGAATTGTGAGACCATGAAAGATATAGAAAGCAAAAAATTACTCATTCATTTTTCCAAATGTTGGGAGCCCTGGATAGGGCCCTATCGGGGCGTCTGCCGGGCCCTTTGCAGTAGATAAATTGTCTGGCAGGGGCCATTTTGTACTCTGTTTGGTGTACTCTTTCATTTAAAAGTGGTTTGGGATGGTTTCTCGTTCGATTGACGCAAACGTATCTTCAGGCCCTTTCTGGTGTCCCTAGGGGCCACATGCAGCAGGGGGGCCACGGCAGACATCCATATCTGCTAAAAGTAGGTTACACCATAAATGATCCTGTGGTCAGATGTTGGTACCTCGTTCCATTGATAAAAAGGGTGCTAGCTGCCGTACTATAGGGGGTGTCCCACAAATGTCATTTATCTTCGTCAATTTTTACGACCCCGTAAATGAATGCGATTATTTGTATGACCACCCGACTCAGATGTTGATTATTTTTATGACCCCAACACATACACATGAATATATATAAGGCTTAAGGTTATGGTTATCGAATTTTGGGAAAACAGTTGATTTTGGAGGAGAAAAATAAGGATGGACAAATTTAGAAAAAAATGTGCAAAAAAATGTCATTTTTTTTAAAACTAAAATTGTGTTTTGATCCCCCTTTTACAATGGTATTAATGTCATGACCCTCCTATTTTTCGTGTATAAAATATTTCCCCCAGGATATTGGGGATGGGTCACAGCCCACTTTTTTTTGCCTTATATACACAGTGGCGGCACCAGGGTTGCACAAAGTTTTTTCTTCCCCAGGAGCAAGGTTTTGAGCCTAACATTTCCCCACCTTCACTTACGGGTTTGATAAAAATCATATTAAAATTTTAACTTAAATTGATTTTTTTTTTTTGGGGGGGGGGAGGCAAAGTGGGAGATGGGGCACAACACTATATTTTTTTTTTGGGTGGGGGGGGGGGGTATGCCTAGCGCCGCCACTGGGGGGGGGGGGGGGGGGAACAGGCCCGTAAGAAGGGGGGGCGATGGTGGCGATCGCCCCCCCCCCCCTTTGAAAATCTTCCCCGGAAAATTTGTACACAGATGAAAAAAATTCGCGCGCTACGCGCGCATTTGTCGTCCCAAAATGCAATATTCTTTGCTACAAGCTTGTTTAGAGCCAAAATGTACCTCGATCGTGCAAAAAATAGGTGCAAATTCACAAATTTTCGCACGCTACGCCCGAATATTTGACTCACAAAAATCTTCCGGTGATTTTTTGGGAAAACGCCCCCCCCCTTTGAAAAAAGTGTCTTACGGCCCTGGGGAAGCAAAGTGCAACCACAGCTCATAACCCAAAGTTGCAATTTTTTTCTCTTCATCTTTTTTCAATCTTTTCCCCAAAACTTTTTCTTTTTCCACTTGGCATTATTTCCCCAATTCTGCTCATTATTTCCCGGAAGCGGTGCTCACTTCTCCCGCACTTTGTGCAACACCATGGTGCAACCCTGGGCGGCACCAGCATAACATTTTTTTTTTTTTTTGGGGGGGGGGGGGGGGGGACAAAAAGGGGGGGGGGGCAAGACATTTTTAAGGGTGCGTGAAGAACAACTAATTTTAACTAAATTGATTTTTTCGGGGGTGGGGGGGGGGGGGGGGCGAATAATGTGGTTATCAATTTAACTTGGTATCCACCTCACTGAAAATGCTGAAGTAGGATTTTTTTCAATTCACAAAAATAACCAATGCATGGCAAAAAAGCAGTATTGCCTGATTAGTCAGTATATTTCTAAATTCGGAAACATCTCATCGAGTGATGCCTCTTTATTTTTTCTTAATTAACTAATCACGCAAAAATGAGGTACGTCATAGAAATACGGTCTGACGTCATAGAAGAGATGAATGAAATATTCACGTGTGAGTAAATTAGATATAATAACTTAATAAATAACTGAAGAACACATTTCGTGTGAAAACTCGCCTCATTATCAGTTGTTATTCCATTCTGTTTTAGTTCATTCCTCGTAATTGTAAGTAATGTCGTAGTATAGTAGAATTAGTATGTGTTGTGTACCTACCAGCCAGCCCTGCTACCAGCCATAGGGAACATCTTGGTCATTGTTAGTTCCTCAACGGATCAGGCAGCATATTTCCCGCCACAGTTTTGACCAACGTTTTGACTTGGGTTACTCTCGATGCACTCTCGTTGGGCAAATAATATCACGTCGACATGTATATTTGAAAAGTGTTTAATCAGAAAACATAGTGTAATAAATAGACAATGTGTAATTTGAATAATATCTTAGCCATATTGAACACACCAATCTATTCCAGGTGCATATAAATATTATTTGTATTATTCGGGTTTGAATAAAATTCACTTTGCATTAAAAATTAATGCGTGGAGAGACTCTTTCAAAAACAAGTACGTGTAAACAATTTTTGCTGTGTTCTACATGTATATTCATCAAACATATATTGTATGTATCATTACGTAATAAAATGTGACAATTATTATAATCCATTATAAAATGAAATGATATTGTTCATATGATTGGAGTACTACCGCAATCATTGCGTGCGCATGCACTGGCAACTCACCAATTAAAATCGGCTAAGCATTCTGAAGGCGACTTTTTAGATTGTATTTAAACAAAAGCCAGTCACACCTCTGGAATGAAGATTGAAGAAATCATTTCATATTTGGTCCATACATCAGATGTGATGAACCATCTTTTATGAAGGTGATAGTTCTGCAAAGTCCAATTGTTTCTAGTACCCTAAATTTGCCAATTTGGGTAGTTTTAGCCTATATACAGCGTGTCCCAAAAAACTGGGTTTGCGAGCTTATAACTAAAAAAGTAGGAAACATGGAAAGTTTATATTTAGGGATATTAAACAAAATATAATTGACCTTAATTGGTTAAACAAAGATGTTAATAGAGCGTGGTCAAAACCCATTTGTCCCACTTTTCAAGGAACACCCCGATGTGTTGCAATTTCGTATTGTTGTGACTTCATTCAAGTTTTGCCTTTGCATTCATTCTTTACAACGACTTGGGCAGTAAACAAAATTATTTTTATCATATTACAATAATACAAGTTCATTATTTACATGAACATTAAAAAAAGGTCTTTGTTATAATCCGAGTTATTGTCAAGTTCTTTCGGAGAATAAACCCATGCCGGGAATACTGCACATAGCGCACAGTTTCATGGTTTATTCCTTAAATCGGGACAAATAGGTTCTGACCACGCTCTGTTCAATTTTTGTATTTCAAAAAGTTTACATTGGATTGGTCTCAGAATTCACCCAATTAAGGTCATTTTGTTTGATATCCTTAAATATAAACTATCCATGATTCCTACTTATTGCGTTATAAGCTCGCAAACTTTTGATACCAGTTTTTTTTGGACACGCTGAATAGAAACAGGTATTTTTAGTTTAACTCTTGTAAACCACAAAACAATTGTACACAAGACACTTAAACTGCAGTATCATTCCTGTAGAGTATTATAACATGTGCATTGTATTTTGGTTAGTTTAGCCATGAACACAGGGTGTCTACAACAGAGTGAGTTAGAAAACCAGACTGTTGGCAAGCCCTATTAGTCCTCTATCAAATACACCTTATCCCATTGAATTTCACCACCGAAATACCGAGATATAATCAATTCAGTAACAAGAGTGCAAATCCCACTTTGGCCACTTTTGAACAAGAAAATGGCTTTCAACTGAAAAAAATACCTTTTTGATTCCGATGATGATTTTATGATGTGTCAATGTATTGTTTAAAATACTGTCTAAAATTCAAATATTGTATGGTATATCATGGATAATATGGATGGAAATTCACCTAACTATCAGCATTTAGTAGGTAGATTATTATTGATTTGATTGATATGGTAAATTACACACTGAATGATGATTCTAATAAAAGAGCTCTCTTCACACAAGAGGTTGCCAAAGGAGCATTTGAACATGCCGGAGTAAAAATGGATAGATTTTTCTTCTTCTTATGGCACATTAAAGATTGCTGAACATCATTATTAGTATTTCGTTAACAATTATTATAAATTTTTCATGGGCAAAAAAAATAAATGTTTCACACGGTGCACTTTTTGAACATTAGCTCGAATTGTGTATAAAATTAAATACGTCATTTGTTTCATGTCAAGTAGGCAATTGCAATAAAACACATATCATATCATATTCTTGGCGATTCTAATATTTATATGTATCAGGTAATATGGGCTTGTGCATAGCCTGATATGCTTTTTATCAGTTACGGCTGTTTGTCGCTAATATAATCGAGATAATAATGGGTGATTCTTTTAAATAATTTATATTTCTTTTGATTATAATCGAGTCCTACTGTTTGTATTCATGTTGCTCGAAATATACGCTTGTATGATTACTGTGCAGACGATGCCGGATACGGATTCTTTCAAGAATATTCGAGGTTAAATTATACGTACGAAGTGACGTGATCAAGCGAATGGGGCAACTGGTTTAATAACGACAGATTAAATTTATAAAATGGACACTGGAGTTGGTTATCCAACTCCAGCGGTTTTAGGAAGAAATAATTTAGTTATAACGCGTGATGAATTTTCTGGAGTCATTCAATTAAAATCCATTTTTACATTGAAACCAACAACGGAGATTCAAATTTGACTGCCATTCGTGTCCACCATCGTCTGTTATTGTGGTTTACGGGAATAGCTCCCTCTATCTTTATTTCAAGGAGTCAAATTGTAAGTTGTCATGAGGTCAAGGTTATCTGCTGATCGACGACGTGGCTTCATGCTAATCAGTTGCACTCAGTCATATCGTGCACTATAAGAATTAAGAAGGTATTATAAAGAACATGAACTGTACACAAATGCACATACGTTCTTGGATAGCCTTTCAGCAATTTAACTGTAGGCAGTCAAATTGCCAAACCTTGGATTAAGAACTTTGTAAGGTAAGCGAAAGTTAAATCGTGCTACATGCAAACAATTATTTACGGTAGGCCTACACTCCCGAGTGCTTAGAGTGTACTCCGGGAGTGTACTACAATGACATTACTATTTACTACATGCATAGGCGTGCGCAGGATTTTTTTACCCGGGGGGCTTAAAAATAAATTTCATTGGTTCGCACCGTTATCCTGATTAATAAAACATTCCAACTAATTCGCGCGTAGCGCGCAAAAATTGGTATTTTTACACTAAAATGGTCCTGAAAACGTTCCTGAAGCAATCTTGTTAAGCATGGATAATAAATAAGCAGTGAAACTAATGCGCGCGACGCGCACAAAATGTCTATTTTAACACTAAAAAGGTTCAGAAAACGTTTATGAAGCCATTTTGTTGAAATTGAATAACACAAAATGTTAAAAAAAATCCCGCGGAGCGCGAAAATTCGCTATTGTAAAAAAAACCATCTTGTTAAGCTTGATTAATATAACATTCCAACAAATTCGCGCGTAGCGCGCGCAAAAAAAATATTTTTACACTAAAATGGTCCTGAAAAACGTTCCTGAAGCAATTTTTAAAGCTTGAATAATAAATAAACAGTGAATCTAATGCTATTTTAACACTAAAAATGTTCAGAAAACGTTTATGAAGCCACTTTGTTGAAATTGAATAACACAAATAAAAAAAAAAATCCCGCGGAGCGCGAAAAAATTGGCTATTGTAAAAATAAAAGGTTTAGAAAAAGTTCCTAAAGCTATCACGTTAAGCTATCTTAATAAATAATCAGTGAAATAACTGCGCGCGTAGCGCGAAAAAAAATGTCTATTTTAACAATAAAAGGGTCCAGAAAACGTTTCTGAAGCCATCTTGTTCAAATTGAATAACAAAATTTTAAAAACAATGGCTAGTGTAAAAAGAAAGGTTAAAGAAACTTTCCTGAAACCATCTTGTTAAGCTTGATTAATAAAACATTCCCACTAATTCGCGCGTAGCGCGCAAAAATTGGTTATTTTTACACTAAAATGGTCCTGAAAACGTTCCTGAAGCAATCTTGTTAAGCTTGAATAATAAAACATTGAAAATAATTTGTGCAAAACTGGTTATTTTAACAATAAAATGGTCCTGAAAAACGTTAATGAAGCCATTTCGTTTAAGCTAGAATAATAATAAAAAAAATGAAACCAATACGTCTGAAACGCGCAAAAATGTCTAGTTTACTAACAAAAATGTGCCAGAGAACGTTCCTTAAACATGTTGTTATAAAGCTTGAATACAAATTTAATCCAATTCGCGCGAAGCGCGCCAAAAAAATGCTATTTTAACACTATAAAAGCTCCAGAAAAACGTTCCTGGGCATACTAACTCTCAGTTTTGGTCCAGAAAAACGTTCCTTAAGCCATCTATTTATAACTTAATAAAGAAATATTGAATCTAACTCGCGCGAAGCGCTCAAAAATTCTATTTTTTTCACTAAAATGGTCCAGAAAACGTTCCTTAAACCATTTTGTTAAGCTTGAATAGTTTCTCCTCCCCCTCCTTTCCTCCTCTCCTCTCCCCTCCCCTCCCCCTCCTCCTCTCCCCCTCTCCTCCCCTCCTCCTCTCCTCCCCTCCCCTCTTTTTTTTTTTTACCCTCTGGGGACCCGGGGGGCTTGAGCCCCCAAAGCCCCCCCCCCTGGGCACGCGCCTGACATGTAATAACCATATTCAAGAAGAAATCGTGGTGAATCGGTGATTTTGCATGATGAAAACACCTAGACTACTATGTCCATTATGACCGTAATAAACGGTTTTACTCCAACTTCAAGTCCTTAGAAACGTACCGTAAAACGGGATGAATAGGGACATGTGGGTGAATATTAAGGACATGGGGGTGAATATGGGAAACGGGAATAGGTGAATAGGGACATGGGGACTGTCCGTTTTCGTACAAAAACTGGCCGGGTGACATTTAAAAAACGTTTCCCATTTTTGTCCCTATTCACCCCGTTTTACGGTACTCTAGCTTTATAAAGGGTTCAACAAAAGAAAGTATACCACTTTGTTTATGTCATTTGGAGTAACATTCAATTTTTTTTTTAGATGAATCTTGTAGGAATAATTTGCTCCCTAACAACAAAGATAAACCATGATTAGCACCATTTAAAAAAAAAAATCTTATTTTCAAAAGTCTCATTTTTAAATACACATCGCGAGAAAAAAGGACCAATTGTTAACACACACATATGCCGTATTTACTGCCATGCACTTTAATGTCATAATTAATATCCCGCACAATGTCGTACGGCCCAACGCATTTGCACTGTGCGATCGATTTTGGAAATGAGACTTTTGAAAATAGGAAATTTTTCTTTAAATGGTGCTAATCATGGGTTGTCTTTGTTGTTAGGGGGCAAATTTGGTATCAAATTATGCCTAAAAGATTCATCTTAATGCCTATCTAGACTGTTTGGTCAAAACAAAATTGAATGTTACTCAAAATGACTTAAAAAAGTGGTATACTTTCTTTTGTTGAACCCTTTATAACCCTAATCCTGAGGACATTTTCAAAGGATTTTTTTCGCGGCCACAAAGCCAGTGGGGAAGGGCCTAGTACAGGAAACTCATACGTTGGTTTTTTTCCCCTAACCAACGTATGGGGAAATTGTATTGCTAGAAAGTGTTGATTTGATTTGCTGTACTTAGTGAATGGAGGCTCGTTCAAATTGAACCTGGGGGAATTAAGGAGAATTACAGCAAAACGACATTCCCCTTAATTTTATACTAGCTACACACCTTCATAAAGTTCTCTTCTTTCTTTTCAGCCACTTTTTAAAACATGAAAATGCTAAATTATTCCATATTTGACCATAATTCTCCGCCGTGTAACGTAATGGCAGAATTAGTTTTCGGACTTTCTTGCTCTCCTATCATGCAACACACAGTCCAGATTTAGTCTCGTCCCCCATCGCAAAATAACAAACGTCTATGTACGCACACCCAAGGGCGGATATCCCGGGGGGATGGGGGGATATATCCCCCCCCCCCCACTTTTTGACCTGGGGGGGGATGGTCAATGTTATCATCCCCCCCCCCCTGATTTTTACCATCTACAAAAAAAAAGGAAAAAAGGGGGAAAAAAGGAAAAAAAGAAAGAAAAAAAGGGAAAAAAGGAGAAAAAAAAAGGAAAAAGAGAAAGAAAGGCGGGCAGGGAGGCATGCGAGGGACATAAGAACGTTTGGAGTTTATTGTACGTTGGTCAGGATACATACGCGTACGTACGTTGACTAGAATCCATCTTTTGGAGGTAACTAATTAACTTCTTTCTGGCATAGGCCTATCTGCCTATTTAAAAAGCCAATATTGATCGGAAATAAAGTGATTGCTTTTCAATAAAATATTGGTCAAAAATACACACCAAATCGCACCAAATGGGTTCGAAAATTAAAAAAAAATCAAATTCTGAGCGGGGAGCACGTCATCCCCCCTCAGAATCCCCCTTTTCGAGCTTTTAAACTATCTATACTAAAATCAAGAATATATCAGTATAAAAAAATGCTCAACTTCTTTCGTGCATTGATAAAAAACAAAATATTTATTGAAAATGAAGCGATGGCTTTTCAATACAATATTGGTCAAAAGTATACACCAGATCGCACCAAATGAGTTTGAAAATTGAAATTTTTTCTACTTCTGCTCAAACTAAGCAATAATTTCAACAAACCTTCAAAAAATGGCAAACAATCACTCTAAAAAGCTTGAAACTACAATGAAAGTGAATTAAATAATGATCGATCTCGCCGATCTAAATGGCCTATGCTACCACTGTAAATGCTATTTGGAGCCTTGAACGGGCACCGCTATGATTTAGAAACCCATTGAAAACACACGCGAAAATCATGCGAACATTTTCATTTTCTAACTGCAAAAAGAAAACGGGGATCGGCGAAATTCCACGAACTTTTGTGTTGTGACGTACGTAGCTGCCGCTGTTTCGAAATAAATAAAATAAAGTCGCTTCCAAATTGCACAGTTCCAAACATGCGTATCGATAGAACGTCGAAGTTCACAGGACGCGGTTAATGTATTGACAACCAGTTCACTCCCTCTGAAAAGTTGAGTTGTTTTGAACGCGATGTCTACGTGAAGAACCACATGTGTCGTGATGATTCTATTTTTAATTGGACCATTAATTTCAACTTTCTGTCATGTTGGGGTTGATTCGTGTACATGAACGAAAAAAATACATATAAAAGTCATATCAAACATTAAACAAAGAAAATAAACTATAAAAATGAATTAGAGACGAAACTTAACAATGAACGAAAATAAATAGGGATTTTTATCATGTTACCACACTAGCGATTTATGGCCTAGCGTAAACCAACTAGCAACAACGTAAACACGATATATTCCGATTCCAAAATGGTAGCCATATAACGTAATGTTGTGGGCACGTTGTAGGTTAAATACGCTAGTAAAGTGAGAGTTTTTGTACCACTATTACACTGCTGCCCACTACAATAAGGTTTGGCTTGCCTTGTAAATTTTAAAACGCACTGTACATGTTTTTCCAACATTTTCGATTTTTTTTTTCTTCTTTGAACTTTTTTTTCTTTGAACTTTTTTTTTCTCACTCTTTTCCTTTTTTCCGCGAGAGGTATTCATTTCCCGGCAAGGAGCATTCCGTATTGCCTACTTTTTCCCGCGGTGCATGATCCCTCAGACTCCCCCCTGTTGGAGCTTTAAACCATCTATACTAAAATCAAGAATATATCAGTATAAAAAATGCTCAACTTCTTTCGTGCATTGATAAAAAAAAATTAAATTTTTTAAAATGAAGCGATAGCTTTTCAATACAATATTGGTCAAAAGTATACACCAGATCGCACCAAATGAGTTTGAAAATTGAATTTTTTTCTACTTCTCAGGGGGGCACACCCCCACCCTCAGACTCCCCCCTGTTGGAGCTTTTAAACCATCTATACTAAAATCAAGAATATATCAGTATAAAAAAATTCTCAACTTCTTTCGTGCATTGATAAAAAACAAAATATTTATTGAAAATGAAGCGATGGCTTTTCAATACAATATTGGTCAAAAGTATACACCAGATCGCACCAAATGAGTTTGAAAATTGAAATTGTTTCTACTTCTCAGGGGGCACATCCCCCCTCAGACACCCTCCTGTCCGAGCATAGCTCGGAGTGCGGTGCTGCGCACCGCATAGATGGTACCAGCTCAATTTCATTTTTTGGGGGCAACACTTATCATCCCCCCACACCTAACAAGAAATTTCCGCCCCTGCGCACACCCCTTACGAGCTGCGAATGTTTTAAAACGACTCGCGATACCTATATCAGCCTCTAAAACAAAGTCGAGTTTCGATAAACATCGCTAGTGCCGTTGAAGTGAATTGGCTTCACCTGGGGCAATTATTTCATCGAAAAACTGCCACGCCGGGTGACAAAAGCACACCGCATCGTAGTAAGTCCTAGGGTTAGGGTTAATGAGACCAAAATTAGAAAAATGTTGAAAAAAGAAAAATTGAAGAACAAAATCGCTCCTTAACCAAATAATTAATGGTTTGCTTGTCTTTAGATGCCCCCAAAAAGTTGGGTCGGTAGGTCGGATTTTTTTGATTTTTTTTAAAAATCCTGTATCAAGTATCAATATGAACACTCCAAATAACAATACATATGTATTCAAACGACAAATATCTCAATGTTAAAAAAGTGGTGTTTCAAAACATTTTTTTTCTTCATTTTTATGATATTTATTTCTTTCACCAACGAAAAAAGGTGTTTTTTTTGTGAAAAAAGAAGAAAAAAAGGTCAAAAACGTCACGGTCGGGACTGTAGACGGTCGGTCGAATTTGGACAAGCAAACCTTTTTTTTTGTGCCTAACCCTAACAAGGCAACTTTTTCAAAGGATTTTTTTCGAGGCCAAAAAGGCGAGCGATCTACCGCTAGGCCACGGGGGTCAGCCATACTCGGCTCAGTATACTTCGCTTCACTTTGTTTTAATGTTTATGTAAATAATGAAATTGTATCATTGCAATATGACCCAAGATAATTTAGTTTAGTGCCCAAGTCTTTGTAAAGAATGAATGCAAAGTCACAACAATGCGCAATTGCAACACATCAGGGGGGGGGGGGGGGGGGGGGGGGGGGGGAAATGGGTTTGACCACGCCGCTCTATTAAAACCTTTGTATTTCAATCACATAGTTTAACCAATTAAGGTCAGGTATATTTTGTTTGATATCCCTAAATATGAACTATCCATGTTTTCTACCTTTTTAGTTATAAGCTCGTAGACTTTTGAACCCAGTTTTTTGGGACATGCTGTATATCGGCCTCTTATATATTGTGTGCATGCATTAGGTTGTTAAAACAACATAACATAGCGTTATGCTATTATGCGGTATTGTTAGAGGATCGAAGGATTCCACCTAAGCGGGAACATTCATTGAAAATTAACACCTCTTTAACAAAAGTTTCATAAGGAAAATGTTGGAAAAATAATAATAAAATATAAATTCATTATCATATTTTATACTTTAGGCTCCTACTTCATTACTTGCATTGCATGTATGTGTGGCATACACGCTACGCGTGATTCGTACAAACTAATTGGGATGGTAGCAATCGCGAATTCTCACCAATTTCGCACCGGAGTATGACGAGTGGGAGTGGGAACGTCTTGCACCAGTGCAGTTGATGCATCACATGCAGCAGCTACGCAGAATCATAAGTGATGCGTGCAATTGACAGCATACCACTCGGACATTTTAAATTTCAAATGTCTTAAAACAATTCAAGACATGTAATCATCAGTCTGTTAAATGTGATGGTAAACTAACTGACTCTTTAGCACTACAGTTGGGGGTGAAACAAGGATGTGTTCTTAGTCCTATGTTCTTCAATATATTTCTCATTGACCTTCCGAACATCTTTAACTCCAATTGTGACCCAGTTACGCTTAATAACCATGATCTTAAATGTATGCTGATGATTTAATCCTCATCTCAAAAAGCCCTAATGGCTTACAGTGTGCTCTTAACCGATTACATGACTATTGTATTAAGTGGAAACTCATTGTAAATATTGATTAATCAAACATTATGATCGTTAATAAAAGAGGTCATATTCTAGATAAGTTTTGAATTTAGTTATGGTAATGTTAGTCTTAAGATTACTAAGGAATATTGTTATTTGGGTATTATTTTTATACCGTCTGGCTCTTTTACAAAAGCTATCTTGCGTCTCAAAGAAAAGGCACTGAAAGCATATTTCAAGATAAGGGAAAATTTATACAATTCCTCATACAAATGTAATCTGAAATTATTCAGTACACTTATTCAACCAATCTTAAATTATGGTTGTGAAGTATGGGGCCCGTATTTACTGAAAAGCCTTAATGATTCAAATCTCCTTACTGTATGTGATAAATTCCCAAGCGAAACCTTGCATATTAAGGTATGTAAACTTATTTTAGTAGTAAACAAAAGAACAACCAATAATGCAGTAAGAGGCGAACTAGGTAGTTTCCCATTGCTCATTATAATGCTGAGTTTATCGGTAAAATATTGGTGGAATTTGAACAAAAAATGTATGAATGGAGACACATCTCTAGTAATCGATGCTTTAATCGATAACAGAAAGATGTCCTATTCCGGGGCATTTACTTGGTCTTCGGGCATTAAGAAGATTTTAACCATGATTCATAATATCGACATTTGGCACAAACCTAACACAATCACTTCTGATAATTTTCGTAATCTTATTATAGGCAATCTTAAATCCATATACAGTGATCACTGGTCTAATGTTATTAACAACTTCCAGTCTAAACTTCGATGTTACTGCACGTTCAAAGATTCTTTCGATTTGGAAAATTACATTGTTCTTTTTAACCAGTCTCGTAGATCCCTATTTTGTAAATTAAGAGTTAGCGCTCCACTTATCAAACTGCGTGATACATTTCACGGACATAAATTATGCTAATGAGCTAATTCGTGAAGGGCGCCGCTCATTAAATGACGTCACTCACATCATCGATATTTTCGGAACGCCAAATTTGTAGGTTTGAAATTCTAGGTATTATAGCTATGAGTTAGATTGACAAGTATTCAGTAATTATCCCAACATAATCCATTTAATGGGATATATGAATTACTGCAATTTGTGACAGAAATGATTGAAAATTACAAACTTATATAATATAAAGGCATCCGGACTAGAAACAACCCACTCACTCCCAGAGGAAAACCCTATGGCGGTTAACAATTCACAACTCTGCCAAATTCGGCACCATACTTTTAAATTATTTTGTGATGTGCCTTAATACTAAGAACAAGACATTTACTTGCACTATTATTATTAAATTCAATTGGATTATAACTATGTGACAGTAGGAAACGAAAACCATCCTCCCCAACGGAAAATTGAAAAAGGCTAATAATCCAAAATCAAATGTGTATTAAAAATTAACCAGGCAGCGATTCGCGAATAATCCATCCCTCCCAACGATGAAAAATTGGAGAAGGAGAATTTTCCAACAATACACCTGCATAAACACTTATGTTAAAGTGATGTTGTAGCCCCAAATGTATACCAACCTGCCCATCCCTCATATGAGCTTAACTACCTTTCTTCCATAAACACCCATGGATATATATATATATTATATATACGCAACAGAAAACGGAACATTACTTGGTTTAATCCGCCATATAGCGACACTGTATCGACAAATGTTGGAAAGAAATTCTTTGGCATACTAGACAAATGCTTTCCGCACGGTAACCAACTCCACAAGATTCTTAACAGGAATATTGTTAAGATCAGCTACTCCTGTATGCCGAACATGCAGCAGATAATATCAGCGTATAATAAATCAGTCCTCAAATCTGAAAACGCACCTCCACCTACAATCCCAAATAACAAACCTAATTATAACTGTGGTAAAATGGAATGCCCACTCGATAGGAATTGCTTAACCAAAGGTGTTATATACCAAGCTACAGTTACCAGACAGGACAACCTTAAGGAGGAATCTTATATCGGACTTACAGAACTATCATTCAAAATCAGATTCTATGGACACAAGAGTAGTTTCAAACATGAACACCAAAGAAATGCCACAGCATTATATCTGGTCCCTACCTGACAACAATGTGGACTATAAAATAAAATGGAAAATAATTGCTAGAAATAAACCCTACTCAACCTCAAACAAGCGTTGTAACCTTTGCTTAACAGAAAAATATTTTATAATACACAAACCACAAATGTCAACCCTTAACAATAGAAACGAGCTTGTAAGCGGGTGCAGACACAGGCGAAAACATCTTTTATCTAGTTCTAAACCCCTTTAATATCATATTCTATTTGACCCGTACTTGGCCGCTTTAAATTCCACCTATTAACCCTCATGCATTGAGCAACCATCTGTGTAGTAGCTATGTGCTGGTATATTATGTGAAACTAACCTTGTCACTATGCACACAGCAACTGAGGAGTGTGGATGGGTTCCATCCATACGAAACAAATTTGTATTGCAATGTGTTGATTTCCAATCACTAATTTTGTAGATTATTTCGCTCCTATTTATAGTTGAGCACTATCTCTAGTGATGGTTTCATCTAGATTTATATTGCATAATATATATATATATATATATATATGCAGCGATGGAAATACTCACATGACTTTCCACCCGGGGTTGACTACAGCGCAACAGAGCATACATTTCCAAAAGTGCATGTTATTAAAATTACGCTCTAATTCAAAAAGTAACATAATGTAAGACAAGGAGACAATGTTAGATTATAGACTACAACTTGGTGATTTAATGTCATAGAAGAAAAAAAGATTTGACCTTATTTGCATATAATTAGCATATTATAAAGAAATATATTAACATTTTGCTAATTTTCAGCAAAAAATATACATGCTATTAACACCAAATTTACAGGAAATGAAGTTCTCATCATTGTCAACAATTCTGTCTGAGAAAAAGTTCTTATTTATATTTACTTAAAAAAGAGCCCAAATCTGTCATAATTAAGCTTAATTAATGACCAAATTCGTTGAAATTATTAAGTGTACTGAGTATCTAAAACCAGACTTGCAAGGTATCAAATTAAAGGTAAATATGTGTTTAAAACAATGGTCAGAGCAGAGAAATTCATATCCCTTTAGTATTTAAAATATTTACCTCTAAACATTTGGTATATTTTTAAAAACCACAAATGGTGTTTTTGTATTTTTCTCATGAATTAAACATGCAATAAACACTAAAATCACCGAGAAAGATGTTTATGGTTAGCCACACAAATCTGCCAAGCCATTCGTCAACATGTTTGCTGTGTAATTAATTTACGCGCGTAATTAATTAGGCGTTTAAATGGAATAACCACTTTTTGTATGCCCAATTAAGTTATGTAAGGTAGCAAATTAATCATTAAATTATGCTTAATAAAATGGTCAAGCCACATTTCTCAATTTCATTTGTCTTTTTCTGTAATATTAATCAAAACTTTAGATACATTAATTTTGCAACATTTTCTTACAATAACAATGTATTTCATACAACAGTGCACAGACTTGGCAAGAGTCTATTAATAGTTGCCCAGCCATGCACGCAGACAATGGAAGGAATATTGAAGGACACACTCACGTTTAGGGACCAATGCTTTGAAATTCGCGCTACAAGAAATTTGAAATGCTATTCATCAGTGTGCAGTCAAGGGTTTTAAGCATAATGGTGCATGTTACTTTAGGTGACCGTGTGCTGACATGCAAGCCTGTACAAACAGGTACCACGATAAAGGCTTGCATTAAGTCTAAATAATAATAAAAAGTTTAAATAGTCAAGGCCATGAAAGTAGGTAGCCAGTAGCTGGTTGGTTTAATCAAGTATTGGCCAATCCGAAATCAGGTTTAATAAGAAATATAACAATGCTGATACTCATATAAGGACACAAAAGACTACTTTAATAATAATAATAATAATAATAATGTGGATTTATAATGCGCACTAATCCACCAAAAATGGTGCTCTGATAAAACTCTTTAAAACAAAGCTGTTTCGATTATACATGATACACATACTTAGGATTGAAATGTTCATGGTTGTACAACACTCAGGAGGCATAATATTTATAATTCAATATTTGGAAATTTATGCTCTGTTGCACTGTAGGATTTGTGGACTTAGAATATTTCTAACCATAGACGGTTACCGTCTATGTTCTAACCCAACATTTATAAAAAGAAATGAATCAGTTAAAAAAGTGGTCCTAGTGGGAATCGAACCATGGATCTCTGCATTGTAAAGCGTGTAATTCAACCATTAGACTAGCGAGGGTGAACTGGCCAAGACATGATTTTAATTGCTCTTATTATTACGGAATAAAGCTATACTACTGTTATGATCAGTACATACAATAGTATTAATATAGCTGCGACACACATGCTCTTCAACCCCGGGTTGACAGTCATGTGGGTATTTCCATTACTGCATATATACATGTATATACATGACACAAGACACAATATTGCGTGTTAAAGTATATAGCCTCACCATAATGCAAGTGTACGACAATTAACGTACACCTCTTGTTACATCATAATTGAGAATCAACATAACATAACAATTACATATCAGAAATATACAATTTCATATGAGTGCTAGATACGCACATACAAAATACTTTACTTGAACAAAGATAAGAATCCAATGCGATAGTAGCCGGCTGCGCAAAACTCAAAACTCTATCTATGTAGAGAAAAAGAAACATAGTAACTGACTCCAGGTGCTAACTATCTCGTGCCAACCCGATATTTGAATACTTAATCTATAAATAAAAAACACCCCCAAAAGAAAGCAAATATTTCTAATTCACACCGATCGTTCAACCGATTATATTTAGATATATGGGCGGCTTCAAGAAAAATGGCACAAAAGTGGGACATTTTGTCGAACATTTCATACACAATATCTGCTCATTTTTTTGCTGTTATTGTGATGTTAGGATGTCAAAGTTTATAAAATAACTTGAGGGGCATTCCAAAAAATCCAATAAACTTTTTTTTTGCATATACAACACAGAAAATGCATTTTTTGAGAAAAACACTTACAGTTTGTTCTTTGGTTATCATTAAGTAATTGTCTTTATAAACACTACTTTAAAATACTTACTACTTTAAAGGTTCAACATGTAAGTAAGAAGATTTTTCATTGAAAATCACACCTTAACAATGTATTTACAACAAGTGAAGAAATTTGCGTGTGTGTACAAAACAACACTATTTTTTTTCACTTTGGGGGCACAAAGTTTTTTTCCTTCAAAAACAAGTAACAATAAGATTTAACAATAGCTTTATATCAAACACCTTGCTGGTCCAAAACTACACAGAAAGTTTCAAGTTCCTACTACAATTGCAGTGCGCGGAAATACTTGTTATTAAGGACTTGGCCGCCCAAAACTGGCAAAACTGCCTCTTTTTTCTTTGGCGTCTATACAGGTAACACGTATAGAAAACTTTCTCCGATAGTTCGCTTTTTGGACAGTTTTGTGTAGGCTTGATAATAAAGCCTATGCGTTTCTTAACCTACTAACGTTCAAGTTTGAATATATTGGAGGGAATAATCGTCCTTGATGAGATAATGCAAAATGTGATTGATAAGATAGGTGAGTATAATCCTATATAGGCCTATAATTTATAAATAATAAAAAAAAGACAATGGCTATATCAGGATTCACACACAGGATCAATGCCAGTAGAAATGATAGATTACTAACTCGGGTATAGTAATAAGTAACCAAACCATGATTTTAATGGGATTACGAGTTTTAGTGGTATTTAAAATTAAAAACCGTTTAAATCTTGCAGGTCTACGACGTAAGATAACCACTATGGCGGAGAATCCTGGAACGCCTGAAAGCAGCCGCCGTGAGCTGGAGGTCCTTGGCAATATAGCTAAACATTTCAACAACCATGTAACGAGTGATTTAACTGTAACGGTAGGCGATCAGTCTTTCTATGTTCATAGGTTTGTCTTGTCAGCACAAAGCAGTGTCTTCGACACTATGTTGATGAACCGCCAGTGGAAAGAGTCTGAACAGAAGGTCATTAAACTTGATGAATCCCCAGAATGTGAAGCCGTGTTTGGTGACTTCCTGAAGTTCTTCTACAGTGGTAAATTGATTTGGCGTTGTGACAACGTGTGTGCCATTCATATGCTAGCTGACAAGTACGATCTGCCATCGCTGAAGCAAGATGCTGTTACTTTCATGAAGGATTTCCTGATGGGGTCGCAAGGAAAGGCTTTCCCAAGCGCAGTGGAGTGGCTCCCTTATATCGAAACATTTATACCTGACTTTTTGCCAGAATGTTATGACTCTATACGGACAAACTTCAATGAAATCGCCGCTTGCAGTAATGATAAAATCACGGCCATACTGGAATCTCGACACATGAGTGCCATTTTGGCAGAAAAAGGCAGTGATGTCGTTGTGCCGAACGAGTTGTTGATTTTTCAATTTGTAAGTAAGTGGGCCAAATTGAAATTCGAAAACCTCTCCGGAGCAAAGAAAGAACTCAAAATAGTCTTGGAATCGATTCGGTTCTACAATATCAATGCGAAAGGGCTTCAGGAGATCGAACAATCTCCGCTATGCGACGCGATAGGCGAGTCATTTCTCATTGACTATATACTTCCAGCATACAAAGTCCACTCACAAATGCTGCATATAGTTTCAACGGATGGAAAAGAGAAGTCATCTGGATTCGGCACTGATCGGAAACAGGCATGTCCATTCGATTCTGGGGATAATTGCCCACACCTGAATCCTAGATTGTATATCAAAAAGATGTTCGGCTTAAGCGGTACTAATAATCCCAACATGGCTTTCGCTGTGTCAATAACACCTGTTGAATTGGCAGACTTACAGATGTATGCAAATGTGCAATTATGCCTCGCAAACTTTACTAACATTAGCAAATGGAGATTGGAGTGTAGAGGAAACTACCAAACTAGCCAATCACATGACAATGAGACCTTCACTCTGAAACCAGCACCAGCTGATAGTATTGGACGTCAATACACTGTTGCTCTAGTTGCCGTTTACATGATGAAGAAATGTTCGAAATATCGATATGTAATTAAGCATACAGGCACTGTAAAGGCTGTCAGTAACCCTCAGCAATTTCATGTTGGTTCAACACCAGAGCCAATCACGCTTCATTCTCCCAAACGCCCAAAAGGAATATGGAATATCAGTGAGACGTCTTGTGATGATGGAAACAAGTTGTTGTTAGGTGTTGCTGTGCATTTACACAAGCAATGAGTAGACTGGCCACATAAAGAGCCCTCTACGTTGACCTCTTTATATTCCGTGTGCATGCGGTTAGCGTGTTAAGCTTGTCAAAACAACATAGCCCAGCATTCATGCGGTATTGTTCGAGGATTGAAGGGGGTCATCCTTAGCGACGAGTGCAATCAATTTCGCATTTGTTACTACTGAGCCCAGGTATCTGCAAATATAAACTCTTCGGATTAAAGGCATTGGATCCGTGAATATGTCGTGGTTTAATTAGGACGTATTATAGGTCTGGCGTATTTAAAAACACTGTTTTGGGGTTCCTTTTAATTGGAACTATTCAACAACTGCTGGTACGCACTTTAAAATATAATAAGTTCAAGGTTAAAGGATTAAAAAACTCTGTGTCATCATCTCATTCAAACCAAATTCGTGGACGTGCCCCGTGTGCTCCATTATCAGTGACGTCATGATAATACGCGAATGAGCAGTCTAATATCAGAGGGGATACACTTCTGATTTTCCCAATGACATTTATAAAGAGCAGCGTGTCATGGGATCGGATAGGGGAAGTGGTGAGATTTCTGAGAGTGGACAATGCTTCACCACTGTTAAATTTATATCACTATTATATATATGATGAACTGATAAGAAGAACTAATTTACATTTCAGATAATCGTGAACTTAATCGAAACGATAAAGGTATCAGAGGTAACAAATGGGCGAAATAAGTTAGAGCAAAGGGAAGGCGAGAAACTAAGTCCTTCGGCGCAGGGAATCGAATTTGCATGTGATCGCCCTCATATGAGAACTCTCTGTCGACGAGTTTTACGACATAGGTCGTGCTAACAAAAAATATCTATGTTATGGTTTCATAAACTGTGAAAAGGTTGCTTAAAATACGTTGTCAAAAGTGCTTTTATTATTCGTTGGTTGAAATGTAATCGATATATAGAAAAGTAGGCGTTTAAAAAAAAAAAAACCACCGCTGAGAATAACGCCAAAAACAATATCATATAAAAGTTGGAGAAAGTTGTTTCTGTTGCTGTGTAATAAAATAGACTTGTACAAAAGAAAGCGATCATATTTTATTATCGCTAAGTAGCATAAGTCCAGTAGTACGCCTTCAATCTAATTTATTCGATACTAGCGGTTTTGATGGATCCGGTTTCGCATTCAAATCCCTCTCATCTACAGCTATTAATCAAAGTTGTTATGATGTATTGCGTAATGTGGACCAATCAGGCTACAACTTATAGCGTCGTCGGTACTTATTATCATTTGTTATTTAGCCAATCATAAGGCATATAAGAGATTTTGCGTTCTACGATAACTGTTGTGAATGAAAATTTAAAATAAGTTCATCAACAAATTCCGCGCAGATCGCACGTAAAATGATGAATGTGTTGAAATTCAAGATACAACGTTATTTGTTCCAATAATTATTTTCTAAGAAAATGTAATTAGAAGGAAAGTTTAGTGTAATTTAATGAGTTGTGCAAAGCACCACTCGGCTAGGCCACTCTTCATATACGAACTTAGCAGTCAGCTGTAGAACGGGGCCCCATTTCAATTGAGGGCGCTCTATTTAGTGACGCACTACCGTCATTTTTTACACGGCGACTCATCAAGTGACGGAAGTCCGTCGCCCGCCGGAATACGAACAAAAAACACTTTTCAATAGAGGGCGGGCTTGAGAACGGGACTGCGTTTCCAAGGGAACGGCCTCACGTCACAGTAATTTTCAAAATTAATAAAAAGCCGATTTTGCCGATTTTAAACAACGAAATAACTCTCTTATACACCTATCAGTTGTAAGACGCACCCTATGACCCCCGGGAGTGGTGCGTCACTTTACCGAGGTGCGTCGACTTCTCATGTACCATGACGCACCCTGTGTCAAAAAAACGACGGACCATTGCCTTCCAAATACGCACCCTCCGTCAATTATTGGACGCACCATTGGTGGATTCTGACGGAACATGACGACGCACCCCGTCGTCAGATATCGTTGACTATAACTGGATAAAACACGATGACTACTGGAAATGAAACTACTTTTAATTCACGGGGGATCTGCCCTTATTCGATATTTGTCAACCCTGGCCTTCGAATAATTATATAGACCCCTGACCGGGACCGGGATGGACCATGGACGGAACCAAGAGGAGAACTTTTATATGCACATTGTTATGTCTGACTGGTCTGGTCTAAAATTCATAAAATATTTAACTGATTATCATAAACGTCAGGATGAGGATGAAACAATTTCGAGAACATTCTGCCCATTCTGCTTTCGACCCGTTCAGTCGTAAAACCAGGAGGTGGGGTGGGGTGGGGGCAAGGGCGCAGATCCAATCTTGAAAGTGGGGGGGGGGGGGGGGGGGGGGGGACATAGTGAATTGTTTATAATGATGAAATTGTAAAGTGTACCGCATAATGCCAAAAATAGCCAAAAATCATGACGCCCTTCAGGAAGTGGGGGGACCTGTCCCCCCGGGATCTGCGCCCTTGGGTGGGGGACTGGGGGTGGGGGACTGGGGGTGGGGGACTGGGGGTGGGGGACTGGGGGTGGGGGACTGGGGGTGGGGGACTGGGGGTGGGGGACTGGGGGTGGGGTGGGCGGCGGGGCATCCTTCATCCCTTTATGTTATACATGTAGGCTTGCGCTTATGCAATAAGGTAAGTAGAAAATTGGGTTCTCGAACAGTGTATACCAAAATTGGGTTCTCGAAAGTGTATTTAAACATTTGAACTTCGGATTGGAAATTACACCTTCTATAAACCATCAAAGGATTGAAGGGAGCACTTTAAAAATACCAAAAACATTTATAATTTAATCATCAATATCACCCATATAGGCCTAGGCCTACTTCGAGAAAAGGCACCTAAAAAGGCGGAACATACACGTACCGCTATTGTGATAAGTCCCCCCGGGGCTCCCCCCTCCCACCGTTATGCCCCCCCCCCCCCAATGAAATTACAAACTCGATGTGAACTTTTGTAAACTAAAACAAATAGTCAGATATGCCCCCCCCCCCCCCCTGATGATCCACATGCGATGCCCCCTAAATTTGACTAAAATTGCATGGACAACACGGCCACGGGTGATTACGAGTGGTTCCCCCGGTAGAGTAGTATCAGGCCAAGACTGCTGTATACTCCATCCATCGGCTCGTAGGACGATAGCAAGCGACTGCGCGTAGTCAACACCAGCGTGGTATTGGTAGTGATCGCCATTTTGGAGTTTCGTGACTTTTGACTTTCGTAGCGAACGACTGGGGTTCCTTTTACCGGATTTTCCCCTATCTTATACCATGAAGATGCTTGTATACGTGACACTTCTCTTAAAATGAAAGGTTCTCGGTCTACTGCGGTTCCTTGTTTTTTTTCGTTTGCCAAACTCTTGTATTGATGATCGAGTGATTTCAGGCATTTTAGAACATGCGGTATAAAATATCGGAGTGATGTTTGCGGTATTAAAGTGGAGCCTGGTTGCCCGCCTGGTTGGCGGTATTAAGGAGTTATGTGGTATAGTAGCCCTATAGCGTATATTTAAAGGTCGTATTTTGTTGTTCGTAAACAGATGTACACTGTGACGCACCCATGTAAAGTGACGGACCTTGACGCACCCTCCGTCATTTTTTTGACGGACCAAAGGCTGCCACGGACGTACCCTCCGTCAAACATTTTTGGTAAACGACGCACCCACGACGCACCTCTCCCGGGGGTCATAGGGTGCGTCTTACAACTGATAGGTGTATTATCACAGAGATAACCGTTACAAAGGCATCACTTCTGATTACTATAGGGCTTATATTTAATGTAAAAATTATCACACCTACCCTAAGAATTCTATAAAATGGTGTAATCTCGCCAAGAAAATGGTGGTCTCATCGCAGCAAACCGGTCAAAATAATTTTAGCTTGTGTCGTGTGATGTTGGGGTCAAAGGTTAAATTAAATCATAGCACTGCATGCATGTCGTAAGGAGTTCTGGTACCTTATGCTGCCCTCAACTCGACGGATAGTTACTTTTTATACAGATAATTGGGGGCAAAAGGCGAAAATTCAATCATTGCGCAAATTGACAGGTGTGCGTTACATTGGTTACGTACACCCGTCATTTTAGAGCGCCCTCAATTAAAACGGGGCCCCGTTCTACAGCCGACTGCTTAGGTTGTGGAGGATATTCCAGAATCATGTCCAAAGTGACATAAGTATGTACTTTGATGATATAGTTTTGCGTAAATGTTGTGACTGGGGGAGGGGTGGGGAAATTTGCCCCTCTCCCCATGACTCCGTAGTGCCGCCACTGAGCACAGAGTAAATATGTTTTTTTCTTCTTTTTCTTTTGGACATGTACATGAAGGCCCATATAATTTGTCAACTCACCTGCAAACGTCATGTACCGTCGATGATCGTGAGCCATCTGTCTTTAAAGCTGATGATAATTGTTGGTACATGCTGTTCGCTGGAAGAGTCATGTTTGTTCATTTGTAACTTCTTGATCATTGTTACTAGTACATGTATGTTCAAAATATTGTTACTATGTTATGTAAATATGTATAGATGAACGAAAGTTTGAAAAAATAAAAAGAATGGGGAAAAAGAGATATCAGTTAACAATTATTTCTTCCAGCAGAAGTGGTTTGATATATAAATCATTACAAATATTACTTTTGATTGAAGATTTTTCCATTCATTATTGTTCATAACCAGCAATCAAATGAAAGTGTTCTTAATTTTGTTATCGATCTTATACATAGGCCTACATATTAGTTTTATCCTATTCAAATGATTTTGTCCATGTTAAATAAATATGTGTTAATTAACAAAAACACCCAGAAACAACCCCATTTACAAAATAAATAATCCGGCAAACTGTTTTCGAGCCCGAGTAAGTTCTGCCGCCGTGTGTTACGACGCGTAGTTGTGTAACAAAAGCCAGAAGTGTAACAATTTCACGTCGCAACTTGGCGAGGCGCTTTGTAGTCAATGCAGGAGAGCACGCAGGGTGGCCATAAACGGCGAGTTCATAAAACAAGCGATGAGATCATCAAACACAATTTGCTGAAGAAAAGTCTATATATAATGTCATAAATTTACTTGATAATTGTACAGTTATTTCTGGATTACATCTAAACAAAACAAAGAACAATGCACTTTGGATTGGGTCAAGAAAACATAGAAAGAAAAGGGTTGGAGTTATAAATTGGAAGTTTCATCCCAACACTAATGTAAAATATTGGGTGGTTGTAGTAAGTCAGTATATTAAATTAGAAGAGATGTCTGTAAACTGGGAATCTAAAATGGACTCTAAAAAAAGGCAATCAGGTCTTGGACGATGAGAAATCTGTCAATGGTCGGTAAAATACAAATTGTAAAAAGTCTTTTGGCACCTAAATTCTCGTATATAGGTTCAATAATAGACTTACCCCAAGTGTTTATAAACCGAATAAATAGTTTATTTTTCAAATTTGTATGGGGAGGCTCAGAAAAAGTAAAAAGAGCCACGTTAACTATAGATTATGGAAATGGCGGTCTAAAAATGCTGAACTTTAACGGCCGAGTGCACCAATGATGGGTAACTTAATAGGAAGGTAAGCTACCTCCCTAGTAGTTATGCTCTAACTGTAGCATAACTTACTAACGATGTAATTTTTAAAGCATAACTGGCGAATAACACCAGAATAGCAACTAGCGAGGTAAATATCCACATTAATCAGCATCGTCCCCTTACAAAATTAATTGGCGCATATGCCAAGTGTTAACCTATAGTTTACTGTACATTCTGACGTGCATGGTCCTCCGTAATATTAAAAACGTGTCGTCACTCGCTAGGTCATAGGTGAGTGTAAATCAAGAATCACGCGGAGTCGGCCTGCGATCCAGAAAAAAATGATGCCATTTTATGGCCAAAAATTTCGAAGTTTGTTCACCGCTTTTTCAAAAATAAGGACTTCATGACATTACATACATATTTTGGGCGAGGGGCACATACAAATATTGCACCAAAAAGCACAATTTTAAAGACAAACACAAGCACCCGATGGAAACAATTATATATAATTATAACACATCTCTTAACACAAATACTTCCGTGGCGTGGACACCTTGTCCTTCGCTTGATAACCGCGGAACCCCGGTTCGATCCCCAGACCACGCACGGGACGATATGCTTTATTTTTGGTTCTTCTAGTTCTACCCTTCCACTCATAATAATGTTGAAACTTGGCTTTATCAGTTTTTAATTAATAAAAACAATAATAAATTTATTTATTTAGTCATTAATTAAGATCCTTGGACAATTAGTTCATTTTGGTAAAAATATGACCCAAAGTCGGTGCGATTAGTGTTTGAATGTGCAAAAGGAATTGATC
This sequence comes from Ophiura sarsii, assembly GCA_035610835.1. NCBI lineage: Eukaryota > Metazoa > Echinodermata > Ophiuroidea > Amphilepidida > Ophiuridae > Ophiura > Ophiura sarsii. The sequence goes on from CM069446.1 coordinate 53,964,646, forward strand.
TAAATTTTGACTAAAAAAATCACCAAATTGCATTAATGAATTTTCAAAAATATAAAATCTTTCAGGTTATGAGGGGTCACATTCCACTTCAAATAGACACCTCCTGGGCATGCAAGCGCAATTCGTTCTTTTGCATCAGCGAATCATCACCTCCAATGTTCACAACGAGTTTACGCTACTGCTAGAATCGACTGACTTGTGGCATAAAACGTTATGCCCCAACTTACTCTTGGGTCCGGTCAGCTATAACATTTAGCGTAAATTACCCGCCAGTTACTAGCCTAGTAACTTACCCCGCATTGGCGCTCTCTAAATTTTGGGTTACGCCTCAGTTACTAGCGAGGTAGCACTATTCTTCAGCTACCCGTCATTGGTGCACTCGGCCGTATATGTTTTTTAGATTCGTTAACAATTTGTTGGTTAAAAAGTTAATAATATCTCTAGTATACGAGTGGGACGAACGTCTTGCACCAGGGCAGTTGGTGCACCACATGCAGCAGCTACGCAGAAACGCTCTCAGGTTTTTATCGGTAAAGGATTCTCAAGCAAACTATATATATATATAGGTTTTATTCCAAAAAGGAAACCCTTTAAATAATTGAATCGTTTACTGTTACTTTTTTTGGGAAAAGTTTATATTTTTATCATACCTTGAGACTTTTAAGTCTCATATTATCGCAGTATTTTTGGAGGACGGGTACCGGCATCCTAAGATTTTGAAATCAAAGTTTGTGTGTGAAATATCTCGAAAAATACAGCTTGAATGAGTAAGATTTTTGGACACGATATTGGTACAGTATTTAACTCGGCTGAGTTCGAGTGACTGGTTATTTGGATAATTATGATGGATAATGTTTCCTGCGATAGGGATATTTATTCCCTATCCGATATTGTCACAGCAAAGAAAATGGCGGCGATTCTAGTTCGTAAACCCACCCGTAAATCACCGTAATTGTTTTATATACTCCATACCGCTCTGTCGCTGAGCGCAAACGTTGATCACATTTTTCCAATCAGGGGGCGTCATTTTGCTGTGCCGTCGTTTACTACGCATGTGTGTGAGCGGAACGAGTTCGATCGTAGTTGAGTATGACAACCCATTACGTACAGTTGGGGACTCAGTCTATGCACAATCTCCCATTGAGTTGTGAGTCAGTCTATTTGGGGGCCCTATAGAGATGCACTCATCCCGATATTGTGTTTGCGATTTCGTCTTCATTAGTTTACTGATGGGTGCTAAATTTTGTGAGCGTATACAAATCGCCGAAAACTTGGACGAGTTCGAAATTGGGTTTATTTTGAAGCTCATGAGAGAAAATTAATTTTGCCTTGAGAATTCCTATAATTCCTATTGTAGAATTGGTTATTTCTATAAAATACGCGCCATTGGCTATGATTTTCAGAATACGGCACGTCAAATATTTGTTTAAGTCATTGATCAAACTAGCCAGACAATCAAGCCGTTCATTCAAACAACTTCCCATAACATATAAGGCCTAGTCAAAACAAACACTGTGTTACCCTTTCAAAAAGACTAAACATTTGTGTGCAAAATCTTGGGTCGGGATTTTTTGTAAAATTTGTAATAGCACAAGTACAAAATTAGCAAAAATATCGGGACTATTTTCAATAATTTTGTTCAACATAAAACCGCTAATATTTCCCCTTAAAACATAACTCTGCCCTACACCCTTTTATTTTATTCACTGAGTTTTTTTTATTCTAAATTATATGCTTCAAACATTTACATTTAGTACATTTTTACATGTTTGTATCTGATCCAGGGGTAGTTTTTGCTGACTCATTACTTGGACAAAAGTATTTACCCTTGAATTGAGTAAAAAACAACAACAAACACAGTGTGTACGCCCCTCGCACCCCTCAGTCCTTCTAAGTGACAGCTTGCATATTGACCTCTATTCAAGTTTAAAATGGATGAGTTTGAAAACAAATCGACCAACTCAATCGGAAATGTTTAAGATTGGAAGGGTAACGTACCGATGTTTTTGGCCTTTGGATACAATCTTGACAATAGGCACCAATTATCTGCGCTCATAAAAACTCCGTAACACCCTGACCAAACAAACATTTTCTAGAAATCAATTGGATCAATAAACTTCCACTTCAACTTTCTCGCCATCAAGTAGCCTAAACAATTTTCTCGCAATCAAGTAGCCGTCAATTTCCAATGCAGACAGGGCTGGACTCGGATGAGCATGATGAGATGGTATCTATTTCCAAGTTTTAAAAATCATGAATTTACAATTGATGGAATATACTATACTATACTATACTATACTATACTATACTATACTATACTATACTATACTATACTATACTATACTATACTATACTATACTATACTATACTATACTATACTATACTATACTATACTATACTATACTATACTATACTATACTATACTAAATTAATAGAATATAATAGAGTAGAATAACCCCCTCCCTCAAAAAGGCTACACAATTCATACAAGACACCTCTATCAACAATAGTATTTTTACACGCACCTCGGATGTATACAAGACAACACACCCCCACGTACAGGTTTGTAAAGTCCCGGGCGGACAAGGGGGGGGGGGGGGGGGGGGGGCCTGGCACTACACTTTGTAGGGTGTGTCGTCCAGGGTCTCAAAAGAAGGTGGGGTGCTTAGGAACTGGGCTGAGAGTATATTTTTGACGAACAATAAGGTCTTAAAGGTGTATGTTCCGATCACTTTTTGGGGGCTATGATTTGTTTTTCACATCAAGATATTTTGATATATCAGAAGAATCCCCATATTTTTCTCATTAGCCTATGTCTGTAAAATCTTAGCAGCCAGAAATGTTCCATTTAGAAATTATAGGGTAAAATGTGGTGAATTACTGCCAAAGGTGGTTAACCACCAACCAGTTTGTGTACTACTCAATGGGCAATTATTTTGTGACCTTTTGCTTCTAAAAATAGAACCGTTGGAGTTATGCAACTCAAACTTTGGAATGCGACCATTTTAAAGATGACCTTTCATGTAAAAAAGAAAACATCAAGTTGAAAATCGGGCCAGCAATCGGAACATCTACCTTTAAGAACTGATTTTCTCGAAAAAATAGATCTTTTAAAACACTTTTCACACGCGGCTATTACTTTTAGTTTTACCATTATACAAAACAGATTTTCAGAAACCTTTCCCACCTAATCTCATGAACTATACTATTGAACCAAAACTAGACAAGTTTGCACTTATTTTAATATTGTTATGACATTCAATAATTTTAACATTTTTAAAACATTTTGGGCAATTTCGGAACTGTCGTCTGCAAACGCCTGCCGCGTGGAAAGTGTTAAATAACTGGGTTGTTTTTAATATTTGATAAGGGAGCAAATTTAAAACTCGACCGCGTGGCAACCGGCGCTTCCACCCGGTTGGACCGCATATCATTGTTTAGAAATAGAAACCGATTGCAACCACACGGAACTGCACGGAACCGGCGGTTGCCGGGCGGTCGAGTTTTGATGTGCTCCCTTAGTAATAATAATAATAATAATAATAATATAATTTATATAGCGCCTAATATCCATTTACAAAGAAATGTTCAATGGCGCTGTAGAGTCAAGTGCTTTGCACTGTATGCTTTCGAGAAGAGATGAGTTTTTAGTTTCTTCTTAAAAATGTTGACATTCGGGGATGACTTAATGTCCAGTGGTAATGAGTTCCATAGAACAGGTGCAGCTGATGAAAAGCAACGGCGACCGTACGTAGCGAGTTTCCATCGTGGTACTTCAAGGAGTAGTTTGTTGTTGGAGCGAAGGTTGCGGCATGTACGTCGATAATGGACAAGATCTGCAAGATATTGTGGAGCAAGTCCGTTTAAGGCTTTATAAGTTAGGAGCAAGATCTTGAACTCAATTCTGGATGATATTGGCAGCCAATGAAGCTGCTTGAGTGCAGGAGTGATATGGTCGAACTTTTTTGTGCGGGTAATGATTCTAGCGGCCGTATTCTGTGCACGTTGAAGAAGATGAAGATGTGTATCTGGGATACCATACAACAAGGAATTACCATAGTCAAGTTTTGATGAAACAATAGCATGAACAATAGTAGAACATGACTCGTTAGTGAGGTACTTTCTAATATGACCAATTTTCCTGAGAAAGAAGTAAATTGAACGGCACGTAGACGAGACATGTTGATATGGAAAGAGAAAGTATCATCAAAAGTAACACCAATATTCCTGGCCTGTTTGGCAGGCGTAACTGAACAGGAGCCGATGTTGATAGAGTTGAAAGGCATTGGAGAGCGGTCAAACTTAGAGTGAATGTAAAGAACTTCTGTCTTAGAATCATTGAATTTCAGTTTGTTCTGCGTCATCCATTCCTTGATTTGAAGAACACCGCTCTGGATTGAGCTGATGGCTGATGCAGTATTAGACTTAGTGAATGAAAGATATAATTGGTTATCATCAGCATATTGGTGAAAGTTGAGGTTAAGGTGACGAATCAGATTTCCAAGAGGAGAAATGTAGATGGAAAACAGCAGTGGTCCTAAAACTGAGCCTTGAGGCACTCCGAAGTTTAGCAATTTTGATGATGAAGTGCTACCTTTAACAGAAACGGACTGAAATCTACCAGTGAGGTAGGAGCGAATCCATTGTAGAGCAACTCCTTTGATACCAAGGTTGGAAAGACGCTAGTAAGAATGAGTAGGGTCTACGCAGTGGCATGACCATTATATAAACAGGGAGGGTGCAAGAAACACAATGATTGCCTCTCTACATTGGCTTTTAATGGTCCAATTATACTTTAGACCAACTTCAAGCCAATTTAAACTATAGTATTGAGTTACTATAGTCATGTCGGTTATTTCTCGACGATATATATATCGTCGAGAAATAACCGACATGACTATAGTAACTCAATACTAAACAAATTTGCGCGTGCGTGGAGCGCGTGGCAATTTGCAATTCACACTTAAATTTGCCATGATTGAGTCTATAGACTAATTTCTTAAATATCATAAACTTAATTTATTAGGCACACGCGCGGTACTTATATAGTATATTATGATTCCCATTGCTAAATTAATATTAAAAGCAATTTGAATAAACTGTTATATGAATATAATATCATTTTTTATTGGGACGGGCGGAAGCTGTTGGATTTTTAACGTTGAATCCGGATAAAAACACTATGACGCGCACCCCTCTTGATTAGGAAAAACGTATGAAATAATCATAAATTCATAAATAATTAAAACAACCCATCGATTTATCTATTAAATGTATTTGTAAATGTAATTAAAAAACAATGAACAAGAAATATAATAGTCAATCAATGATTAAATTTGTTTTATTTTATTGAAATGCGATTGATAGATTACTTGAATAATGACTAAAATTGATATATTTATTTTTGCTTTTAGTATCAAATAATATTAATGAATGAACTGTTGGAATCAGTAATAGACAACATCAATAAGTTAATAATTAATTAACAATCTTATTAATAAGTTAATTAATCAATTCGAGAATAAATGGATTAATTATAGATTGGTATAGTGATTCATTTCAATAATTAAGTTGATTTAATTGTATTTTCTATTCATTTACTTGATTTTCAAATAATGTTAATAAATTAAGTGTTTTGAATAATTAATTAAGTTCTTTATTTATATTTATATAAATTAATAAATAGATAAATACATTCATACAAATGATGGAATATATGTGCTATGAATAATATCGTGCTGTATTTTTATTACAATACATTTCCATTTATCCAAATTCAATGAAGGCTATTAATTGAAAATAATTTAATAGGTATAGGTCAATACATGTATTATAAATGCGTAAGTGTTGTTTTGAAAGAAATTAGACAAATTAGACAAATCAATGCACGCGCGCTGATGTTGATGTGTGAATAATGGTTCGACCCTGCACGGGGTGCTATTGTGAGTATATCAACATTTGCGCAAGTGCATTGATTTTCTATTTTTTTTCGAGAAACAAAACATACGCATGTATTGACCAGATTCATACACGACAATAATACAAATCAAAATTCACAATTTGAGCATAATATTAATCTATCTTATTTATAACGAATAAAAACATCATCAAACATGTTAACAAGTTTGCTACCAATTGGATTGTAATTGTGTCTTATATCATGCAAAATAATAAACATTTCTCTTCGGAATAAAGATAAATTTACTTATTTTCAAGCAAAAATAAATATCACAAACAACTATAAAAAATATAATACATTATAAACTTTAAAAATAATTACAAAATATCAATAACGAATAGAAGTACCATTTTTTGATTTTGAGTAATTGTTAAGTATGTGTATATCTTGTAGCCTTATTCTGAATCCTAAATATAATCTATACTTTACTTGCCAAAATAATAGAATCTAAGCCTACTACAACACCCACCATTTTATTATTGTCTCATTTTCTGAATCTTTGCCCCTTAGGCCAAACAAAGAAGAAGGTCTGTCTCAGAAGCCTGCCCGCATTGGTATGTGAAATGAGCAACGGCGCGTAGGTCTATGCGCTGGGGGCTAAAAACCTTTTCTTCTTTTTTTGATTTTTTTTTGATTTTTTTTCTTTCCTTTTTTTTCTTTCTTTTTTTTGGATTTAAAAAAAAAACAGTTTAAAAAAGTTCTCCGTAAGCTTGGATAAGCAAAAAAATCAAAAAAAAGCACAGCACATAGCCTTTTTGCACAATGTTTCTTTGTTTAATTGGCCTTACTTAATAATGTATAGTTATGTTACGTCCGAGTGGTTGTACCTGGTCACACGCATTTAAAAAAAAATTAGATCACAGTATAAGCTACCGAAAATAATGTGGACACAAATATATTGGTTTAAATATTTAAACAAATCATCATTGCGTGATTTTTTTTACTATGGTGAGGTCTCTGTTAAAATTCACACTATATTAATTTGAACATAACATGTAATAAATACCCCTATTTTGAACTGTAATAAGAGGTCTGCCGTTTCGAAATAGAATATATCAGGAATATCGTGTTTATACCTACCTTTCAACTTCATGCCTTCACGCAGGTATGATTTCATGGATTATTGCTAAAAGACCCAATAATCAAATTATACATGATCAAGTCATGTCCTTTGCAATCCTTAAATTCATTTTGATGTCCACATTTACAAAGCGAACCTTCAATTTCCATATAGGAAGATTACGGATTTCCCGGTTTCCAAATTCTTCAAATTGAATTCAATAGCCTTTTTCGATTCAACCGAAATATATACACATTTGTAACCTAAAATGTTAATGCCAAAAGTCTCCTCCGCCATTGATGAATCATCCATGAAACAAATGAAAACGGTATAATATGTACTTAAGTAACATTTTGATGAATTGAATTATGGGTGTGTACCTCATATTTGTGCTCATTCCATGTTGTCAATCAACGCCCGTCCTCCATGGTTCTGGTAAGACCCTAACATAATAATGTCAAGAAACTGCAACAAACTGATCTCCCGAATATTGTTCGTTCAATCAATAAACCGTTCGAATGACAACCACCAAATCCAAACACCGCGAAACCCACAAACCGCTAAACCCGAGAACCGCTCTAGTTGTTTAATTTGTTCTATTGGCTAAAAAACCAAACAAATTTGGACTCAGAAGAAACTTGAAAAAGACTATGCTATGTATATATTCTGCGAAAGGATCGCCGGAGAGACTGTTTACGTTTTACAAGGACATTGTGCATACAATGTGTACTCTAGATTACTTATATCAATAAATATCTTTATTATTGTTCACATGGTATCAATGTTTCATAGTATAATGGAATGACAGGATAAATGTTAAAATACAATCAGGTGTTAAACCCATGAAAGTCAAAATTGTGCTGTGCCGTAGAAGTACAGACTTGTAGAAAAAGAAATCTACACGATCAAACTACCAACATGTTCTGGAAATTCAAGTTATTTCCATCTTCATATTATTACAAATTGTAATAACAAGTTAAACTAAAACCTGTTGTATTGAATGATGTTATAATTGGTTCAGATCAGAAATAACATCATTTTTAAAATTTACTTCTGTTTGATGATCATGAATGCATTTAGGAAGTGAAACCAATAATCACTTCAATATCATAATGATATTTATTGTTTATGCTTGATATGATATTCAACATGTATAAAAAGTTATCACCAAAATGACTTCAAAATAAGTCTTACTCTTGATGTTGTTTGGTTGGTTCGAACCGGTCATGACTGACAGCTCGTGACCTTACAGATACTACGCAACAAATAACGATTTTCAGCAAAGGAGTAACAATCACGGAGAGGGTGTCCAGTATTCGATTTGATTGATTTAGAATCAGTTCGTCATCAAACTCCGTCGGGAACTCGCACGTAAAACTTCTGAGTTGAAAATCATGATTCAACGTTATTTGTTGCAGTATTTTCTAGGAATTAAATAAAACATAAATATATATAAGTTGGATTCAAGTTTAGTGTAATTTAGAGTCGTGAAGCACCCGCTCGGATGGACGACTCTTCATAGCTGTTATTAAGAACTTGCTTTCTGCGTGTTCATGAGTGACGTATATGGAAATATGGTGTTCAGTGGGCTCACTTTACTTATCAATTGGTGTCATGATTTAGTTGAATATGGATAGTATGATTGCATAATAAGTTTACATCTCACGCCAAATGCTGCAGTCAGCTAGAATGTCACGCAAATGGTCGCTATTTTCTTTTTAAGCCAGCGCGAATGACCCCGCTCGGCCAACGGACGGATGAAAATGAGAAGAGTTTTAAATTTACTATTTTTGTGTCATTTCAGGTAAAATCTCCACTATAAATTAGTTAGTATGGTTGGCAAGGCTTCAATCTGAGTTAATACGGGTAATTTGATCCTTTAAAATGATATGTAGACCTAAAATACTGAAAACAGTATCGCAATTTTTCTGCAATATTTACATTGAAAAATGTGTCAATGAATTCGCCATATCTCGTTAGAAATGGTCACTACCCTCCTAAATATTTCGCAGCAAATAAAGTGTAGGATTCGTCTCCGTAAAAGTCAACATTCGGAAGGCTTATTGCTTCAAACGGTCAAGACCAGGAAAATAAGATATACAGACGATTTTAGTTTGGCAGATTTTGCACATTCTGACATTCTCTGTGTAGAAAGTCGCGTTACCGATCGATGAACCTATTGTCCCGGCAAGATAAAGTAAACCAACCGTGCGTGTAGTGTGGCGGGAAACACATGGGTTTTTTTCAAATGGATATCCCTAACATATGCTATGTCTGTATAGAGAGCATATGGAACCACAGCAAAATTCCGATCTTTCCACAAAAACTGTATATTTCATGTGAATATTTAAAGCAGATAATCATTCTCAACCCTTCTAATCGTTTTACTATATGAAAGATCAATGCTTCAAATTGAAGTCTGTGTTAACAAATTAATATTCAAATAATTCAAACGGTCACGACCAGGGTTTTTAATCGGATATCAGATATTATGATCATTTTACCTTGTTTTAAAATCAAGAATTACATCATTTTATACAGTCATAAAGTCATCAATCTGATATGAATGATAGCAGAAAATGATAAATTAAACAACTGTGAATAAAACAGTCTACATACATATTCTGGTTTTATGAGAAAGCGATCTAAAGTGAGCTCTTCTATTCGAAAAATTTCGGAAATCATCGGAGATTGCATATTGCAATTACATCCCGTGAAAAGAAAAAAATGACCTTGCCGTGCACAGATGGTGACCTGCTGGTTGACTGACTGTAGATAAGTGCTATCGTTAGAAAGCTGTTTCATGCGTGTTCTTGACGGGCATAGAAATACGGGTCCTCGCTAGCTGAAGTACTATAATATAAGTTGTCATCAAAGCGTATAAACATGATCTATTGTGCAATAGCAAGAGTTTATGTCCTTGATACTCCAGCTGTCCATCAGTGCCACAGTACCACGGTGCCCGTAATAATCCAGGGATCTACATAAGGCCTACCTAGACTACGCTAAATATTATTATAGGTATCCCATAATGAGACATGAACTAACCCATGAACTAGCATCTGATGACGTCATCATCAAAAAACAGATTAGAAACACTAGCTCTGGATCACACACAATCCACTGAGGAAGACAACAGACAAGTTGTTGAAACCTGTATGGAAAAATAGTAAGTTTCCATTCTGGAATTTTTCTACGAAAAATTCATAATGTTCTTTTGAATTCCTGATGAAACTATTTCATGATGAACTAACCCTCACATGTAGGTATATTTGATCAGGTGGTCCTTTCCTATAAAATCCAGTTATCACAGGTGCCCTTAATATTCCACCACATACTTCAGGTATCCATGTGCCCTACTAATCCATTTATTCATGCTATGTAGGCCTAGAATTTGAGTTTTATAATGGGGTAGTTAGTGAGGCGCGGAAGAGGAGGGGTGTCAAGGGCCACCCTTGAAATCCAGTTATCACGGGCGCCCTTAATATTTCACCCCATACTCTAGCCTCCAGGTATCCATGTGCACTTAATAATCCATGTGTTCATATTATGTAGGACTAGGATTTGAGTTTTATAGTGGGTAGTTAGTGAGGCGGCAGAAGAGGAGTGTAGGGGTGGGGGGGGGGGGGGGGGGGGGAAGGGGGGGGGGAAGGGGGGGGGGCCCTAGATTTCACGACGCCCCCATCCCATAAAAGTTGTCAAGTCTCCAATAGAACACGTGTATTAAATAGGTCCGCGACGCCACTGGTTCTTTTTAGTGGGGTCTTAAGTTTTATAGTGGGGTCTTTTATATAGTTGGTGGGGGTGGGATCACCTGATCACTTTGTACCCAGTTCAGCACTGTGAGCCATCCGTTTATTTTATTTTTCGGCCTATTGATATTAAATTATTTCTCCAGTAGGCAGGCCTAGTCCTAAACGTTAGTGCAATTACCATAGATGATATTTTGCTCACACCATTCCTTTAGCTACGCTTTTCGCCACTAACGCGTGTGCACCTTATGGTTTGCGCCATTACGCGTGCGCCGGTAACCGCGCAATTACGCGTGCGCTGGCGATCACCCGATTACGCGTGCGGTGCGCCGGCCATCGCCATGGCGTGTCCAGCGTATACGCGGCGCGTAGCAATAACATAGCAACGGGCTAAAAAACCTCGAATTTCACGGAATCTAACCAAAATTAAAAAAATCAAACATAAACTGGTTCGTCGTGGGACCCATACGCACTCGCACAGAAAGTTTGAAGTCAATCGAAGGTGCGGAAAGGGGAGAACATCTCCGTACAAGAATTGGCGATTCCGTATTATTATATAGACTAGCGGCGTACCCTCGCTACGCTCGGGCACTCGCTAGCTGAGTATTATTATCTAAATTAGATACCTTCATGATTTGTATCAAAATGGGCGTAGATAATGAGTTCAAAATTGTAGATCCCTGAATTTTTTTTTTTCTCATTTGAAATAGACTTTGTTCACAGAAATTGAGTTTTGTGATATCGTTGAATCTCGGACCCAATTTCAATACCCCATTTAGGAGGGAAGCATTGTTATAGTTACCCCATTTGTTGGATGTGCCTCTTTTTACTTCAGGCTTTTCTTCCATCTTTTCTAACTTTCATTTCATTCAGCCAGCATGCTTATATAGGCTTTTTAAGCCTGGCCCGAGCATTTTGCTTGAGCCTGGTCCCTTCAGGACCCAAGCGTGTGTCCGTACGGACCGACGGTTTAAACAAACAAACAAACAAACAAACCCAAAATGTGCAGTACCAACCCCATACCCCATATAGTGTATACATGGTATAGAAGATAGTGTGCGGTTAGTCGTCAACATGATCAAAGCGTATATAGGCTATTGTGCAATAGCAAGTGGTCCTTGATACTCAGGTGCCCTTAATCCTAATATCGGTGCCACGGCGCCCTTAATAATCCAGGGATCTTAATAAGGCCTACCCAGAAACGCTAACTATTAGTAGGTATCCCATAATAAGACATGAAATAACCACTCTGGTAGTAGGGCCATACATCCTTAAAATCCAGTTATGAGGTACCCTTAATATTCCATACTCCAGGTACCCAGTGTACCCTTATAATCCAGACAGGCCTACCCACCCCATGTGTTCATACACACGTGTAGGCCTAGATTTCACAACCTCCTTCGCGGACGCCCCCGCCCCCCTAAAATTGCCAAGTCTCTCATAGAACACGCCGCCGCTGTATTAACATATTAAATCAATTTAGGTCCGCGACGCCACTGGTTTTTTTAGTGGTTTTATTAAGTTTTATAGTGGGTCTTTCATAGTTGGCGGGAGGCGTGTTTTCACCATGATCACTTTGTACCCACCCAGTTCAGTGTTAGCCATCCGTTTATTTTATTTTTCGGCCTATTGACATTAAATTATTTCTGCATGCATATTTACTCTAACAGTTCCGTGTTTATTTATAGGCCTATCCCCCATGTATAATATGATATCACGGTTTTCTGGCCTATCTATGATTTTATATAGCGCGCCCTGCCCATGGCCCGCATTGTGGATGGGTCCCCGATGGGACTGAGGCACTGTCGTATAAACGCATTTTCCCTGTCACTATTTATTAACACATGTTATCCTGGATGCAGGCCTACGGTTTGCGCCTTATACGGTTTGCGCCGGCCTTGCTCCCAGCTCCTTCAAAGGGGTTCGTGTATACCCTGGCTATATGATTGACTTTTTGTTGTTGTCTCATCATGCCATTTTCTTGTACTATAGGGTTTTCACTATGGAGCAACGGATGCTTGCCGCCTTTACTCTACCACATAACAAACTACGCTTTGCGCCACTAACGCGTGTGCACCTACGCGTGTTCCGGTATCGCCCGATTACGCGTGCGCCGGCAATCGGCGCCTGACTACGCGTGCGCCGGCAATCGCCTGAATACTCGCGCGCCGACAATCGCCCGATTACGCGAGTTGTGCGCCGGCCATCACCATGGCGTGCTCAGCGTATACGCGACGCGTAGCAATAATGTAGCAACGGGCTAAAAAAGCCCAAATTTCACAAAATCTAACCCAAAATAATAAAATCAAACATAAACTGGACAATTGTGGGACCCATACGCACTCGCACAGAAAATTTGAAGTCAATCGAAGGTGCGGAAAGGGGAGAACATCTCCGTACAAAAATGGGCAACTCCGTATTATATATATGATGTGCTCATTTCACGCACCGAATCTTGACCAGAGATATTGTAGTGTCAACATGTCAATAGGAATGATAAGATTGAATTAACTGCGTTTTCTGAGATTTCTGCAGTGGCTTATTTTGGAAGTCGCACATAGCGGAACAAGTTTTCATTCATGCCATATTTATATTAGGCATGAACCCCCAGGTAGTGAATACAAACCATTATGCTGGAAGTGGCATGGCAAGCACTAAGGTGACAGTTCCATTTATTCTCGATAAATGTATCGACAATAAATGCAATACTGTATATCGGGGCGTGATACGTTTTGAGGCTTGATAAAATAGACATTTGGACTCGATAACGAGCTCGCTACGAAGTTCATGCCAGTGGTCACTAATTAATACCCCGGGTATTTTAAGCAAACACACCAGGATAAAAATGTTTATTTACATACCGTACCACTTGTCCTTCATTCCATTTACACAAGGGTGTTATGATGGTCGATTTATATTCCCTTAGTGCTCGATATACTCTTTGAAAAATATTAGCAATGTTGGGTAAAATAATACACTTCACTAGGGTAAAAAGGGAACATGGTTGTTTTATGGGTAAACATTGGTTGTGTAGAGTCTTACTCAACACATATAGACTATGGGACGATGGCCTGTATCTTTCACTCTTGTAGTCCACCTCTGGGCAGAACATGAAATTATTACCAAAAGGTTGCAAATATATCCCTAAACACAAATTCACCTGATCCCACGTTCGTAGGTTGCACGTTATGACCCTAGACCTCGATTTAGGGTCAAAGGTCACATGTGTTTCAATGGGAAGTCAAAAACTAAATTTAACATGGTAAAAAAATTAAAAAATGAGCTATTGACTATAAGAAATATATTAAATTGTTGGGATAAGTGTTTTAAACAAAAAAGTCAATTACAACTTTGATCGTAGATCAAAAGTTTTTGAACTGTGACCTTTTGAAAATTACAAGTTGGCCAAAATAGACCATTTTGGTCATATTTTCGCAAAATTGGCACAAAAATGACATGTTATCATCATTAAAAAAATATTTTGACTCATTATGAATTGATAAACCATGTTATAATGTTGGTATATAGATGTATCTTACATTACAACACATTTCAAAAGTCAATGGTATGCTGATGCCATGGCAACCAGCTTTAATATCAGGTCAAGTCAAGTTATTTTATATCATGAACATTTCTACATGTGTCAACATTGCGTTGTCATGGTTTGCGGTTTTGAAAGAGATAAAAGATTACCCTTTGAAGTTTGAACCCATCTTTTAAAACCACTCAAAAGCCCTTTGTGAGTGTGAGTAAATCGGATGTTAAGTTTACTCCATATTCAATAGAGACGTCCGTACCAGGGGGAATACATATTGTTCTGAATGAGCTCACGCAGTGAAGTGTGTGACAATCAGTGGAATTCTAGAATCCAGTGACAAGTTTAGGCATTCGTCTTTCATCGCAGTAAGTAAGAATACTCTAATAGCTCGAATGAAATAAGGGTCAGAGATGGAATGTTATCACTGTGTCTGTGTGCCGGGGTTTGTGTTTGATGCATTTGATGTCATTTGAACGCCTATTTTAACGACTGTATGAACCTATTGATACCACGTGAAAGATTGATATCTTGGCTACATATGACCAACATCTCAGTACTCTAGGCCGGGGTATGTTCGCCCACAGGCCGGAGAAAGTTCGCCCTAGGCTCAGAATTAGGCTACACAAAGTACCATAATATCCAATACATAAAGATTCGTTATTCTTCGTTACTTTATTCAAAAATAAAATTTAAGGGTCCAAAATATAGGATGGGGCACTTTTGCGGAACATACTCGGTCCGAATTTAAAAGTAATAAGAAATACCACTTTTTGAAATATTCTCCTCTAATATTAGTGTGGCTCCATTCCTGATAACTAATTTTATAATTACAATTATCCTGTAATAGGAAACTACAATTTTGAAATTATGCAAAATCAAAACTATATAAATTCCTATTGGCGAACCTGCCCCATCATAGGGCCATATTAGGGCGTATGTGCCACATACATTGATGGGTTGTTAATTGCATCAAATCAATAATCAATCCCATACCTACCTAATGATAATTTACATTAAAACCTTTTCTGCGAATATCTTTGGAAAAAAATCAGTATGAAAAATGGAAGAAAATTCACTTTTGCGAGGCAAAACTGTTTTTTGGATAATAAGTTGACAAATATGTTACGGTGATCTGTCACATTAATGTGGGAAGCTTACAACATATCACTGTATCTATTGTGTTCGCCAAATTCAACCAGTGGCCACAAAGATGAGAATCACGTGGTGGGCGAACCTGCCCATAGGGCGTACACCCCCAGTCTCCCCTACTGACGAAATATGGATACGACATAATCCACAGACATGATCCTTGGCAATCGACATGTTAGATTGTCATCTCGGGTATTATATTAGTAATAAGAAACCAAACCATGATTTTAATATGATATTAAGATTAATTAACCGTTTACATTTTGTAGGTCTATAAAGTAATACAGCCACTATGGCGAAGGCTCCTGGAATGCATGGAAGCAGCCGCGAGCAGGAGGTCTTTGGAAATATAGCTACACATTTCAACAACCCTGTAACGAGTGATTTAACTGTAACGGTAGGCGATCAGTCTTTCTATGTTCATAGATTTATCCACCAATGGAAAGAGTCTGTCCAGAAGGTCATCGAACTTGATGAATCCCCAGAATGTGAAGCTGTGTTTGTTGATTTCCTGAGGTTCTTCTACATTGGTAAATTGACTTTGAGCTGTGACAACGTTTGTGCCATACATATGCTAGCTGACAAGTATGATCTGCCATTGTTAAAGGAAGATGCTGTTGCTTCCATGGAGGATGTCTTGATGGGGTTACAAGGAAAGGTTTTCCCAAGCACAGTGGTATGGCTTCCCTACATCGAAATGTTTATTCCTGACTTGTTGCCAGTATGTTATGACGCTATACGGACAAACTTTAGTGAAATCGCAAATTGCAAGGATGATAAAACCACATCCAAATTGGAATCTCGGCATATTATTGCCATTTTGGCAAGGAAAGGCAGTGATGTCGTTGTGCCGAATGAATTGTTGATCTTTCAATTTGTAAGCGAATGGGCCCAGTTGAAATTCGAAAACCTCTCCGGGCGGAGAGCAAAGAAAGAACTCAAACCAGTCTTGGAATCGATTCGGTTTTACAATATCAATGCTAAAGGGCTTCAGAAGATCGAACAATCTCCGTTATGCAACGCGATAGGCAAGTCATTTCTCAGTAACTATACACTTCCAGCATACAAAGTCCACTCACAAATGCTGTATATAGTTTCAATGGATGAAAAAGAGAAGTCATCTGGAATCGCAACTGATGGGAAAAATACATGTCCATTCGATTCTGGGGATAATTGCTCACATCTGAATCCTAGATTGTATACCCAAAATCCTTTCGGCGTTAGCGGTTATATTGTTCCCAACATGTCTTTTGCGGTGTCATTAACACCTATGGACTTAGTGGACTTACAGATGTATGCAAATCTGCAACTACACCTCTCAAAATGTACTACTAGTAAACAAATGGATGTTTGAGTGTAAAGGAATCTACCAAACTAGCCATTCGTATGACAATGAGACCTTCACTCTGAAACCAGCCCCAGCTGATATTGGACGTCAATACACTGTTGTTGTAGTTGCTGTATGCATGATGAAGACATGTCAGAAATATCGATATGCAATTAAGCATACAGGCACTGTAAAGGCGGTCAATAACCACCGACAATCTAATTATGGTTCAACACCAGAGCCAATCACGCTTCATTCCCCCAAACGCCCAAAAGGAATATGGAATATCAGTGAGACGTCTTTTGGTGATGGAAAAAAGTTGTTCTTTCGTGTTGCTGTGCATTTACATAAGAAATGAGTAGCATGGTTACAGAAAGTACTCTCTATGTCGGCCTCTTTATATTTTGTGTGCATGTGTTTGGTTGTCAAACAAACATAACATAGCATCATGCGGTATTGTCAGAGGATCGATGGATTCCACCTAAGCGGGTAAATTTATTTAAACTGAACACTTCTATAACAAAAACTTCATATGGAAAATGTTGGAAAATAATAATAAAATATGAATTCATTATTATATTTTGGTACTATACTTTAGGCTCCTACTTGCATTGCATTTATTTGTGGCATACGCGCTACGCGTGATTAATACAAATTAATTGAGACGGTAAGAATCGCGAATTCTCACTAATTTTGCACGGGAGTATGAAGAGTGGGATGAACGTCTTGCACCAGTGCAGTTGGTGCACCACATGCAGCAGCTACGCAGAAACGCTCTCCTCCGGTTTTTATCGTTAAAAGAATTCTAAAGCAAACTATATAGGTTTTATTCCAAAAAGGAAACCCTTAAGATAATTGAATCGTTTACCGTTATTTTGTTGGGAAAAGTCTTATCATACCTAATCGCAGTATTATTGTTTAATTTTGTTCTATTGGCCAAGAAGAAGACACCTGAAAAAAGGCTACGCGAAAGGCGCCTTTTTATAGGTAAATATGAGACGGACTCTGTTAAAAAATGTATATTAATTTAACCCTACCATACTAGAAGTAAATCACATTTCATAGAAATGTATATAAGTGAAAATGAAGCTGACATCGTACCCCACTATGTGAATTTAAAATTTGAAGAAGCATCCTTTTCAAAAGTTCAAGAATGCATATTTTAAAAGCTACCCGCGCGACCTTCTGACACAAATTTGTTTTGTTGTTGTTCTAAACAAATACTATATCCTTGGATACACTCATTGACTTCACACCACTAATGTTACTGATTACAACATTGGTATGCTCAAAATAAACTAGAAAAAAAGGCATTTAATTGGATATCAAACGATTTTCAACATATTGTCATGATTAGTATAATAAAATCAAATTGATTCATGGTCTACGTATCGGAGACTTATTTGGTAATGACACAGTGTGTCTCGTGAGTAAGGGTGCGCAAATAAAGTCCAAGGCGTGTATGTGACGCGATCAAGAGGAATGAGTCGGATGTTAGGAGAATCCCAAATTGAGATATGGCCAATTCAAAATGGCGGCTTACATAAGTTTTGATGGAAATTCATGTATACAATTTGACATAACTTTGGAACAAAACGTCGTATCGACATGGGGTTTTCAGTTTCTGAAAGCTCTAGGTGTCTTCTTTAAAACTGTATTAAAAACTTATCCGTTAATCAGTGCAGAGAGTTTGCCATTGTTGCCATTTTCCAGAAATGTATTCAAGTCTGAATTACATGTGGCTTGGTATTTTAGAATATTGTAATAATACTTAATTTCGTGTTTGAAAGTGTCTAAATCTGGCTGTTTTTCTGTCATCTTTGCTCTATAAATATGGAATTTTGCCATTGTCATTATCAATGATAGGGTGAAAAACAAATTTGATCCAAAAAGTACTGTTAATGGATTCATATTCAAGTCCACATTTGTTTGACCTTTAACCCACCTTTTAAAGCTATTCCAGAATGATTTTGAGATTTGACAAGTTATGAAAAGATGCGTAATTGTTTCTAAGTTTTCTTTACAAAAAGTGCATGAGTCATAATATTACATTTTAGCAAAAGACTATTCGTTCCTAAAATACTTTGATTGATTCTATATTGGAACCATCTATACTTCGAGTCATCGGAAAACTTAAAATTTAAAAGACATATTTGTTTCCACTCCCTATTTTCTATACCGAAGTCTAATTGTCACTTATTAATGAATTGTTACATTTTCTTTGATTCTATAAAGACTTTGTAGAATAAAGTACAACCTTTACGCTGTTTAAACAGTAGTTCCACATTACTAGGTCTAAAAGGTGATACTAGTTTCGACCCATTTGTTTGACTGATATTGAAGTTTGACTTAATTGCTCTTACAATACCATTATACTCTAGGAAATTGGTTTTCACTTGATAAATTTCTTCAAACTCGTCTTTTGACATAAAAGTCCCATTATCTTTCAGTAAATCATTGATGAAAATAACACCCATTTCCTTCCAATGAGCATAGTTTATCGATATATCTACAATCTTTATTTTATCATTCCACCACAAGTATTGCTTTGCAATGCGATTGAAGTCTAAATCACCGTTGTTAACAATACATATCAAAGATGACCAAGAGAATAGAGTATCATACCAGAACTTATTGTCTATCTTATTTTTTGTTGCATTAAATTGGAATAAACATGTACACCAAATATTGTATTTTTTTTGCATTTAAACATAATCTATACAATTTTATCCAACTTTTTTCACCTTTCAAAACCCTTCGAATCCAATTTATTTTCAATGCATTTATATGAGATTCCACATCTGGCATTTTAACACCTCTGTTCTCACAATTTTGCACAAACTGAGATCTTTTTATTCTGTCTGGCTTGCCACCCCATACATAAAGCATTTGAGCAATATATCTTAACTCAGGTAGGACCAAAGATTTTACCACTGACAACTCGACCCAAAACAGTTAGATTCCTTTTTTCCAACTTAAATTTAAGTGACTTATCATAGTTCTGTTCAACCATTTGTGTCAAATCAGTATTAAAAGAAATTCCGAAAAAATCAAAATGTTCATCAAAATTCCAGGATATATTGACATTTTCACACATTTTTGCAATTCTGTTTTTATATGACCCAATCCATACTGCTACTGTTTTATCTATATTGATTTTTAAACCTAACATCTCACAGAAAACTGTCAAAGTATCAAAATAGGCCTATAGTACATATTTGGTATCCCCAACTCACAATTGGCATGAGCACTTCACAATATTATGTGTAGGTTATATTTTGCACTTCCAACTAAAAATTGGGTTCAAAAATTCACAAAATAAACCAAAATATATGAAGGTTATTGTATAATATCATTGTGATAAAAATCAATATTTATTCCCGTTAAAAGTATGTAGACTAAGTATGTAATCTGTACAATTGTAAATAGTTTGTAGAAACAGTGTGCATCTGGTTAATAATTTTACTAAAATATGGACATATGCGAAAGAGCTGTAATGACATAGTGTATGCCTGAAAATAATGGAACTTACGATACAGTAGACCAGCCAAAGGCAATAAATGTGCTTTAAAATAATTTATCACGGCATTTTTTGTTACAGCTTGACACCCAGGCTAATTCAAGTCCTTAAATAGTTAGCTTTCGAATGAAGGGAGGTGACAAAAATAGAAATCGATTTTTGGGCCGTTTTCAGCATAAAAAGACCAATGATCATTTATTGCCCCTGCGTGATCATTTATTGACCCTGATTGATTATATTATTACACCAGGTGATCATTTAAGCACCACAGGTGATCATTTAAGCACCACAGGTGATCATTTAAGGACCCCAGGTGATCATTTAAGGACCCCAAGTGATAGCGTAATGATTTCGAGCAATCATTAATGACCTGATCGGTCACGTAATATCCCCAGGTGAATCGTCGATGACCCGAAATGACAATTTAATGAGTCAAGGTGATTGTTTAATGACTCTGAGTGATCATAACATGACCTCAAGTGATATCTTAATGACCCCTAGCTCATCATTTAATGACCCAAGCCATCATCTAGTAATCGTAAAAGTGATAATGTAATAATCCAAAATGACCATTGACACAAAGTGATTGTTTAATGACCCTAAGCAATCTTGAAGGACCGTTTCGTTACCCCAAGTGATCATTTAATGACCCTAACTGATAGCGTGGTGACCACAATCATACATGACACGAACGGTCACTTGATAACCCTGGGGATCATTAAATTACCCCAAGTGCAATGATCCTCAAGTGACCATTTAATGACTCAAAGTGATCGTGTAATGACCCTGTGCGATCATTTCATCACCCCAGGTGATCGTTTAATGACCGCAAGTAATACGGTAATGACCCAAGCAATTGAGTAAGTAACGGATATATGATAATATAATCGATTAATAAGGTCATTGATACATTCATACAGCTATTTATGTATAATTGGTGTCGATTGTAACTGGTTAATGATCCTTTTGGATATTTCTACTACTAAGATAGGTTTTCAACTTCCCCTAATTATCACCATGAAATCAGTAATCTATCTGGTTAGAAAGTTAGATACTGGTAGTTAGCTAAACATTCTACTAGATGAGGTCCATTTAGGAGAGTGATAAGCAATTAAAAATGTTAGAGAGGTGGGTTGTACATCTAAAAGCATTAGTATATCAGTAGAACATATTAGTTGGTGTATGTAATGCAGTACACGCTGTTATAGGATATTTTACATTAAGGCGGCCATTTTGGCCGCCATCTTTGATTTGAAATAATTATGTTCAAAAAGCAAATGTGCTGGATATGAGTTTCTAGTAGTCTAATATACATCATACACATCCTATATACCATCATCATATGTTGGCTGATCCTTTTATGATATTTGATCATTTTGGCGGCCATTTTGGATGCCTTTAGAACACCAAAATTAATGTTGGTAACGCCCTTAATATGTTTTAGGACCATGAAAGTAAGTTCAAAAAGTTGGTTTAGGGAGTCCTGGGGTGCATGGAAGACTTTGCCTTGATACGCCTCTAATTCACTATTAGTTATTATATACACTCATGTTAAATAACCCTGGAATGCCTCTTTAATGTTAAATTTTACCCTATTTGTCATCTGAAAATATCTATAAATGTCATAGACCATGTCATGTCATGTCAAACTAGTTTGTTGATTTAATCAAGCATCATGTGATAGATTAATCAACTAGCGAATATAAGTGGCAAATAAAACTACAAAACTGAGAAAAGTGCCCTTTTGTACTCCCTTGTGCCTTTATTTTCTATATATTTTAGCAGCTTTAGGTACAAATTATTCCCTAAATATACATTGAACGACGTCGAACTGATTATTGGTGGATAGCAAATTGTTCAAAGATAAAATTTACACAGAAAACGCAAAAACATATTTTTTGCCCAAAAATGGTATTTTTATGCTGAAAACGGCCCCAAAAGCTAACTATTTAAGGCCTTGAATTAGCCTGGGTGTCAAGCTGTAACAAAAAATGCCGTGATAAATTATTTTAATGCACATTTATTGCCTTTGGCTGGTCTACTGATATTGAAGTGCAATTTCATATTATCAAACCTCAACACAAATACACGTTATCATATGATCTTCTGTTCCCAAATGGATGGGGAAGTTACATGACAGACTGCAACCTCGGGAGCATAGGAATGGCTATGGCAACTGAACTTTTGCATTATAAGTTGGACAATCTTCATATTTCATGTGGAATCCATGGAATTCAGATCCAGAGGATATTTGATTGCTGAAATCTGGAGCATGAATAACTGAGTGAGTGTATTTTTAGGTTCATAATGTATGTCATAATATTATAAATATCGTCTATCACTTCCATTTCTATGTCACGTATATATTCTGCGAAAGGATCGCTGAAGAGATTATCTACGTTTTACAAGGACATTGCATGTACATGTAAAATGTGAACTCTATATTACTTATATCAATGAAGATCTTTACTATTGTTCACAAGGTATCAATGTTTCATACTATAATAGTGTGACAGGATAGATGTTGAAATAACAACCCATGAAAGTCAAAATTGTAATACATACTGTGCCGTAGTACAGAATTGTAAAAAAAGAATTCTACATAAGCAAAGGGTAGAAAAACAACTACCAAAATGATCTGGAAATTCATGTTATTTCCATCTTTATATCAATACAAATCGTAACAACAAGTTTAACAAAAACCTGAATCATTTTAATAAATATATTTCTGTTTGATGTGAAAAACTCACATTAATGATCATGAATGCAGTAGGAAGTGAAATAAATAATCACTTCAATGTCATAATGATATTTATTGTTTATGCTTGATGTGGTATTCGACCATGTATAAAAAGTTATCACCAAAATGACTTCCAATCAAGTCTTACTCTTGATATAATTATAGTGAATACAAATTGTGCATAGTGTATACTAATATGCATGTATGAATGTCTGACACACGCTTTTTATTAGGTGGGGGATGTGATAATAGAATCGTACAAAACAAAACGATTATAAATGTGTATTATCGCGGAGTAACGTAAGTCCGGTGGTACGCCTTTAATCTAATTTAATCAAACCAGCTGTTTTGAGTGTTCCAAGTGACTGCCAACTAAATAATGATATTATGTCTCCTATAAAACCAAAACATATTAAGGGGGGACTTAAGGAAGTCACTTTTCGAATTTTGTGAGTGCTGTAATTATTGAACTATGACTCAAAGGTACATATAACAGTATACATTTTTGGAAAGGAAATAGGTCAGAGAATCCAAATTTTCCGTCAATTTTGACCAGAAATGTTGATTTTTGAGAAAATCACAAAAAACCCACTTTTTTGACCCCAAAAGTTAGACAAAGCTAACAAGAATAATTTTGAGTAACCAAATTGCTAGATTATAATGTAAAGACACTAACTTACGGACGATTTATTGTTTTAAACCTAATTTTTTTTAATTTTAAATATTTACAAAAAAGTGGAAAAAAATGAAAAAAAAAAAATGAAAAAATCACTTTTTTGGCGCTTTTTGGTCAAAATTTCAAACAAATATTAGTTTAGGTTGACCCCCCCCCCCCCTAAGTTAGTGTCTTTACATCATAATCTAGAAATGTGGAAATTCTTTACTCAACATTATTTTTGTTAGCTTTGTTGAACTTTTTGGGGTCAAATATAAACATTTTTGGTCCAAATTGACGCAAAGTTTGGATTCTCTGATCCATTTCCTTTCCAAAAATGTATACTTTTGTATGCATTTAATTAATAGTTCAATAATTACAGCACTCACAAAATTCAAGTCAAAAACATCCTTGAGTCCCCCCTTAAGTGTATTCTGAAACAAAAGAAAGCCACATCAGCTCTAGGTAACGATATGCCTTCAACGCATCATTTCATGGCCACACTGTTTACTAAAATTCTGTTGTGTGAGCCACACCCTGCAAAATCCTGGTCCGAGTCCAAGGTTTTTCCCTGACATCCTGCGTTAGTAAGTTATTCCATCAGGTGCTCGCTGACAGGACAGGGGCTTATCTATATAACAAAGAACAGGTTTATCAACCCTGACATCCAAAAGGCGTTCCTCAAAGGAATTAATGGTTGTATTGAACATAATCAGCTCCTTCAGGAGGCCATAGCGTTCTCAAAGTCTAAGAAAAAAAGATTACATGTTACTTTCTTTGATTTAGCCGATGCTTTTGGTAGCATCAGTCATACATTTATATCTCATTCCATGAAACGGTTTAAGTTACCTGTTAATACCATCCGTTAAGTTGACGTGCTCTATTCCCGTCTTAACGGCTCGGTTCGCGGCCCAGGGTGTACATCTGAAGAATTTGAATTCAAGAGAGGGACATTTCAAGGTGTCACCTTTGTCGCCAATCATATTTTTAATGTATTGTAATCCCATCCTCGAATACCTTGAGAATATTCGCACCGTACACGGCTTTAATCTAGACGGGGATAGGATCATAACAACACCATATGCGGATGACTTTAACATTATAACCAGTAATAAACGTCAACATCAGAAAATCATAAATGAACTCCAATCCAAGACACAAAACATGGGTCTCACATCAAACCAAAGTAAATGTCGGTTGTGGTGGAGTCCCGAAGGTGATTGAATACAACATAGATGGCACGCATATCATTCCTATCAAAGAAGACCCCCAACGTTTTCTGGGATCCCTTATCACTCATTCTGGCAGCCAAAGTAATATTTATGATGATTCACTCCAAGTATCAAGTATTGCCAATATTGATAGTTCTACCGTCCGCAACGAGTACAAACTTGCGATGTACAGTAGATAGGCCTACTGCCTACCATCTATGCGTTTCTGTCTTACAGTTCACGAACTTACTAAGACCAATTTATTAAAAATGGCTGGGCACGCCCAAATATGGTGCTAATATAGCCCGGTGCATATGAATGGTGGGCTTGATATCCCACGTGTTTCTGATATATATTATGCTTCTCACTGCTTTATCGTACAGTAGTACCCGATGTCTTGGTGATTCAACAACCAAAAAAAGCACTGGAGTTAAAACTCCAAAGAGAATCGGCTTGGAGCAAGAAATGTTCCACAATCGCTCTTGCGGACCAAGTCCACTGTAATTGAATAGAATCCGACCAGCCACTGGTCTGGAAAAATACAAAAAACAAGGTCAAAGCAACCTTGAAAAAAGATTATATTGCTTATTGGAAGTCGGTAGTTGAATCACTCATCACTCAAGGAGACACGGCGAAATTGCTTTTTGAAACTGAAAACAATCTTATGTGGAAATCTATTATGTATAATCTTCCTGAAGGCGTTAAGTTTGCAATTAATGCTGCAATGAGACAGCCTCCTCACATTTGCCAACATTTGCAAATGTGGGAAACCTCTAAGTAGTAAGTGCCCCCTCTATTCCAAAAAAGGTACTTTTCTCCACATCCTCAATAATTGTAATCAGATGCTTGATCGTTACCTCTGGCGGCACAACAATATCATCCGCATTCTGATCTCCGCTTTCGAAGATAGCGAGACTTTTAAAGACAAAGGTGTGACGGCCTCCTGATTATATTTGTATAAGTAATTTATATTTAATTTAATTTTGTTTATCAATCATAAATTACCTTTGACCTGGTGGTGACCTGGTGTGTTTACAAAGTCAGAAAAGTGAAGAATAATTAATGAGATGGGATTTGGCAAGCAGCCAAGGACATTGCATAGCTTGGCCAGTGTGCTATAAATAGCCCATTTCTCAGAACTCACAGATTGATCTAGAGCAGAGAAGCAAGAGGAAGGACTTGATTATGAGAGGAGAAAGATGGAGTTTTGTAACTCTCGGAGAAGAGAATGAAACTTGGTAGTAATGATGAGAGTAGTAAGGAGTTTTGGAAACTCTCTGAGAAGAACGCTGATTTGCCAGCTATTGTGAAATAATGGAGAAGTGTGAGTTTCACACTCTCTGAGAAGTACCAGCTATTGTAGAAGTGATTGTACTTCTACTACATGTATCTCTATGCTAACTGCATGGAGAGATTTAACACCAGTTTACATGAATTTGCCATTCTAGTGAAGGACATAGGATAACACAGATTGTGTTTGATTTAAAAGCCGACTGACTGTGATACAGTAAAGCGGACTATAATCGTCACTTCACCAACGAATTGGATTTAACACTGGATTATTACGCTGGGATTATATAATCATCAGGAGAAACCTGTATAGAACAATTCTGCCACACAACGCGGAATATTGCCAAGTAGAACAGAACTCTCGCAAGTGGAATATCGCGGCATATTTATCTCGCTGGATGGACTATACATCTCGCCAGTGGATATTATTACTACTGTGAAATCTCGGCGCCATCGCGACGCGACACCAGGTCACAGGTTATAATCTGTTTTGCATTTATTCATGTATTATAATAACTTTGTTGATTTCTGTTAATTGACTGAACATTATCAAATCCAGCTAAAATCAATAAAAAGCATTATGTTATTGTGAAATTAAACGTACAGTGTAAAGTTCGTATTCATGTTTGAGAGAACTCGAATAGGTGATTTCGGCCTTGGTCCATGTGATCGTAACAGAAATTGGGGGCTCGTCCGGGAAGAAAAGAATTTACACTGTTATTTTACGTCAAGTATTTTTGACTATATTGCGTGAAATTGTACACATTTTCACTTGTGTTATTTCATTATTTCATTTCATTAGGCTTGTACCTAAATTTCAGGAAAAAGAAGTAGACAAGTACTTCTTACATTTTGAGAAGATTGCCTGTAGTATGAAGTGGCAACTTAGGCAATTGATTCTTATAGAAGAGTTTAAGCAGTGCATCCATCCAGATGTCAAAACACATCTGGATGAAGCTGAGATTATCAATTTACACGAGGCTGCTGTAAAAGCCGATGATTATGCACTGACTCACAAGCTAAGTGTAAGCAAACCTGATTATAAAAGCAATACAAGTTTTCACAATAAGCAGAATCGGGGTGGCGCACGAGAGGGAAGTAAAACACCATCAAATTCCCAAGAAAAGGGAAAACAGGGAACCTCAAGTGATAAGCCTAAGATTGAGTCTGGTTTTAAATCAAACGTTACTTGTAATTATTGCAAAAAGCCGGGACATACTATGTCTCAATGTTATTTCTTGAAGAGGAAAGAAGCAGCCAAACAAGAATAATCACCCACAGGATGTGCAGTTATGCTGAGATCTAACGCTGTATCCCATAGGCCTGATAAAATCCCACAAAAGGGAGTTGAAATTGAAAAGGTCAGGGAAGATTTTAAACCATTTGTTTTGGAGGGATTCGTATCACTGTCTGGTGATAAATGTGACCAAAAACCTGTGAAAATCATGCGAGACACAGGCTGTGCGCAGTCTATGATCTTAGAAGGGATTTTGCCCTTTAATGAAAATAGTTCCACTGGAACGAATGCATTGATTCAGGGTATTGGAATGGATATTATTAGTGTACCTCTGCATAAGGTAAATTTGAATTCAGATTTAATCTCAGGAACTGTCACTTTAGGGGTTAGACCCCAACTTCCATTCAAGGGAGTATGTATGTTGTTAGGGAATGATTTGGCTGGGGAAAAGGTACTTCCAAATCCCATAGTTTCCAATATGCCCTGCACTAATGATGATGATGAGGGAGAGGAAATGTTCCCTGCGTGTGCAGTAACCAGGGCTATGAGCAAGAAAGCTTCACTTGATACAAGTGAACCAGATGATAACGAGGACTTTGTTCTCAATCTAGAGGATACATTCATTACAAAATTAGATGAGACGGGAGGTCAACTTCCTTTTACAGGGGAGAAAACGTCTATCAATTCAAATCCAGCCCCTGAGCATGTACAAAATGGGGACAGTAAACCGGACCCATTGAGTCATGATAAGCTGGTCACTGAACAAGAAAATGATCCACAACTTAAGGAATTAGGTCAAAGGTCATTGTCCTTGCAGGAATCTGAACAAGTGCCTGTGTGTTTCTACAAAAACAACAGTGTACTAATGAGAAAATGGCGACCAACTGTTGCACCTGCAGATGAAGATTGGCAGGTTTTGCACCAGATTGTGGTCCCACAAGGGTACCATAAGGACGTCATAAGCATAGCACATGACAGTCCTATGGCAGGACATTTAGGTGTAAGGAAAACCATGGATATAATTTTGAATCATTTCTGGTGACCTTCTCTTAGGAAAGATGTTTCGGAGCATTGTAGATCATGTCATACTTGCCAAGTCGTTGGCAAGCCTAATCAGAAAATCCCTACTGCTCCTTTAAAACCAATACCAGCATTTGACGAACCGTTCAGTCGGGTCATTGTTGATTGTGTCGGTCCCCTTCCTAGGACTAAGTCAGGTCATCAGTACCTGTTGACAATCATGTGTGCTTCTACCAGGTTTCCTGAAGCCATACCATTAAGGAACATTAAAGCCCCGACAATCGTTAAGGCTTTAACAAAGTTCTTTACCTTTGTAGGCCTTCCAAAGTCAATTCAGTCAGATCAAGGGTCAAACTTTATGTCAGGCTTATTTCAGCAGGTCATGTATGAGTTAGGGATTGAACAGTACAGGTCCAGCGCATACCATCCTGAATCCCAAGGAGCTTTAGAAAGATTCCATCAGACTCTAAAGAATATGATAAGAACTTTCTGTTTGGAATTTGAGAAAGATTGGGATGAGGGGGTTCACCTGTTGTTGTTTGCCGCTAGGGAAGCAGTTCAGGAAACACTAGGCTTTAGTCCCTTTGAGCTAGTATTTGGGCATACAGTTCGTGGTCCCTTGAAACTGTTAAAAGAAAAGTGGCTCAATGGTCAAGGTCAAACCAACTTTAATCTTTTGGACTATGTATCAAATTTCAGGCATAGGCTGAATAGGGCAGGTGAAATTGCGAAAGAGAACTTGAAAAATGCCCAAACCAAAATGAAAAAGTGGTATGATAAAGGTGCCAAAGAAAGAGTGTTTAGGCCAGGGGATAAGGTGTTAGTACTCTTCCCAATTCCTGGACACCCATTACAGGCCAGGTACCATGGTCCATATGTAGTTGAATCAAAAATTAGTGAAGTTAACTATGTTGTCAAAACGCCAGATAGGCGTAAGAGTAGGCAGTTATGCCATGTAAACATGTTGAAAAATTATGTGGAAAGAAGTGATATTGGCAATGCAAAACCTGTGGGTTCAATAAACTCTAATCAACCTGAGAATGAGAAAGAAGAAAACTCAGAAGAGAAGGGGGATGAAAATGACAACTCAGATGGCAAACAAACTGAGTATAATATCAAGTTACAAAATTCTGATGTGCTTGAAAATCTTGATAGAAAGTTGGATCATCTTTCAGAGACCCAACGAAATGAATTGATCAGTTTGATTAGAGAGAAGGAAGATATTTTTCCTGATGTACCAAGCAGAACCAATGTTGCCTATCATGATGTTGATGTGGGTGATACTCAACCAATTAAACAACACCCATATAGAGTTAATCCACTAAAAATGGAACATCTCAGAACTGAGATAAAGTACATGTTGGATAATGACATAATTGAACCAAGTAGTAGTGAATGGAGTTCACCATGTATTCTTGTTCCCAAGCCAGATGGGTCATACAGATTTGTAACAGATTTTCGCAAAGTAAATGTATGCTCAAAGACAGATTCTTTTCCGATTCCTCGGATTGATGATTGCATAGATAAAATGGGGGATGCCAAATTTGTAAGCAAGTTTGATCTTTTGAAAGGGTACTGGCAGGTTCCGCTGACGGACCGTGCCAAAGAAATGTCTGCATTTTGTACGCCGGATGCTTTATACCAGTACAAAGTTATGCCTTTTGGTATGAAAAATGCACCCGCTACCTTTCAGAGAATGGTTAATCATATCGTAGCGGACATTGAGGGATGTGAAGCTTATGTTGATGATTTAATAGTGTACAGTAAAACTTGGAAAGAACACATGGGACAACTCCATCACTTGTTTGAAAAGTTATCTAATGCTAGGTTAACTGTAAACTTGGGGAAAAGTGAATTTTGCCATGCCAATGTCACATATTTAGGACATGTTGTAGGTCAAGGGCAGGTAAGACCTATAAAAGCCAAGGTTGAAGCAATAGAGAAATTTTCCACACCTGGTAACAAAAGAGAACTAATGAGGTTCTTAGGTATGGTTGGATATTACAGAAAGTTTTGTCCAAACTTTTCCGATATAGCTTGTCCTCTGACTAATTTGCTCAAGAAAGGTGTCAAGTTTGTGTGGTCAGAGCAGTGTGAAAATGCTTTTCACAAAATCAAAACAATACTGATGAGTGCGCCAGTTCTGAGAGCGCCAGACTTTCAAAAACAGTTCAAATTAACTGTAGATGCCAGTGATGTAGGGTGTGGAGGAGTTCTTATGCAAGAGGGTGAAGAGAAAATTGATCACCCGATGTGTTATTTCTCCAAAAAGTTCAACAAGCACCAAAGAAATTACTCCACAATTGAAAAGGAGTGCCTTGCTTTGCTTTTGGCATTGCAACATTTTGATGTCTATTTAAATACCACAATGTATCCAGTGCTTGTCTTTACGGATCATAATCCCCTCACATTCATCCACAAGATGAAGAACAAAAATCAAAGATTAATGAGGTGGAGTTTGACCTTACAAGAGTACAACCTTGACATACATCACATTAAAGGAAAAGATAATGTGATGGCCGATGCTCTGTCTAGAGTAGAGTAGTGCAAATAGTATGAACAAGAAGTTCCTTTAAAAAGGACAGTGTGTAGTTAAGTTGAGAAAGTTTTCATTGTATTCAAACTTTTCTTTTAAGGGGGAGGGTGTGACGGCCTCCTGATTATATTTGTATAAGTAATTTATATTTAATTTAATTTTGTTTATCAATCATAAATTACCTTTGACCTGGTGGTGACCTGGTGTGTTTACAAAGTCAGAAAAGTGAAGAATAATTAATGAGATGGGATTTGGCAAGCAGCCAAGGACATTGCATAGCTTGGCCAGTGTGCTATAAATAGCCCATTTCTCAGAACTCACAGATTGATCTAGAGCAGAGAAGCAAGAGGAAGGACTTGATTATGAGAGGAGAAAGATGGAGTTTTGTAACTCTCGGAGAAGAGAATGAAACTTGGTAGTAATGATGAGAGTAGTAAGGAGTTTTGGAAACTCTCTGAGAAGAACGCTGATTTGCCAGCTATTGTGAAATAATGGAGAAGTGTGAGTTTCACACTCTCTGAGAAGTACCAGCTATTGTAGAAGTGATTGTACTTCTACTACATGTATCTCTATGCTAACTGCATGGAGAGATTTAACACCAGTTTACATAGTGTGTAGAAATCTGAATTCTACACATGAATTTGCCATTCTAGTGAAGGACATAGGATAACACAGATTGTGTTTGATTTAAAAGCCGACTGACTGTGATACAGTAAAGCGGACTATAATCGTCACTTCACCAACGAATTGGATTTAACACTGGATTATTACGCTGGGATTATATAATCATCAGGAGAAACCTGTATAGAACAATTCTGCCACACAACGCGGAATATTGCCAAGTAGAACAGAACTCTCGCAAGTGGAATATCGCGGCATATTTATCTCGCTGGATGGACTATACATCTCGCCAGTGGATATTATTACTACTGTGAAATCTCGGCGCCATCGCGACGCGACACCAGGTCACAGGTTATAATCTGTTTTGCATTTATTCATGTATTATAATAACTTTGTTGATTTCTGTTAATTGACTGAACATTATCAAATCCAGCTAAAATCAATAAAAAGCATTATGTTATTGTGAAATTAAACGTACAGTGTAAAGTTCGTATTCATGTTTGAGAGAACTCGAATAGGTGATTTCGGCCTTGGTCCATGTGATCGTAACAAAGGCGTATTGATATATGCTGATATAGAAGGGTACCTCACCGGTGGGGGGGGGGGGGGGGGGGGGAGGGGGGGGGGGCACTAGTTCCTCCTGACATCATCCCAACAGCTCAAAAACCGGATATTGTTCTTACATTCCCTGCTCAAAAAAAGGATTATCTTATTTGAGCTCACATTGCCGTTTGAAACAAATGTTGATAAAGCTAATAAACTTAAGACTGACAGATATGCTGCCCTGGTAGGAGATATCTCGGACGCAAGCTACAAGTGCTCATTGATCCCTTTCGAAATACGATCAAGGGGCCTCATAACAAAATCTAATAAGACACGTCTGAGAGGTCTCCTACGAACCCTAAAGTGCAATGTTAAATACACAGCTCTCAAAAATAACATCTCGAAAAAGAGTCTGATGTCTTCTTTTTCCATTTTCCAACCAATTTTATATAGGTCCTCAGGGCAGCAGGTCTGTCGCGACCGGCTCACCTCCTTTTTAAATGTGTTTTTTATATTGATTGTTGTGCAATAGTGCTTTTTGTAACACCTTGCCTGGTGGTCAGTACACTCACAGAAATTGTGCGCACGTTAAGTAAAATAACGTAATGTAAAGTAAATTTATGCAAAAAGTACACAATGTGAGGTATTCTTTATTACTAAACCATTTTGTAACTTTTAAAATTACATTTTTGAAATGTATCGGAGATAATTACCGGGGTTTGTAGATATTTTATCGAAATTAAGTAAAACAAAAGTCTAAAATACAATTTAATCGGTAAAAGGTGATTTCGCCCAACGTGTTTTTAACTTAAAAGTAAGAATTATCGATATGATTGGTGAAAGTCGTAATCTTTCCCTAATCGCCGGGTAAAATCTCCTCGTGTAATTATACAAGATGGCGAGCGTTAGAGAAACACTCAGCCGGTGGGGAGTTCCTCCGGAATACATTGACAAATTTGAAGGTAAGGAAGTAGTATATCTTTCCACTTTTGGTAATGCCTTTATGTCCTTGTTTTCATGATGTTATTGAAGTCATCTGAAAATCATAAGTTTTGAGAGATTCACAGAAAAAAGTGAAACTTGTTTTGCCACCGAGCGTCGTACTCGGGGTCGTACTACACCGTGCATGCGTTGCGTTTGCATGCATCATTTCATAGCGGCTCATTTGTACATGTGGCCATGTGAAACGTGATTAGGGCGTATGTAGTATGTACATAGGTCAAAATGCAACGATGCAAGGTTATTGATTGATTGATTGATTGATTGATTGATAACTTATGATTTTCAGATGACTTCAATAACATCATGAAAACAAGGACATAAAGGCATTACCAAAAGTGGAAAGATATACTACTTCCTTACCTTCAAATTTGTCAATGTATTCCGGAGGTTTACTTGTGTAAACAATTGCCTAAAAAATACATCCAAATTCAGTCAAAAATACCCGGTGATTGTGTAAACAATTATCTTAAACTTACATGCAAATTCAGTAAAAAATACCCAGTCATTGTGTAAACAATCACCTTAAACCTACATTCAAATTCAGTAAAAAATACCTAGTCATTTTGTAAATATTTACTAAAAAATTAAGCAAAATGTCCCATAATGTTGTGGGTTTTTTACATAACATGTGGTAAAATATTACAAAGCATTTACGTAAAAAAAATGCGTAACTAGTTAAGTAAAATTTATACCTAGCCACTGTGCAAAATAAATACCTAGTAAAATTGCATTTTTATACATAATAGTTTTTTTTTTTTACCAAATAGAGTTTATGTAAAATTTTACAAATTGTTTTGGTGTTCTATACGTGCTTCAAAATTATGTAAAATTTTACATAACTTAGGTAAAAATTTCTGTGAGTGTATAGGCCCCAGTTGTCTTGGTTTTCAATGTTCTCTTCTTTATTTGTTTATGTGGTTATTTGACTGAATAAAGATGATTTAATAATATGCTATTCAAACCTAAATCTCTTGTTGATTACGTTCTAGGCATTGCCAGATTAATACTTAAATGCATTGACTTTTTACTAGAGTAAATCATAATTATACAGGGTGTCTCTAAAAAGGTTGTGTTTATGGAACATGTTTATTTATATAGAGCCCCGCAGGGTTCCGGAGGACACTCGAATCACATGGTTATCTATGGTGCGTCCCTTTAAATAAGGATAGAAGATGATGCTTAACATTTTCTGTGTATTTTCGAAAAGGTGCACTTGAAAATTCAATATTATATTCCAATGTTGTAGTTGTTGGTAAACAAATCAACAAAACAAATTGTGGAAATTAGGGGTGAAATCATTAAAGAGGTTGCTAATTATAAATGCTTATCGCGCCAGAAGGCATTCATGTCACTACATTGAGTAATCTGTGAGTGCTATCAACGAATATTAGCGTTATTAGCGCAAGACCGCTAATCAAGGGCAATTAGCGCTAATTGCGCGACTCCCAGACTTGGTTCATCTTGAAAAATTGCACTTTAGCGCTTACAACGCTAGGAACTCAGAATAACGCGTTAATTACGCTCATTGCGCAAGAGTGCTAATCAACGAATATTAGCGTTGTTAGCGCAAAACCGCTAATCAAGTGCAATGTGCGCTATAAGCGCTAACTGCGCGACTCCTAGACTTGGTTCATCTTTAAACAAATTGCACTTTAGCGCTTACAACGCTAGGAACACAGAATAACGCGTTAATTGCGCTAAAACTAATGTGTTTTATGCGCATTATCACACATTTATACAGGGTGTCCCAAAAGTCTACGAAGAGTCATATCTCATAAAATATAAATCATATGGTATAAATTTAATCATATTTTGATAGACGAGATTTGGGAAATTATTTTGATACCAAACACAACCCTATTGGTGAACCCACAATAATTTAAAACTGGTTGAAAGTGTTTGGCCTTGTGCCAGACCCACCCATACCAAGTACCACGCATTGTTGCTAAAATCAGGTGCACATACATTAACAGTATGAAAGCAACGTTGCGCATTAGTCACAGTTCACTGCTTACCTTGCAACATTAATGTTATTACCAAACTCGGTCACTCACAACATAAATAGGCGTAGTAGATAACATTGCACAGCAAAATTCTTCATTCAAGATGGTTTACATACAGCATAGATAAGCGAATACAAATTGTATGCTTCTACGCTGAAACAAATTCAGTTCAACTTACTCAACAAAAGTTCAGAAAATATTTTAAAGGGAAACACGCAGCAGGAAGAATATTCATTCTGAAGTTGGTGGATACATTTTTGAACACAGGAACTGCGCATGATTTGTCTCGATGTGGTAGAAAGACTGGTAGATCAACAAGTCACATTGATGTCATAAGACATGCAGTAGCCAAAAGTCCAAAGAGATCTATTCGCCGACTTTCCGCAGAAAACAAGATTAAAAGATCGACTGTTCACAGAATTTTGCGTAAGGACTTGAAGAAGTTTCCATAAAAGATTCAGATCAAACAAAATAGTAAAACAGCTGACAGATATAGTTGTTATTATGATGGGATCACTGTAATGTAACATTTTAAATATTACATATTCTTTTTGCTAATCTCAATGTATGGATTTATGAACTTTATTCCTCCGAAGTATAAAATTACATTTTTGCAGTAATACATTTTTACTTCTAGGGTGGTATTACAAACAGATGTTACTCCAATGTTTGGTATCAAAAATATTTCCCACATCTCCTCTTTCTAAATATGTATTCATATTTTCAATACGACTTATATTTTTTGAAATACAAAGATTCAAAATCGTGCATAGACTTTTGGGACACCCTGTACTAGCACTGCAATTATCGCTAATTTACATTGATATTACACGCTATTAGCGACATTTGCAAAATTGCGCTAATACGCTAAAAAGCCAATATCGCACCTTCTTCATGATTTGTCATCAAAAATACAAAGCCATCACCTTTTTTGTGTGGTGAGTTCAAAACACATGGCCTTAAACATGTAACCAACATTGCTTCATTATTGACGACGTTGTCATGGCTTGCGGTTTTGAAGGAGATAACAGATTAGCCTTTGAAGTTTGTACCCATCATTTAAAACCACTACAAAATCCTTTGTGAGTGTGAGTAAATTGGTTTGACGTACCTATGCCGAGATAAGTTTACTCCATATTCATCAGAGCCGCCCGTACCAGGGGAAACGCATGCTGTTCTGACTGAGCCCACTCAGCCCAGTGTGTGACAATCAGTGAAATTCCAGAATCCAGTGACAAGTTTAGGCATTCGTCTTTCATCGCAGTAAGTATACTCTAATAGTTCTAATGAAATAAGGGTAGACATTTTAAAATGTCGTTACTGTGTCGGGGTGTTGGGGTCTGTGTTTGGTGGATTCGATGTCATTTGAAAGGAACACTTGAAATTACGCGAACATTACTCGGCGCAACTGCAACAATTTTCCATCGACTTTACACTTTTCAGGCGGCAGGCGTCTGCAGACGATATTCCAAAAAATTACAACAAGTTTCAAAACTGTTAAAATTATTGAATTTCATTATTATATTTGGAATCGCCATGAGAAATGCATTGAAATAAGTACAAATATGCCTAGTATTGGTTCAGTAATCCTTGAGATAAAGGTGGGAAAGGTTTCTGGAAAATCTGTAATAAATCTATACATAACAAAATATGGCTATGATAGGATCCACAGACAGGATCCATGTCAATAGATATGATAGATGGCCATCTCAGGTATTAGTAATCTGTAAGTAACCAAACCATGATTTGAGTGGGTTGATGAGTTTTTGTGATTTAAAAATTAAATAACCGTTTAAATCTTGCAGGTCTATGAAGTAAGACAACCACTATGGCGGAGGCTCCCGGAACGCCTGAAAGCAGCCGCGAGCTGGAGGTCTTTGGCAATATAGCTAAACATTTCAACAACCCTGTAACGAGTGATTTAACTGTAACGGTAGGCGATCAGTCTTTCTATGTTCATAGATTTATCTTGTCAGCACAAAGCAGTGTCTTCGACACTATGTTGATGAACCACCAATGGAAAGAATCTGACCAGAAGGTAATTAAACTTGAAGAATCCCCAGAATGTGAAGCCGTGTTTGGTGACTTCCTAAAGTTCTTCTACTGTGGTAAATTGCCTTGGTATGGTGACAACGTGTGTGCCATTCATATGCTAGCTGATAAATATGATCTGCCATTGTTGAAGGAAGATGCTGTAGCTTTCATCAAGGATGTCCTGATGGGGTTACAAGGGAAGGTTTTTCCAAGCGCAGTGGTATGGCTTCCCTATATCGAAATGTTTATTCCTGACTTGTTGCCAATATGTTATGACGCTATACGGACAAACTTCAATGACCTCGTCGCTTGCAGTGATGATAAATACACAGGAATACTGGAATCTCGACACATTAATGCTATTTTGGCAAGGACTTCTACTTGTCATGTCGTTGTGCCGAATGAGTTGTTGATATTTCAAGTTGTAAGTAAGTGGGCCAAATTGAAATTCGAAAACCTCTCCGGGCGTAGAGCAAAGAAAGAACTTAAACCAATCTTGGACTCGATTCGGTTTTACAAAATCAATGAAAAAGGGCTTGAGGAGATCCGAGAATCTCCGCTATGCACCGCGATTGGTAAATCATTTCTCGGTGACTATTTACTACCAGCATTGAAAATCCGTCAACTCAAAAATTATGCAGCTCTCCTCAGTGACAACCGTATGCACTTCGGTTTGGCGTAAATGTTGATTGACAGTTGGATGTTGATTGCTGATTATTGTCTTCCAAACAATGGCAAGTTTGAATGCGGGAATTTGTAGTCGGGTGATTCGCTCTTATCCTACCTGGAACACTGTTTGCTGAATATATTCCTATGATAAGAGATGTGAGATATTTATATTGTTAAATAACATGTGAATAGAAGTTATAGATTCACAACCGAGAGGGCGTGATATATGTAGTGAATCTATAACTTCTATTAACATGTTATTTAACAATATAAATATCTCACATTTCTTATCAGAGTTCCCATTACAAGTTACCGGTTCACTAACGAGAGGAAGTGAAGTATGTAGCTCTGCTGCATCGCCCAGAATTCCCATTGTTTGCCCACCTCGTGTTGCTACACAAAAATGCTCAATATATAATAAAAACATGTCACAAATAAGCAACAATTGGCATTACCCTTATACAGCGGAAATTGAAAACACAGTCAAAGACAGAAATAGGTTAAATAGCTCTGAGGCTCCATACCCATTAGATTTTATTACATAACTACATTTACATAAGTTGAATAGTTGATACATAATTTAGCAGGGGCATCAGCCCTTATAATAATACATTGATAAATATTTTAAATTGAACAGACCGAGCCAAAATGCCAACTGGTGTTTGGCCGTACAAAAGATATGAGTACAAAAAAGGACAATAATACAAAATTATCAAACCATAATTGGAGAGGTCCTAGTGATATATACCTAAGGGACATGAAACTTGGAGAACAGCTCAAAAGAATTCCAATGATTTTTAAAGATGGTTATAACTTTTAAATAAACTTGGCCTAATTTATCAATGCTTTCTTTCAATGTTATTCAATTTGTAAATCAGCAATTTGGGGGGGGGGGGGAGGGGTAAGTTACCAACAACCCTACCACCGATGATAGCTTATCAAGTGATAGTTTAAGAAAATTGATTTTTGAACGGTAATTAACTAGTTGAACTATAAATGAGTTTGCCTAATTAATATAATACCAATTATACACTGAAGCAGTAATACATTTCTTTTGACTTAATAATAAATTGAATAACTTTCTTTTACCATTTATAAATATTTCTTATATTAAAGAGAATAATTGGGATTTAAATCCCTGAAATTTAAAAAAGGAGACATTGGGGAGACTTGACTACCCCCCCCCCCCCCCCCCCCCCCCCCCATTTTAAAAGGAGGTAAGGAAATCAGACCTAGTAAGAGTCATAGTTCATAATTTAATTTATTTTAATCCTTAGGATTATGCGAATTCATCAGGGATGTCGTTAAAAAGCACAGTGCCGACTCTTAGGTGAGACCTAAACACTGGCATAACCTTCATGAATGACATATATGTACGAATGTTTAGTGTCCTTGTTAAACAACCTTGTAATGTCTAATCACCTGTATTCGTATTTATATACAGGTAGATGTCAACAAACACAAAATATCCATTTGACAACGTAATACATTACCTATAAATCGCGTGTTATTATTAAACATAGCATACCCATTCGTAAGATCCGGAAAAATGAAATCAACTTTAGAATGAAAAGTTACAAACATTTCCAAAATAAAATACAAAACTAAACAAACGAAAACAAAACCATAAAAACAAGAACCTATCGAGATTCGAACAAGCAATCTACTTATTCTAAGACGGGAAACAAACCACTGAGCTATCTGGGGAGTCATCTTTTTGAAGAGGCGTTTTGCTTATTAACTCTAGCACAGTATTGATCAACCACGGTCAACCCATCAATTACAATAGAACACTATGTACGGTCTACCAGAATTAATAGAAAGGAAGTATTGATCATCTTTTAAGATATTATTGGTAGACCGTGGTTAATCGTATTGAATTCGCAAATATGATTATTATTTTGAACAGTATGAAAGTGTATATAATGTTAATTGTGGTAGACCGATAATAATAAGTGTATTTCCATACTTAATCATCTCAGGAAGAATATTTGTTTAAACAAGATAAATTGTTATACCCTATCTACTGATACTAGTACTCTGTCCATGGGTTCGAATCTCAGCGCGGCAGTTTAGTTACATTTCAAATCTTACTTTAAATGTTTAAACAATTAAGATTTGAAATAAATGAGTTGATCAGGTTTGTACAATATGTTTTTTTTCGTCGCCTTGACGCACCGCCACTTGATGCAGTCGTTTGAAACATCCGCCGCTGTCCATGGGTTCGAATCTCAGCGCGGCAGCTTAGTTACATTTTAAATCTTACTTCAAATGTTTAAACAATTAAGATTTGAAATAAATGAGTTGATCAGGTTTGTACAACATGTTTTTTTTCGTCGCCTTGACGCACCGCCACTTGATGCAGTCGTTTGAAACATCCGCCGCTGTAAATTTAGATACTTTGAAACTATGACCCTTTATCAAAATAAACGTTATTTATGTATTTCATTAAATATGTGTACGTAATCAGACTATGAAGTTTAATTCGAAATGTTACAGAAGCAATGTTCTTCATTTCTTAAAACGAATGATTAAAATCGAAGCTACCGTTTTCGAGATATGGCGATGTTTGTATTTTCTATAGCTCACTTTTCCACTCCCTTAATACGATCATGTTCAAAACTGTTGGGACACTTCCTGCAAGTCCTGTGAAACGGTGGTCCCTCCCCCTAAACTCAATGTTGGTCATATAAAAGCATCGTCCAGCAACGGGCTGTATTATATATATCAGCCCCAACATTGGTTCGGGGGGATGGCAGCTTTACATAAACTAGTTTTGACTATCATACTTTCAACTGACAGCTTTCTACTCAGTTTGAAAGATATTTAATGCGCAAGTGTATAGTGTCCCAACAGGTTTTGAGCAATATTGTATTAAAGCATTGAAAAAATAATGTACTAAATTCATATAAGTCCTTGTAACTGCATTAAAACAGTTCCAAATTATCTCATATTTGGCAATATTAGAGAGCGATAATGTACCATTAGTATCGTTTATTTAAACAAAGGATGGGTTAGTAATGTCTTCAATTTAAAGGGGCATTGTCTGAATTACGCACCTAAATGGTACTTTTTAATAAAGACTTATTTCATAAGATATAGGTAAAACAAATAATGTCATTAAGTAAACTAATGATTGTGTTATTGTGGTAGGGTGGGGTGTTGTGGGGGTGACCGTTTATTTCGGATTAAAATACTCTTAATTGAGACGCCGTAATAATTAAGATTCGTATTCGTATTTGTATACAGGTAGATGTCAACAAACACAAAATATCCATTTGACAACGTAATACATTACCTATAAATCGCGTGTTATTATTAAACATATCATACCCATTCGTAAGATCCGGAAAAATGAAATCAACTTTAGAATGAAAAGTTACAAACATTTCCAAAATAAAATACAAAACTAAACAAACGAAAACAAAACCATAAAAACAAGAACCTATCGAGATTCGAACCAGCAATCTACTTAATCTAAGACAGGAAACAAACCACTGAGCTATCTGGGGAGTCATCTTTTTGAAGAGGCGTTTTGCTTATTAACTCTAGCACAGTATTGATCAACCACGGTCAACCCATCAATTACAATAGAACACTATGTACGGTCTACCAGAATTAATAGAAAGGAAGTATTGATCATCTTTTAAGATATTATTGGTAGACCGTGGTTAATCGTATTGAATTCGCAAATATGATTATTATTTTAAACAGTATGAAAGTGTATATAATGTTAATCGTGGTAGACCGAAAATAATAAGTGTATTTCCATACTTAATCATCTCAGGAAGAATATTTGTTTAAACAAGATAAATTGTTATACCCTATCTACTGATACTAGTACAAAGTATTGTGCCCTACTAGTGTAGTGGTTTCGACTGACACCGCATACTCTGTCCATGGGTTCGAATCTCAGCGCGGCAGCTTAGTTACATTTTAAATCTTACTTCAAATGTTTAAACAATTAAGATTTGAAATAAATGAGTTGATCAGGTTTGTACAACATGTTTTTTTCGTCGCCTTGACGCACCGCCACTTGATGCAATCGTTTGAAACACCCGCCGCTGTAAATTTAGATACTTTGAAACTATGACCCTTTATCAAAATAAACGTTATTTATGTATTTCATTAAATATGTATACGTAATCAGACTATGAAGTTTAATTCGAAATGTTACAGAAGCAATGTTCTTCATTTCTTAAAACGAATGGTTAAAATCGAAGCTACCGTTTTCGAGATATAGCGATTTTTGTATTTTCTATAGCTCACTTTTCCATTCCCTTAATACATGTATTAAAGCATTGAAAAAATAATGTACTAAATTCATATAAGTTCTTGTAACTGCATTAAAAAAGTTCCAAATTATCTCATATTTGGCAATATTAGAGAGCGATGAAGTACCATTAGTATCGTTTATTTAAACAAAGAATGGGTTAGTAATGTCTTCAAATTAAAGGGGCATTGTCTGAATTACGCACCTAAATGGTACTTTTTAATAAAGACTTATTTCATAAGATATAGGTAAAACAAATAATGTCATTAAGTAAACTAATGATTGTGTTATTGTGATAGGGTGGGGTGTTGTGGGGGTGACCGTTTATTTCGGATTAAAATACTCTTAATTGAAGCATGTTAATTGAGACGCCATAATAATTAAGATTCGTATTCGTATTTATATACAGGTAGATGTCAACAAACACAAAATATCCATTTGACAACGTAATACATTACCTATAAATCGCGTGTTATTATTAAACATAGCATACCCATTCGTAAGATCCGGAAAAATGAAATCAACTTTAGAATGAAAAGTTACAAACATTTCCAAAATAAAATACAAAACTAAACAAACGAAAACAAAACCATAAAAACAAGAACCTATCGAGATTCGAACCAGCAATCTACTTATTCTAAGACAGGAAACAAACCACTGAGCTATCTGGGGAGTCATCTTTTTGAAGAGGCGTTTTGCTTATTAACTCTAGCACAGTATTGATCAACCACGGTCAACCCATCAATTACAATAGAACACTATGTACGGTCTACCAGAATTAATAGAAAGGAAGTATTGATCATCTTTTAAGATATTATTGGTAGACCGTGGTTAATCGTATTGAATTCGCAAATATGATTATTATTTTGAACAGTATGAAAGTGTATATAATGTTAATTGTGGTAGACCGATAATAATAAGTGTATTTCCATACTTAATCATCTCAGGAAGAATATTTGTTTAAACAAGATAAATTGTTATACCCTATCTACTGATACTAGTACTCTGTCCATGGGTTCGAATCTCAGCGCGGCAGTTTAGTTACATTTCAAATCTTACTTTAAATGTTTAAACAATTAAGATTTGAAATAAATGAGTTGATCAGGTTTGTACAATATGTTTTTTTTCGTCGCCTTGACGCACCGCCACTTGATGCAGTCGTTTGAAACATCCGCCGCTGTCCATGGGTTCGAATCTCAGCGCGGCAGCTTAGTTACATTTTAAATCTTACTTCAAATGTTTAAACAATTAAGATTTGAAATAAATGAGTTGAT
The DNA here is from genome assembly GCA_035610835.1 of Ophiura sarsii. NCBI lineage: Eukaryota > Metazoa > Echinodermata > Ophiuroidea > Amphilepidida > Ophiuridae > Ophiura > Ophiura sarsii. The sequence goes on from CM069446.1 coordinate 54,008,059, forward strand.
CAGGTTTGTACAACATGTTTTTTTCGTCGCCTTGACGCACCGCCACTTGATGCAATCGTTTGAAACACCCGCCGCTGTAAATTTAGATACTTTGAAACTATGACCCTTTATCAAAATAAACGTTATTTATGTATTTCATTAAATATGTATACGTAATCAGACTATGAAGTTTAATTCGAAATGTTACAGAAGCAATGTTCTTCATTTCTTAAAACGAATGATTAAAATCGAAGCTACCGTTTTCGAGATATAGCGATTTTTGTATTTTCTATAGCTCACTTTTCCATTCCCTTAATACATGTATTAAAGCATTGAAAAAATAATGTACTAAATTCATATAAGTTCTTGTAACTGCATTAAAAAAGTTCCAAATTATCTCATATTTGGCAATATTAGAGAGCGATAAAGTACCATTAGTATCGTTTATTTAAACAAAGAATGGGTTAGTAATGTCTTCAAATTAAAGGGGCATTGTCTGAATTACGCACCTAAATGGTACTTTTTAATAAAGACTTATTTCATAAGATATAGGTAAAACAAATAATGTCATTAAGTAAACTAATGATTGTGTTATTGTGGTAGGGTGGGGTGTTGTGGGGGTGACCGTTTATTTCGGATTAAAATACTCTTAATTGAAGCATGTTAATTGAGACGCCATAATAATTAAGATTCGTATTCGTATTTATATACAGGTAGATGTCAACAAACACAAAATATCCATTTGACAACGTAATACATTACCTATAAATCGCGTGTTATTATTAAACATAGCATACCCATTCGAAAGATCCGGAAAAATGAAATCAACTTTAGAATGAAAAGTTACAAACATTTCCAAAATAAAATACAAAACTAAACAAACGAAAACAAAACCATAAAAACAAGAACCTATCGAGATTCGAACCAGCAATCTACTTATTCTAAGAGAGGAAACAAACCACTGAGCTATCTGGGGAGTCATCTTTTTGAAGAGGCGTTTTGCTTATTAACTCTAGCACAGTATTGATCAACCACGGTCAACCCATCAATTACAATAGAACACTATGTACGGTCTACCAGAATTAATAGAAAGGAAGTATTGATCATCTTTTAAGATATTATTGGTAGACCGTGGTTAATCGTATTGAATTCGCAAATATGATTATTATTTTGAACAGTATGAAAGTGTATATAATGTTAATTGTGGTAGACCGATAATAATAAGTGTATTTCCATACTTAATCATCTCAAGAAGAATATTTGTTTAAACAAGATAAATTGTTATACCCTATCTACTGATACTAGTACTCTGTCCATGGGTTCGAATCTCAGCGCGGCAGTTTAGTTACATTTTAAATCTTACTTTAAATGTTTAAACAATTAAGATTTGAAATAAATGAGTTGATCAGGTTTGTACAACATGTTTTTTTTCGTCGCCTTGACGCACCGCCACTTGATGCAGTCGTTTGAAACATCCGCCGCTGTAAATTTAGATACTTTGAAACTATGACCCTTTATCAAAATAAACGTTATTTATGTATTTCATTAAATATGTGTACGTAATCAGACTATGAAGTTTAATTCGAAATGTTACAGAAGCAATGTTCTTCATTTCTTAAAACGAATGATTAAAATCGAAGCTACCGTTTTCGAGATATAGCGATGTTTGTATTTTCTATAGCTCACTTTTCCACTCCCTTAATACGATCATGTTCAAAACTGTTGGGACACTTCCTGCAAGTCCTGTGAAACGGTGGTCCCTCCCCCTAAACTCAATGTTGGTCATATAAAAGCATCGTCCAGCAACGGGCTGTATTATATATATCAGCCCCAACATTGGTTCGGGGGGATGGCAGCTTTACATAAACTAGTTTTGACTATCATACTTTCAACTGACAGCTTTCTACTCAGTTTGAAAGATATTTAATGCGCAAGTGTATAGTGTCCCAACAGGTTTTGAACAATATTGTATTAAAGCATTGAAAAAATAATGTACTAAATTCATATAAGTCCTTGTAACTGCATTAAAAAAGTTCCAAATTATCTCATATTTGGCAATATTAGAGAGCGATAATGTACCATTAGTATCGTTTATTTAAACAAAGGATGGGTTAGTAATGTCTTCAATTTAAAGGGGCATTGTCTGAATTACGCACCTAAATGGTACTTTTTAATAAAGACTTATTTCATAAGATATAGGTAAAACAAATAATGTCATTAAGTAAACTAATGATTGTGTTATTGTGGTAGGGTGGGGTGTTGTGGGGGTGACCGTTTATTTCGGATTAAAATACTCTTAATTGAGACGCCGTAGTAATTAAGATTCGTATTCGTATTTGTATACAGGTAGATGTCAACAAACACAAAATATCCATTTGACAACGTAATACATTACCTATAAATCGCGTGTTATTATTAAACATATCATACCCATTCGTAAGATCCGGAAAAATGAAATCAACTTTAGAATGAAAAGTTACAAACATTTCCAAAATAAAATACAAAACTAAACAAACGAAAACAAAACCATAAAAACAAGAACCTATCGAGATTCGAACCAGCAATCTACTTAATCTAAGACAGGAAACAAACCACTGAGCTATCTGGGGAGTCATCTTTTTGAAGAGGCGTTTTGCTTATTAACTCTAGCACAGTATTGATCAACCACGGTCAACCCATCAATTACAATAGAACACTATGTACGGTCTACCAGAATTAATAGAAAGGAAGTATTGATCATCTTTTAAGATATTATTGGTAGACCGTGGTTAATCGTATTGAATTCGCAAATATGATTATTATTTTGAACAGTATGAAAGTGTATATAATGTTAATCGTGGTAGACCGAAAATAATAAGTGTATTTCCATACTTAATCATCTCAGGAAGAATATTTGTTTAAACAAGATAAATTGTTATACCCTATCTACTGATACTAGTACAAAGTATTGCCCTACTAGTGTAGTGGTTTCGACTGACACCGCATACTCTGTCCATGGGTTCGAATCTCAGCGCGGCAGCTTAGTTACATTTTAAATCTTACTTCAAATGTTTAAACAATTAAGATTTGAAATAAATGAGTTGATCAGGTTTGTACAACATGTTTTTTTCGTCGCCTTGACGCACCGCCACTTGATGCAATCGTTTGAAACACCCGCCGCTGTAAATTTAGATACTTTGAAACTATGACCCTTTATCAAAATAAACGTTATTTATGTATTTCATTAAATATGTATACGTAATCATACTATGAAGTTTAATTCGAAATGTTACAGAAGCAATGTTCTTCATTTCTTAAAACGAATGGTTAAAATCGAAGCTACCGTTTTCGAGATATAGCGATTTTTGTATTTTCTATAGCTCACTTTTCCATTCCCTTAATACATGTATTAAAGCATTGAAAAAATAATGTACTAAATTCATATAAGTTCTTGTAACTGCATTAAAAAAGTTCCAAATTATCTCATATTTGGCAATATTAGAGAGCGATAAAGTACCATTAGTATCGTTTATTTAAACAAAGAATGGGTTAGTAATGTCTTCAAATTAAAGGGGCATTGTCTGAATTACGCACCTAAATGGTACTTTTAATAAAGACTTATTTCATAAGATATAGGTAAAACAAATAATGTCATTAAGTAAACTAATGATTGTGTTATTGTGGTAGGGTGGGGTGTTGTGGGGGTGACCGTTTATTTCGGATTAAAATACTCTTAATTGAAGCATGTTAATTGAGACGCCATAATAATTAAGATTCGTATTCGTATTTATATACAGGTAGATGTCAACAAACACAAAATATCCATTTGACAACGTAATACATTACCTATAAATCGCGTGTTATTATTAAACATAGCATACCCATTCGTAAGATCCGGAAAAATGAAATCAACTTTCGAATGAAAAGTTACAAACATTTCCAAAATAAAATACAAAACTAAACAAACGAAATTAAAACCATAAAAACAAGAACCTATCGAGATTCGAACCAGCAATCTACTTATTCTAAGACAGGAAACAAACCACTGAGCTATCTGGGGAGTCATCTTTTTGAAGAGGCGTTTTGCTTATTAACTCTAGCACAGTATTGATCAACCACGGTCAACCCATCAATTACAATAGAACACTATGTACGGTCTACCAGAATTAATAGAAAGGAAGTATTGATCATCTTTTAAGATATTATTGGTAGACCGTGGTTAATCGTATTGAATTCGCAAATATGATTATTATTTTGAACAGTATGAAAGTGTATATAATGTTAATTGTGGTAGACCGATAATAATAAGTGTATTTCCATACTTAATCATCTCAGGAAGAATATTTGTTTAAACAAGATAAATTGTTATACCCTATCTACTGATACTAGTACTCTGTCCATGGGTTCGAATCTCAGCGCGGCAGTTTAGTTACATTTTAAATCTTACTTTAAATGTTTAAACAATTAAGATTTGAAATAAATGAGTTGATCAGGTTTGTACAACATGTTTTTTTTCGTCGCCTTGACGCACCGCCACTTGATGCAGTCGTTTGAAACATCCGCCGCTGTAAATTTAGATACTTTGAAACTATGACCCTTTATCAAAATAAACGTTATTTATGTATTTCATTAAATATGTATACGTAATCAGACTATGAAGTTTAATTCGAAATGTTACAGAAGCAATGTTCTTCATTTCTTAAAACGAATGATTAAAATCGAAGCTACCGTTTTCGAGATATAGCGATGTTTGTATTTTCTATAGCTCACTATTCCACTCCCTTAATACGATCATGTTCAAAACTGTTGGGACACTTCCTGCAAGTCCTGTGAAACGGTGGTCCCTCCCCCTAAACTCAATGTTGGTCATATAAAAGCATCGTCCAGCAACGGGCTGTATTATATATATCAGCCCCAACATTGGTTCGGGGGGATGGCAGCTTTACATAAACTAGTTTTGACTATCATACTTTCAACTGACAGCTTTCTACTCATTTTGAAAGATATTTGATGCGCACGTGTATAGTGTCCCAACAGGTTTTGAACAAGATTGTATTAAAGCATTGAAAAAATAATGTATATACTAAATTCATATAAGTCCTTGTAACTGCATTAAAAAAGTTCCAAATTATCTCATATTTGGCAATATAAGAGAGCGATAATGTACCATTCGTATCGTTTATTTAAACAAAGGATGGGTTAGTAATGTCTTCAATTTAAAGGGGCATTGTCTGAATTACGCACCTAAATGGTACTTTTTAATAAAGACTTATTTCATAAGATATAGGTAAAACAAATAATGTCATTAAGTAAACTAATGATTGTGTTATTGTGGTGGGGTGGGGTGTTGTGGGGGTGACCGTTTATTTCGGATTAAAATACTCTTAATTGAAGCATGTTAATTGAGACGCCATACTAATTAAGATTCGTATTCGTATTTATATACAGGTAGATGTCAACAAACACAAAATATCCATTTGACAACGTAATACATTACCTATGGAAAGATGCAACAATTGCCCCCATCCCAAAGGAAACCCCTGCATCAATATCTAAACTTAGGCCAATTTCATTGACATCTCTTCTGGCTAAAGTGTGTGAAGGTTTTGTTTCCAAGTGGACACTTGATGATATTTCTAGTTCAATTGACCGTAACCAATATGGTAGTATTAAAGGTTCTTCGACATCTCATTGCCTAATTGAAATTCTTGATATCTTTTTTAAAGGTACTGACAAGGGAAGTAATGTAGGAACCCTGGTTGTGACGGACTTCTCAAAAGCGTTCGATTGTGTCGACCATACTCTAGCTATCCAGAGACTCTGCGAGCTTGGTGCCAGAAGTGAAATCATACCCTGGATTGCAAGCTTTCTTACTACTCGCCGCCAACGTGTGCAATACCACTCTGCTTTATCCGAATGGAAAACACTCACTTGTGGTGTCCCCCAAGGCACCAAGTTTGGCCCAATCACCTTTATTAGTGTTATCAATAACGCTTCTGAAGAGTCTCTGACCAATAGCTTCAAGTATGTGGATGATCTCACGCTAGCAGAAGTCCGCCATGCAGATCAACCCAGCCAGATCGAGTCGGATGTGCGGGACCTGGATGCTTGGGCGAAAGACAACCACCTCATGCTCAACCCGGGGAAGTGTAAGGTCATGCAGGTCTGTTTTAAGAGAGATCCCCCACTTCCCCCCAAACTCCAAATTGCCGGTAATGAGCTTGAGGTGGTGACTGAAACCAAGCTTCTGGGCCTTGCTGTCCAATCTGATCTTGGCTGGCAGTCCCAAGTTAATAATATGGTGTCTAAATGCAGCAAGAGGTTGTACATGCTGAGTCGCCTAAAACGTTTCGGAGTGCCAACTGAAGACTTAGTATCTGTGTATGTTGGTTACGTTCGCCCAACATGTGAATATGGCGCCCCTGTCTGGCATTGTAGCATAGGTAAAAATCAGGCCCATCAACTTGAACGCCTGCAGAAACGGGCATGCCGTATCATTCTGGGCGCTCAATATCAATCCTACACAGAGGCTTTGGACCAGTTGGCACTCTTAAACTTGGAAGACAGGAGATCACAATTATCGCTTCAGTTTGCCCAGAAATGTTGTGACTCCGATAGGTATTCCGACTGGTTCCCTAGCAACAATAATACCCATATGATGAATTTGAGACACACCAGCAAATATCAAGTTCCCAGATGCAATACCAAAAGATATCAGAGTAGCCCCATCCCTTTCCTTACTAATCTCCTGAATCAGCAGCAGTAAATATGCTTGCTAAGGGGGGGGGGGGGGGGGGGGGGGGGGGGGGGTGTTAATCTGACTCTTGTGTAAGTTTGTGATTCATTCCCTGTGTCTTTGTCATTTATCATGTTTATAATTGCCGTTTTTTAATCTTTTAATTTTTTATATGTTACCCACAGTGCAATATTAGCTATATTTAGGCGTCATAGCATTTTTAAAATATATATATTACCCACAGTGCAATATTAGCTAGCCTATATTTAGGCGACTTAGCATGTACAACCTTTACTATCTATGTATTTTTTGATACCTTTTAATCTCTTTTAGCATTTTTAATTTTCAATTTTGTTGTTATCTTTGTATACATTTCTATGTGTAATTTGATGTTTTTTATACCGTATGTAATATCCATGTAATTCAGCTTTTAGCTGCGATTTGGTGTCAATAAACTATAACTATAACTATAACTATAACTATAACTATAAATCGCGTGTTATTATTAAACATAGCATACCCATTCGTAAGATCCGGAAAAATGAAATCAACTTTAGAATGAAAAGTTACAAACATTTCCAAAATAAAATACAAAACTAAACAAACGAAAACAAAACCATAAAAACAAGAACCTATCGAGATTCGAACAAGCAATCTACTTATTCTAAGACAGGAAACAAACCACTGAGCTATCTGGGGAGTCATCTTTTTGAAGAGGCGTTTTGCTTATTAACTCTAGCACAGTATTGATCAACCACGGTCAACCCATCAATTACAATAGAACACTATGTACGGTCTACCAGAATTAATAGAAAGGAAGTATTGATCATCTTTTAAGATATTATTGGTAGACCGTGGTTAATCGTATTGAATTCGCAAATATGATTATTATTTTGAACAGTATGAAAGTGTATATAATGTTAATTGTGGTAGACCGATAATAATAAGTGTATTTCCATACTTAATCATCTCAGGAAGAATATTTGTTTAAACAAGATAAATTGTTATACCCTATCTACTGATACTAGTACTCTGTCCATGGGTTCGAATCTCAGCGCGGCAGTTTAGTTACATTTTAAATCTTACTTTAAATGTTTAAACAATTAAGATTTGAAATAAATGAGTTGATCAGGTTTGCACAACATGTTTTTTTTCGTCGCCTTGACGCACCGCCACTTGATGCAGTCGTTTGAAACATCCGCCGCTGTAAATTTAGATACTTTGAAACTATGACCCTTTATCAAAATAAACGTTATTTATGTATTTCATTAAATATGTGTACGTAATCAGACTATGAAGTTTAATTCGAAATGTTACAGAAGCAATGTTCTTCATTTCTTAAAACGAATGATTAAAATCGAAGCTACCGTTTTCGAGATATAGCGATGTTTGTATTTTCTATAGCTCACTTTTCCACTCCCATGTTCAAAACTGTTGGGACACTTCCTGCAAGTCCTGTGAAACGGTGGTCCCTCCCCCTAAACTCAATGTTGGTCATATAAAAGCATCGTCCAGCAACGGGCTGTATTATATATATCAGCCCCAACATTGGTTCGGGGGGATGGCAGCTTTACATAAACTAGTTTTGACTATCATACTTTCAACTGACAGCTTTCTACTCATTTTGAAAGATATTTGATGCGCACGTGTATAGTGTCCCAACAGGTTTTGAACAAGATTGTGGGTGTTGGGCATGCAAACCCGGAAGGCGTGCTTAGATGTTACGTATACACGCGTTGTTCACGAATAAAATATGGGGAGACTTGTCAATTACCCCCCCCCCCCACTAGGAGAAATCAACGTTTGGATCACACTAAGGGTATGCAAACTCGTTGGGGTTGTGATTAAAGGGGTTGTAATTAAATAAGCAGAACATATTCAAGGCGTGACTTGAACACACAATGTTATTTTTCATAATTCGAAACAAAGTAGGGCTAGGTAGAATACATCCACTTTTATGATAAGAACAAACTTCAAGACTAACCATGATAGCAGCCGGCTGCGAACAACTCGAAAAAACTCTTTGAGAAAACGAGAAACATAGTATTTGGCTCCAAGTGCTTGCTATCCTGAGCCAATCCGGAGGTTGACATCTTAAGTATCGCCAAAAGCAAATATCCCAATCCTTGATAATTACCAGCAGTATAGTCTTAACGATAAATTGTTAAAAAGAGAACCGTATTCAGAATTGTGAACAAGATCAACAATTGCCCTAATTGGTTGGGCTTAAGACAAAGCAATCTCAGGAGAAAAACTAAGCGGGGACTTTTTTGACTAAGGGCATTCATTCATTCATTCATAAAAAGGTTTATTAAAATAGACCATAGAAGTCATACCTAAATTGCGGCCAATATACAATACATTAATACAACAATATCATTATCAACAATATCAGCAGTATATACAATGTATATACACAAAATACAAGCAAATAGACGAAAATACGCATCATACTCGCCAAAGTAACCACGCCAAATTAAAAACCATAGAAATTCAATCTGAACTAGCAATATTGCACGTAATATACTACAAAGCAATGAATTAAGGTAAATGGCAAATTAGAGATTGGAATGCATTACTACTCAAGACCCTTGCTATTCCAATTGTAACGAGTTTTATTGCACTTTTGAGTTGACAGTTTGTTAGCACCACGCAGATTTCTCTAGTGTATACATTGTGATTATGACATGAAGTTAGCATTCCAACAATAAATTCATTGCTATGATGAATTGTGATATGGACAAATAAGGCCTAAGGACCGCACGTAGCATTAACATTGCATGGATCTAGTTACCATGTAAATCTTGTATATAGTTCCTGTTTTATAATATAAAACATTGTGTAATGAATTTGGACGCATTTAAAATATATGAAACAAAAATATAAATATACAATACAAATCAAAATATTTGCTAAAGCGTATTAACTTGTAAAGCCACAATATGTTCTGAACGCCTGCTTAACTTATCAAATGTTTTATGAACCCAAGAGTTGTATGCGGGCGTGATTGTTAGTGTTGTTAATCAACGTTTTATCAACAAACAAAAGCATTCCACACATACTGTTCTAAAAGCTGTATTTGGAGGACTGCTAATTATAAAGTTATGAGATACATTTGTCGAGTGGGGAAATGTATGGGTTCATGGCACTCAACAAGCTAGACATCACATGAATACACATTGCAATATTTGCCATAGTACAGTTCTAATGAGACACATTGTATTTTCTCTGGAATAACCTGATTCAATGAAAGTTTGAAGACTAGAAATGAAACAACTATAATAGTAACATTATGCAATACTGGATGTGAAGTAGCACTCGAATGGCCATTGGTGTAAGGCAAGTATCCGTTTTTAAATTAGATTTGAGGAAAAGTGTGTTACCGGTGGTAATAGCTAATGTAGTAACCAATGATATGGCTACTTCTGTTATCCGCCGTCGAATTATTTGATCATCGCTTATATAAACGTGCTGGGCGAAACAGATGCCGTATTGTCAACCATTATGTTTACTGTTTCCGGACACTGGTCCTTCACATTGGTTAAATGTTAGTTGAGAATAATACCACAGTTAGCGAAGTTATAACAATGCCTTGGTTATAATGTTGGCCAACATAAAGATCTTACGTACCATTGATGGACCGCAGTAGACGATAAGTAGTGGTATCCACTTGAACATGTTGAACCATACCAGATTTAATGTTTCACTCATCTAAGACCAGAGATACGTTGGTGTTAATAATCTTGTCCTAATTATTATATTGTATATTGACAGTTAAAAAGAATATTCCACAGCAGCATTAGACCCATGGGTGGAAGCAGCAACGGTAGCCGCGTGTTCTGCTACGGTACTTGTCATAGTCTTAGGCACATGTGTCTATATATCATATTATAGCTCATCCCGGAAAGAAATGGAACGTTGAAGCCAACGAAAATTCACCCTCACCATGCTCACGGCAGCCATGTGTACTATAGTCTCAACTCCTGAAAGAGAAAGAAGAAAAAGCAGAAGCAGATCCGGAGAGAGAGTACATTCTTTTATAAAAACAAAAACCCTCATAAGACTATTCTTTTCTCATGTCTGAAGGCTGACAGCAAAATTGTTAACTTTATTTGTTGGGAGTGGCTGTTTTTAATTCAACCAGCATGCTTATATAGGCTTTTTAAGCCTGGCCCGAGCAATTTGCTTGAGTCTGGTCCCTTCAGGACCCAAGCGTGTGTCTGTACGGAACGACCGTGTAAACAAACATCTTACCGATAACTGCAATAACTCCGACAAGGTCAATAATATTATAAAACACAGGCATTAAACTACACCAAGCTAAGATCATTCATGATCATCAACAACAATATTGAGCATTTTATTTCTAAGCTACCTCCTTGCATGTTTAGAAAAGATTAACAAACAACCCGAATACGTGATAATGTCATTATGCGTGAAACATAAATACCAACATTGAGGCGAGACCTATACCAGAAAGGGTCTCTGAGGTGACCGTTGTTTTCATCCAATGTTTATCAACAAACGCAACGGGCGAAGGGACTGGACTGTCGATAAACGCTTGAGGGAACAGCATATGACCACAACACTGTCCGCTATGCCGTATTGCCCTTTATAATGCTTTGGCGCGAGTTTTAAAAGCACGGGTCCTAAACAAAACATGATGCGCGCGCAAACTGCCGGGCAAAGAACAATATCAACTAGCCACGTTTTGCCCGGTGTGACGTCACCTGTCACCCCATCTATACTACCTATAATTGGAGTAAACGCCAGTATTATAATACAGTAGACCCCATATATTTGACGTAGACCAAGCAACCAAATGTATGGATTAAACTGAAACTAATGTTAGATCAGGTTTTTAACATGTTTAATGGACAAAATATATATCATTAGTCATTGATATAACCGCCTACAATATACTGATTATAACATACATGTATAACATAATTATAATTGAACAACCCTGTACTGATATGTATGATCAGGGAGGTGTTATGATCATGTTAATAGATAATTATATGACCTATAGTTAAGGCTATAGCACTTATAAGTCATGATATTATGACATGCCTGCTGCGCCGTGCATAAAATCAATATAGCCAACCCCCGGTCACTGTATTGTCAGGCCCCTGACACTCTATTGTTCGAATCGCCGAAATCATAGACGGTCATGAATATACAATGAATAATCATATCAATGAATATACGTCATTTGTGAAGTCGAAAATGAAAAGTACCAGACCATAGTGGACACGAACGGCCGTAATCTTTGACTCTCCGTTGATTTCAATGTTATGTCGGAGTGTTTTACCTAATTTCATACTGACACGACCTGAGTGATAATCAAACGGTCCCCGAACGATGCCCTGGCGCTGTTGAAGTCAGAAATATCATCGTTCCCTACAGTCCGAGCGTTCCCACATCGAATTTCACCTAGAATATTCGTCACACGAACCTATGTCCGCCATCGTCTGAATATCGAAAAGGCCCTCTGGAGAGTCAAGGGGACAACATTTTTTTCTACGCATGCGTCCGATCGCTTTGGATTTGTCCACTAAAAATTTGGACAAATGCCTAAAGAGTATGTGCTGCATGGCAAGTGACACAACTTCTTGTAATGCGCTAATCAACCGTAGATCTAACCCCCCGGGCTCCGGCCAGTTTGGGGTGGAAAAGCCCACTCAGGAAAAGTTCACGGAAAAGATTCAGGCGTTGATGGTTCAATGGTATATCACAGATAGGCGAAGTGGGTATATCCAGTGACAGTTGTATATCCCCTGGTATATAATATTTAATTTTGACTAAAGCAGCCGACAATGCATTGATTGATGATAACATCCAGAAGTGGTTTGATGTGATAATAATGCCGCCATGAGGATCGAGCCGTGTAGCGAGGGGCCACGCCAAACTATAATCGAGAGTGACCAACGCCGCCGCAATGCGGACCACTGGCGCGCGGCGGGCCGGCACATCCAACATGCGCGAATCAGTGGCGTAGCCAGCTTTAACAGGGCCATAGGGAGGGGGGAGGGGTGGACTTATCAGACAGTAAAAAGTCCGAGTTGTATACCGACGAAAGGCATGATGTACAGTCAATAAAAGTATACGGTAGTGCCCTCATGTTGTGGCGAATATAGGGCCTACACTTACTTGCAACAGAGTGTCGGTGGAATCCGGGGGCCGACTATACGACCGTAACAGAGCGACAGTAGAATCCGGTGTTTATTATTTTTAAATCGAGTGTATTGTTAATAGTCCCGGTTCTGAGCACTTCTCTAGCCCGCCCGGCCTGTGGGCCTAAATGAGACACCGTGCACTTTGCGCCGTGCATATGCTATAACCATCTAATGATTGGAAGCGTAGCAGCATAAAGTATTATGAGAAAATGTGTACATATCTCCTAAGATTCTGGAGATTCGGAGTCTACCATCGGACCGGGCTTTTAGATGACCTACGCATAGGAGCATCGTCGAAGCGAGAATGTCCCCTGTAACCTTTTTCAAGATCTTTGGCACTGAAATTAAAATTTTGGTTCATTATAGAGGGAATCCACTTTACTTATTACGTGCCCGTAATCACCCTTCAAAGGTACAAGACTTGATCGCGTCTATCAATAGTTGTCTGATTGCCTTTCCACATATTTCGACATGAATATTGCGTCTCCCAATTCGTTTATTAAAGCTAGCTAAATTTGGTACAAGAACTAACTTTCTTGAAATGAAGTTGTACCAAAGATTTTCTAGAAATTCATCGGTTGTACAGATTTAAAGAAAATGGTAATCATGGTAGATTTAACATTGGTATAAACGGTCTCCTTTCTCATGTTGTAGGGGAAGGTGGGGTAATGGCGGACACATTTTGTTAGAGAGGTATAACACATATATAATACGTCATATAACAATAAAAATCATGTTAACACAAAGCACTGTGAAGGTTCTACCTTTTATCAAGTTTTTATCAACTCATCATTTTGAAATTCGAAGCTACGACGCAATAAAAAAAAATGGCGTCGTCCGGCATTACCCCACACTCTGGGGGTAATCCCGGACCGTATTTATCAATGGCAGCTCTCTTTTTATTGGAATATAGCATTTCAATGGGAGTTAAAAAATACCCTTTTTAAAAGTGTAGCAGAAATCAAAGAACAATGTCACATATTTATATGGTCAACAACTATTACCGATTTATGATGTTAAATTGACCACGCCCATATTGGTTACCATGGAAACGGTACATGTCCTGGATTACCCCAATCCATGTACAATGTATGGGCACATCCTCTCTTATTATCATGCTCATCATTGTGACTCCGAATTCATTTCTTTTTTATCAGAAGGTATCATACAATACATAAAAAAATAATAAGACTTTGTTTTCCTTGATGTAGAAATACCAGTTTCAAAGAGAAATTAATGCACCAAAATATCAACTTGCCCAAAAAGTGATTTTTGTAATTCTCGCGAGAATTTGCGAGACAACCATCCCATTTAGGTTTTGTGTGTTTTCAATAGAGAGGCACCTAACATCATAGGGTGGCAAAATACCACCTTCTTTCACCTGCCTTTAGATACAGCCCTGTCCGCGATTACCCCGCGTCCGCCATTACCCCACCTTCCCCTACGATTGGCTATGGCCTGTTTTGGAAATGTGTTTGCTTTGTGTATCCAAATAGTTTACAGTTGTATATTAGCCTAGCTATAACAAGCTATATAAATGACATCTCTGAATGTATTTTAAACAAAGTGTGCAAAGGAGAAATGGTTGGGCACACTGGTAAAATGGTTTTACAACAAGTGTTGCTCTCATTATCAAAGTGAACTCAACTTCAATCACTTATTTATCGAGCAATAATATATTGTTTTACGCATTTTAATTTGTTTAGATTATAAAGTTAAATAAATCCAGAGATAAATGATAGATAGAAAAATAGATTAAAAAAAGAATAGAAAAAAACTATAAAAGCATTGGCGGCCTTTATAAATTATAAAAATTGACATAAAAATGATGTTACATACATCCACAATCAAGTTTTTTTTAAATTTTTACACGGAGTACACGGAGATTCGAACCCGTGATTGCCGATTGAAAACGATACGGCCAACGTATGCACGCCACAGAGATCGACGAGTGTAATTGTGTCAGTTTTATTATTCAACCATTGATTCTTTTATTTATAACGAACGGATTTTTATCGTGCCATTTTGGACATTTTAAACCATATTTATATGTTACTCTCGCACAAAATGTGTTTGTAATGTGATTATACTCCTTATTTTGGAAAGAATGGTAAAAGCGTTGACATTTCGAACACAATAAATGGCATCTTGTATACTGTTTATACGGTCGCTCGACTGAACGTTGTGTGACCTGTTGCATTGCATTATTCATGTTACGATCTGTTTATGTATGCTTTTGTTATACTTCTCAATCGCTCATCGCCAACTCTGTACAAGAAACTTCATGCGCTGTCCCAACGCTGTCGTTAGAGAACAATAGAAAAGTCCCCTCGACTCTTCGAGACGACCTTTGACTGGGTTCACGGGGTTAATCATATTAATGAGCAAATATGCAAATGAGCTAAGTGTCCCCTCCTATTATATATACTCCTTGGTATTGTTCGATTCATCGAATGCGTCGACGTTCATGAATATACAATGAATAATCAATGAATATACATCATTTGTGAAGTCGAAAATGAAAAGTACCAGACCATAGTGGACACGAACGGCCGTAATCTTTGAATCTCCGTTGATTTCAATGTTATGTCGGAGTGTTTTACCTAATTTCATACTGACACGACCTGAGTGATAATCAAACGGTCCCCGAACGATGCCCTGGCGCTGTTGAAGTCAGAAATATCATCGTTCCCTACAGTCCGAGCGTTCCCACATCGAATTTCACCTAGAATATTCGTCACACGAACCTATGTCCGCCATCGCCTGAATATCGAAAAGGCCCTCTGGAGAGTCAAGGGGACACCATTTTTTTCTACGCATGCGTCCGATCGCTTTGGATTTGTCCACCAACATTGTGGACAAATTCCTAATGAGTATGTGCTGCATGGCAAGTGACACAACTTCTTGTAATGCGCTAATCAACCGTAGATCTAACCCCCGGGCTCCGGCCAGTTTGGGGTGGAAAAGCTCAATCAGAAAAAGTTCACGGAAAAGGTTCAGGCGCGTGTCATTCTTTGACGGTTCAATGGTATATCACAGATAGGCAAAGTGGGTATATCCAGTGACAGTTGATATCCCTTGGTATATAGTATTTAATTTTGACTAAAGCAGCCGACAATGCATTGATTGATGATAACATCCAGAAGTGGTTTGATGTGATAATAATGCCGCCGTGAGGAGCCGTGTAGCGAGGGGCCACGCCGAACTATGATCGAGAGTGACCAATAACGCCGCAATGCGGACCACTGGCGCGGCGGGCCGGCACATCCAACATGCGCGAATCAGTGGCGTAGCCAGCTTTAAACAGGGCCATAGGGAGGGGGTGGACTTATCAGACAGTAATAAGTCCGAGTTGTACCGACGAAAGGCATGATGTACAGTCAATAAAACTATACGGTAGTGCCCACATGTTGTGGCGAATATACACTTACTTGCAACAGAGTGACGGTGGGATCCGGGGGCCGACTATACGACCGTAACAGAGCGACTACAGTAGAATCCGGTGTTTCATTTATTTAAAGTTGAGTGTATTGTTAATATAGTCCCGGTTCTGAGCACTTCTCTAGCCCGCCCGGCCTGTGGGCCTAAATGAGACGCCGTGCACTTTGCGCCGTGCATATGCTATAACCATCTAATGATTGGAAGCGTAGCAGCATAAAGTATTATGAGAAAATGTGTACATATCTCCTAAGATAAAACATCACTTGTTGCTGATTTTTTGTTTCACGCATTGGCCAAGTGGCGCCGGAGTCTACCATCGGACCGGGCTTTCAGTTGACCTACGCATAGGAGCATCGTCGAAGCGAGAATGTCCCCTGTAACCTTTTTCAAGTTCTTTGGCACTGACATTAACATTTTGGTTCATTATAGAGGGAATCCACTTTACTCATGCGTGCCCGTAACAAAAGGTTTTCGCTCCCATATTATTCGTTGTTCAGATCATGTCAATGTACGACCTTCAACAAGCCAACCCTTTGAATACAAGCGTTACCCTGTTAACATAATGACGGGCTAGTATACATTGGCGGGTTATTTTCAAACGAGTGTCCATCAACATGTGTGTTGCACAGAGTATAAAGATATATGTGGTGTTGGTATTTTTAAATTCTGAACCAACTCTAGCTCTCCAATGGCCGATACGTGGATTACCTCTAACCACCCTTCAAAGGTACAAGACTTGATCGCGTCTATCAATAGTTGTCTGATTGCCTTTCCACATATATTTCGACATGAATATTGCGTCTCCCATTTCGTTTATTAAAGCTAGCTAAATTTGGTACAAGAACTAACTTTCCTGAAATGAAGTTGTACCAAAGATTTTCTAGAAATTCATCGGTTGTACAGATTTAAAAAAAAATGATAATCATGGTAGATTTAACATTGTAACGGTCTCATTTCTCATGTTGTACGATTGGCTATGGCCTGTTTTGGAAATGTGTTTGCTTCGTGTATCCAAATAGCTTACAGTTGTATATTAGCCTAGCTATAACAAGCTATAAAAATGACATCTCTGAATGTATAAACAAAGTGTGCAAAGGAGAAATGGTTGGGCACACTGGTAAAATGGTTTAACAACAAGTGTTGCTATCATTATCACAGTGAACTCAACTTCAATCACTTATTTATCGAGCAATAATGTATTGTTTACGCATTTTAATTGTTTAGATTATAAAGTTAAATAAATCCAGAGATAAATGAAAGATAGAAAAATAAAATAAAAAAAGAATAGAAAAAACTATAAACGCATTGGCGGCCTTTATAAATTATAAAAATTGACATAAAAATGATGTTACATACATCCACAATCAAGTTTAAAAAAGAAGAAAAAAGAAAAGAAAACAACAACGAATACACGGAGATTCGAACCGATTGCAAACGATATGGCCAACGTATGCACGCCACAGAGATCGACGAGTGTAATTGTGTCAGTTTTATTATTTAACCATTGATTCTTTTATTTATAACGAACGGATTTTTATCGTGCCATTTTTGACATTTTAAACCATATTTATATGTTACTCTCGCACAAAACGTGTTTGTAATGTGATTATACTCCTTATTTTGGAAAGAATGGTAAAAACGTTGACATTTCGAACACAATAAATGGCATCTTGTATACTGTTTATATCGCTCGACTGACCGTTGTGTGACGTGTTGCATTGCATTATTCATGTTACGATCTGTTTATATGCTTTTGTTATACTTCTCAATCGCTCATCGCCAACTCTGTACAAGAAACTTCATGCGCTATCCCAACGCTGTCGTTAGAGAACAATAGAAAAGTCCCTTCGACTCTCCAGAGGGCGTTATCTGCGACCTTTGACTAGGTTCACGGGGTTAATCATATTAATGAGCAAATATGCAAATGAGCTAAGTGTCCCCTCCTATTATATATACTCCTTGATATAGCCATGATAATGTGCGCCATTCACCCTGTTCACTCAAAGGGAATATAGTCTGTTAATCTAGACATCAATAATCCCCCAGGGATTCAAACTAATACTTGAACTGTAGATGGCGCAAACAAGGTCCTCATTTCAGCAGCATGGTTGGTAGGGGGGGGGGGGGGGGGGGGGGGGGGGGGGGAGGGGGGGGGGGGGGTACCGCGCCATTTTGTCTCGAAGCAATGGTTATGACGTCATATTTTTGTCGATTTTTAGAACTCTTGTATTGGATTTACGTGCAAAAAATATGCCCTTGGCATCATACTTTCCCAGGTGGGCAGTTCATTTTAAATTTCAGATGTTCTAAAATGGATGGTTTTCTAAACAATTCGAGAAAGAAAATCGAACTGCCCACCTCTGAATTGCCAAAAAAATGCTTTAAACAAGTCCACTTTTTGTGCCTTTGAACAGAGTGTCTGTCGGGAATGTAGAATTACTAGCGCATTAACCCATGACCGGGGTGCATGTTCGCTGTGTATAACAGATCGTAACATGAATAATGCAACACGTTTCAGTCGAGCAATGATTGGGTAAGGGTATGGATTTACTGGGTTGATGTGTGGTAGAGCATGACATTGTATTCAGTGAGATCATTTGCATACTTGGAACATTCTACACCATACCGCTACCAATGTTTTTGGACCGTATGATAAATGACGGCATTTCTTGTGTTCGAAAATATCAACGTTTTTTACCTTTCTTTCAAAAAAAAGGAGTATAATCACATTACAAACACATTTTGTGCGAGAGAAACACACAAATTTGGCAAAAATGGCACAATAAAAATCCGTTCGTTATAAATAAATGGATGGATATGGCTAAATAATAAAACTATCACAATTATACTCATCGGTCTCTGTGGCGTGCGTACGTTGGACATGTCGTTGGCAATCCGCAATCACGGGTTTGATTCCCGGAAATTGCTTGTTGTCCTTTTATTTTTCTATCTTTTAAACTTGATGGTGGATTAATGTAACATCATTGTTTTGTCAATTTTTATAAATTATAAAGACCGCCCATGCGTTTATAGTTGTCTTTTTATTTATTTATCTATCATTTAACTCTTGATTTATTTAACTTTGTATCTAAACAATTAAAATGCTTTATTGAGCACAAACTTTAATAAAACACCCAACATATGGCCTATGGGTACATTTGATAAATTAAGCAACAGTTGCTATACAGAAATGCTCAATAGGCCTATATAATGAAAACAATTCACAAATTAAGCAACAGTTTGGTATTAAAATTGCCAACAAATGGTTAATTAGTAATACCCAACTGTTGTGTAATTAAAATTGTGCAACTGCTGAGTAATAATGATTGATGAACCATTTTAGCCAACGGTATTGGGCATTTTTTACTCAACTGTTGAACTGTTGCATAGTTACTCAACGTTGAGTAAAATGTTGAGTAAAATATCTCAGACAAACAGTTAGGCTAAGAGAAATACCTGATTTATTCACACAATGTAGCTAGATAAATAGGCTTTCGAATGACACCTAAACCATAGCTCTACCACATTTAGTTGTTGAGTTAATAGAGAGAGATGGATGATTCGGTAGAAGGTGCGGGATTGGCTTTTTAGCGCTTTAGTGCGTGGAGTTAGCATCCGTGTTAATTAGCGAAATTAGCGCTAATTTGCACCATTTGCGTTAATATCGCTATAGATATGAAGTAAGATGTCATGATATTTAGCACATTAGCGCGTGGAGTTAGCATCCGTGATAATTAGCGAAATTAGCGCCAATTTGCACCATTTGCGTTAATAGCGCTATTAACGCTATAAGCATGGTTGGTGCTAAAACGCTATTATCGCAACACGGTTGAAGCAATTTGCGCTAATTTGCAAGGTTAGTGCTAAAAACGCTATAATACGATATAAAATAAGTTTAAAAAAATGACAGATGCCATCTGGAAATCGTGCAATTAGCGCTGATAGCGCTAGTAACCTAATTAGTGGTGCTAAAAATGCTTTTATCGCTAAGTTTGAAGGTTAGTGCTAAAAACGCTATTATAGGATATCAAATAAGTTTTAAAAACATGACGAATGCCATCGCGCAATTAGCGCTCTTGCGTTAATATCGCTAATAAGGATATGAAGTAAGATGTCATGATATTTAGCACATTAGCGCGTGGAGTTAGCATTCGTGATAGTTAGCTAAATTAGCGCCAATTTGCACCATTTGCGTTAATAGCGCTATTAACGCTAATTAGCATGGTTGGTGCTAAAACGCTATTATCGCCACTCGGTTGAAGCAATTTGCGCTAATTTGCAAGGTTATTGCTAAAAAAATTGAAGTTGCCGAATAGGGGAACCAAAACCAAAAAGTTTTGGGAGCTCAAGGGAGGGAGCAATTTCTGCTCGCCTCGGGCGAATTCAGTTTTTTTCTGTGTTAGGGAGTGTTCAAAATGTGGGGGCAGGGGAGGGGGGTTTAAGTTGCCGAAAGGGTTGGTATCAAGGGAGGGGTAATTTCTGCAGTTGGGAACTAAAGGGAGGGTGTCATTTCTGTGTTTAGAAACATTTTGGGGATGGGCAAAATGAAGAGGGATAACAAGATTGATGTTCCCGAAAGGGAACAAAAATGTTTTGGAAACTCAAGCGAGGGGTTTATTTCTGCCCGCTTCCGTCAGGGAGTGTTGAGATATAATGTGGTGGGGAATGAGGCGGGGGCTAGTTTCCGAAATGGGAGAATTTTTTGCGTGGGAAAATGAGGGGGCAGAGGTGGGGTAGAAGTTTCCGAAAGGGGGACTCAAGGGAGGGGGTAATTTTTGCGGTTGGAAACTTAAGGGAGGGGGTCATTTCTGTGTTTAGAAACATTTTGGGGATGGGCTAAATGAGGAGGGATTCAAACAAGTTTAAAGTAGACGAAAGGGGAACCAACAAGTTTTTGGAACTCAAGCGTGGGGTTCATTTCTTCCCGCTTCGCGCGAATTCAGTTTCATTTGTTTGCGTTAAGAGAGGGTGCCATTTCTGTAGAAACATTTTGGGGATGGGCAATTGCGTTAGGGAGTGTTCAGAAATACTGTGGTAGTGCGCGAATTCAGGTTTTTTGTGTGTGTTAGGGAGTGTTCAGAATGTGGTGGGGCAAAATGAAGGGACAGGGGGAGGGGGTTGAAATCGGTACCAAAAATCTGAAATTTCTTTTCCGCAGTTAGATACCTCATTTAAAAATTCGAATGTATAATTTTAAAGTTATGGCGGTCGCGAGAATTCAATCATTTTTTTTCTGCGTTAGGGAGTGTTGAGAAATAATGTGGTTGGGGAATGAGGCGGGGGGCGGGGGTTAGTTGCCGAAATGGGAGAAATCAGTTTTTTTAGCGCGGGAAAATGAGGGGGCAGAGGGGGGGGGGGGGGGGAAGTTGCCGAAAGGGGGGACTCAAGGGATGGGGGTAATTGTTGCGGTTGGGAACTCAAGGGAGGGGGTATTTTCTGTGTTTAGAAACATTTTGGGGATGGACAAAATGAGGAGGGATTCAAACAAGTTTGAAGTAGCCGAAAGGGGAACCAAAAAGTGTTTGGAACTCAAGCGAGGGGTTTATTTCTGCCCGCTTCGCGTGAATTCAGTTTCATTTATTTGCGTTAGGGAGTGTTCAGAAATACTGTGGTAGAGGGGTGAGGGGGCGGAGGGGAGGGCTGAAGTTACCGAAAGGGGGCTCAAGGGAGGGTGTAATTGTTGCGGTTGGGAACTCAAGGGAGGGGGTATTTTCTGTGGTTGGGAACTCAAGGGAGGGGTCATTTCTGTAATTCAGTTTCATTTTTTTTCTGCGTTAGGAAGTTTTCAGAAATAATGTGGTGGGGGAATAAGGTGGGGGGGGGGGGGGGGGGGGGTTATTTGCCGAAAGAAATTTGCTCATTTACGAGTGTTCTCAATGTTTCGACATTATTCTCAATGTTATTCTAAGAAGAAAAAATGCTATTCAAACGTAAATCTCATGTTGATTACATTCCAGTCTCATATGTTGATTACATTCCAGACATTGCCAGATTCAATACTTAAATGCATTATCTTTTTACTAGAGTAAATGTTAATTATACAGGGTGTCTCTAAAAAGGTTGTGTTTACGGAGCATGTTTATATAGAGCCCCGCAGGGTTCCGGAGGACACACGAATCACATTTATACGTCACATGACTCATTGCACACATTGTTTGACATTGTTCTCAATGTTTCGACATTATTCTCAATGTTATTTTAAGAAGAAAAAACGCTATTCAAACGTAAATCTCATGCTGAATACATTCCAGACTTAGCCAGATTAATACTTAAATGCATTAACTTTTTACTATATAGAGTAAATCATAATTATACAGGGTGTCTTTAAAAAGGTTGTGTTTGTGGAGCATGTTTATATAGAGCCCCGCAGGGTTCCGGAGGACACACGAATTACATTTATATACACTAATATGGCACATGACTTATTGACCTCATCGTTTGATATTGTTCTTAAAGTTAATTTAACATGTCTTGAAACATGCTATTCAAACGTAAATCTCTTGTTGATTACATTCCAGGCATTGCCAGATTAATACTTAAAAGTAGATGTTCCGATTTTCAACTTGAAGTTTCTATTCTACATGAAAGGTCATCCTTAAAAAAGTCGTGTTCCAAAGTTTGAGTTGCATAGCTCTAATGGTTCTTATTTTAGACGCACAAGATGCTGTGAACTGTACCCAATGAGTAGTACACAAACTATATCGGTGGTTACCACCATTCGCGGTAATTCGACGTTATTTCATCGATTTCTCCGTAATTATACCGATTTAGGCCGTCTAATTTCACGAAAATGTTACGAAAATGTGATCGGGTCATCTACCTTTAAATGCATTAACTTTTTACTAGAGTAAATCAAGTTATACAGGGTGTCTCTAAAAAGGTTGTGTTTATGGAACATGTTTATATAGAGCCCCGCAGGGTTCCGCAGGACACACGAATTACATGGTTATCTATAGTGCGTCCCTTTAAACAAGGATAGTAGATGATGCTTAACATTTTCTGTGAGTTTTCGAAAAGGTGCACGTGAAAATTCAATATTATATTCAAACATTGTAGTTGTAGATAAACAAATCAATTGTGGAAATTAGGGGTGAAACCATTAAAGAGGTTGATAATCATAAATGCTTATCGCGCCAAAAGGCATTAAAGGGACACAATGTCATGTTGAATTTTTTCAATTTTAATCAATTAACTTCAGAATTCAAGATGAACATTACCATTATTGTTGTTTCTATATACTCAAAATCAACCCCAGCAAAACTTGATTAAAACAATGTTTTAAATATGTTGGAATACAACCCTTAACCATGTAAAATGTTGGTTGCGGCTCTACCAGTATTTTTAAATCGACGTTTTGTTATACAAAGAGGGCTAATTTTTCTTAATCCTTATAGGTGTAAGTTCATACATGTAATACATTGTAAAGATATACAAATCCCAGTTTTTATCATATATTTTTAATTGAGGGCGCTGCCTCCACCACATCTCTTAATGCCTCTTTAATGTCGCTGCATTGAGTAATCTGTGAGTGCTAATCAACGAATATTAGCGTTATTAGCGCAAGACCGCTAATCAAGCGCTATAGCACTAACTGCGCGACTCCCAGACTTGGTTAATTGCGTCAGAGTGCCAATCAAGTGCAATTAGCGTTATTAGCGCAAGGCCGCTAATCAAGTGCAATTAGCGCTATTAGCGCTAATTGCGCGACTCCTAGACTTGGTTTATTTTAAAAATATTGCACTTTAGCGCTTACAACGCTAGGAACACAGAATAACGCGTTAATTGCGTTAACAACTAATGTGTTTTAAGCACATTTATATACTAGCACTCCAATTATCGCTAATTTACATTGATCTTACACGTTATTTTGGTGCAATTAGCGACATTTGCAAAATTGCGCTAATGCGCTAAAAAGCCAATATCGCACCTTCTTCATGATTCGTCACCAAAAATGCAAAGCCATCACCCTTTTTGGAGGCGGGGCTACGGCCTTCGCCTCCTCTATGGGTAGGTTTTGACATATGGGAAAACGACATCTTACGTACGGTTTACATGCTACCATAAATCCCGTATGTTTTACGTATATCACACTACATAAAAACAGATCCTCTCTGTTGTAGCGCATTACTATCACCAACGAGTGTTTACTGACCTTTTCAATTAAAGCCTGTTTAACGTGTGCTTAAACAGGTTTTGTATCAAAAATACAGATATTATTGGAATTGGGCTACTTGTTGGCATTGGCTGAGGTATTTTAGGTGACATTTGTGATGTGGTCTGGCAACACTGCATATCTGATCAAATAACAGTTATTTACACCAGGGAGGTGTCTGTTTACACAGCTGCGGGCAATTCATGGACTGTATAGGACCAGCAATAATTAAATCTTGATTGAGTGCCTAAGATAAAGTGCTTTAAAAAGTCAACGTTTTTATTGTTTTAGGAAAGTTTAAAGGCAAAATATGAAAAGAACGTGTCTTTATTAATATAGTTTCCCGTTTGAACGGTGGAAATCGGTTGGGGATTAATAAAGTTACTGAATTCCGATGTTAAAAGATATTGAATCAATTACGTGCAAAGGGTTTATTTTGCGACGTTATTTGTTCACGATTTTGTCCCAATGACATATTGTGTACGAATTCACTGTGTATTAAATATTCATTGGACTGTATTCAAATATTCATTTGAATTTAAAAAGTACATGGCTTTTTTGTGTGTTAATTAACAAACAAAAAAAGTCTTTAATTAAGGCAAAGTTATATGAACATCTGTAATATAAAAAATATGTACTTACTGTTAAAATAATGCTTACGGATGTAAACAATAACATTTTTATATACAGAACGTGCTAAGGTAAATAGAAACACGCACATTTATTGGTTGTAGACAATCTTTAACAAAGCCACTTCATTTGACGTTCCGAGTTACAAATTGAAACAATGACAATCAAAATCATATTTGTTAGACAACATTTCAACTGTTCGTGCAACCAATCTGTTTTCAACCCTTAAAAACCATAAAAACATTTATTTTCAAGTATAATGCTCATATAGATTTATAAACTTGTCTAGAATATATTCACGCTTTATGATCAGAAATGTAAATCTGCAAGAAAATCTACTTTCTTTAAAAAAAAATATGCTTATAAGATCACATACTATACCTTTAAGCATATCAGAAATAAAGTACCTTTAAAGGCAAGCTACCACTTTGGGTTTGTATCCATACCCAGTTCTCTTGGGGAATTGACAAAGTTACAATTTCTCCATTAGATTGTCAGTCACCAAGTAACAGGTTATGACCAATTTATCTGTGGTAAAATGCCAACGTGATAAACCAGCTCTAAGTTATAACATACTTGATTCCAACAGCCTTTAATGTTTTTACTCGTCAACATTGTCCTGACTATTTATAGTATTATCAACATTAGTTAGTGATTTCCATTCATGTTATATTGATAAATAAAACTTATGACATAACCACTCTTTGTGTTACCTATATCACACTCTGCTGTCTGTTTCTTTAAATTTATATGACCGCCTCTTTTCAGTTTTAAAGGAATTTGTATTGTGCGGTGAGTTCAAACCACATGGCCTTATACATGTACCAACATTGCGTCATTATCGACGACGTTGTCATGGTTTGCGGTTTTGAAGGAGATATAACAGATTAGCCTTTGAAGTTTGTACCATCTTTGATAAAACCACTCAAAAGCCCTTTGTGAGTGTGAGTAAATTGGTTTGACCTATGCCGAGATAAGTTTACTCCATATTCAACAAAGCCGCCCGTTCCAGGGGAAATGCATGCTGTTCAGACTGAGCCCACTCAGCCCAGTGTGTGACAATCATCGGAATTCCAGAATCCAGTGACAAGTTTAGGCATTCGTCTTTCATCGCAGTAAGTAAGAATACTCTAATAGTTCTAATGAAATAAGGGTAGAAATTAAATGTCGTTACTATGTCGGGGTGTTGGGGTCTGTGTTTTGTGGATTCGATGTCATTTGAAATGAACACTTGAAATTACGCGAACGTTACTCGGCGCAACTGCAACTCTTTTCCATGGACTTTAACACTTTTCACGCGGCAGGCGATACTCCAAAAAATTACAACAAGTTTCAAACTGTCAAAATGATTGAATTTCATTATTATATTTGGAATCACCATGAGAAATGCATTTAAAAAAGTACAAACATGCCCAGTATTTGTTCAGTATTCCTTGAGATAAAGGTGGGAAATGATTCTGAAAAATCTGCTTTGTATAATATGATAAAACCAATAATCGCGTGGAAAGTAGCACCGCCGGTAATGAATATGAAAATAATGCTATGATAGGATCCACAGACAGGATCCATGCCAATAAAAATAATATATGGCCAACTTGGGTATTTGTAATCTATAAGGAACCAAACCATGATTTTAATGGGATGATGGGTTTTTGTGATTTAAAAATTAAATATCTGTTTAAATCTTGCAGGTCTAAAAAGTAAGCCAACCACCATGGCTGAGGCTCCTGGAACGCCTGCAAGCAGCCGCGAGCTGGAGCTCTTTGGCAATATAGCTAAACATTTCAATAACCCTGACACGAGTGATTTAACTGTAACGGTAGGTGATCAGGCCTACCATGTCCATAGATTTGTCTTATCCGCACATAGCAGTTATTTCAACATCATGTTAATGAAGCACCAGTGGAAAGAGTCTGACCAGAAGATCATTAAACTTGTGGAATCACCAGAATGTGAAGCCGTGTTTACTGACTTCCTGAAGTTCTTCTACAGTGGTAAATTGATTTGGAGTTGTGACAACGTGTGTGCCATTCATATGTTAGCTGACAAGTATGATCTGCCATTGCTGAAGGAAGATGCTGTAACTTTCATGAAGGATGTCCTGAATGGGTCGCAAGGAAAGGTTTTGCCAAGCGCAGTGGAATGGCTCCTTTATATCGAACAATGTATACCTGACTTGTTGCCAGTATGTTATGACAATATTCGGACAAACTTCAATGAAATCGTCTCTTGTAGTGATGATAAAACCACAGGAATACTGGAATCTCGACACATTAATGCCATTTTAGCAGAAAAAGGCAGTGATGTCATTGTGTCGAAAGAGTTCGAGATCTTTCAATTTGTAAGTAGGTGGGCCAAATTGAAATTCGAAAACCTCTCAGGAGCAAAGAAAGAACTCAACGCTGTCTTGAAATCGATTCGGTTTTACAATATCAATGCGAAAGGGCTTCAGGAGATCGAACAATCCCCGCTATGCAAGGCGATAGGCGAATCATTTCTCACGGACTATATACTTCCAGCATACACAGTCCACTCACAAATGCTGCATATTGTTTCAATGGATGGAAAAGAGAAGTCATATGGAAACGCCACTGATGGGAAACACACATGTCCATTCGATTCTGGTAATAATTGCCCACACCTGAATCCTAGATTGTATACCCAAACTCCTTACGGCTTAGGTGCTATTGATCCAAACATGTTTTTCGCTGTTGACTTGGTAGACTTAAAGATGTACGCAAAGTTGCAACTATGCCGCGAAAAAATTACTAACACTAACACATGGAGGTTTGAGTGTGAAGGAAGCTACCAAACTAGCCAACCATATGACTATGAGACCTTCACTCTGCGACCACCATTTAATAGTGTTGGACGTCAATATATACACTGCTGCTGTAGTTGCCTTTTATATGATGAATAAATGTCCGAAATATCTATATGCAATTAAGCACACAGGCACTGTAAAGTCTTTCCGGGAATTCCACGCCGCCGAGTCTGTCTTTGACAGCGAGTCTGTCCTTGACTGCTTTTATGCTTTGTTAATACCAGCACCGCCAATTACGCTTTATTCCCCCAGACGCCCAAAAGGAATATGGGATATCAGTCAGATGTCTTGTGATGATGGACAAAAGTTGTTGTTTGGTGTTGCTGTGCATTTAAAGCACTGAGTAGACTGGTCACAGAAAGTGCCCTCTATGTCGGCCTTTTAATATTGTGTGTGCATCGCATGCGTTAGGTTGTCAAAACAACATAACATTCGGTATTCGGTATTTGGTTCATGCGGTATTGTTAGAGGATCGAAGGATTCCACCTAAGCGGGTGGATTCATTGAAAATGAACATCTCTTTAACAAAAATGTGGGAAAATAACTAAATATGTGATGCAATCTGTGAAAACCCGCCACATGGTGGGATTTTTCATATTGGAGATATTTATATCATAAAAAGCTGAAATCCTATATCCCGCGATGAGACAACCTTTTCTAGGCGAGTTTATACAATTTTATTGATTTTTTAGGTTAAGTGTAATAATGTTTACATTAAATATAAGCCTTGAATAATTATATAGTGATGAATTTTCTAACATTATCTCAGAGATAAAAGACATATTAACATTACATCAAGTTATCACAGAAAACATACCAATCTATTCCAAGATCATAGACAAATTGTATTTTTATTATTAGAATTTTGAATAAATATTCATTTTGCAATACAAAATAATGCGTGATGAGACTCTTTATACGTTCAAGCACGTGTAAACAATAATAGCCGTGTTCTATATTAATAAAATATACAATATATATACATGTATGTCATTATGATAACTTAATAGAATTTGACAATAGATAGACTTTCATACGGTTAATTCTGCATGTAGAGTTCAGACTGATTACTGATTGGCTGATTACTGCCTGGCTGACTGGTTGATTGGCTGACTGATTGGCTGAATACTGACTACTGACTGACTGATGACTGACTGATTGACTGATTGCCCCGTGCTGGTTGCTGACTGACTGATTGCCCGGGCTGATTGCTGACTGACTGATTGCCCGGGCTGACTGCTGACTGACTTATTGCCCCGGGCTGATTGCTGACTGATTGCTCCGGGCTGATTGCCGGACTGACTGATTGCCCGGGCTGATTGCTGACTGACTGATTGCCCGGGCTGATTACTGACTGACTGATTGCCCGGGCTGATTGCTGACTGACTGATTGCCCGGGCTGATTGCCGGACTGACTGATTGCCCCGGGCTGATTGTTGACTGATTGCCCGGGCTGATTGCCCGGGCTGATTGCTGACTGACTGATTGCACCGGGCTGATTGCTGACTGACTGAGTGCCCCGGGCTGATTGCTGATTGACTGATTGCCCGAGCTGATTGTTGACTGATTGCCCGGGCTGATTGCCGACTGATAGATTGCCCGGGCTGATTGCTGACTGACTGATTGCCTGGGCTGATTACTGACTGACTGATTGCCCGGGCTGATTGCTGACTGACTGATTGCCCGGGCTGATTGCCGGACTGACTGATTGCCCCGGGCTGATTGTTGACTGATTGCCCGGGCTGATTGCCCGGGCTGATTGCTGACTGACTGATTGCACCGGGCTGATTGCTGACTGACTGAGTGCCCCGGGCTGATTGCTGATTGACTGATTGCCCGAGCTGATTGTTGACTGATTGCCCGGGCTGATTGCTGACTGATAGATTGCCCGGCCTGATTGCTGACTGACTGATTGCCCCGGGCTGATTGCTGACTGACTGATTGCCCCGGGCTTGATTACTGACTGACTGGTTGCCCGAGCTGATTGTTGACTGACTGGTTGCCCCGAGCTGATTGCTGACTGACTGGTTGCCCCGGGCTGATTACTGACTGACTGATTGCCCCGGGCTGATTGCTGACTGACTGGTTGCCCGAGCTGATTGTTGACTGACTGATTGCACCGGGCTGATTGCTGGCTGACTGGTTGCCCCGGGCTGATTGCTGACTGAATGATTGCCCCGGGCTGATTGCTGGCTGACTGGTTGCCCCGGGGTGATTGCTGACTGACTGGTTGCCCCGGGCTGATTGCTGACTGACTGGTTGCCCCGGACTGATTGCCGGAATGTCTGATTGCCCGAGCTGATTGTTGACTGATTGCCCGGGCTGATTGCTGACTGACTGATTGCTCGGACTGATTGCTGACTGATTGCCCGGGCTGATTGCTGACTGACTGATTGCTCGGACTGATTGCTGACTGATTGCCCGGGCTGATTGCCGGCCGGACTGACTGATTGCTCCGGGCTGATAACTGATTGCTGGCTGACTGACCGACTGATTACTGGCTAACTGATTAATTTATCTTATTATGAGTCTGCCACACAATAACATGAAGAGCTGTGTTGCAAAAGGGCCTACATCCACTTCTTCCTGTTACTCATTTTGCATTATTGAATGGATGGCTATTTATATGTGGTATGTTGCTTGTATTGTTAGTGTCTCAATTGGCATGCATTGATGCACTAATCCAAGTCATGAAGACAGTCATACAATAATTTGATTAATTCAAATAAGCAAAATGAGTAACATGTAGGAGTGATCCCTTTTGCAAAAAGCTTTTCATTATAATGTATGCAGCTCCACTTTGAAAAACACCCCTATATAAAATTGAATAACCTCACATTGTGCACTCCCTATAGGGCAGTGAGCTTGCCATAATATGGTAGACATGACCTTACACTATATACAATAACCTTGATTCAGGTATAAATATCTATCATCTGGTATTTTAGTTAGGACTGTTTTTACCAATTTTCGAAATTTTCTCTAAACTTGTATATATTCGGCCGATTTAACTAAACCTAAGCTGAGATATTGTACTAAATACTTCAGTTCATTTAGTGATTTTATCAGATTTTGCATCCAAAAGACTGAGAATTTAAATTATGGGTATTTACGAAATGGAAAAGCTTATAATTTCTAAATGCAGCAATATTTGTCAATCAAATTGGGTATACTTGGTTATATATCTATTACCGATCACTCTTACGATGGGAAAAACATTGTCCGACATTGCTCATTTGCATATTAATGACTTGAATAGATAATTAGCTAATTTGCATATTTAATGAGCTTATGAAACTAAATTATAGTTTAAAAGATTGGGTATCATACAGTTAGCCAGTATACCAAGTTTGATTGCAATACACCATTCACATCTGGATTTATAACATTTACGCATATTAGACATCCGTATGGCATGCTGACAAAACGCAATATGAGAGAGAGTAGGACACAGTGAGAAAAGCAAAGTAGCAACACTGACCTCTGAACAAAGGCAATTCGCGGGCCAGTAAACACCAAACCTGAATAGCAGAGTGGGTTGCAAACACCCACTTGATCATCCCAAAAATCAATGCGTTGGGCTTTATCGCTATAAGCAAACCAGAATAATTTAGATTTCATTAAATAATTCTTTATTAATTAGCTGGAATGTGATTTTTTACCTCCAAAATCATGAAAATCACATTTTCTGGCACTTTTTTGTCTATAAGTCAAAAAATAAAAAAGATTTTCAACAAGAAAAAAAGCACTCTGGGGAATGTTATCAGGATTTTCATAAAACTAGTATGACAAAATTTGACAAAATATATTTTGAGTTATCTTTGCAGAACCTAAAATGGGTCAAAAAACGTGTTTTTTATATTGTTTTCAAAAATGGTCAATTTCATTATCATGGTTGGATTCATTCAACTCTTTTCTGCAAAAAAACTGTATACGTTTATAAAGATTAAAATGAATATTGAAGAAGTTACGACAGTTTGACGGAGGCTGTACCTGAGAGTCCACACCTCCACTTAATGCAATATAATTTCACCATTTTTTTAATTTAACATTGTATATAGATATTCAATCGTTAAGAAATATGTGTAAATTGTGTTTTGAATGTTACATTATTAACAAATTGAACTCTCTAAATCCTGAAAAATTCTATTTTTGGGCATTGTTACTGTGTTGGCAGGTTTTCGGCCATTTTCGGAGTATTTCAAAACACCGTAACACAAGAACGCATTGACCGATTGTCATAATTCTTTTTGGAAAATAAATCTTTCATTGCAATCTTTCATTTGACACCAATTTTGTACATGTCTCAATTATTTGAATTTTATGTGTGCTATGCCTACTATTATGTTCCTCTATATATATGGATTTTGTTCCGAAATCAATACTCGAAATAATCATGCTCGGACAACAAATCCCGTAGGTGTGGGGGGGGGGGGGGGGGGGGGGGGGTACTAGAATTCTTTCTGACGGGGATGTGCCGCTGGAGCTCCAAAACCCCAACCCACTTTTTTAGGGGTTTTCCGACCTCAAAAAACGGCGAATTGGACCCACGTTTAGGAATTTTCAAGCACAAAATCATGCCCCACGTTTAGGGATTTTTTGCAAAAACGCGACCCATCCCCGTATACCTAATATTGCATAAGGAGGATAATTTTCAGTAATCAGTGATCAGTCAGTGGTCAGTTATTAGCCAATCGGTAATCAGTCTTTTACACCTATACCGCTCTCGTGTACGTATGCACTACAGTGCAACTTACCATAAATGCCCGTTTTAACCAACATCACTTACATGACAATAACCACAACACTTTTCTTCCAATTAAGTCAAGTTTGAAGACACATGACATCAAAGCCTCAACGCAAATTTGTATTACAACTATTTCGCTAATGAAGCTCATTTGCATATGTTATGCATATTTAATTAGCATCTAGTCCAAAACACATTTAACTTTTTATCTAAAGATGTGTACATCATGGAAGCCTGGGAATAAGATACAATGTGCATATTCTTAATTCCGACATTTTTGTAATTGAGCAAATTAAAACATTTCTTTGTATTTTTATGAGATGACTACAAGTCTCGAATACTGTGTTTGGTAGCATGATTCTGATCATCTCCATTTGTAGCCATTTTTTAGGGTTTTTTGTCCGTATGTGTTGTGTTATCACGGACCAGTTACTGCCTTTTATCGTGGCTTTTTATCGTATTTTTTGTGGCACAAGAATCTTGAAAAGTAAGGACGTTGGTTGAAGGAAATTTTGATAAGTTGTGTATTATATTGATACCTACTGCATGAGCATATTTTTGAGGTCCAGAATTAGGCGTTACTAAGATGTTTTTGGGCCGTAACCAAGGCACGTTCTCTGTTTCACATTTAGGTATATGTGTTAGGATGTACAGTGATGCGCCCCTACGATAGTTTCTACGCATAAAGAAGTAGACCCCGAATTACATGGAATTAAAATGTGGTTTGTGTTTGTATTTATTGTATTTCATCAATCATTTTCCTCTCATTCTTCTCACTGGCATAATATGTTGATGTTTGTTGTCATTTATACGCTATTTATAAGGTTATTTGCCTACGTTAATGAATGCGGATAGTTATAGTCAATTATAATTCAAGCAAATCGGCTGGCGTGAGTTCATTGATACCATGAGCTCACGTAGTCCTTTTCAGTACTTCTTCAGGCAAATGAATAAGCGGGAACCATACCAAAAGACAAGGCTATCATGTGACTAATTTTAACATAATAATTAATGTCTAAATTCGGTTTTTCACGGACATATCGGACAGGTTTAACTTAAAAAATGAGTGCTCACCTGTTTCTTGACCCATATGCATCTATTATTCGGATGAAATTCAATCCGGTAGCCTTACATGCTTACACAGAAAAACAAAATTACCAATGTGATTATTGTTTTTTAAGATGGCCGACGAAGATTTTGTCTGAGACTAGTACGTATATACCACTCTCAGGATTTTGTATTAATACCACAGTTGTTTACTTGCTAGTCATAAATAAAAAGATCCAATGCGACTTTTCTGAACCACTTTTGCTAGCTCTTAGTTTCATAGCAATGTCATGAATTCCAAAGAGAACATAAAAGGACAAGTTTGAGTCTCCAAAAATGTGAGTGAGTCCATGGACGGTGGGACCAAGTGGGCCATAAAAATGATTCCCTTCCAACATTGTACTTTTACCCGATACCCAAATTATAGATTTGGTACCAATCTATCGAAACTAGAGCTTACATCAGTTACGAAAATGAAAATACCCGGCGAAGAATCACATTTTAGCGAAAGAGTAAAAATAATGCACAGATTAAATACAAAATAAATCAATTTCAAATGAATCTCCACATTAAATGTGCATTAAATAATCGTGATTTAGCCGACAATTTTTTTTAAAATAAGCTTATTATTATTTTTTATTATTTTTATTTTGATGAATGAAATGATGGATAATTCCAGAATCAAATGTTTAGAGACATTTTGGGAATCTCGGGTCCCAAAATGGGCCCCGGGATATCGACTTAGTCTAAAAAATGATGGATACCATGATAAAATGTGTCCCGATGTGATTTTTTGGATGATTTCACATTTTGAGCTACTTATAAAGTCTGTGTACTGTATTCCCTTTACGAAAATGCAATCACCAAAATGTGATTGCAGCAAGGTGGTACCAGGTTGCACAAGGTTGTCGCACGGTTGCGTAAGGTTGCACAAGTTTGTCACAGGTTGTCGAACGGTTGCGTAAGGTTGCACAAGTTTGTCGCAAGGTTGCACAAAGGTTGTGGATGATTGCTTCAAGGTTGCGCAACCTTCTCAGAACAACCAAACTGGTTGCGCAAGGTTGTATTTTTCCAAATTTAACCTTGCGCAAGGTTGCAGAATTGATTGCGATTTTCATAAGGGACGGGTCAAACTGCAACACATTTGACGCAGAAAAAAAATGTCCAGCAATTTAGCCTAAAGAAATGAATGGACACCATAAAATGTGTACCGATTTGAATTTTTGGGATTTTTTTCACATTTTGAGCTACGTATGAAGTCTGTGTAGCTAACCGGTCAAACCGCAACATATTTGACGGAGAAGAAAAAAATCTGACAATTTAGCCTAAAAAATGACAGACACCATAAAATGTGTCCTGATTTGATTTTTTGGATATGATTTCACATTTTGAGCTATGTATAAAGTCTGTGTAGCTAGCCGGTCATACTGCAACACATTTGACGGAGAAAAAAAAATCAGACAATTTAGCCTAAAAAATGACAGACACCATAAAATGTGTCCTGATTTGATTTTTTGGACATGATTTCACATTTTGAGCTGCGTATAAAGTCTGTGTAGCTAACGGGTCAAACCGCAACACATTTGACGGAGAAAAAAACATTCCGGCAATTTAGCCTAAAAAATGGCGGACACCTTGAAATGTGTCCCAATTTGATTTTTTGGATATGATTTCACATTTTGAGCTACGTATGAAGTCTGTGTAGCTAGCCGGTCATACTGCAACACATTTGACGGAGAGAAAAAAAATCCGACAATTTAGCCTAAAAAATGACAAACACCATAAAATGTGTCCTGATTTGATTTTTTGGACATGATTTCACATTTTGAGCTGCGTATCAAGTCTGTGTAGCTAACGGGTCAAACCGCAACACATTTGACGGAGAAAAAAACATTCCGGCAATTTAGCCTAAAAAATGGCGGACACCATGAAATGTGTCCCGATTTGATTTTTTGGATATGATTTCACATTTTGAGCTACGTATAAAGTCTGTGTAGCTAGCCGGTCATACTGCAACACATTTGACGGAGAAAAAAAAATCTGGCAATTTAGCCTAAAAAATGACGGACACCATAAAAAGTGTCCCGATTTGATTTTTTGGATATGATTTCACTTTTTGAGCTACATATAAAGTCTGTGTAGCTAACGGGTCAAACCGCAACACATTTGACTGGGAGAAAAAGAAATCTGGCAATTTAGCCTAAAAAATGACGGACACCATAATAATGTGTCCCGATTTGATTTTTTGGATTTGATTTCACATTTTGAGTTACGTATAAAGTCTGTGTAGCTAACGGGTCAAACTGCAACACATTTGACGGAGAAAAAATAATTCCGGCAATTTAGCCTAAAAAATGACAGACCCCATAAAATGTGTCCCGATTTGATTGTTTGGATATGATTTCATTTTTTGAGCTGCGTATGTAGCTAACGGGTCAAACCGCAACACATTTGACGGAGAAAAAACATTCCGGCAATTTAGCCTAAAAAATGACACGACCCCATAAAATGTGTCACGATTTGATTGTTTGGATATGATTTCATTTTTTGAGCTGCGTATGTAGCTAACGGGTCAAACCGCAACACATTTGACGGAGAAAAAACATTCCGGCAATTTAGCCTAAAAAATGGTGGACACCATGAAATGTGTCCCGATTTCATATTTTGGATATGATTTCACATTTTGAGCTACATATAAAGTCTGTGTAGCTAGCCGGTCATACTGCAACACATTTGACGGAGAAAACAAATCCGACAATTTAGCCTAAAAAATGACAGACACCATAAAATGTGTCCTGATTTGACTTTTTGGACATGATTTCACATTTTGAGCTACGTATAAAGTCTGTGTAGCTAACCGGTCAAACCGCAACATATTTGACGGAGAAAACAAATCCGGCAATTTAGCCTAAAAAATGAGTGACACCATAAAATGTCTCCCGATTTGATTTTTTAGATATGATTTCACTTTATGAGCTACGTATAAAGTCTGTGTAGCTAACTGGTCAAACCGCAACAAATTTGATGGAGAAAAAAATTCCGGCAATTTAGCCTAAAAAATGACGGACACCATAAAATGTGTCCCGATTTGATTTTTTTGATATGATTTCACTTTTTGAGCTACGTGTAAAGTATGTGTATAATGAACTGATCAAACCGCAACACATTTGACGTATCAAATGATGTTCGCATTTCAAATTTTATCTCCAATATAAGTTTACATTAAATAATCGTGATTTAGCCGAAAAGGTGTTTTTAAGTAAGTAAGCTTATTTTTATTATTTTTGTTTATTATTTTGATGAATGAAATGATGGATAATTTTCAAATCAAATGTTTAGAGACATTTCGAGAATCAAACTATCCATTATAACAACACATCGCTAACAATGTGAGTGTGACAGTCATCGAATCTGGTTCCGCTGGGATCCTAAAGTACCAACCACATTAAACATGTCTACCGAAACCGCTCAACCAAAAACCATGCAACCCGATAACCGCAAAACCCGCGAACCGCGAAGCCCGAGAACCGCTCTAGTTCTCTTTATTTCAATATTTGCATAATTAAGTACCTATATTCGAGACTTAATTTGAACTTAACCATACCTTAAATATGGGTTTGTGACCTATCAAATTAAAGCGTAAGACATACACAACAAAATGGTATGAGAACATTTTATGATTTTGTTTTTGTTTTTAAACTGCACATATTTAAGCAATGAGTATGCATTCTACACGCCCTCTTAGCTTTATTTGTATGCAAACAAATGATTCACCAGGCATAACCACAGGGAACGTGCATTTGAGCACTGCACATGCCATTATGTGTGCAGTCATGCAAACTCCTACATACAAGGGATGTGTGTGGT
Source organism: Ophiura sarsii (assembly GCA_035610835.1). NCBI lineage: Eukaryota > Metazoa > Echinodermata > Ophiuroidea > Amphilepidida > Ophiuridae > Ophiura > Ophiura sarsii. Next base: position 54,045,640 of record CM069446.1, read on the forward strand.
TTCATAGACCAGCTCCCTAGAATGTGCTTCTTGACATCTCTTTAGGTCTTTATAAATTGGAGATGTATACTCAGCTGTGAAATCAAGGTCGGTTAAAAGCTAGCTTCTAGATGGCTGGGCCCTATACAGTTGTGAATGGTGGGTACTGAAGCAAAGACCAATTACAAAGGAGGTTTAATAGAAATGTATAACAACATTAAAACTCACATACGGAGAGTAAATTATTTATTTGAACTTGAGTCATTTAAAAGCATTTGGATCACATACTGAATTGGTTTAATTTTCATTTTTCATGGACCAAAAGGAGGTGGTGTATAACCAATTGAAATAAAGGGCGTTTATGGTAAGTTGCACTGTAGCAACTCACCTATTTTAACCGGCCAAGCATTCTGAAAGCGTCTTTCAAGAATGTTTTTAAACAAAACCTAGACACACCTCGGGGATGAAGGTTGAAGAAATCATTTCATATTTGGTCCATACATCAGATTTGATGAACTTTCATTTATGAAGGTGATAATCAGGGGCGAAACTAACTTTTCTCTCTTCCATACCTCTTTAACTTCGTCGCATCCTTGACTTTATTCAGCTCATTATACTACGCTTTTAATGAAAGTGCAGTTTTACAATTTGGGAAACTTTCGTCTGTATTTTGGAAACACACATAGCTGTTATTGTAAGTTTGGTGCCAAAATAATTCTACAAGTCTTCTCAATCCGATTTAATTATATTGCAAATTATTTATCTTGGAATACAAATTTTTGAAAAGGTTTCGAAACTTTTGGGACACCCTGTAGCATCTAATGTTTTGATTGTATGACAGTATAACTTAAAAAATTTCACTTATCGTGATTGTACTCACCTACGTGCATCAATACTTATCAAAGTTTGACCAGACAGAACGTCATTATCTCATCAAGTTCATAGCAAGATGCCTCTGGCCAACGAAAATTAAATTTCATGCAGTTCAGCATGCTTAGCACCACTACAGGGTGTCTCAGAAAAAAATACAACGCGCCTTTAAAGAATTGTAACTTTCTGAATAAGAGTCAGAATAGAACTACCCAAACAACAAAATAAAGGCAAAATAGTTTGCAATACTTGAAAGAAAACCGGATGTGATTCGGTTCAGTAATTCCAGAGAAATGAGCAATTACGTAACATTAGTCTGGGAACACTTCCATCCAAGTTTGCTCATATTGAGTGAGTCAGACAATACATACATGAAATCAATACTTCTCTACAAAATGACATGGATTAACGTGTTTTTATGGTTCTAGATTGTATTTTACACCTAATAATATGCCAGATGAGACCAAAGTTTAACACAATATATAAAATAAAAGTTGTCTAGATTAAATTCATCACATTTTATACTTAAGAGCAGTAACATTTACAATTTGTAGGATAAGTTCAATCTTTTTATAACAATTGGAAACAAAATTATAGTAATTTTAGTAAATATGAACATTGTCGTTATTAAACCAAGTTCAAGATCTAATAACATCGCGCATACAACTTATCAAGCTTCTAGTCTTTACATTTGCAACTTGAAGGCTGAAATCATGTATATTATAAAATTATCGCTAATTTTGCGCATGATGGTCAAATTATTAGTATCGCAATTGAAAACAAAATAAATGTTTGTTAACATTACAAGAGTATGGCCATATCTCTCTCCTTACAATGAGTTGTATTGTTTTTGGTTTTCTGGGTGTTTTGAGTGTTATGATCGATTATTAAGTATTCTTAGATCACAAATTGAACTTTTTTATCATAGTGTTAAACAGTGCTGGCTAATTGAACATTAATGAGTAAGTAACCAGCCGCGCAAGTGAAAATCTGTCAAAATATGCAAACTTGGATGGAAGTGTTCCGTGACTACTCTTACGTAATCACAGACATCTCCATAATTACTTAACAACATTAAACGCTGTTTTTTTTGCAATTGTAGAAAACTAATTTGGCCTCCTTTTACCGTTTGAATTTTAAAATTCAGATACTTAATTAGAAAGTTATGATCTTTTTTGAGACACCCTGCACAGTGCCCAACAGGCATTTCCCCCAGACTCAAACAAGCGGTACATGTGTTTACAGCTGCAGGTCGTCGGACATTCTTATACATGATACAAATAGGTTAATAACTTGGTCGCAGATATGAAAAAGAATTAAATCCCATCTAAAACTTACATAATGTTATTCAAAAATAAAGATTTTTAAAGAAAAACAAGATAGGACCGAATTGAAGTCACCTCAATTGTACTACTTGCAGCAGGATTTTCTTAAACACCCTTGTTTAACAACATTAGAGCTATATACATGTAATGTCAGTGGCAAACACTGAGTACAATCAATGACAAAAATCAGTGGTCATGTGATGAAAGTGAAGCATGCTGGCTTGTGTTGCTCAAGAAATCTTCATTGGCCTCTGGCATGGCTGTATGTAGACTAGTCTACTGGAAGTATACCCCTTTATGTACGGATAGAGGGCTCACTCACTGTGACGGCTCCCAAAACCGCTTGCTCCATATTCTCTGATCTTACCCGGAGAAAAAGGGTCTACTTGCATTGGATTTGACTTTTCGACCTCCGTATACTGTTACACTATCCTCATCCAAAAATCTGGATGAATGCGTAATGAGCATATTGTCCGTGTGGGGTTCAAAATTTACCAATGGCAGACACGATAAATACGAAGTATATGAATATTTATATACCTTCTTTGACTGTTTTGCAACTTTTGATAAATTCAAAATCCGGGTTCAAAATAGCCGCCGTCCGGTCTAAAATTGCAACTTTAGGACATTGGTCCTCGCCCAAAATATTTTCCTCAGAGATATAGCTACATTTCCGCATATGTAATTATTTCCATGCTATTTCCTATCTTTCAATATCGTGTAATAAAAAAACCTTTATACGTCCGGACAGGAGCAGATAGTTTGATCATTTTTTACGATACACTATAAACTCTAACACAGCCACAGAGATATCGCCTTCGCGTGTTTCTAGATGTACATACGGCAAATTCAATATAAGCGCGTTATGAAGGGGTGTGATACTATCGTGACGCGAATTATGCATAAAAAGCATCGTCCCTAGTAATCCCTAGAGTGCTTAAAGCGCAGTTCTTTGGTAAATCCAAGACCGTGTATTGGTCGGTTTTCGGATGGGAGCGGTTTTCGGCAAGGTGAAGTATCAGAGGGTGTTGTTCGATTGTGTGACAGTGAAATTATACACGGTATACGAAGAAGACTATTATCATGGCAGGTAATAGAGGAGGAGGCTAATCGCGACACTACTCAAACAAACTATATGTTTATAGCCGCCTATTCATTGCTAGGCTTATAGTTAACGTCGTAAGAATAATCCTCCTTGAAGTGGCCTTTAAAGACTATTGTTTAGCCTCGATCGACCTCCATGCTCGAGCGGATTTGATGACACTTGTTTATCATGTCTATAGAGGCCTTGCACGTGCTTCGGTTGGCTTTACAGAAAGGAATCATCACGCGTCATTCACTGCAATGATGGCATAATCCATTCAGTTTATTCTTTGAATTGACGCGGGATTTTTGAAAGTGATGTAAACTCGCATGGATACAAATGGGATTTTTAGCTTCTTATAGTTTTGGTGAACAAAGTTCAGTAGTCTGCCTCGATTCTGCTGTATGTATCAGAAATGTAGCAATATTTGATTCAATATTACATTTTTCGGTCAACTTCGGTCACGATCATATCATCATAAATCGGTACGATATATGAGTAAGTTTATTTTGAACTATGTCTGAATTACAGGAAATTGCAGGAAATATATGAAAATAACCAAATTGTCGGACTTATTTCTTAAGAATTCACAGTTTGGGAACCAAATTTCCCTAAACAGAATGACGTATTCAATAATTCGTAACTTTACGAATATACCGCCGATTTCGGTAGAAGTTTTGCTGAAATGTTCGTTCTCTGAGATCTCTTTCGGTGGTGTAAAATATTATCACGCAAGCTTACGAGAGACCAAACATCCATTGTCTTAATTAAGAAAATAGATGTTATGCCCCTCGTACGTATGCGTGATAAAAGTTTACAAATAAAATCTAGAAACACTTTAAGTGTGATACGTACACGGGACGTCAAAACCACTCGAGTGTGGAGGTTGATCGCGGCTATACACATGGCTTGAAAGGCCGATTCAAGGAGGATTATTCTAACGATATACAATAGGGTGGTATTGATCATGAAAGAAGGGAATAGGATTAGAAATAAGGCTAATCTGCGATTCAGCTCCTCTTCTATTACCTGCCATGCTATTATGTAGACGGGCTCCTCTCACCATTATGACTAGCTTGATCACGAAGGCAAGATCGACATTCCATATCCATTTTCATCATATGTTCAAATGTTCATAGAATGTCACTGTCAATCTATATAATATCGAGCCGAGGGGGGGGGGGGGGGGGGGGGGGGGGGGGGGGGGGGGGGGGGGGGGGTTCATGTATTTAATTTTAGTAGATTTTATTGTTTCCTTTAATGATTATATTTTTATGTGTAAAATTGTAAAATTGTTGTAATTCAGCTACTTTGTAATTGCTGCAAGAACAGTTTTTAATAAACCTTTTATGAATGAATGAATGAATGTTTCGTCTTCATGAATTGAAAGAATTCCAAGATTGGTTATGGCGAACATTGTACTTTCATCAGATTGCTAAATTCATAAGATTTTGGCAGTTCAACCAGGGATTCTATTAATTTTGGGATAGGTAAGTCCTATACTGACGTACGTATCGAAAACGGTCCCTTTTGCATATTTGCAAAAATTAGGGTAATCGTCCGTAATGCGTCCGTGACCGGCGCTGACGTCATTTTTGGTCAGCATATAATTGGTGGCGCTGTTCTCGCGGTAGATTTACACACAGCAAAATTAGGGGGGGGGGGGGGGCTGGGGTACCGCGCCATTTTGCAATATTTTGCGAAATTGATCGTGGTTATCACGTGATACGTATCGTGGACAAATAATTTACACTGTTTTAACGAAATGCACTGTGGGATTGTGTCACAAGCCTAAAATCATAGAGGTCGCAAACCCGGTCGCAAACTTGCTTATAATTGAGCCTAGCTATAACAAGCTAAAAGTGACATCTCTGAATGTATTACCAAAGTGTGCAAAGGAGAAATTGTTGGACACACTGGTAAAATGGTTTTACAACAAGTTTTGCTATCATATCAAACTGAACTCAAGTTAAATCACTCTATTTATCGAGCAATAATATAATTGTTTACGCATTTTAATTGTTTAGATACAAAGTTAAATAAATCAAGGATACATTTATGATAGATAAATAAATAAAAAGAAAACTATAAACGCATGGGTGGCATTTATAATTGATAAAAATTGACATAACAATGATGTTACATTAATCTACCATCAAGTTTAAAAAATAGAAAAATAAAAGGAATTTTCGAACCCGTGAATTCCGATTGCCAACGACACGGCCAACCTACGCACGCCACAGAGATCCACGACTTGTTGTGATAGTTTTATTATTTAACCATGTCCATTTATTTATAACGAACGGATTTTTATTGTGCCATTTTTGCCAAATGTGTGTGTTGCTCTCGCACAAAATGTGTTTGTAATTTGATTATAATCCTTATTTTTAAAAGAACGGTAATTTTTTTTGACATTTTCGAGAAAAAAATGGCGTAACTGATACGGTAAACGCCAGCAGTGTGGTGTCCGCGTGGGCAAGCATACAGATGATGCTAAGCAAATCCAGCATATAAAACAAAAGTGCTCCTAATGGGGCTCGAACCCACAACCTTTCGCTCCTCGTGTCGACTTTCTATCCACGACACCAACAGTGCTAATTGGAAAAATGTATCGCAAATAATTTATTTATATCATGGGTCATGGGTTAATGCACTGTGTTACATTCTACAATCCCGGCCGCCACCCTGTTCAAAGGCACACAAAAGTGGACTTATTTTAATTCTGGGGTGTGTGGATCGTGTTTTTTTATCAAATTGGTTAGATATCCGTCCATTTTAGAACATCTGAAATTTAAAGTGCACCCACACACCCGGGAAAGTATGCTGCCAAGGGCATATATTTTGCACGTAAATCCAGAAAATAATCCCGCATTTTGAGCAATATTTACCAGCTGTCAGAACCGTATGCCGCTTTACCAAGCATTCTTTCGCACTTTGTGGTGAATAACTTGGACGAGTCAACGAGCTATTCTGGACCAGTGTACGACTTGACCTGTATTTGATCATGATAGGTAGGAACAACACAATTTATGAATTGAGAATATTTCTAACCCGAACCTTTTTAAAAGGAAATATATCAGTTGAACCATGGACCTCTGCATTTCTCAAACACTAGACTATATCGAGGGGTTTATGGTCACTTTTTTTTACCTCGGCACCCATAAAAGGGGCTTTTGTTTCATTTTTTTTCTTGTCTTTATGCTATTGTATTTGTGTAACCCTCTATGAGATTGAGTTGTGTTTGGGCTTATGTTAAAGGTTATTTAATAACCTTAAATAATCTGAGGGAGTGGATAAGGAGGAGGAGGAGGAGGAGGAGATAACTGTCTAATATATGGGTGAAAATGGGACGTTGTCCAGTAATAGAGCTGTCTAATTCTTAGTCTTATGTCAGTTTAGTTCTAAATGATGCAAAAATACTTCACATCACTTACTTAAAGTATCAATAAGCTAACTAATTTTCAAATCTGATTAACGAAGTAGGATGAACCATGTGCATATAGTCACAAATCCGTTTTGTCTAGGTTCCAACATTTTGAAAAGAGTTATTTTTAATTATAATCTTATCTTATCTTAAAAGGCTCTGATTTTTAATGTAAAAGACATTGTATTTGCATAAATTAGTTATTTTTCCAGTATTTAAAATGTCATATTTTGACCACCCTGTGCATATATATTTCCTAATAAGCTGACCAATTAATATGATATATGGGTGGATGGGTAATTTACTCAATTACAACAAAAACATGCCTAGCCTTTAAATATCTCCTGCATTTAGACAATGGAAGACAAAAAGGAAATCATCATTTTGCATTATGTTTAGGTCACCCTGTATATTTGATTTCGAGTTACCATATTTACAATCCTTAAGATTATAAGCTTTCCAAATATATATGGTTTCATACCCTTTAGATGTACACCTTTTGATATATTCTACTGAAACTGCATGAAATAGACCCATGTAACCCAAATGTAGCTCAGGTTGAAAACCATGACCTCAACAGGCTAGGACATGATTTTAATCCCTCTTAAACATTACGGTATAAAGCATTTATGATACCACGCCAGTAAATAATAAACAATCAGCTTTTTTCTCATAAGGTTTCAGCACTGGCGAATTAATAATAAAATGTAATCAGGAAAGGTACGTATTGCTCCCAAATGATTGAAGTTGTTAATTAATCCTGATTTTAGAACCATTAGCTAATACAACAGTGCAAAAAACACATTTTCAATGCATTTTGTAGATTTTGCAGGTACATTTTGATTGTAAATGTTCTGTAAATGTTCTGGCCACATTTCTGTTGATTGAGGGCGGTTCAACAACTCTCCTAATTCAAGGGCTTAATACTCGGCTGTTTCTGGGTCATTGCATATAATTCTTGTGATTAAATTATCAAAAATATCATAAATTTGCAGGTAAATGTCAAATTGAAAAATCCACTAAGCGTCTTTATAAGCGAGAAAATTGGTTTTTTACCCTTAATCAAATAGGCAAGGTATTTACTAGTGTGGTATCTTATTATGATCAGTACATACAATTAGGAATAGAACTGCGACACACATGATCGTCCACCCTGAGTCGACAGTCATGTGGTTATTTTCATTGTAGAGCACGTGTGGTCCAGTGGATCAGAAGCAAGTCTCACGATCATAGGTTTGTGAGTTCGAGCCCCACTGCGGTCAACGTGTTTGTATCCTTGGGCAAGGTACTTAGTCTCAATTGTCTCGTGGTTCGGAAAGTCACGTAAAGCCGGTGGTCCCGTGTATTCAGACGCTTCACCCTGAACACGTTAAATAGTCACAGACCTTATCGTTAAGAGTAGGGGATCATCCCGGGCCTGTTACTTGTGCATTTAAGGTAGTCACAGTCGTTGTACTGATAGGACCCTGCGCCATAATAGGCTGCAACCGTGGTTCTGACTATCCTAGGAATAAATTGTAAAGCGCTTTGAGATATATGTATGTATGTAAAAAGCGCTATATAAATGCCGTGTATTATTATTATTATTATTATTATTACTGCACATTGATACATGATTCAACATGAGCCGTTATCCGTTGTCATGGTTTAGGGTATGTGTGGGAGATAACAGAATGATTAGCCTTTGAAGTTTATACCCATCGCCATTTTTAAAACCACTCAAAAAGTTCTAAGCGAGCGGTTGTACCCATGGCGACATAAGTTTACTCCATATTCAAGGGAGCCGTCCAAGGGTAATAGTTCTGACCGAGCCACTCAAATGCCAATGATTCGTCTTTCAATGCAGTATATGTAAGGGTAAGAACACTATAATATTTTGAGTCAAATAAATGTCAGATATAGAATGTTGTTGTCTGGTGTTAGGTAGATTGGATGTCATTATGAAATGAGCACTTGAAATTATTTGAAAAATACTCGTCTCCATGAACTTTGAGCACAGTCGCGTATTGAATCTATACCTAATTAAAGGAGCCTTTTAAATATACATGATGGATGCCAAACTCAGGTATAAACCAAACGATGATTTGTAATGGTACTACGATTATTGTTGTGGCAATTAAAATGATAACATCCGTTAAATTCTTGCAGGTCTTTTAAGTAAAGCAACCGCAATGACGGACGCTCCTGGAATGCCTTCAAGCAGCCGCGAGTTGGAGGTCCTTGGCAATATAGCTAAACACTTTAACAACCCTGTAACGAGTGATTTAACTTTAACGGTAGGCGATCAGACCTACCATGTACACAGAATTGTATTGTCAGCACAGAGCAGTGTCTTCGACACCATGTTTATGAATCGCCGGTGGAAAGAGTCTGACCAGAGAATAATTGAACTTGAAGAAACCCCAGAATGTGAAGCTGTGTTTGGAGATTTCCTGAATTTTTTCTACAGTGGAAAATTGACTCTGAGTTGTGACAACGTGTGTGCCATACATATTCTATCTGACAAGTACGATCTACCATTGCTGAAGGAAGATGCTGTCACTGTCATGAACAATGTTCTGATGGGGTTGCAACGAAATACTCTCCCAAGTGCAGTGGTATGGCTTCCCTATATCGAAAAGAATATTCCTGACTTACTGTCAGTATGTTATGACGATACGGACAAACTTCTTTGAAATCGCCACTTGCAGTGATGATAAAACCACAGGAACATTGGAACCTCGACACATGAATGTCATATTGACAGAAAACGGCAGAGATGTCGTTGTGCCGAACGAGTTGGTGATTTTTCAATTTGTAAGTAAGTGGGCCAAATTAAAGTTCACAAACCCCTATGATCAGAAAGCAAAGGAAGAACTCAAACCAATTTTAAGATCTATCCGGTTTAACAATATCAATCCGGAGGGGCTTCAGGAGATCGAACAATCGTTGCTTTTCAAAGCGAATGGTTATTTTTTTCTCAACCCAGCATACAAAGTCCACTCACAAATTCACAATGCTTCAATGGATGGACAAGAGACGTCTGCTGGAAATGCCTTCGAAGGAAGACAAGCATGTCAAATCGATCCTGCTAATAATTGCCAAAGCCTGACTCCTAGATTGTATACCGAAGTACCTTACGGAGAAAGCGTAAATATTGACCCCGGAAAGTTTTTCCATGTGCCAATAATGCCTGTCGACTTGTCGATGTATGCACAATTGCAATCTTGTCTCAAGACATCTACTAAAAAATGGACATTAGAGTTTGAAGGAAACCAACGTAGTCAACTATATGCAAATGAGATGTTTACTCTGACACCGATATTAGCAGATATAGAAAGTATTTACAAAGTTGCTGTCACTGTTGCAGTGTTCTGCTCTAAGAAATGTCTAAAATATCGATATGCGATTAAGCGCACAGGCATTGTACTGCACAGCGACTTTGCTAAACCACAACCAATCACGCTTCACTCCCCAAAACGGGATATCAAAAAGACCACTGATGGTGGAGACGAATTGGTGTTAGGTGTTACCTTGCATTTACAATCACCCCCGACTTTGATGAGTGATGGTTGGTTGGCTCTGATGTAAATAGCTTATTTGACCCCTCTCTCGAACCAACGAGGATCCCGATCCAAGATCTTTATTTTGTCTACATCCACACGGTACTCCAGAGACTAAACATGGATGTGTTGGGATACCTCGTCCTTGAACTTTCACTCTTATAGCATAGCGTTCATGCGATATTGTTAGAGGATTGAGAAATTCACCTAAGCAAGAGTACATTAAATCGCATTTGCTTTGCCACACAAACAATTTCTTACTCTACAGAGCCCGAAGTAGCTCCAGATATTGATATATAAATATATACACGGCGCTGATTGCCATCGCATGCGGTGACCTGCGTTGACCCGGCGTGACCTTCGATGAATTGCCGCACATTGCGGCGGAAGTAAGGCTACTACCGCATCGCATCGCACGGCAAATATCGCCTAGTGTGAACGAACCTTTACGCCGGCGTGGTTTAGGTAAACTACGTCTGGCGCAGATAAGTTAAGATATGGTTAAGATAGTTAAGAGTCAGTGTGCCATCAATCATCTGCGACAATTCCAATTGGGACAATTGCGCAATGCAATTTGACAGCAGACTGATGTGTTCTTATGATAAAGTCAGTTTGTACAAGGTGGGTTTACTTTGTTTGTTTGTTGTTGTTGTTGTTGTTGTTGTTGTTGTTTTTGTTGTTTATGTTTTTACGTGTGTACCAATTATCACGGTTTTTTTAAATTGTACAAATAGTACGGTTTCAATTTAAAAAGCTGTAATGATTCCAGAATAATGAAGCATACAGGGTGAGTAAAAAAAAGTGTACTCAACTTTGGGATTTTATTTCCAAAAGTTTGTACAAAAATTCTCTTATTATTTATTTTGGCAGAGAGCCTGTCTCATTAGCTTTCAAAAGAGTTTTAGTTGGTTAAAATTGGTCGAGGAAAACATGTTTTATGTCCATTTATATAAGAGTGTACATTTTAAAATCCGAACAAATAACAATCTCCTTTGAATGTCACTATTGAATAATGGCGCACACTCTAATCCGATAATCTCAAAAGCATGAATTTATCTTTGCTCTGCTGAATTCACGAAATAATTATATTGTTTTGTCATTATTTTGCATTTAATGTATGAAAATAATGTCCGAGCAAGTTTGTTTTGTCTTATTAATTAACTATTGTGTCTCACTCCTGTAGCTACTTTCATAAATATGAAACCAAATGCTCAATATTTTGTTCGGTTTCAAAACGCATTAACTTTACCAAAAAAGAAATAACTGGATAACGGTGCCATGAAATGTTGTGATTCTTTTTGCTGATAACAGTAAATAAATGTAGCTTTTGATTCAAGCATTGGTTGCCTTCATATTTTGTTAAGATATAGTTTAAATATTTATTTTACTTTGAGTACACTTTAGTGACTCACCCTGTGTACACGCAGGTTTATGCCAAGCGACCCTCCGTGTACAGCAGGGGTCGCATTCTGACGCGTCTGCGCGTCCTAGACCTCTCACTTTTAAATAGTGACGCGTCAGGTTTCAAATTAGAAAGACTTGCGGGTCCCGATCAAAATTGAAGGGGTCCCTTAAATTTGACGATGTATGGAAATGGAAACCTTAAGAAATTCTGTAAATTACATATCCATCCTTTGCTCACAATATAAATTCAAACTGTCCGTAAAAAAGTAAAATTTTCAAATACCCAAACTTCAGGACCCCTCAATTTCTTGGGGGACCCCTTAAATTTGTTTTTTGAAGTCCTACGGGGTCCTGAAAAATGTCATGGGACCTCTCACATTTTTGATCCAGTGCTATCCCTGTTGTACAGATGTGTGACCCCAACAGCTACAATTTTGTCTTCGTAAAATCTTCCATGATATCAGTAGGCTTACGTCTATAGTCATCAAAATGTACCTGACCAGGTAATAAATGAGCTGATAATTCTATCAGTATCATTCCTACATAAACATATCAAATTATCAAGTTGTTGAGAAGTTTCTCCTCTTTAATTTGAGATATTGCACGCTACAATTGTTGATTATTGAGGAAGTTACAATCCCAAATGTAAGAAAAGTTGTTGGCTGGGGGCTGAACCATTACCTACACTGAAAAAAAAATTGGTGTCACAGCTATACCTTCTTGGAGTCAACTGTAAATGACACTTACAAAGATGTTATTTTGACTCCTAAAATTGGTGTAATCGTCAATGATATGGGTTTGCACATAATTTACGGTGACACCGTTAAGTGTCCGACGGACACCTTTCAGTGATCATTTAGTGATTTACACCAAAACTGGTGTCAGATTATTTGAAATAACTCCAAGGGCGTCAATAGTTGGCGGGAAAGCTCACGGTTTTTAGAGGTGTCGAAGCAGCATGACACCAATTGGTGTAATTCTGACACCAAATTGGGCGTCTATCAACATATCAACGCATGCGCCTTGGCACGCAAACATTTTCTCGTCGCCATTTTGTCCGCATGTTACGAGCCGGTAAGACTGGTACCGATCTGCTCCATTTCCAGACATTTTTGATAATAATTATGATACAATTAGCGTAATGTAAGCCTTGTTCATGTTGTTTAATATTGCGCCAACTAACTGATGAAATAAATTACAATTTCATAGTCAGAGACTATTTGTTAGCTTGTTGTGTCAGGATTCATTTTGGACTGTGTGTCAGTGCATGGACCTACTAGTACTATGTGTGTGTTCGTCATGCATGCATACGATGATACGTGCAACATTACATATAGCCCGATTTATCTGGCTCAGTGGTCGTCTTTTTCATACGGACGTCTTACATTACGCTAATTGTCTCATAATTATTATCAAAAATGTCTGGAAATGGAGCAGATCGGTACTTACCAGTCTTTACCGGCTCGTAAACATGTGCTAGAGGTGACAAATACTCATTTTCCCATTCACCTAATTAGGGTGTAAATGAATCTCAATATGACACTTTTAAGTGTCATATTGAGATTCATTTACACCCTAATTAGGTGAAAAGAGAGTCAAAAGAGAGTCAATTTTACCCCATTTGGGGTGTAATGACATTTTTCGAAAATGGGTCCTCAGGTAGCCACCCTAGGTGTCAAAATGAATATGACACATGTGTCATATTTTACACTCATAATGGTGTCAATTTGACACCTTTACATGTAGGTGGTCAACTGAGAACCCATTTTTTGACACGCTTGTTTTAGTGTCAAAATGACACCAACTTATTTTTCAGTGTATGACTGATCCATTAGCGGATCAGTCAGAGGGCGGCCTATTTCCCGCCAGCGGTTATATTTTTCGTACATGATCCTAGTGAAATTCACAAAATTCACTGAATAAAATGAAATTCAGCAAAATTTACTGAATAAAATAATTTTTGAACAAATCTGATTCCACTAGGATCATGTACGAAAAAAATAATCGCTTCCCGCCACAGTTTTGACTTTGGTTTGTGGCTTTTGTTCAATTCTGTCATGTGACTGCGACCAAAACGTCGACATAACAGTGTTTAACGAGAATAATATAATAACAACCAACAAGTATTCTTAATATGAATATATTTTCGCAATATTTATCATAACGATATCATAATATGTACAAAACATTATTAATAATACATCAAGTCATCACAGAAAACACACCCCATCCTAAGATCATACACGTACAAGTACGTGTAAATAATGTTATTGTGTTTTCTGTATTCATAAAACATACAATATAAAATGTATATCATATATGATAACGTAATATAATTTGACAATTATAGATACATTAGGTTCATTCTACGTGTATATTTTAATTCATATGATTCCAGTACTAAAGCACTTATTGTGTATGCATGCACTGGCAACTCATCATTTCCAACCGGCCAATCATTCTGACAGTCTTAAGGCGACTTCCTTGATTGTATTTAAAGAAAGTGTCCAGCAAGTACAAGATTGTGTTTAGATATGATAGTAAAATATTTATCGAGCCCAAATCGCGTAATTATATAGAACAAAACATCATACTTATTATAAAAATGAATACAAAACTGCCATCTCTCAACATGCCATTTTTAAAATTCGCGGTGATCGAAAGTCCTGGGATCAATGACGTCATGGTTATTGGTGCTCAAATTTACGCAAGTGCATTGTGTAACTATGACTTCATTGATGCCGGGACTTTCGATTGCCGCGAATTTTAAAAATTGCATGTTGAGAGATGGCAGTGTTTATTCGGATTTTAAGATAAGTATGATGTTTTGTTCTATATTACTACATGATTTGGACGCGATAACTCTTTTTCTAACATATAATGCACAATGTTTTGCTTGCCGGACACCTTCTTTAACAAAACCCAGTCACACCTCGGGGATTGAGGTTGGAAAATCATTTCATATTTGGTCCATACATCAAGATATGATGAACCATCATTTATGAAGGAGATGATAACGGGCTTACTAATGTTTTTCTTCTTTTCCATGCCTCTTTCCCTTTGTCGCATCCTTGACTTTATTTATTCAGCTCATTATACTTTGCTTTTATATGAAAGTGTAGTTTTACAGTTAGATTGGGAAACTTTCGCCTGTATTTCGGCAACACAGAGAGCTGTTATTGTAAGCTTGGTGCCAAAATAATTGTACAGGTCTTCTCTATCAAACTATTTAATTATTGTCATACTGCAAATGATTTATCTGGGAATACTTGGGACATCCTGTAGTATTCAATATTTTGATTGTACGATGACAGTACAACAACAATTTCGTATCGTGTTGAAATTGACTTTAGCTGCATGTTATAACTGTTTCTACTAAGGGAGCACATCAAAACTCGACCGCGCGGCAATTTTGATGTGCTCCCTAATCAAAGTTTGACCACCAACCAACTCAGGTTATACCATCCAAAACCCACGGGCAGTTCAAAAAGGCAGTAAAAAAGTCACTTTCTATCTTGATATTTCATCCGTTTTTATATGCGGTTGTTTCTTAAAAAGTGCAATATTTTTGGTGTGCAAATATATATGATGTTTTAATACATGTGCAATTTTATTATTTGAAGGACTCCAATGGAAATAAGACCTTTTTAGAGCTTTCTTGGGCTATCCTTGGCATTATATTATTACTATGTTGTGCTAATTGTTGTAATATTTAAGATTTGTATATTGATCTGGGACCTGTTTCATAAAGCTTTTAAGATCAATCTTATCCACTTAAGATTGATCTCAAGTCCCTAATCAATCTTAACTTTAAGATTGATCTTAAATCGTTTTCATAAAACAAATAAGATTGATTTCAATCCTAGGTAAGTTTGATATCAATCTTATATTTATATAGTGATCCGGATCACTATATAAGTGTAAGATTAATTGATAAGAGTAATTGATCTTAAATATTACATGATGAAAGACCACATGATTGATTGTACAATTTGGCGGGAAATATGACAACAATTGTTCAAAGTGAAGCGCTCCAGTGCTAGACATGGCTAATCAGTTATTTCTGTTGCACAATGCTCATGCATTTAGAAGAGATAAGAGGGCAGTTAAGGGACAGAGAACGCCCTTTAGATCGCTTTAATAATAAGCAAATGTACAAGAGATTTCAATTCAAAATTACCATCTTTAAAAATTGGAGTTCTTCCTGAGCTGCTCTCTAAAGTTGAGTTCTTAGGTATAATTACTCGACCTTTCCAATTTCGGTTGATAACATACACGTATATAGTATGAGTATTAATTGTGTGATTAAATCTTCTTGATCATGTTGGTACATTATGACGCTGAGATGCTCTTCCTACTACTTTTGTCTCCCACTGTATATATCAATTCCGATGTCTACAGGTAATTGATACATGTGGGTGAAATGTTTGGTCATTAGGGGTGGCTATGAGTTGACAAAACTGCTGCCGGAAAAATATGTTTATTGTGGGGAAAATTTCACATAGTGCAACTGATTTCTTACAACATTTGACCCCTAGGTCATCCGTGTCGCGAAGGGGGTTTACTATTTTAGAAAAAAGTTAGCTGACCGTACGCCACATTTGGAATTGTCTTTAGCAAAAACTAATTTATAATGTTTAGATTGTAAAAATGGTAGATTCCAAATAATCTCTTTTAAATCTAAAAAAAATCATCAAATGTTGCATGGTGATAGTTTTTTTACACAGAACATAGGGATGTCATATATCATTGTAATAGGGGGTGGGGGTTGCGTGCTTTATTTTCACCAAACTTGCAACTAATATTGACAGTGTTTTACTTTTACCCTCACCATGGAAGTTGCATACATGTTTATAAATAATTCGGGAAGCCTTAAAATATCTCAAAATTTGAGTGAATAAATAATCAATAATATTTAGGGACCGTTGATTATTTATGCTGGAGGGTGGCTGGGTAAACGTAGCTTTCATGTTGAAAGGGGGGGGGGGGGGCTATTTAACATTTTATTCTTAAACAGGGGGTGTATCCTTTTTTAAACTATAAAGATGGTAGTGATTGGTTGATTTTAGAGGCTAATATTTTCTGTGTACTCCTACTCGGACGATCTGTTGGGGAAAACATCTATATAGGACCTATAAACAATGTGAGAAAATTAGAGCCATGCATAAAAGATGTTAATTAGTCTCACAAAAATCCCCCAAAAATGTAATTTCTTGCATTCTTTTCACCTTGCCTCAACTTTGCACCAATGCTTATCACAAAAGTAGAATGTGTCACTGACTAACGACACATTTGGGTCAAGAAAGTTTGCGCGCTGTGAGGATTTTGTTTACCAGCAATTAGTAACACTCACGCATGAAGATATAGGCCTAGTATTAGTGACTTTCTTTTCAGTTCAGTTAGGAGTCATATACTATAATAGGCCGATTGTAGTGCCGGGGGGGGGGGGAGGGGGGAATTAAGTGGATATCAGGTTACGTGAAAGTGGCACCAAATAGGGCCCCATTTTCACCCTCTGGGAGAATGAATCTGGTTACCATTTTTGGTAAATTTATGGGTCTAAAATCCTTAATGTTGCCGTTTTTCACAGAAATGCTAGCAACATCTGTCGAATATATAAAAAGAAATCCCAGGGGGAGTACTGACATTGGAAAGGGGTAGAGGTATATGCCGCTCACCCTGAAGGTTCCCCTTTTCACCCTCTTCTGCTAGCTCTTACGACCCCCACCCCCTTTGAGCCTGCCTGCATCAGTTCTTAAGACACCCCCCAGTGGCGCAGCTAGGATTTTTTTCAGGGGGTGGGGGAGGAAGATTTCTAAAATTTTCGTCCCCATTTTCCCGCTTCTCCGTCCCCATTTTAGGTGTCCGGGGGGGGGGGGGGGGGGGGGGGGGGGGGCAGTCTGCCCCCATGCCCCCCGCTGGCTACGCTACTGACACCCCCCCCCCCCCCCCCCCCCCCCCCCCCCCCCATTTTAATGAAAATTCAAAAACTGGGACAACATTGCGTACCACAGTTCCACTTTGTTTGAAAAATTTGCGTTCTAACACCCCAAAAAATGTTTGTTCTACTAAAACGGGGTTTTTTGAGAAAATCAGTTCAAGGTCCATTCTCCGTTAAAGTGTTCAAGTTGAGTCTCCAAAAAGACCAAATAACATCCAACCAGAATTCATTAAAATCCTTTAGAATCGTAAACTTAAATAGTTTTAGAACATAGAACAATGCATGGGTGATTCTTAAAAATACCTCTTTTTTGGGGGAAAACCAATTGAAGTTAGCACTTTTAACGAACTAACAGATAGGTTACGTTACTACAAAATTTCCTGGCTCAAAGGTGCTGAAAATGTTTCCCCGCACCCATAACCCCCATGTGATTATACCTGCTACTTTGAATTTAAATATTGAAATCACATGATGCTTCTCTGAAGTCGTATTATCATACAAATGTACTGCAAGTGTCAAGTGACAGCATAAAGTTGTAACAGATACGTTACCAAGCTAGCCAGATACGTTACCGGACTGGTTGAATATAAGTAGCTCATACATGTACGTTAACATAGAAAATGTATGGTTTAAAAACCATACATTTTCTATGCAAACTATTCATTGGCATGTTTACAAGCTTTTATGCATTGAATTACATCTCAATTATGTTCTAAATCCTGTATATTTGAGACCAAGAATAATCAGTAACGTATCTGGGGTAACGTATCTGGGGTAACGTAGTGTCGGCCTTTTTCTTAATTGGGCAATTCTGACAAGTATGATAAACTTACCGATTAAATGTCCATGCTTGGTTAGTCATCACCCAACACATTAATGCCTGGTATGGCATTCGACTCCATATATCGCGGCATTTTAGCAGAGGGTAGTAGAATATAGGTAACGTATCTGGTGCAGCACAAACGTACACGTAAGGATTTTTTTACTTTCATAGACACGATTTTTGTGATAATGTAACATAGGCAAATGAGAGCAGTTGTTAGGTCTAGAAAAGGTAATAGTTTGGATAATGACTCTTTGTTTGTTATTCAAATTTTTTATTGAATTGCAAGTTATTCATGAACACAATTCACTCTCTAGGAGTGACTGTGCTTCACTCAACGGAAGAGTAAATGTCCACTCTTTTAGAGTGAGAATCACTCTTTTCCCACTCTTTTAAGAGTGAAATATTTTCACTCTTTTAGAAGAGTGACTTTCACTCTTCAAGGAGTGATCACTAGATCCACTCTAACAAAAAGTGAACATTCACTCTAAAAGAGTGAAATAACACTCTTTAACATTAAGAGAGTATCAGTAAAAAGTATTATTTGAATTCATTTGTGTGCAAAGCTACAGCCTGGGTTCAATAATATATATTCACGATCTCTCAATAATACAAAACATCCATCTCAAATAGCTTCAAAATAAAGTTATTTGATTTTGGCGCGATAATCATATCAAATTTGGTTAAATAAGACCAAATATTGACAATTTTATCATAAAACAGCTAAATTTGCATACCAAATTAGTTAGTACATGTATTAGACCAAATTTGACAATTTAAGCGTAAATTGACACAAAAAATGTCCTCATTTTTCATGCCCCCCCCCCCCCCCAATAATTCTTGCCCACCCCCCTCCCAAAAAGAAAATTACGAGGTTGGTGCCGCCGCCACTGGTTCCAGGATTAAAAATAACGGGGGCTGACCAAGCCCGTACCCCCAAAAATCGCAAAAAGGTGCCCCATTTTTTTTGCCGCCATCTCGTGAAATCCTGATAAGTGGGGTGGGGGGGGGGGGGGGGGGTAGCGCAGCCGTAGCGATGTGGTTGTCAACTACAACTAAACCGGCCGACAAAAATATCATGGTCCAAATCGCAAAGTTGAAACCGGCCAAACAAAATTGCATGGTCGAAATCGCAAATACCAAAGTTACCACCCTTGGGTACGACGCCCCCTGTATCCATCCACCACTGCCTTATACAACCTAAACAGTGTATACCCCAAAACGCTATGTACATTTTGACTACATTTTTTATTATTTTAAAAATCACACAAAACAAAATCACTTTTTGGACCAATTTCTTTTCAAACAATCTGTCAATTTTTTTTTTTTAAAAGGCCCAAAATTGCTTGATTATACTATTAAGACACTCATCTAGTGCCGATTTTTCTCATTTTTTCTTTTAAAGCTGTATTTTTTGAAATTTTGACCAAAAAGTGCCAAAAATGTGATTTTTTTCTCACTTTTTTTGCCATTTTGGGTCAAAATTTCAAAAATACAGGTTTAGAAAAAAAAGGAGAAAATCGGCACAAGATTAGTGTCTTAATTGTATAATCAAGCAATTTTTGGCATTTTTTACTCAAAAATAATTTTGTTAGCTTGTCCCAAATAAATTTGGTCAAATAAGTGATTTTTGTGATTTTCTCAAAAAAATCAACATTTTTTGTCAACATTTATGCCAAAAAGGATTCTCTGACCCAAATCCCTTCCAAAAATGTATACTTTTATATGCATTTGATTAATAATTTAATAATTACACCATTCACAAAATTCAAGAAGTGACTTCCTTGAGTCCCCTCCTGCAAAGAAAAGAGCAACAAGGTCAAAGGTCACATAGTCACTCACTCAGCCTTGTTCATGAATATTAACTTTAAAATTTCATAATTATTTAAGATTGATTTTACAGTAATCAATCTTATCCTAAGATTGATTTTATGAAAGCCATTTTAAGATAAATCTTTATATAAGATTGATCTTAGCACAATCAATCTTAAAATCAGATTTAAGATCAATCTTAAGAAAAAGCTTTATGAAACGGGTCCCTGATGTATTGTATCTCTGTGTCTTGATATGCCAAATAAAACTAAACTAAACTAAATTAGACCAGACAGAAGGACATTGTCTCATCAAGTTCAAAGTTCTTATTGTATGACAGTATAACTAATATCATTTCTTATCATTTAGTAGACAAGAATGCTGAAATGTGATTGGTTAATGTCCCAATGAATATTTTCACGTATCTGATGACTGATATGAGCCCGTATTATATTCTAGCAATTTTATCACAGCTCTGATTGGTTACATCAAGGTTTGGATTGATCCATTATCAATTTTAGGGGTTAGATGTTGAAAGGGTGGCAGTGTTAGGATGGATGTGGGTTGGGGGTTTTAGGTGATAGGAGATGTGGGGTTGGCCTGTCTTTTTGTTGGTTCCCGGTATCATTTATGTGGTTCCTAGTATTATGGGTTCCAAGTTGTTCAAGTTGTGCTCAGTGTATGTTGGGGTTCGATGAGCGGTGTGGTGAATGACGGCTCCTTGACTCTGATAGAATATTTAAGACATTATTATCTAAATTGGTTATAGCGTTGTCGAGTTTAACAGGGCCTGTCAGAGTCACTAGTTAATTCTCGGGGGGGGGGGGGGGTATTTCTATAGAGAAAACACAATTTATCATTGTCTTCTATGGAAAATAAAACAAATAAATGCAATATTTGTTGACTTTTAAATTATGTATATTGATTTTTTGTATATATTATCAAAGTGTATCAGATTAATCTCTATTTACTGTTTTGACTTATTATGACTAAATTTAAAATCATGTCTCATTTTTGGGAGCCCTTGGGCTTTAATATTACCATTCAAATTCATAGAGGTACTTTAAGTATAGGATCTAACCATCTTACCAACAATATCACATCAACCTCTTATACATTTTAACCACAACCAACTTAACATGTTGACGGCCATAGCAACCACTGATAAAGCCTGATTGCATGTACTGCCATAGACATGTTTAGAATCTTAACATTTTATCATCTTAGAATGTTTGTATTCTAAACATTGAAGTGATGGACATGTTTCAGTGCTAAACATGCTAAATGCCACTAAACATGTATAGCATTTAAAGCTTGTGTCAAAAGTCTGGACAAACTGCATATTAAGATGCTAAACGTGTGTAGCATCTAAATGCGTTTAGCAATTCAACATGTGTCACGTATTGTTTCAAAGGTAAGGTTCCCGGTTGTCGTAAAATGTGCATTTGCGAATAATTGCTGTATGGGAAGGCCCTCCGAACTGCTGTTGGGTGACAGCAACGTTTATCAACAAACGTAACGGTCGAAGGGACTGTACTGAACAACACTGTCCACTATACCTTATTGCCCTTTATAACGCGAGTTTTAAAAGCCCAGGTCAGGATTCTCGCGCATACCGCCGGGCAAACAACAATTGCAACTGCCGACCGACTGCCCGATGTGACGACACGTGTCACCCATCTATAATAATAATAATAATAACTGAGATTTATAGAGCGCCTAATAGCAGGGGCCTCAAAGCGCTGTACGTTTTAAAAACCAATAAACAAGATATTATACATTAATCATTTAAAAACAAGAAATACTGGCATAATATAAACATGATAAAACATACACAAGCGGAAAAAAGTCCGGTAAAAATTCCACACACATATTTACAGAGTGGGAAGATAACACATTAAAATCAAACACTTTACGAGTCTTTAAAAAGATGAGTCTTGACACGAGACTTGAATTGAGTTGTCGTAGTTGAACTGCGGATGGCAAGAGGGAGCTGATTCCAGAGTTTTGGTGCTGACATCGAGAAACTTCTTCCGTGACAGATTTCGCGGAAACGGGTTGCAATAAATGTTGAGACGCTGATCTGAGCAAGCGTGGCGGTTTGTAAGCCCTCACCAGGTCTGTTAAATAGATTGGTGCGAGGCCATTGAGTGCTTTAAATGTGAGTAAGAGCACTTTATACACAATCCTTTGACGAACACGGAGCCAGTGAAGTTCAAACAATACCGATGTTATGTGATCGTGTTTTTTGCGGCGAGAAACGACTCTAGCAGCCATGTTTTGGATGCGCTGAAGTTTGTCAAGTTGTTTCTCAGGTACATGTAGGCCGTAAAGAATGCTGTTGCAATTGTCAATCCTAGATGTGACAAATGCATGAACCAATTTCTCGGTGTTCTCCTTATCGAGGTAACGTCTGAGTTTGCCAATATACCAACAGGAGTTTTTCCAGGCGTATAAAACAAACAGCTGCCTATTGTTGAAATTTGGTTCAGTATAACGCACTCAATACGAGGTATCACATGCAATTAGGCAAGCAGTGAACCTTAAACTGTCTATCTTTCGTTGTGAATCAATATTTAGACATATGACTATTAGTCCGGGTCATCGTGTCACAAGCGTCATCATAATAAACAAATAAAGACGTGTTCCAGGCCGTCGTAAAGAGATCTGATTACGATATTCATTAGATGCAAATAACGCCACGCCCCTCCTCTGTCACTGCCAGACGATGCCATCCACAATTTTAAATTCTTATTTTGTTCCACGTTATAATTAATTTCAAATAAACAATTCTGAATGTTTCGTGTCATTTAAAAAATAAATTCTGTCATCATAAAAGCATATCAGTGCCACTCTAAATCACAATCAGCTTTTTGTTACCATTGGTGTACTATTTCTGTGTCACAAATCGTGTTTTGAGCCGATAAAAAGCACCACGTCTCATGTCGTCTGGTTTGCTACGAACATGATAGTGCGCCCCCTAACGAACCGTTACATGTCAATTAACGTATCGGTAGGCGGGCTTGACTTTTTCGAGATACTTGTCCCATAGTTATATAGTCCCTGTTTTAATGTTCTACCTTCTTGTCACTTTTTATACAATCCTTGGTGGGCACTCTACTATACTTAGTATCCTTATAATGTTTTTGAATGTCTATAATAGACTGCGGTATCACCCCTAACAATGACACAGCACCAAGGACTAGGAAGGACCCGGTATAACTACCACTGTTATCAAATATCCAGCCTGCAAAACAAATCAAATATAACGTTATTTGAATAGGCATTGATTCGGAAAAGGGGGATCAATTAAAATGGGGATTACAAAATAGTTATTTTTTTATTATTTGAGCTGCCATCGCAAATGCTAGGGTACTTGGACATAAAGGGGGATATAGCAAATTGATCCTAAAAAGGGAGGAATTTTCGGGGGAACCACAACATTACGTCTAAGGTTCGAACTTTAGGTGAGTGACTTGATTTCGGCCCATTTCTGTCATGGTGTTTACTATAATGTGTCTATATGAACATGTTCATCGCACCAAGGTTGTAGTGTTGATCTCAAGCATCTTGAGCGGCTCAACAATAAATTCCTATTGAGATATGAAACTTTAAAAGACATATTTGCGATGAGGTAAGTGCAACACTCGATCGTATGAAAAATAATACCTACCTGACAAAAACCCACTGAAGATGGCTCCAATGCTATAAGTGACGGTCAACCACATCGTAGCATTTGTCATTTTGTCTTGTTCTATAGTCTCTTTAAACAATGTATACACACTGGTCATGCCCATTTCTCGTCCAAACCCAAACGAGACAGACGACAGTACAAATCCGACGTAAGAGCGGGAAGCCGAAAAGACCGGGTCAATCGTTAGCGCTACAAAACAGAGAAAGGACGTGCTGTAAAGGATGTGTTTATCGCCAAATTTCATTTTGATAAATGGGTAGAGTAAGTTGGAGAGAAGACAGCCTATTCCTCCAAAGGTTGCGAGATAAGATGCTAAAGATGGCGAGAAGCCTACCTCCATGGCATGAGGAACCAGATAGATCAACCAACCGACTAAACAGTAGCCATTGCATACGTTGTATAACAACAGTGATACGAAATTGATATCGTTGAATAAAACGCAGTCGAGATAATTATAAATGATATCTGCAAAACCAGTTTTACTCGGTTGGTTTTTTTCTGTATCCCGACTGCTTTCATCTTCGTTGAACGTATCTTGTATTATCAATGTCTGTCTGATAGGTCTAAGTATTGCTCCGCAAAGTATGAGATGCAAAATCAATGCGCCTAGCATCATCATAGCTCCGCGCCATCCGTAGACATCAAGCAAAGTCTGTGTCAGAGGCGGCATAATCATAATACCCAAGGAGAGACCAATCCTTGAAACTGAGATCGCAACGACGTAATATTCATCGAAATAGTTAGCCAGTTCGGCTATCAAAACCGCTTCCGCTCCGAGTAAGAAACCTATTCAAAACAAAACATATGTTACCAAGTGTTAAAAAGGGAGAAGAGAATGATTATTGATACTGCCCCACAAATGCTGAAATGCAGGCCAAAGTGGACAAAATATTAAGGGTCCCATGAGGGCCCGCTGTGGGCCCACGATCGATGTTGGCTGGGACACGTGTGTCAAATAGTTCTGAAGTGCAAGTCATTTTAAAGAACTCTCACAGCTTTTCATGGAACCCTTTTTTCGTATTTTAGGGTTCTATAAGGAACCATTGACTCAGGAAGAACCTTTCATTCTGGGTTTGGAACCATTTGTATCCTTCTTAGAACCATTAAAGGTTCCTTGAGTGCAGAAGGTTCTACATCGAACCCCCGGGATCGAACCCCGAGCTTACTCAAAGAACCCTTTCCGAACCATATTTGCTGAGAGTGTAGTGTGTAGTAAACTTTGATGAGTGCTAGCCATTTATTAATATTGATAATAGGCATAATAGAGGAATTTGGGGTAACTGGGTGTTTTCAGTATCGGATACAACTAGTAACTTCCAGAATCTGGAACCTAAAGTGCACTTTTTCATAGAAGTTTTTTTCAATTACTGTGACGGGAGACCATTCACGTGAAAACGCAATCCCGTTTCCAAGCCCGCCCTCTATTGAGATATCGAATGAATTCGTAATCAGAGCGGAAGACTTGATTCGTCATCGTGTAACAATTGACAACAGTGCCACACAAAATAGCACGCCCTCAAGCCGTACGATAAATGTATACTATTTCTATATTTTATTATGTCAAGGAAGGAAAAATAAATAAAAGATAGCGTGATAAATAAATATAATATAAAAGCTGAATGCAAACTGCTTATCCACAAAAATAGCCTGTGTAAGTAAATGTAATAAATATAAGAGGACCTGACGTTTCGATTCTAACAGAATCTTTATCGAAGGTTAAATGACAGAAGACAACATACACAACATATATATAGACAGAGGAACAATAGGCAGGAAGTGATGTAACACAGTGGGGGTCAAAGTGACAGAAGGACCCTATGATAAATAAATGTTAAAAAACCAACAAGGACACTTTTTGTATCTCATTTATGGTGAATAAAAAACTGAACTGAACTGAACTTTCTGTAATTTACCTGTCAAAACAGTAGACAACATCAACATATACCATGATGAAACTAAAGATGCAGTTATAAGGCCTACGGCTGCAAATAAGCTGTACGTTATAACGGTGAATCGGGGTGACAGACGTTTACTCATCGCTCCTCCAATAGGACCTACAGTTTTAATACAGAAAAGTCAAGATAAGGCCACGAAGAATAACCCATTGTTTTACAGGCCCGACCAATCCCTTCTACCGAATTTGCAATGTTTTTAATTTTTTGAAATTGTGTGAAATGTTTTCAATTTTTTTTAAAATTATTGAATTTTTTTAATAATTATTGTTGCAAATTCACCAACAATCCCCTAAATATTTGAGAAAAAAGAATGCCCGACCCTACCTGAGAGGTCCGTTTGCCCGTAGAACATGTGTTTTTCTTGGCCTAAAATAACATTGTGGACAACGCAAAGCAACTGAGAAATGCACATCGAATACTAGCTTTGCTGTAGAGCCGAGTATTTGACCCATTTGACCCGCTTACTTTTTTCCAATTTAATCTACCAACAGTCTCTATATCTACGCAGTCACTCTTTAGACCGCGTGTACTGTGAAGGACATCTATGGATTTAAATGTGAATCAGACCAAGGGCTCCCAAATATGACACATGATCTATTTTAAATACATACAACTTTGATAATATATACAAAAATAAAATAAATATACATACTTTTAAAGGTCAACAAATATCGCATTTAATTGATTTGGTAATTTTCCATAGAAGACAATGTAAATCGTTTTTTATCTATTCTCTATAGCAACCCTTCACCGAGAACCAACATGTGGCTTTGATAGAATATGTAAAACATTATTATCTGAATATGTGCAAAGTGGCATGTTGGTATCTCGGTGGAGGGGGGGGGGGGGGGGGGGGGAGCATCCATTTTCAACTTTTTCTACTAAAATGGAATTTGTTTTCAGAATTTCAGAACAGAATTGCCACTGAAACAAATTCAAGCTGCATACGTAATTTACGTAATTGTCCGTGAAAATTGAATGGATGGCTATTCATAACGTGGAATATGCCTTGCGTGCATGGATGCACTAATCCGAGTCATATAAAACAATTACGAATACAGCCGTACAAACGGCTGACGTGGAGGATTTTTGAGTAATCAGTAACATGGATCATTGAATATTAAAACAATACACTTCTAGAGCTCTTTCTTTTGTTGTTAACGTCGATCATATCTACGAATGCATTGCCGGAAGTCTTAATCGTGCAAGGTCAACATAATCGGTAACCTTACTAATGTTGACTAGTGCATTATCTAAAAGCTTTGTCATATAATGCACGTTGCGAGGTGCAACCGATTATGTTGACCTTCAGGCAGTACTTTCGCAGATATCGACGTTAACAGACAATAGACATTGATATGACAATTAAAGCTTTGGAAATAGAAACACAGATACATATGCAAAGAGTTAACGGAGAGCACATGTGGTCCAGTGGATCAGCGCAGGTTTTACGATTCAAAGGTTGTGAGTTCTAGCCCCGTCACGGCCAACGTGTTTGTATCCTTGGGTAAGGTACGAGGTGCGGTATTATTGACCAAAATAGAGGGTGTCAGCAAATCTCACTTTGTGCTAATTCTTACAGTGGGAACCCCAACAAACTATATATTTTTAGAAAGGTTAGACTATCAGCTATTAAGAAAAAGCAAATTTTCACACATTTAAAGATTAAATATGCAAATTAGCTCAATTTTACCAAAAACAGGTAAAAATTTAGATTTTTTTAATGAAAATTTCAAAATGTAACTCCTCCTACAGCTTTCATGTTATATGCAATCTACTTTTTTCTTTAGGTTATTTGATACATTTGCAACAAATTGATTGGGGCTTTTTGAGAAATTTCATCAACAAATATGAGAAATCCATTTTTTGGTAAAAATCAGAACATTTGATGATTTTTCTTCATATTTTCTTTTTTGGGGTTGATATAAAAAAAAACACCTCTCATTATTATGTTCAACACATCAAAACAAACATTCCTGCCAAATTCATTAAATGTGGATGTATAGTTTTGGAGAACTTACATTTTTTGCACCAAAAAACCCTATTTTGAGAAAGCGGCCATTTTAAAATGGACGCCATAATAGCGCATCATATTTTTGCACTATTCAAGTACTGCATGATATGATACATTGTGTAAAAAAGCAAAAATATTACATATAACATGTTACAAGATATATCTTGTAAATATGTGTCATTATAATTGTTATCTTTACAGTTTTAATGTACAATTAACATAAATTGTACAACTTAGGAGTTGAATTCTCCTGCACCATAACCACTTCCGTAAACCGTTTTCAACCTCTGCTCCTCTTTCGCGCTATCCTCTTTGGGAAATTTTCGTTTCTGCTTTTGTCTCTCTGCTGTCATGGCTGTGTCATACTTGGAACTATACAGTCTGATTCTGTCTTTTCTGTTCAGTGCAACTCTTGTGTAATAGCCAACTGACAAACCTAAGGCTTCCATCAGGACTCACCTCCTTTGCATCTGTGGGCATTTTTCAAAACATCATTGAGGCATTCCAAATCTATAAGCCGATAACCAGTTCTTTCTGAGGCAGTTGTATAACTGCTATCTGTCTCACTTTCATCATTTGCAGAAGATTCTGACTGAGATTCTAATAGACTCCCCTTGTTGGTTGTCCAGGTCACTGAGGTCATCACCATTGATTGTCAATGATTGTCATGATTGTTTACTGTGGTAACCGTACGTTCAGTGCTAGTACTGGCAGTATCCGTGGATTTGTCTGTAGTTTTCTTCTTTTCCTGCGAGAGTTTACCTTTAAATTTGTGCCTCTTTCCTATGGGTGGCATGTTAGGAAGCCACAAGTTGTCAAATAACAATCCAAATTTGGTTAAAAATCCATCAATATCGACCGAATTTACACAGACCGAGAGAGACAAAATTTCATTAACAGCTCACTGCAGGCTGACATCTTGAACTGCCCTTAGTTGGACACTAGATGGGGTAGTGCTGTTCTAGTGATGTTGCAGTGCATACGGTGCAGGACATCACTTGATTTATACTGGCAATGTTTTTGACTTTTTTAATGGAAATTAAACATAATTTGGAAGGAAAACAATCACTTCCGGTTGCTAAATAACTACTTCCGGTTTCAATATTAAAAAAATGCACCTTTTACAACCCAATTTTTGTTTCAAAATTGATTGCTATGAAAAAAAATTAATATAATGAACAAATACTATTAAACTTCCTATTTATTACAAAAAAACCAAAAAAGTCAGGAAAAATGTATAATACCGCACCTCGTGTCTCAATTGTCTCAATTGCCTCGTCGACCCAATCGAGATCGGAAAACTGTTAGGGGATATAACAATCAAAGTGCTGATTCATTTTTATATATACATTTTTTTTGCAGAAAAGCGTTCAATGAATCCAACCAAAAAGTGCCAAAAATGTAATTTTCATGATTTTGGAGGTCAACAAATCACATTTTAAAGATTTTCAACAAAAAAAAGTATGAAAAAAACCTAGTATGACAAAATTTGACCAAAATATATTTTGAGTTATCCTGGCAGAACCTAAAATGGGTCAAAAAACGTGTTTTTATCATTTTGTCCCAAAATGGTCAATTTCATGATCATGGTTGGATTCATTGAACCCTTTTCTGCAAAAAAAGGAACCTTTATGTAGATTAAATGAATAATGAAGAAGCTACGGCAGTTTACGGAGGCTATACCGGAAGGTGCACATCCTCCTTAAGTCAGTCCAGATGGTGTCCATTCTGACTAACGTAAGGTAAGTCAAGCTAGCTTGACTTACCTTACGACATTATTCAAAAATGAGTCACTTTTCAAAAGTCACATTTTCAATACACTACACGGGAGGAATGAGGGTGTGAGTGAGGTTCACTCCGTGTGTGCCACTGTTATAACCAGGATTGACCGGCGGGCATTCGATCACACAGTGCAGCAGTTTCCCCATTCCATAAAAATTCCTTTACATTCATATCTCTCACCCATGCACGACACTTTGAATTTGAATAAACCCGCCCATTGAGGGGAAATGCGCAGCGATCAACACGGGACTTATACGGCGTATGTGTTTGTTAACAATTGGGTTTTTTTCCCGCGTAGTATATGTGTAAATGGTGGTAATCATGGTGTATCTTTGTTGTTAGTGTTATGTTGTATCAAAATGTGCCGAAAAGATTCATTCAAAGGTCTATCTAGCCTGTTTGGTAAACAAATAATTGAAAGTTACTTTAAAATGACTAGCTTATTTGATCTTTCCCGACTAGAAATCCCCAAAACAAAAAGAGCTTATGGGGATAGATCATTTTCGGCTTATGGTCCTAAGTTGTGGAACAGCTTACCAGATAATGTACGCGATGCTCCCAATGTGAAAGCTTTTAAAAAGCTCTTAAAAACCTACCTTTTCCCAAATTAATTGCTAGTCATTGTGCATATTTTTTGGTTTCTTAAATGGTATATTTATATATCTGTTTTTATCATAATTGCTGATGTAATATGTAGGTCATGTATTTTATCATGTGTCATTATTTTGTTGCATGCTGTAACTATATTGTATTTTATATTGTGTTTTAATGTACAGCGCATTGGTCCATGGGAAATGCGCTTTATAAGTATCTTGTAATAATAATAATAATAATAATTAGACTAGCTGACTTGACTAGCGTTAGGTTAGTCAAGCTGGCTGGACTAGCTTTAGGTTTGTCCAGCAGGCTTGACTAACCTGCTCGACTAGTTTAAAGTTAGTCCAACCTGTGTCTGACTAGTTTAAGTTTTCAGTGTAGGGGATCATCCCGGTTTGCATCTGTTCACACAACTTTCGGACGAGCGCTACGATCTGAAGGTAGAAGCGCTATATAAATGCTTTCATGTATGTATTAACATCATATGGAAAATTAGAAATAGACTCCCCAAAGATAATTAATTCTGCATTGTGCTAACCTCACCAATTTGTTCATGCTTTGTTCATGTAATGATGTATGCCGCTTTTGTGGCTCATAATATTGTTTATGGTCATTTTTGAATAAAAATATCGTATATATATGCAGCGATGGAAATACCCACATAACATTCCACCCGGGGTAGAGCGACCCGGGGTTGATCAACCCTAAGTCGACCAACCCTGGGTGGACTACAATAGCGCCCTCACGGAATAAACCATAATACTGTTTAAAAAACACCTTTGAAACTATATTCAATCTAAATTATAAGTTAAAAAACTCAGGGGGTTGGTGGTCGGGGAGGTAAAAACAAGGACGGATCATTCTAAAACAACCCCGGGACTGCCCAGCCCCGGGACTGCCCAGCCCCGGGACTGCCCAGCCCCGGGACTGTTTCTAACCCTAAACCTAACCCTAACCCTAACCCTAACCATAGTCCACCCAGGGTTGGTCGACTGAGGGTTGGTCGACTGAGGGTTGGTCGACTGAGGGTTGGTCGACTGAGGGTTGGTCTACCCCGGGTCGCTCTACCCCGGGTGGAAAGTCATGTGGGTATTTTCATAGCTGCGTATGTATATAATGAATACGATGTATGTGTTCTGTATAATTGTATTCAACACTATTTAAACATAATATAATATTACATCAAACTCGAACCATGTTAAGGGGTGTGTGAACTCTCAGGCATAGCCTCCGTAAAACTGCTGGAACTCCGACATTATTCAAAATCTATATAAAAGTATAAATTATCTTGAAGGAAAGGGTTCAATGATTCCAACCATAACATGAAGTTGACCATTTTGGAGTAAAATTTAAAAAAAGAAGAAGTTTTAACCCATTTTAGGTTTTGTCATATATATAAATTTTATATATAAATAGTTATATATAAATATATTTTGTCGTTCTAGATTGATTATAATCGTAATAAAATTCTCAAGGAGGGTCTTTTTTGTTTTGAATATTTTGTTGTTGTTGTTGAATTGTTGTTCAAAAATATATGCATAAAAACAAACAAACAAACTCCAAAATCACATTCACAAAACTCATCTTCCACGCTGCCCTTTTACGTATCTTGATGCAACACTATTAATATATGATGATCGACTTCAACTACAACGGCATACAACATAATTTCGGAAATTTCTTTTGACCCTTCAAGGGGTTCTGTATTTTTCAAGGTGTTTTAGGCCTTTGTGGGGAACTTTGTATCGAACGACTTTACCAAATATAAATCATGAAAACAGATTTGTGAGAAGAAAATGCTTTCCGTAGTAAATCACCTCATGAATATCAATTAGCTCATTATCGGTAGTGTAATGCTATGGGAATTTTCAAATGAGATCAACTGGTGTTGGGAAAACCCATGTGCAGACATTTGTAAATGATAAATGGCATGTGCAGTTTATTGGAATACGTTCAGAAGCAACCATTCCAGCATAAAATAGTTATTTTTGTGACGTCGGATTATGTTTTTGGCAGATATATTCATCTTTTTTAAGGCACATCTAAACATATTTTTAATACGATCGGGCTGAAATACCATGGAGACCCAGCAAAATTACAAAGAGTGCACTATGCACGTAGTTCATTGTCCTTTTTGCTCCAGTGACCTTAACAAACCACGTTATCAATAGGATGATTCAAAGCAGTAGAGTTTCCCACTATTTCATCTTCACAAAGGAACGTTCGATAAACAACATACCAAGACATAATAAATCCTTTTTCTACACTGCAAACTCCGGCATGTACCAGCCCAGCACATGCTACATGGAGTTGGACTGCACTTATCAAACAGCATTATACATTTCACGGACATAAATTATGCTAATGAGCTAATAAGTGAAGGGCGCCGCTCATTAAATGACGTCATTCACATCATCGATATTTTCGGAACGCCAAATTTGTAGGTTTGAAATTCTAGGTCGAGTAAAATGATGTGCTTATTTGTTGTCTGTAAATTTTTTCCCGTATTGTAGTATTTTTTTTATTGAAAATAGACAGTTCAAATTAAACGTTGGTTCCAAGTTCGACAGCACATGGATTTAAGTAGACAGCAACAACAATATGCAGGCAACATTTGAGAAAAAACGATGCCCGGCTTTGCAAAGAAGGTGTACGGGGAAGTGTACGGGTGAACCGAAAGGTTGATGGTTCGAGTCCACCCGGGGGCGTTGTTTCTTTTTGCATTTAATGCAGATCGACAAATCACAGTAAAAATCTAATATTGACAAAATCACAGACCACTTACACAAAAATCGCATCTGCACATGCTCCTGTCGTGATCGAAATCCAACACACAAGCAATGGGCGAGTTTTATAAGAGGACTGTGCTGGTGCTTCTGCCCACGAACGTTTCCATCCGATGTGTGCATGGACAAGCCCAGTAAATGCGACATCGCATGCATGGCGTGTCCAGCCAATGTGCATTAAATGACACAATACATGTGTACGCATTGGTATGCCCAGCTCATGCCGTGGATATTGCGGGTAATTTTGTTATTAAAGGAATATTTTCATTGTTGAAGATGATTTTTTTATGAACAAGAATGATGATCCCCTTCCTTGTTCTATATGTTTTGGTAAAAGTCATGTTTTGAATCTATTGGTTGGTATGAAAACCTTGTAAAATAATGCATTTTGGGGAAAAAATGTCTACATGGTTGATTTTTTAACGATTGGCACCAAAACTTTAAAACAACCTGACTTGTTAGATAAGTTTTTTTTCTTTTTTATACACGGGGTGCCGAATCCGCCGTACCTACAATCATAGCAAGTCCTGATCGCCCGTTCAATCTATGACACTTCATTCCCCGTATAATATTGGTCAGGGGTGCAAAAAGTGATTTCTTCCTCCGGAGCATGATTCTAAGGTTCAATATTTCCTCAATTAAACCGTAACTAAAAATAGCGTCTGTAGCACATCATTAGAAACGTTATATGCGTCGTAGAGGATTTTATCAAAAGCTTAATATGAAAATATATGAGGTTTCACCCTGTGAGACTTGACAAAGTACAAGCTTTTCACACCAGGTTTATCAGCCGATAAACCTGGTTTATCAGCCGATAAACCTGGTTTATCAAAAACATTGCTTTAGAAAGAGGAAAGAGGTTTGCATTACTGTTTAGAATCATCAGATTCGTGCTTTTCAATAGGGATGAGTGACACTTTTGAAACTTGACCCTCGATCATTGAAATGACAATAACTCCGCTCCACAACATCGTATCTCAACGATCGAGGTGTCAAAATACGCAGAAAAAAATTATGCACTTGGTTATTTGCTTCGATTAATGCATATCCTTTCGAGCCGTTATATATTGGATCATTTTAAGTGTCTCGATACTTTTTGTGAGGAGTTCAGTATATCTCAACAACGTAACCCTTGACAACCATTATGTTCCGATGGGTAATTTCATGAGGAACCCAAATATGCACAGTAAATTATGATTGGGATAGGTATAAAAATATTGACCTTTGATCAAAATATGAATATTTTAAATATTGTTAATTATAATATGTTAGCATTAGGTCCTATCTAAATTCCAATAGTTGGATTCTTTGTGAGTTCAAACACATGGCCATAGCTTTGTATTATCGATCCCTGTCGGGAATTTCCCTGTTGCAGAATATGCCACGTGTTCATTATGATTATTTATTTACTGGCATTTTAATTAAACAAAACGCCTAAAGTTATCAAATACATTTTACTTGAGACATGAAAACATCTATATTGTTTTCCTGCAGTTAAAAGTGACACGTGTTGGTGTTATAACACGCTGTCTTTTTAAATTAAAACAAAACTCATTATCCAATCATTTCAATGATTTTCCAAACACACACACACTCAATAGCGTAAAACTCTCATACGTGACCCCACGTTTTGATTGAAATTCAACTTTATATCATGAATATTATATTGTCAGTATCTCAATTTTGATGGTCATCAGTCTTTCCTTCTAAGTCAAGTTACATTCAGGGTGAGTATATGTTCAGATCGGTTATGAGTGGCCTAGAACTATAGTATAGAACTACAATTCAGGAAATAACTTTGAGGACTACTTTGAGGACTTTGATCACCACGGTCGTTGTGACACCTTAATGGGGCCCTCACATATGTATCCGTGTGAGCTGAGCGGCCCCTTACCGTGTGAAAAATGGGTGCGGACGGCGGCACACACGGTGGGCCGTTTCCCGTCAGTTGAACACGTTCAGGGGACTTTGCCTGCCACCGGAGTTTTGAACATGCTCAAAACTCCTGGCGGGTGAGTAAAAGCGGCGGCGAACGATGAGAGCCCGGTATGAAGACGGTATAAGGACGGCGCACCCGTTCGCACCCGTTTCGCGCCCGTTTCGCGCCTATTCGCAGGGCGGTGATGGACGGTGGTGGACGTCGACCATCTCAGCGACGGACTGCGAATGGCCTCATGCAGCCTAGTAACCGTTCGCGGAACGGACTCTCAGCAGGCATGTTGCAACTCTCTAATGGGGCCCTCACATGTATCCGTGTGAGCTGGGCGGCCCCTTACCGTCTTATAGAAAAACAACAGAGTCCAACACGGTGACCCATCAGCAAAAAATGTCAACGGCCGCATTTTTATTTTTTTTGTCACCGGGTTCATACTGTTCTATACCGGGTCCTTATCGGCCTGGAACCGGGCTCATACCACCTCCTCACCAGGTCCTCACCGGCCTTGATAACGTCATCAAACTACCTGTATAAGCTGAGCGCTCAAGCTCGCCGCTTCGCTCTCATTCCGGGAATCTCTGTAAAATACATTTGCCCTCACATGTATCCGTGTGAGCTGGCCGGCCCATTACCGTGTGACAAATTAGTGCAGACGGCGGCACACGATGATGTCACACGGTGGGCCGTTTCCCGTCCGTTGAACACGTTGCCGGGGACATTGACGGCCATCCGCGCCCGACAGGACCCGGCAGGAGTTTTGAGCATGTTCAAAATTCCTGCCGGGTCCTGCCGGGTGAGCAAAAGCGGCGGCAAACGGTGAGAGCCCGGTTTGAGGACGGTATAAAGACGGCACACCCGTTTCGCGCCCTTTCGCGCGCAGGGCGGTAATGGTAGGCGGCCACCTTACCGTCTAATAGAAAAACAACAGAGTCCAAACAATCACTAAAAATGTCAACGGGCGCATTAATTTTTGTTATGGCCACCGGGTCCATAACGTTATATACAGGGTCTTTACCGGGTCCTCACCGGCCGTGTACCGGGCTCACCGTCCTCATACATTTCTAGCTTACCGTACTCACCGGGTGCATAACACCTACTCACCGGGTCCTCGGTCCATACCGTTCTACACCGGGTCTGTCCCGGGTTCTCACCGGCCTTGTCCCGGGATTACCGGCCTCATACAGTTCTAGCTTACCGTTCTCACCGTGTCCTCACCGTGTGCATACCACCTCCATACCGGTTCCTAACCGGTCGAAACGCCTGGGTACCGGCCGAAACGTCTTGATTACATCATCAAACCGCCCTTTTCAAGCTAAGCGCTCAAGCTCGCCGCTTCATTTGCATTCCGGAATTCGTACGACCAACATCTATAATACTCTCTAAATGTAAAAGTGCTAAATCATCTCACTCTTTCGAGAGCTTTAGGAGGGACGGCTCTTCTAAGAAGTGAAGTTTACTCTTTTCAAAGTGATTTGTCACTCTTTTAAGAGTGATTTCCACTCTTTTCAGATTGAGTTTAACTCTTTTCAGATTGAGTTTAACTCTTTTCAGAGTGAAAATGGCTCTTTTTTAAGAGTGAACTTCACTCCAGACAAAGAGCTGTTCCTCCTAGAGCTCTCAAAAGAGTGAGTTTTAGCTCTTTTACATTTAGAGAGTTGTAACATGCCTGCTGAGAGTCCGTTCCGCGAACGGTTACTAGGCTGCATGCGGCCATTCGCAGCCCGTCGCTAAGATGGTCGACGTTCACCACTGTCCATCACCGCCCTGCGAATGGGCGCGAAACGGGTGCGAAACGGGTGCGAAACGGGTGCGTAACGGGTGCGAAACGAGTGCGAACGGGTGCGCCGTCCTTATACCGTCTTCATACCGGGCTCTCATCGTTCGCCGCCGCTTTTACTCACCCGCCAGGAGTTTTGAGCATGTTCAAAACTCCGGTGGCCGGCGAAGTCCCCTGAACGTGTTCAACGGACGGGAAACGGCCCACCGTGTGTGCCGCCGTCCGCACCCATTTTTCACACGGTAAGGGGCCGCTCAGCTCACACGGATACATGTGAGGGCCCCATAAATGTTAAATGTAAAAGAGCTAAAACTCACTCTTTCGAGAGCTCTAGGAGGAACAGCTCTTTTTTTGGAGTGAAGTTCACTCTTAAAAGAACGATTTTCACTCTAAAAAGAGTTAAAATCACTCTGAAAATTGGAAATCACTCTTCAAAGCGTGACAAATCACTCTTAAAAGAGTGATAAATCACTCTTAAAAGAGTGATAAATCACTCTGAAAAGAGTGAACTTCACTTCTTAAAAGAGCCGTCCTAAAGCTCTCGAAAGAGTGAGGTTTAGCTCTTTTACATTTAGAGAGTATTGTAGATGTTGGTCGTACGAATTCCGGAATGCAAATGAAGCGGCGACTTGAGCGCTCAGCTTGAAAAGGGCGGTTTGATGATGTAATCAAGACGTTTCGGCCGGTACCCAGGCGTTTCGACCGGTTATGAACCGGTATGGAGGTGTTATGCACACGGTGAGGACACGGTGAGAACGGTAAGCTAGAACTTAAAGTATATATTAAAGTAGGGAACTTAAAGTATATATTAAAGTAGGGAACTTAAAGTATATATTAAAGTAGGGACAGTAGTAGTATACAGTTCAGTTAGAGCTATACATTATTCCTAGGTTTGGTTGTCATAGTGTGTGGCCTCTGAATAGGCGAAGTACAATGCGTATCAGTGAAGGTCAAGTTTAGTTTTTGCAGTGAATGAATTTTCATGTTTAGGCTCCTGCGCTAGGCGTCTTTCTCCGATAACGAGCTAATATACTATGCCCGTTGTAGTATATGATAGAAAAAATATTGTTCGGATGTCACCTAGCTTTAACAAAATGAAATCACATTAAGCATATTAAGCACGATACAATATGTTTGCAATAAATTAACTATTTATCTTACAT
>CM069446.1:54083647-54111147 GCA_035610835.1 Ophiura sarsii
AATTATGTGGCTGGCGCCGCCACTGTGCACGCATGTTCAAAACTTGTGAAATGAAATGTGCAGAAATCGTCGACGTTTATTCCGTTACGTTTATACGGACTAGTAAAACGAATTCAACCAAACAGCATTTGAAAGACAATAAATTGTCTTTTTTTAATCCTATATATAAGATTCCACACCACTAAATGATTGTAGTCCTTGCCGGCGACAATCAGCGTTTCTCTCTATTATCATAAGCATAAGCATAAGTAATCAGGAACGGTACTTATTGCCCTAAATGATTACAGTTCGAATATAATCCTAATTTTAGGAGTAATGTCTATTACCACAGTGCAGTGCAAAAAGAGATCTGTTCAGTCCATCTTGTAGGATTTTGGGTGATTTTGATAGTACATGTTCTGTCAACACTTCTCAATTTCTTTATGATAAATGAGAGCGATACGCCAGCTGTCCAATATCGGGGCTTTTTTCTCGGAACTTTCAGGGTTACCTATATAAATCTTGTACTTCAATGATCACAAATATCATGAACTTGTCCAGGGTTTACTTGAAGAAAAATGTAAAGTTGAAAAATCCAGTCGCTTTATAATTGCGAGAAAATCAACGTTTTGTAACACCCTTTAACATGTAAGAGTATATAGGGGACCTATTTATTGGTGTGGAATCGTATAGGAATAATAGCAAATCATAAATATATACTTAAAGAGCAATGATGTGGACAATTTACAACCTGTTTTCGGAATTAAACACCTGTTCATTACGTGATAAAACGTGCAGTGAACAAAATATAAAAACGGCGACCGAACGCTGCAAAGCCATTATTATCACATAGATAATTTCCCGAGATATCTTTAGTCCATTTGCAATATATGCAACTCTTCGTAAGAATAAATCTGTTGATAATTTCGCCCTTTTACAAATTAATTTGATGATATATGGTTGAGTTACTCGTATTGTCTATAATTCAGTGCTCAGTCCCACCATGAAAGTGGTCTGTTATTTTCATGGTCCCACGGTGAAAGGGACGCACCATTAGATACTCAGGGGGGCGGGGGGGGGGGGGGGGGGGGTGGAATTTTCTCAACAAACAAAAAACTTTGCCCACTATCCAGGAAAAAAACAACAACCTTTGCCAACCAACCAGAAAAAAAAGGTTTACCCACT
Organism: Ophiura sarsii; assembly: GCA_035610835.1. Classification (NCBI taxonomy): domain Eukaryota; kingdom Metazoa; phylum Echinodermata; class Ophiuroidea; order Amphilepidida; family Ophiuridae; genus Ophiura; species Ophiura sarsii. Next base: position 54,084,812 of record CM069446.1, read on the forward strand.
GCTGAGTAAAAAAAAATCGGACTCACCCAACTCAATGTAAAGAAAAACACGAAAACCTAAAAAATAACAACTTTGTCGCCTTTGCAACAACAACAACAAAAAAACTTGCCGCCAAGATCTACAAACAGAAAATCTGACCAATTGGAGACCTATTACTCTGATAAATGTTGATTATAAATAGCAACAAAAACATTAGCAAAACGACTTCAAAACGTTATTTCATCAATTATTGATCCTGATCAATCTGGATACATAAAAGGAAGGTATATAGGAGAAAACGTTAGGCTGATTGAAGATGTGACAAGATATACAGAGAACAAAAATATTCCAGGTGCTCTGTTGTTTCTTGATTTTAGAAAAGTGTTAAATGAACATAATTTTGGTGATGGATTGAAACCATTTACAATGATATTTCAAGCTGTATAATGCAAAATGGCAATGTCTCAGAGTTCTTTGAGATAGAAAATGGTGTCAGACAAGGATGCCCTCTTCGGCTTTGTTATTTATTATTGCAATAGAGAGTCTTGCTTGTAAAATAAGACAGTGTAATAATATAAGAGGTAATAAACTCCCTTTGATAATTATCCAAGAAATGAAGCCCAAATATCGCTATATGCAGATGACATCACAATTTTTGTTAGCAACAAAATAGATGTAAAGGAAGTATTGGATATTTTAAAGAGTTTCTCTCTATTCTCTGGGCTGAAACTAAATGTAACAAAAACAAAAGGTATGTGGATTGGATCATGTAGACAAAGTCAAGAGAAATTATGTAATATGAAATGGAAATTACATCCTGATAATGTAGTTAAATCTCTGGGCATTTATTTTAGTAGTACAAAACCAGTTAGTGAGAGGACAATTGGCTTTCAAAAGTTAATATGATAAAGAATATTATTACAATATGGAATCAACGGGATTTGACCATTGTTGGCAAAATAATTATTGTAAAAAGCTTATTGGCGTCACAGCTATCTTTCAAGTGTACTGGAGATACCAGATAAGAATATCAATTCTCAACTCCACTTTCTTTAAATTCGTTTGGGGTAGTATCGAAAAAGTCAAAAGAAGAACAATGATTAGTGATTATACTGAAGGTGGATTGAAAATGGTACATCTGCCATCTTTCTTGAACTCGCTGAAAGTTTCGTGGATTAAACGGGTTACAAATGACTCGATAGCAACTTGGAAAAATATACCTTTACATGAATTTCATTTGAATGATTTGAAATTAAATATTCTAAAGTGTAACAGTAGCTATAGCAATTTAAATGAAAGATGTATAGCACAACTTAATAATATGTCAACATTCTATCACAACTTAATAATATGTCAACATTCTATCATAACTTAATAATATGTCAACATTCTATCACAACCTAATAGTAGTATGGCTGAGAACAAAGTCAGCTATGAGTGTAGATGAAATAGATTATCCGAGTCAAGAAATTGTATGGAACAATACGTGTGTTCAATGCTCTGGAAACACATTGTATTTTACAGATTGGATTAAAGCTGGGTTTGTCAGTATGTCAAGCTTATATGATGAAAAATAATGCATTTCTATCTATGTCAGAAATAAGTAAGAAAATTAAAAGGCCTGGAGGAATTATGCTACAATATATAACAATAAAATCAGCAGTCCCAAAAAACTGGAAAAAACAGAATCAAGCCAAACAAAACTGTTAAACATACGATTGGTCTTATGATTAATTCTGCTTTCCTGCCATTAGAAAAATGTAATTCTAAAACTGTGCGTAGCATATTGATATCAAAAATAACAGTTAGACCAATAAGTGAACGTTTTTGGGAGACAAAATTCCCCAACTATGTTTTTCAGTGGAGTGATATATGGAGAAATGCAACATGTTCAATAAAAGAAGCCAAACTGGTAACTATGAATTTTTCTTTCGTTGCAAGAATATAAGAAAAGTATGGTTAGAAATTAATACAATACTCTCTGACGTAACAGGAAAAAAAGTAAAAGTGTCTGTGACAGATATTCTTTTTTTGTTATTTTAAGGGTAACAAGAAATGGAATAATGTAAGCAATACGATTATTTCTGTACTGAACTCCGGGGGGCGGGGGGGGGGGGGGGTACTCGGATTTGGTTTGGTCGGGGGTGTGCCGCTGGAGATTCAAAACCCCTACCCATTTCTAAGGGTGATTTTTAGGGGGTTTTGCTTCATTTTAGACCAAATTTTCGCGAAAATAGACCTAATTTTGGCAAATTTTCGCGAAAATAGAAAAACAGGACCCATGTCTAAGGATTTTTCAGTTGAAAGCCTACCCATGGCTAAGGATGTCTCATGAAAAAACGACCCACTGGAGCGGCACGTCCCCGTATGCCTTACATACGTGAGTACCCCTCCCGGGACTGAACTCAGAGTTAGACGACTGACATAAATATAAATGTTGGAATTAAGTAGCTTGTTGTCATATTATTATACAATTTAAAAACATGATAACTCATTATTCAACATTAGCATGAATACGTCTCGTATGGCATTTCTCAAATTAAGATATACAGTGTAATCAGTTTTAAGGATAGATCAAGTAAGTGAGCGGCTTTTGTTTGACGGGATACTTGCGCTTTATAAGTTTCCATTATTATTATTATTATTGTAATGATGAATAGAAATTATGCTATATGTTAATGTAAGAGATTGAATGTATGTACAATGTAATATTGATAAGTAGCGATAAATAAATACAAAAGATTAAAAAAAAACTTGCCGCCAAAGGCTGCGAAAAAAAGAAAGAAAACAATTCCGCCCGACCCCAACTTCCATGCCCCCCCCCCCCCCCCTGAAAATCAAATGGTGCGTCCCTAACCTTACTCTCTTTTTGAGTTACTTTTCAATACAATTCTTTGATCATTTTAAGTAAATATCTATTATAACTATGCAAATTATCATAGATGTTTTACTTGACCTCTGACGAATACACTCATCATATGGATACACGCCACTAAATAAATCCCCTATACCTATACTGTGTTAAATGGGCCATAATTAAACGCCATTTTCTCGCTTAAAAAAGCAACTGATTGCTTCAACTTTACATTTTTGATGAAGATCATGGTCTTGGCTTTCCTTTAAACAACAACAATAAATAAGGTCAGGCAACATTTTCGAGATATGCGCCGTCGAAGATACGAATGTTTTTTAGAACGCCCAGGTCTAGCCTAGGTATAAGCGATTCTAATAAATCATTGAATTCTCTAAAATGAGTATAAAATCATACAAAATTGGTCAAAAGAAGAAAATGTGCACTGATATTGTTTCATAATCTTCATTTAAAAACAATCCAATCAAAATGTTAGCCAAAAAACACACTACTTTTGTAGCGTTTTTATATATTTCACTCAGAGGAGGGACATCCCACCCAATTCAACAGACCTTTCGTGGACCTGTTCTATTATTTATTTAGTGGTGTGAATCCATATTGTGCAAACATAATTTAACGCAAAGATAGAACTATTGCTGTACTTTTCCTGGATGCAAATGTGTATGATATAGTTGTGTGTGCACCATTAAACATGTTAAATAGATTTACTACAACCCCAGGTAATGCTGGGGCAGGGGTGCCAGTGATTTGATTAAGTAATAGAGCCTGTGCTTGCTCACCTATAAACATTTGCTACCATGCCAGCTGAGACTAGTATATGATATTCGTTTCAGCTCCCAGCACTGTGATAAAAACACTTCTCACAATGGAAACATTAGTAAATCATATTCTAATCATGTGATAGTAGTTTTTAACGTTATTTGATTTTGTATTAAACATTTTACTTCATGCATTGAAGTCACCCTCTCCACTTATACACACACTATTTAAAAAGAAGGTTTTTGTGTGGTATTTTTTGTGTTTGTTTGTTTTTGTTCTTGTTGGTTGTTTTGTTTTCGTCGGGGGAGGGGAGATCCTTTTTTCAATTTTGCGGGCTCCTATTAAAATGTTATAACAAATCTGATATATTTCTGGGTAATGAAAGGAAATTGGACTCTTTAATATTAAGTAAACCCACAATGGCCATTTTGAATAAACATAAAGCGCACATTTGCGCCACACCCTTTGATATTTCTTTTTCCTACATATCTTTCTTTTCCCTATGTATGCACTATTAAAATATATAACACAATGCCCCCGCCCACAGGACCTGATATTATTATTTTATTTTATTTCTTATCATTACCGCCCCCCCCCCCCCCCCCCCCCTCCTGTCCCTGTAAATATGCCAATGTATAGCGCTACTGAAATGCACACGCCATATATATTGTTCATAATTTTAATTTCAAAATGGAGATTAAACCAGCCGTGATTCCACTTTCTCGGTACATCAACTTTATTAATTATAATATTGTATTGGTTGCACAGGCCCTATGTCTTTTTATATGCTGTTTCTGTTTGCTTCTCATTATTTTGTTTTTGCCCTTAGATTCCACCCATAAATATACACATGGAAAAAAGTATCGCACCACTTTTTGTTGTTGTTGAAAAGTGCAAATGTGGCCTCGAATTTTGCCACCATGGTGTGATATTAAGGATCATTTGTTTGCGTAAGCTGTCCTACAAAATACTATGCAATAAAAGGGCCACATTTTAGTTTGTGACGTAATCGATGTAATGTTTTTCAAGGCCAAGGGGAAAATGCATGCTTTTGTCCAAAAACATGCATAAAACAAGTTTGGGTATAACTCGATATTGAATAGACTTTAAAAACTTAAAATAGTCATTATATTAGTTCTGTATTTGGTGCAAGAATTGTTCCATTTAGACATTATAGGCTACAATGCAGTGAATGAGTCCAAACATGCCATTTTTTTGTTGCTCATAAATTCAGTATATACGATGAGGTCACCGTTGATTTTTGTATTATTATTTGACCTCGGTCAACACTTCCGCAATATTGTTTTTGTCATTTGAACATATTTAAAATTTGACTTATTTTGACCTTTGACCCCATAACCGTTGGGTGTACGAAAAAGGGTGTTTTTTTCATATTTGAGGACAATCGGGCAACTTTTTGAAATTTGACCCCAGATGACCTTTGACCTTGGAAGGCTGGAATGTGTTACCAGGGTTTACAACTATAGAGATTAATCATTGGGCCTCTCAATATCGCGTTATATCCAAACTTGTTTTATGCATCTTCCCATTGGCCTTGAAAAACATTACATCGATTACGTCACAAACTCAAATGTGGCCCTTTTATTGCATAACATTTTGCTGGACAGTTTTCGCAAACAAATGATCCTTAATATCACACCATGGTGGCAAAATTCGAGGCCACATTTTGCACTTTTCAACAAGTGGTGCGATACTTTTTTCCATGTGTATACACAAATAAGTCAAACACAAGAACATAATTTGAAGGACTGGCTGAGACCATATTGGAATATTTTAATTTTAAAACATACCCAATATTTATTTGGGTTACGACGACGACAGAATTCATCAAATTTCACCACAACGTTTGTAACATTTATATAGACTTCGTTTTATGTAATATACCATATGGATAAACAAGCGAATGGCTTACAGGCTATATGAACACGACCCAATTTTAAATGGGTTAAGACGACGACAGAATTCATCAAATTTCACCACAAATTTTATAACATAACATATAGAATCTAATTATTTAGATATACATCAATTTATATAATTTACTAATATGGAAGGAAGGAAAAATGGCATACGGGATATACGAACACGACGTGGACAAAACAGAAATGAGATTCAACTAACACAACCGTGAACACGAACACAACGTGGACATGACAGAAATGAGATCCGGAGGGAGCCGGGGCGAGAACACTTCCCATGAGCCCCGCAATCGTAAGACTCATATGGTCACCGCAAACAGCCGTGACGCGGAGAATGCCCCTGCCCCGACCCCACTTCACGGCCACACAAGTGACGACGTTCCAACAAGAGTAGGCAGGGGGTACTAGAGGACGAAGGTCCAAATAGGACCCACCACCAACATAGCCCATGAAGGTTACCTCCAATTTCTTCCTAACCCAAACGCACCAGGTGCCCAACTGGCACACCTGGTGACCTCTCCCACTCCCAGAAGCAAGCACAAAGGGTGTGCGGGAGGGAATTGACGAGCACCGGGCAACCGACAAACCCGCAAAAGAATAGAGAGCGTGTGATTGGCTGGTGTCACATAACCAGTTGACTATACCTCGGACAAAGGCCACGCATGGGCCAAACAACCGCATTGGCGATGGTTAATAAAGGGATAAATTAAATTAGAATGCTCTCCATTCACCACCGAAAAGCGTGACAAACAGAAAAACAGGGGGGATCACAAAAGGCAAATTTTGCATTCGCCAGACTAGCTGTCAAATGCATACTTAATATGTATTTGTATATTTTCTCTTTGCATAGCGCTTTGTAGTGGGGCGCTTTATTTGTATTTTGTATTATTATTATTACGCTCGGGTTCCCGCTACGCTCTTGACCCCCGCTAGAATAAATGAGATTCATGAGTTGTAACTTGAGTTCATGAGTTGTAAATAAACTCCGGTGGAATATAATTATAAAACGCGGCGCCACATAGTCGGGTATCTACAGAGGGTTAGTGTGCACCCCCTAGGACTCCCTCAAACCAATTTGTTTTACTTCCTATCATGATCCTAAATATTTTCATAATGCTAAGGAGGTTATGCAAGATGGCGTCCAAAATGGCCGCCATAACTGGTCAAATCTCATAAAATGACATATAGCAATCAAATTGTATAGTAAAAGTATAGTTTTAATAGCGGCATATATGTATTAGACCATTAGACACTCATATCCAGAATATTTGCTTTGTTAACACACCTAAATCCAAGATGGCCGCCAAAATGGCCGCCAAAATGGCCGCCAAAATGGCCGCCAAAATGGCCGCCAAAATGGCCGCCACAATTGTTAAAATTCTATATTGGCATATATAAACCAACATGTATGATCAGAGTATAGTTTTAACAATGGGATGTGTGTGTTAGACCACTAGAAACTCAAATCTAGTATTTTTGCTTTGTTAAACATACTTTAAAACCAAAATGGCCGCCAAATTAATAGTCAAAAGTGGTCAAAATTCCATAAAATAGCAAAATATTAACCGAAATGTATGATATGTGAAACTTGGCACCTGGTAGGCGGTTATACGCATACTTCCTTGCTGTCTAAAAACGCGCCACAATAAGCACAAATCTGTGGGCTCTGTATTTGAAGCAACCCCGTCATGTCTGCAGTTGTAATATATAAAGAAACCACATTATATTTCCATACCTTCTACAATCTAATACATTTGGAGCTTTAGGGTATTTACACATGTGATATTCTCCAGATCTTTGAAGCCACCTCCTTCAGTGACTGATCGAAAATTCACAGATAGTATGGGCGATATGTGAAGATGGGCTTAGATCATGTTTAATGTACTTTATATGATTGACAGATATGCAACAGTAAATATATACATGCAGTACAGTCATCTTTTAAGATAGGTGCATATTGCATTTGATGGGTGCTATATTGTAGTGTGCTTTAGGGACTTTCCGAAATATGTTTAAAACCATAGGTTGTGGTTAAAATGACCGTAAAATGGCGGACAATGCTAAGTTGGGACATTGGTGGTTTAGATTTGCGATCAATATTACCATTTAAAGAATGCTTCAACTTAAATCATTATCACGGGTATTCATTTGGTAGAGTTATTAGTTTATGAATTTGCAAATAACAAAGTACACCATTTCTTATTTTATCTAAAGACACTCGTCTACTTGCATGACTTGTAGGGCCCGAACGCCGTAATATTTGCGAATTCAAAGATACTCGCTGGCTACAGAAATCTGTGTAATGGCTAAAAACAAAAATGCAGTTTTGCCTTTTTTCTGAAATGTATTGGAGTTATTGATTATTATGACAAATGGTGGTATGTTTTAAACATTTTGGCGTACAATTCATTACGTCACAGGCGTGTTTGAATAATGTTTCATCTCGACAAAGTGCTAAGTCATTTGTTGGGGCAAGTGGTCCGAAGGGGTATGGGAAAACTGGTCCGCCTGCAAAAACTTAATCAAAATTGTAAAACTCATTTTGAAAATTAGTTGTTAGTGTCAATAAAACTTGACTCGGTATGGAAATGTGAATAGAATATGAAATAATTCACGTTTTTTCTAGTTCTTAGACATTTTGGGGCATTTTGGGTCTAATACCACTATTTCTGTTATTGAAGGATTACAATATGACATGAAATTGCTTTAGAATGGTTTAAAACCTCGGTATTATGATTTACATCTTTATTATATTTTGAATGGTGTCTGTAAAGGTATTTGCAATGACAAAATATCATGATTTATGTATTTTATCCACTGCTTTTTGTGTACATTAACCGTTGGGTCATCATTGTCATATTGACTAAATTCCCTTTAACATGAAAAGTTGGCTAAATATCAAGATGGTTTATTATAAGTACTAAAATGATGATGTTATGAAGTAAATAAAATCATTAAAGAAAGGGGTATATATATATATATATATATATAGACAAATGTATGGGGCATCTGAATATCACAACCATGTAACCATTTAACTAGGTTCATACCGTTTTATCTAATAAATGTGCAGTCGAAAATTGTGCTTGCTTTGTACACCATTAGTATACTGCTATTCACACGTTAACCACGAAAAATGTATAAAACATGGGTTTCATGAGACATGTATCCTTTTTACATATTAAATAATATGGAAATGTGTTGGTAAAGAAAATACTGCCTAGTTTACGTGTCGTCATTCACTGATTTCTGTGTATTCTAACCGTTGGAACATATAGGACCAGTTGCCCCACTGATGGGGTAACTGGTCCGTGCCAACTAAAAATTTCAGTTAGTAGTAATTGGCCTTTTCTTAAGATATCTTTTAACATTGATTATATGTTATATGTAAACAGTTACATGGGTGATATTTTCATAGCAATTCCATAAATATCTACACGAGCTTTAATCTTTTATATCGTGAAATATGCTTAACCGGACCAGTTGCCCCATCCTCCCCTATTGGTATAAAATTGTATAACATGGTAGTAATGGTGGTGTAAAATGGACTAGCAAAACCATATTCAAATATCAGCGAACGGTCTAATTTATGTAGCCTATTGCAGAGAAGTTTTATATTATTTGCCACCCAAGGTTGGCAACCCTTAATAAACGATCAGAGTTGGTTAGCGCATGTCGTCATGCATCCAAATTTAAGCTATCAAATGTAAGCTAAAATATATTAACAGCGCGATCTAGATGCCGCGCGCTAGCGCTAGCGCTCCGCACGCGAGTATATGTATGCTTCGGCTGGCACGGTCCGTACACGCACTTATTTTGCACAAGAATGTTTTTTGTTTGTTTATTTATTTTCCTCATCGAAACAAATTTGACGGAAGTCGGAAAACACAAAATGAAATAGTTCCAAATTATTTCTTTAAAATAGCTCCTTAGTTCATTAACCCCCTACCCCGACCCCACCACCCCCAAAAGAAAGTAAAGAAATCAGGTTGCTTTATTAACCCCCACAAAACGCTACTTATTATACCACATCACTATACAGGGTGAGTCAAAATATTCAGGGCCCGTTTAAAGAAAGCAGGAAAAATACTTCTTGTCAAAAATTGGTCAATTTCGTCATTGTTTATAAGAGTAGGCATATTTCTTCATATTTAGCGATGTTTTAAAGACAATACCATATTCCATGCAGTGAGCCTTTGCGCAAACATGCACGCGACGCGATACCACTTACCACGGTATGATTACGCCGTAGTACGCGCAACGCACAATGTCGTTTTTGGAGCCAATTGTTAACCAATTTCACTGGAGTATACTTTATCACACTTCCCATTATTTCTTCTATATTTCATGCAAAGCTAACGGAGAACTAAGGATAACAAAGAAGGGTCAATCACCATCAGACAATGAAATTGCATTCTATTGAAATATTTCTAAAGAATCACACGCCGCGCCCATAATTCAAGATATTGACTGCTTCTACAATGACTAATTCAGTATTTTATATGATTAGTATATCAAATGTAGTTGTAGTTGCATTTGTATATTTTATTATTTTATATTCCTCTGGTTCCTGTGCGTGTTTACCGTGTGTGGTAATGTCCTAGTTCTTATCGTGTTTGTGAGAGACAGACAATTGCGCGCCAACATCTCAAATATCCTCATTTTGAATCTCGCAATGACGAATATCTTGGTCGTCTGCGTGTCAATAGGCCAAGGCGACGGAAAAAACCCTGTTCTACTGGGAAACATACCTGTAGGGTGTGTGTGGGGGGGGGGGGGGGGGGGGGGGGGGACGTGTTTAAAAACATTTCGTTGAATTTTCAACATTTTTCGAAAATGTCAAATTCAAAACATTTCAAAAATTGTCAAAATTCAAAACATTTTTCAAAAGATTTGTTTAAAAACCCTCACATTTTTGAAAAGGAAAATGGGTCAGTCGTCGGTCCCGTAGAACAGGATTTGTTTGTCGCCTTTTATACTATTACCTGCATGTCGCCATTGTATTATCGTGACCTTAGCATTAATATTACCTGCATGTCGCCATTGTATTATCGTGACCTTAGCATTACAAGGTTCAATCTGACATTTCACGGGTTTCGTTTGCGAAGAAATCTACATTTGATAAGCTTTAAGCTATAGAATATATAACTATTGTTTTTATTAACCAAATAATTGCTATATCTCAAAATAGCCAACGTGTTAATTAGACCTTGGACATTTTATTGTGACGTTATAACTATGAACAGTGTTTGAGATGCGAGGAGTGTTTGAGTTTGGTTCATAGTTGTTCACTTTCAACAGCAGACTAGAAATGCTGATTAATGTGTTTATATTTTTTGAATTGACCGTCGTACAGTTATTAATATTTTCTCAATTATATTAATTTAGTGTATTTTCCTTTGAAAAAATAACAATTAAATCTGACCCAAGGTCATAAAATTCAATACAATTTTAATTAAGGGGGGACTCAAAGAAGTCACTCTTTGAATTTTGTGAGTGATGTAATTATTGAACTATGACTCAAATGTATATAGTATACATTTTTGGAAAGGAAAGGGATTAGAGAATCCAAACCTGGCATCAATTTTGACCAACAAAATTACAAAAAAATACTTTTTTGACCCACATTTTGTGAACAAAGCTAACAAAAATAATTTTGAGTAAAATATGCCCAAATCGCTTAATGATGAAAATAGGTACAAGTTTCTCATTTTTAACCATTTCTTTGAAATTTTGACTAAAAAGTGCCACAAAAGAAAGTTTCCATTTTTAAATTTTTTAAATTACAGCATTCACAAAATTCAAAAAATCAAATCAAAAACTTCCTTGAATCCCCTTTAACTACTTTCGAACCTTTTAACTACTTTTTTTTATCTAGACCAAATTTACAAATATTTCGTTAAAATTTAAAAAAATATATCAATCAATCAATATCAATCAAGTACAATTTTAAAATCATATCAGATCTTAATTTGTCGTATCTTAGAATCACTTTGCTGAGACCCCAAGAAACGCATTATATATTAAGAAAGAAGGAAAGAGATAACACAATCCTTTTCAACTTTAGTTATCACTGTTTAAATGACTATAACTTTTATTCTCAACTAAAATATCTGTTAAATAATAAATACTGGTTTAATTATTAGAAAATGTTACGCAAAAGTCGTATGGCCTTTTTCTATAGATTTTCAGAGCAAATAAATTCAATCTGACGCTGTTTGTTTGTTTGTTTGTTTACACGGTCGGTCCATACGGACACACGCTTGGGTCCTGAAGGGACCATGCTCAAACAAAATGCTTGGACCAGGCTTAAAAAGCCTATATAAGCATGCTGGCTGGATGAAATGAAAGTTCGAAAAGATGGAAGTAAAGAATGAAGTTAAAAGAGCCACTTCCAACAAATAAAGTTAACAATTTTGCTGTCAGTCTTGGACAAGAGAAAAGAATAGTCTGTTATGGCTTTTGACTCCCAACTTTGGTGATAATGGATTAAATTTGTACTAAAACTCAAATAACGATTAAATATAAGATTAGGATCAGACGTGAATTCAAAAGTGTATTTTCTGAACTTTCCTTAAAATAAAAAAGTGTAATTTCACATATTTCTGGAATATGTTGTAGGCCTATTTCACAAGCATCATTGCATCTAAAATATAAAACATAATAGAAAAAGTGCGCGACTGCAAAATAAAAACGTCAAAGTACAATAGCAGGGGAAACAAATCTGTATTGCATTGCAAATACACTCTCAAAAATTCAAAGGCAAAGTGCAATGTATAGATGAACAAAGAAACAAATCAATTATATGAAATACAAATATCACTATAGGTCGGCGGATATCCTCTGATATGTAGTAACTCAAGTCCTTGATGTATACAACAATGCCCCCTGAAATTAATTTCGACAAATGTGTATAATATTTAATTTCCACGAGCATATCGAACAAATAGTTTTTGCGGAACCGGAGCAGTCTGTGTTCCATGTAAACTTTACCTGTAATTCTATTAAGTAAAACACAATTCTATTGGTAGGCCATCCGTATTCTGCTTTCTCGATCCATTAAAATACCTTGTATGCATCGCTCGTAGCTGTGATGCTATGATGACGTTTCACACTTACGCGCACCCCTTACCCGGCGCACTTCTCATCGAGACAGCATAAGACACCGTCCTTTTGTAAAATTCAAACAATATTTTAGAGGAATGAAATTACCTTCCGCGTTCGTTTCTATGCATTATGTTTTTGTGTGATTGATAACTATGCGAGTTGGATGATAATACAGGCGCGCAATAACTGTGTTATTAAGAACAAACTCGCTGGAAGAAAGTTCCCAGTAAAGTACTGACAATGACAAAAAGCAAGTATACACACTCGGGATCCACATTCACATCAGACGAACTACTAAACTCCTCACAAAAAGTATCGAAACACTTAAAAATGATCCATTATTATAACGGCTCGAAAGGGTATGCACTAATCGAAGCAAATAACCAAGTGCATAATTTTGTTTTGCGTATTTTGACACCTCGGTCATTGAGATACGATGATGCGGAGCGGAGTTATTGTCATTTCAATGATCGTGGGTAAAATGCAAACAATATTTTAGAGGAATGAAATTACCTTCCGCGTTCGTTTCTATGCATTATGTTTTTGTGTGATTGATAACTATGCGAGTTGGATGATAATACAGGCGCGCAATAACTGTGTTATTAAGAACAAGCTCGCTGGAAGAAAGTTCCCAGTAAAGTACTGACAATGACAAAAAGCAAGTATACACACTCGGGATCCACATTCACATCAGACGAACTACTAAACTCCTCACAAAAGTATCGAAACACTTAAAAATGATCCATTATTATAACGGCTCGAAAGGGTATGCACTAATCGAAGCAAATAACCAAGTGCATAATTTTGTTTTGCGTATTTTGACACCTCGGTCGTTGAGATACGATGATGCGGAGCGGAGTTATTGTCATTTCAATGATCGTGGGTCCAATTTCAAAAGTGACACTCATCCCTATTGAAAAGCACGAATCTGATCATTCTAAACAGTAATGCAAACCTCTTTCTATAGGATGATTGTCACTTTTGAAACTGGACCCACGACTACTGAAATGACAATAACTCCGCTCCGCAACATCGTAGCTCATCGATTGAGGTGTCAAAATACGCAGAACAACATTATGCACTTGGTTATTTGCTTCGATTAATGCATACCCTTTCGAGCCGTTATATATTGGATCATTTTTAAGTGTTTCGATACTTTTGGTGAGGAGTTTATTTTGTTTATTTGAATTTGAAATATTTATTTATTTATATTTATAACAATAGGCTTGAAGAGTCAGGACAAACCCAATAGAGAACTAAATTAAAGGGATGCCCGAAGAAAAGAATAAGCTGTTCAGACACAGACCGGGATGATTCCCTACTCTTTACGAAGGAATCTGTGACCTTTTAACGTGCTCGGGGATAGTTCTTCCGATACACGAGACCAATATTTCTACGTGACTTCCGAACCACGGTGCGCCTGTGTACATGCCTACTTCAGTCTGCACGGTATGAAGGTGGCATGGAGACGTGGCTATGTTGGTGTATCGTATTGAACTCACGCTCAAACGATCCACCAACAGAACTACGGTGCAAAGCAGTGTAACGACGCTCTAACCGACTGCGCCACCTCGCCCCTTGAAACATCTCTCAGTAGGCGAATACAATCGAGATGCGTGATACGTTGGTTTATGTGCTGACTTGGTATAATGTATAGCTTGCTGGTACCTAAGTACACAGGAAGAATTATCAGATTGCTTCTTTTATTGCATCAAATCGTGATTTGCCGGCACTATGATATTCATAATGGATTGTAATGAAAGAATACACATACGGTACTTGTACGCATAATGGGAGGAAATAAAGACAATTTCGTGGAATGGAAGATGACCATTTTGGACAAGTCTACAGTTATCTACTAACACTAACTTTCGGATCCTTGAAGTTCAAAGCACCAAAGCCCAGAGCTGATACACGTTTTCACCAGTGCAGCTCAAGTGGTATAATTACAAATATCCACGTGTGAAACCTTGGAATCTGTGATACGCGGTATCACTCAAAGAAGAGTTGATTTCACCAAGGCATATTTCACGTAACGCGTAATAACAAACCATACCTAGCAAAAACAACATCAACACGGTATTATTGAAGCATGTGTGTGCATCCAAGTCCATCCTTATTGCGCCGCCATTATTCTACAAGCACAGTAACAATATGGATGTGTTAATTAAAATGCTGGCTATTTTTAAGACTACCGATCAAGTATCAAGTATTATAAAGGCGCCAATTAAGAGTAGTAGCGTGTGTATCACGATATCTCACCACATATTTTTTTGTGTATAGAGATACACGTGCGTTGAGTAGATGCATTATTGACTAGAATCCGGCAGCCTTCATGCTATAAAAGTATCATACATATCTTCGATTGGATCATCAATATTGCCTTCGCTTGTTTCCTTAGGAAAGCTGACAGTATTATTTATAGATCTCGCCGCGTCGTGACGCACCCGCCGTGCCTATTGTCTTTTATAACGCGGTACGCTTTGCCAATTAGGACTAATGTGTTTGGTATTGATTTTGCGATTTACGATCTCCAATATAAACATGGACATTGAGAGGGTTTACCGCAGTACGACTGGCATGGGTTTACTGCGGTGCGACGCACTACTCACTGCATTGAACAAATTATACCAGCATAGTCAACCAATACTCCAAATAACATTACAATTGCCTTGATCGGATCGATGCAGTGTGTGCCTATACGACTAGGCAGGGTTAACTCGGTTTACTGCGGTGCGACGCATTACTCACTCCCCTGATGAAGATTAACTGCTTCTGTAGTGTAACATACCAGCATTGTCAACCAATTACTATGTCCAGACTCCAAATAAACATCGCATTGATCGATCGCTGCAGCTGCAGGGTGCCTATTGAATGGGTAATTCTTGGCTCAATGGGATGACCGATAATACAATCACTTGATAATGATTATGGTAGTATAATAAAAATAGTGTCATAACAATCATACACTAATGCAATTGGCCTAACTGTTAACCGTTATAATTTGAACAACAATTTTGTCAACGCGAAGTTGTCGTGTCGAAGCAATGGTGAGTCGGTTATTCCATGGTTTAACCAGGGATGTATAATAAACATCTCTCTGGTATAACCACCAGGGACTTTCTATAGAAAGTCCCTGGTATATCCATAAACGTGATCATATCGGGATGATGTGATTGTGTAAACTAAATGTCATGTAATTTACATGATTGTAAAGTAAAACATTCGTCTTATGAGTCAGTTATGAGGTCAAACAATTTCGCCCAGTCCACAAAAAAATCGCACAGTAGATGTGCTACATGAACAATTTATCGTCCCCATTTCTCTTCTTTTTCCCCTCTCCTTCCCCTTTTCCCTTCTCTTTCTCCCTCTCCTTCCCCTTTCTCTTCTCTTTCTCCCTCTCCTCCCCCTTTCTCTTCTCTTTCTCCCTCTCCTTCCCCCTTCTTTCTCTCTTTTCTCCCCTTCTTCTCGTCCCCATTTCCCCGGTTCTACGTCCCCATTTTAGGTGTTCGGGGGGCAGTCTGCCCCCCTGCCCCCCCCCCCCCCCCCCCCCCCCCCGCTGGCTACGCTACTGATCTGGTGGTTAATTATGTAGTGCTGTCGTCGGCACCATTTTTTTCCTTGACATGTCGAAATAAATTGTTCCCGACGTCGACAGATGTGCCGACAGAACCCACTGAGTCAATCCAACAATAGAATCGGTGATTACTGATTGGAATAGTGATAATGTTAACTGTAATCAATATGATGCACAATGATGCGGCCGCGAACGTCTCAATTAATGTAAAACATGTGGTTAATGAATTGTGAGGCTTTAGGCTATAAAATAAGCGTAATTGACTTAAGTGTTTATGTTAAATATGTTTATTTGTCGCCTTACCTTACCTTCATTTTATAACATCATTACTGTATATTCCACAATTAACATGTCCTAGTATTTTTGTTCAAAGGTGTTCACTGCCAAGTCCACCAATTCCTTGACGGAAGATATTATTTACTAGTAAAAACAAGCCGTCAAGCCCCGATAATTCCGATTTCATTTATTTGCTAATTCATTGTTTTACTTTTTATCAATCACATAGCCAAGCCCCATGTAGGTCACCGCCGATCACGTAACTTGGTTCATTTTAGCGTGGGAATATTAAAGTTCCCCATTGATGAAATGCGTGCCTGGTAGGCCTACTAGTGCCGCGGTGCCGCTGGGCATGACGCGTCGGTGACGTAAGATCACTGACCACGCTCATGCCCATATTTGCAAAGACGGTTTTCGATCACGCTTGCCCCCTGATCACGCCGTCGCCGTACTGGTCGGACCACGTGGTTTGACTTTTGAGCCATCGTGCAAGTGCAATACATTCAGATCATGAAGCTTCATATTCAGATAAACCATGCCCATATTTGCAAACGATTTTTCGATCACGCATGCCCCCTGACAGAAACACAGATCACGTACTGACCGGACCACGTGGTTTGACTTTTGTTGGACTTTCCTATACGCAATTGCATGCCCCCAAAAAATTGACAGAGCCACGTGTTTCAAACCGACCTGTTTGATCAGTGTTGATCCAACATGGGGAAATAAACAAACCGCGCCCATTAAATTCTTGTGGTTAAATGATTTTGCTTTTCGTAACGTTCTATTGGATTTGTTGGAGATGGAAAATAAATCAGACTGTAGACAATAGCGGTACTATCAATAAAAGAAAAAGATAAATATTTAACTGAAAGCTTCAATTAACGCATTGAAATTGAATTGGCACAGTCACTCTTAAAATAATGTAATGCGATATTTAAAATAAAGATACAAATTAAAAAAAGATTAAAGGAAAGAGTACAATTAATTACGTTTATAATTATCCAAATATCAAAATAAATAAAATAAATTGAATATAAAATAAATAAATTCCATGATTTTATTTAATAATGAACATTATGTATTTCATTTATTTGTTTATTTTACAATTATTTGATTTCTTTTGATATTTTAAGTGGTGTATACTTTTGACCAAAATGTTATTGTAAAGCCACCTCTTCATTTCCAATCAATATTTTGTTTGTTATCAATGTAAGAAAGAAGTTGAGCATACTGATATTTTCTTGATTTAGGTATAGATGGTTTAAAAGCTCGAACAGGGGGGTCTGTACGTGTATAAGTGTGGATATATTGGATCCAAAACACAATAATTATAAAATTGGATGATTGTTTACGCCCAATATGTATTGGGCTCGACTGCGTCTCTCCCATTATTGTTAAAAACTCATAGCTCGACCAATTTAAACATGATATAGGTTTAATTGATCCTAAATACCAAACGTTGTTATGTCCCTCGAATGCCTCCTCGCCCGCCTTTTTACCCCTCCCACTTTCCATTTTGTTCTTTTTCATTTTTTCTCTCTTTCATTACCCCCTTTTTTATAGGGGAGGGGATGTGGGCGGTCCTATATATATAGAATTTGTAAATCCGTTCAACATTGTCTTTTTTAATTGAATGCATTAATATTTTCTAAATTAATAATAGGCCTACTAGGCCTACGCTACACAGGCTGAGAAGATGACAAATATGTTAAGAAAAAAAGTTTTTTGATTTTGTACCATCTAAATTTACAGCAGCTACTTAGGACCTAAGCTACTGTTTCATTTTACCTTGGCCATCACATACACTATATGGAAAATCAGGGGGAGGATGATTACATCGACCACGCCCCCCCCCCCCCCCCCCCCCTCCCCACCCCCGGGATTCCGCCCTCGGATGGTTTAAATTTCTGAAGCTTTTTTTTTTAAAGTTAGGCCAACAAAAAAGTGTTTGTTTGCCATCCGCGATCGACCTAAAAATGAGGGGGGGGGGGGGGGTCATTTATGTCCTCCAGAAGAAATTGTTTCCCCCTCAAAAAAAGAAAAGAAACAAAAGTTAAAATATACCAAATATACAAACAAATGTTAACCGGGTTGTGATGTTCGTTATAACCAGAGCAGATGGGAGAGAGAACTTTCTAGCTGGTATAACACTAACACACTAATTATACTAAAGTAATAGTAATAATATTTATAACAATAATAACACACATTTATAGAGCGCTTTACTGTGTAATCTAACCTCAGCGCGCTTTACAACAAATGATTAAAAGAGTCAAAAACAATAAAACAAAAGCAAAAGTCTCTTTAATGTTTTTAATTATTTCATCACAGAGGTTGCTTTAATGTAATCCCAGCATTCAGTAGAAACGCACTGTGCAATTGGATAATGGAACTAATTCAATCCGTATTTTAATTGAAATGTACAGAAAATAAATCAGCAAGACTATCTACGTTTTGTTGATAGCATATATATTTAATTATCTAGACGGGTTTTACAGGGAGGTGTGAAATCGATTTAATACCTCCCTGGTTTTTATCAGTGTTGTTGTCAAATCGGGATTACCATAAATCCGTAGTCAAATAATACGCATTGTAAATAGAGTGGCAAATCCAATGTGAGACAGGCAAATCCAATGTGTGAGACTGGCAAATCCAATGTGAGACTGGCAAATCCAATGTAAAATGGCAAATCCAATGTAAAAGACTGGCAAATCCAATGTGTGAACTGGCAAATCCAATTAATGTATTGTACATTATGTACATTATGATTTATAGATTGGTTTTTATTGCGTGTGAACGTTTCAGATTAGTTATAAAGTTCTCGGTACAGGCAGTGTCTATTATGTTTACGTTAAATATAATAATTTGTTTGTCGAATAGCAATGGTCATTTTTTTTTAAAAAAGATAGAAGGCAGAAGGCATTTTACTACCAAATTGGCTAATCATCAAAGGCCCTTGAAGTGGCTGTCGACTGTCGTTATTTGTTTGTTTGTGTATGAAACTCCAGAATATCTATTTCTTTGAATTTATTTATTTTATCGCACAGGATGGTCCTTACCCCAATATAGCTGAATAAAAAAATGTTATGACTCCAATCCTCAATGTTCCTGGGAAGGCCGTTGGCGGGGATCCAGAGGGCCGAGCTGTTGAGTTTTAACTTTTTTGCTGTGACTTGGAACTCTCCTTGCTATCAATATTTACATTTGTTATAAAACACTGACATGGTTCAGAGCCTAGAGATAAAGTGAGAGCCACTAATAAAAACTCCCTCTCCCTTTTTCTCCCTCCTCCTCCTCTCCATCCCCTCACCCTTCAGCCCCCGGGAAGTGTCCTCATCCTCTCTTTTTCATGAGTTAGGACGAGAAACTACTTTTTATTTTATTTGACCTAAAACATGGTAGTACAAATAATGATTTAATGATATGCCGTAAATATGGCAAGTCCATGTTTCATCGATGATGGGGCTTGTGGCTTTGTGGAAAACTACACTGCGTGATTTTTTTTTATATCGCCTTTCCTCGTTTTTATTTGTGTTTTCTAATCTCTGTCTCGCATTTTTATTCCAATCTAATACTTATTTATTTACTAGTCCCTTGATTAATATAGATATTTTTTAATTTAGTGCCTAGCAATATGACCGCGCGGATTTCACGTGTAATTTCCCACTGTTTGGTTTTTCCTTGAATTTTAAATCACACTGATCACGGAAATCACGGAGTTTTACACAAACTGCTCACAGTTATGCCTTAGAAAATCACGGATTCTGCAGAACCCACCTATACTACTATGTATCTGTCAGCAAAGACGGTAAACAGACAAACCAGTCTAGGTAATTGCCTACGGCATAACGGTCACAGACTCAAGTATCAATACAATCGATCGTGTTTCTTGTGTGGAAGCACTGTCTAGTCATCATGCCTCAGTGCATTGTATACGGCGTACCGCGGTATACTTTCACAGACTCAAGTATCAATACAATCGATCGTGTTTCCTGTGTGGAAGCACTGTCTAGTCATCATGCCTCAGTGCATTATTGTATACGGCGAACCGCGGTATACCTTGTCAATACTGTAAACGTCGTGCCGCGGTATACCTTGTCAATTACTGGACTAATTAGGCGACAACAACACTATAGATAAGGAGGCTTATCTTTAAATTGGACGGACGAGGAGCGCCGCAAGTGCGGCGTCCTGCACAAAGCTGCGGCGCGACGCGGCGAGATTTATAAATAATACTGTCAGCTTTCCTTACGTACTTTTGATATCCGTGCTTAAGGTTATTGTCATTAGTACATTGTCATGGAGACACTCGCGGTGAATGTTTCGCAAACATCTTCGATTGCTACCACAACGGTTCAGCTCTATCTATGGCGCGGTGACACTGCACCTTTGGTCGAAGTGATCATTGAGATATTCCTCTGGTTCCTATGCGTGTTTACCGTGTGTGGTAATGTTCTAGTCCTTATCGTGTTTGCGAGAGACAGACAATTACGCGCCAAAATCTCCAATCTCTTCATCTTGAATCTCGCGATGGCAGATCTCTTGGTAGGCTGCGTGTCCATACCAATTAACAACCTGTATCGTGACACCGGACTGTGGCCTTTCAGTGAAGCCGCGTGTAAGTTTTGGATCTCTATGGACTTCAGCGAATGTACGGTTTCGGTATGGGCGGTTGTTTTAATCAGTCATGACCGGTATCTTCTCGTAACTAAAGGACTTGAATACGACAAATTGCAAACCTATCGCAAATTTCTCGTCCTATCCTCGCTCCTTTGGGTCATCTCTTACACGCGTTACATTTTCGCTTACGTTGGGTACGATCTATTCGTTGAATCTACGGTCGACTACAGTTTATACTGTGATAGCGTCGTACTTCACAAATCATCTTTCATCATTTACGATATGGTCACTTCAAATGTCATCCCGGTTATTCTGATAGCTTATTTCAACACGAAACTGTACGCGGATATTCGGAGACGCTCACGCGGATTACCACGTAATTGGGCAGCAGTGGAACCGGAAAACAGCGTTACAGATGGCAACAGCACTCAAGCTCCAGTAGTTGCCACAGTAGCTCCGACGTTCCCAACCGTACGACGAGAAGGAACTGCTGATATTCGTAAACATCGTCGGGCAGCCATCACTCTCGGGCTCATCGTCGGCGTGTCGTCTCTTTGCTGGATTCCGTATTTCACCATAACGTTTCTTCAAATTACATTCGGCGTAACTATAAGCACCAGGGCCCTTATAGCATCTTATTACATATTTTACGGCAATTCGGCCGTTAACCCGTTGCTGTACGTAGCCACCAACCCTCGTATTAGAAATGGTATGGCCAAAATTATCGGATTGCGTAAAAGATACAAGTAAACCGTTGCACTAATCGTAAAGATAATGTTCATGTTTGGTCACAATGCAAATCATATAACCGCATGTAATAATAGTGGGGTTTGTAGAGGACCTATAATCGTTTACATTATCGTTACAGATTTCACAAAATGTTCATTATCGATTTATAGGTCAACATTGATATATGGAATAAAATTTTCTCAAGACGCACACTTTTGTTATTCATCTTGGTACGGTTTTTGCCAAAAAACGTATTTTTTTGGTGAAAATGGTGGAATTATTGTAACATGTTGTAGATTTAAGTAGAAACCAAACAGACAATGTTTTAGCAGAAAATTGTGTTTTTAGGTAAAAAAACTCATTTTTTTCTTCTAATTTCATGTTTTGAGGTTGATTTATACATCACTTAACTTCAGAAATGCTTTTAATTTAAAGATAAGGCTTCAGGAAAACTTTTAGTAAAAGAAAACCCGGTTGACATTAGTGCTAAAACAGCTCAAAAAAGTAAAACATATTTGATTATTTTCATTTATGGCTTTTTCAATATTTCCCTTTTATGGTTGTTTTCATTATAAAAACTATTTGTACGTCCGAGTTTTCTTACAGACGTTAATTTGTCATAAGGATTACACAAAATATCAAAAACATATTGTTTTGGTTATGTTTCGTACATTTGTAACAATATGTAGAAAACGTATACATTGATAAATAATCATTTATACAAAGAAAATTCATTTTTCTCAAAATATATGAACGAAGAGATTTCAATCACCCAATTATTGTACAATTATTTGAATATTATGTGTAGTACAATAAGATCTCAAAACGCAAAAAAACACTTTCATTGCTACATAGGATGTTTACCTAAAAACAGAGAGCAATCCATCAAATAATAGGATTAATGAGGCGATCACGGTTTCGTTTCCCATTACATTAACATTCTACGGAAATTATCACTATGCAACTAATAACCACGACATTTGTGGGCTCTCCATCTAACGACAATTGCATTACAGTGAATTAGGTATTTCTCCCAATGAAATATTAACAACAAATAGATATGAAAACAAACACCTCCCCTCCTTTTTCATGACGCGCATTAATAATAAGGTTATTTGTATCACCTACATGTACGATCATATTAATCATAAGCTAACAGATATAGTTATGACTTGAATTACCGTTTACAAGTACTACGTCATGCGTGCGCGTTCGTTTATTCTAATGTAGACATAACACATCACGCACATGTCAAATGAAAGTACAGACATGAACTATTATTTATTGTTTTGATATAAAAACAGAGAAATTGTAAGCAAAAATTCATCTGTGAAAATGTTTTAAAATTTCAAGATAAGACGTGTTTTAAATTCCAAATCCAATGTTATTTCATTGTTTGACACTAATAATTGTGTATATTGTATTAATGAAACCTTCTACACATTTGAAACTTGTTCTATCACCAAGAGAATGGGTCTATATAGATCATATACACAATAATATAAAAAACATTTTCTCTCCAAATATCCGAATTTTACACCAAATTGTATGATTTCAGGCATTAAATCGATTTCACTGAAAACGTGTTCCCCCAATATCAGTGATTACAAAGCTATGAAAGAGCAACCAATCAGCCCATTTCAATAGCGTCATTCCACTCATAGACAACAGATAAAGCAATCTATTCACAAATGACGGTCATTTCAATGGAAAGGAATGGGTCAGGCTGACCACAGTCCAACATTAGTTTGGGGCTTGTGTTGGCTAAAAATGGTAAATAAGCCGAAAGCGATGTTGAACAATATGTAAAACGTCCATACCAAACGCTGTTTAACTGTGACCATATCTAGTAATTGTTAAACCTCCAAAGGTTACAGGGCAGTTATTTGTGCTTCGGGAATCAAACTTGGGAGCTGTATATTCACCAATTCACCAATGAGTATCTAAAATTTAAGTTGGCCACAATATGAAACCCGAAAGCTATATAAGTTGTAAGTTGTTAGTGTCGCAATCTTTTGCTATTTACCTTGTAATCACACTGTGCAAGAGTGTATCGTTCTATGAAATGACATATATGACTGTAATTAAGGATAAATCGGTGAAGGTTTGAATACTCAATCGTAAACGATTGAATACGATTGAATATTTGAATTGAATATTCAAACTTTTTACAGATTTGTCACTAATTACAGTCCGAAAAATCAAAAACCAAACGGGCAATTTTAGAGAGCGAGTGCATACTTATAAAACATAAAACGGTGTATCCAGTGTTAAATCAAGCTACCGTAGGCCTATTACAAGTAGAGTTAAAACATGCCTACGGACTGATCTGGTCCTATGACGCCTTTATTGAACGTGCAGTGCACAGGCGAAAGGTGTTATACCAAGCCCAGGGACCTAGTGAGTTACTGCCCAGTCTTCAAGCCTCTTATCTGCAACTTCAACGACTTGGGACGTATGGTTCTGGGTTAAGGGTTTTGGTCCAAGAGACCCTCCATCTCCAACTGCATTGCTATCGGCACGTTTAGTCATTGCAATAACATGAATCTACCCTCACATCTACCATCTTATTTTTTCTTGCCAGTCGAGTGTCTATGCCGCTATTTTTGACACCTGTAAAATATCATTATTATCCTACGATTTTTATAGACCGAGGTATGTCAGGCATAAACTTGTGATAATATAACCTCTACACGTAGTATATTTAACGGGAAAAGTGTACTTTATGTCCCAGATACTGGTATATCGTTCAATACTGGAACATAAAGGTTGCCAGTATCGATCGATATTGGTACGATTTTACTGTTTCCAGTATCGGTCGATACTGGAACACCAATATCGAGCAATGACTGGAACGTGTTTATGATATCGGGCGATACTGGTACACATAATACCAGTGAGATTTGTCCCAGTATTGAACGATAGTGGTACATAATTTTATTCCAGTATCGCACATTTTATATGTGCCAGTATCGGCCGATATTGGAACACTGACTTTATACCAGTATCGAACGATACTAGGTGTTCCAGTATCGGACGATGCTAGTACAGTCCAGAATCTGGGACCTAAAGTACACTTTTACCGCTGCAATAATATTACTAAATGGAATATATCAGCTTACCAACGCGTCAATAGCGTTTTCTATCATGAATTTCATATCTCAAATTAATATCCTAAATGTTCAATAAATTGTCAAATTGTGAGGTTCGCCGTCGGACACATTTTAAAACTGTCAAGCTTTCGTCAGGATTATTTGTGACTTCTTCAGGACCAACTAATAAGTTTTACTCATAATATAGTATGGCCCTGAAGAAGTCAGATTGGCATACTTAAACGTTCTTAAGCCCGCATTTGGACTGCTGTTTACATACTAATACTCCATGCCAAGCGGAACTTAATAAACACGGTTAATCACTCCCCTTGGGGCTCATCAGATTTATCATTACTTATAACATTTGCAAATGCCATGAATTGCTGATGAACAAAATCCAAAGAAAAGAGAAAGAAGAACAAAAATGCGTCGACGATTGGTCATTCCCCTTT
The DNA here is from genome assembly GCA_035610835.1 of Ophiura sarsii. Classification (NCBI taxonomy): domain Eukaryota; kingdom Metazoa; phylum Echinodermata; class Ophiuroidea; order Amphilepidida; family Ophiuridae; genus Ophiura; species Ophiura sarsii. The sequence goes on from CM069446.1 coordinate 54,110,218, forward strand.
CGACGAAGCATCGTTGATGATTAATTAATTTGATTGAGAAATGTTCTTCATTTCATGATTGCGTTATTGTTTTTTAATTTCCATTTTATTTCTCGAAGTACGAGCACTTATTGAACACTCATTTGTACATGATGCCTGAAATACACAATAACCGGTGAAGTAAGAAAAACAATCACCTGGAGCCATCGTCCGCCCTGTACAATAAAGTATAGGTTGATATCGGTCAATCATCTCTACACGCAACACTAGTTCCCCGCTTCATTCCGTGTATGTCTATGGAGGCCGGACTATGGCTCCTGAGAAGGACGACGGTTCCTTTCACATCGGTCATTAACTTGCATAGCTTACCATTATTGGTTTTTAATTTCCATTTTTCCCCTTCCCTTAATGATGGTATTGATGGGGATAATTGCAAAGTCAGATATGCACATTTTGATAATGCCGTTAATGATGCAGGGAATGGTGCGCTCTTGTCGTGTCTTCTCTTTGTTTGATTCCGTATTTCGCCATAACGTTTCTTCAAATAACATTCGGCGTAACTATAAGCACCAGGGCCCTTATAGCATCTTATTACATATTTTACAGCAATTCGGCCGTCAACCCGTTGCTGTACGTAGCCACAAACCCTCGTATTAGAAATGGTATGGCCAAAATTCTCGGATTGCGTAAAAGATACAAGTAAACCGTTGCACTAATCGTATAGATAATGTTGATGTTTGGTCACAATGCACATGTTATCATCACATGTATTAAAGGGCAACATATCTCTTGACAGATAGGTAGCTAAAACATAGGTATAGCTACGTGATTCATATTTTTTCCTAGATACTTCTTTTCCATGGCCATTTACAAAATACCTAGTAAGAATAACGGTTTAAATAACACTTACCACGCGGCAGGCGTCTGCAGACGACATTCCAAAATTTCACA
>CM069446.1:54116147-54202089 GCA_035610835.1 Ophiura sarsii
TGAATAGTCGATTTTTATAGCCAAAAAATACACGACATATGGACATATATACTGAATAGTTCATGTCATGTGATCTATTTTGCACCAAAAGAATCACATAAATATGTTTATGTATTACATAATATGGACTATTTATACCTTCATACCCAGATAGCAAGACTACGTTTGGCAAACGTTCACAGTAATAATACCATTGATAAGAGATGTCAGATATTATGTATAAGCCTATAGTTTAATAACATCTTAGAATAAATTACAGATTCACTACCGAACGGGAATAGTGTATGTAGCTCTGCTGCATCGCCTATAATTCCCATTACAAGTTACCGGTTCACTACCGGGAGGAAGTGATGTATGTAGCTCTGCTGCATGGCCCATAATTCACATTATTTTTCCTACCGCGTGTTGCTATACCAAAATGCTCAATATATAATAAAAACTTGACACAAATAAAATACCCAACATATGGCTATATTTGATAAATTAAGCAACAGTTGCTATACAAAAATGCTCAATATATAATAAAAACAATTCACAAATTAAGCAACAGTCACAAAATGCCCAACAAATGGTTAATTAATAATACCCAATTGTTGTGTAATTAAAATTGTGCAACTGCTGAGTAACTGGAATTGTTCAACTGTTGGTGAAAACATGTTATCCAACGGCATGTTATCCAACGGTGTTGGGTAAATTTTACGCAACTGTTAAGCGGTTGCATACTTCAACAACGTTGTGTAAAATGTTGAGTAAATATTTAAGCAACCTTTTTGCAGTGTATTAGTTTTTGCCATTATAAACAGATTTTTCAGAAACCTTACCAACTTTCCCGCCACTTTCTGCCAAGGCCAAGCTCTGTTACGCATGGAAAGATCACTTTTAAGACATGCTTAATGGAACCTTTGAATCGTGCAGTATGTCATTGTTTCAGAACGAATATTCGTGGTTATTATGAAGCCTCCTAAATTATCATTTTGAAAGCGTCGTTGCTTTGGCTTTGCAAATGTCACGTAGTTTTTGTGTTTGTATTACAGGCGCAAAATGGTGATAAAAGCTTCTGTTAATTGTGTATCATTTATTAAAATCCGTTATGCAGTGAAGTGAATTATAGATGTATATTATGAAGATGGGTACTAAAGCATACAAGTAATAACAGTAATTCAACTGCCTCGTGCAATATAAAGTACACAACACTGTTCAGATCATGAAGCTATACGCAAGGAGACCAATGGGACGATGATACTCAAGGCTAGAACCATTGAGCGTGTTTCTCGGCACTGCAAAGTTAACGCTAAGTTTTACAGCTGACTTTTTAATTCCCCCAGCCCATCTACCCATTTGATATATGTCCCGGTTTGAATGTTGAAGAAGTGCATCCCGTAATAAAAATGAACTTTGTTGGTAACAGCATATTGCCTGTTGTTTTCCTATGTTGAATTTTCCATAAAATATGGTAATAATAATAAACATAGTAATACCTTTACATGAAAGGTAGCCCCCCCCCCCCTCGTCGTATGCTTTCAAAGCACATAAGTTTGCCCTCATAACCATTGGACCGACAAAGTCGTATCACAATCCGTAAATGCGTGGAACATTCACAGGGCCTTGGACTTCGGTTCTCCTCTTTACCATACCGAACGCTATCCATATCTGTTGTATCATGGCATGTGCGGTAAGAATAAGTATTACCACAAGTTGTGCCTAACTGCAATATCTATCTGGGATTGCTTAAGTAGTGACATAACAAGATATATCGTACGTTATTATTTTGGGACTTCACGTATAAAATCGTTGTATTTAGTAGCACATACTTCCACAGTAGCCGCCATGTTGGATATAAACAAAACCTTTTGATAACCAACAAAGCATATCCATGTAACATAATTCCACTGATATAAGACATCCTTCCAGCATTTAGACTGTAATTAACAGAATTGTATTGCCTTTTTCAACACGTCATTTGATGGGAGCAGCCATCTTGGATTATGATTACTTCTGACATGAGCACCCCTTCTAGAATCACGTGTCATAACCTAAAGAAGAATATATCATCATGGTTTGCTTATATCCGACAAGTAAACGTAATGGCCAACATTTCACTATCAGGAGAAGTTGTTGTTATAATTTTAGAATATTTCTCTGCTTTTTTTTTTTTAATACTGATTTTTCAAATTTAGTTGCATTGAAATTGGTTACTTTTTATAAACTTGTTCATTTGTCATCCCTTTTTTTTTTTTTTCCCTCTATTTCTTCTTCATTTTACAAGCCGTGAAGTGTGGAGAATAAAAGCAAGATATACTAAGAGGGTCATTCAATAAGTTCTACCTCCTCCCCGTGACATCGCTAATATGAATGTCAGCCTCGTGACGTTTGTCATGATTATAGCTCTGAATCATGGCTACACATATAATATAGTAAATAATGATAGATATCTGGGAAAAAACTAGAATCGTCCGATACTGAAACACTCATTCAATACTGGAACATAATTATCTACCAGTATCGTTCAATACTGGGACAAATATCAATGGTATTACGTGTACCAGTATCGCTCGATACTGGAACACAATTTGGTGTTCCAGTATCGACCGATACTGAAGCAGTAAAATCGTACCAGCATCGACCGATACTGGCAACTTTTATGTTCCAGTATTGATATAAAATTGGATGGATTGAGCATGATACTCAAAGATGTTGGTCGAGCTATGAGGTTTAAATCTATTTAAATGTTATCATTATTATGTTTTGAGAATCTGACTTGAGAAATAAAAACAAATAACACCGTAGGCCTATCTTCAAAACTGTCCTACATTTCTGGTACAGAATGACAGAACAGAAGCTCCATAACAAATTCCAACACGTAATATAAGTTCAAGCTCCAACTCAGTTACAGATTGCAATAAATTCAAATGACATATTTCGGCGATCGTCTGTTTTTAACACGGTTGTTTCCTATTGAATTGCATGTAATAAGTACAAAACTTTCACGATCGCCATTATTTAGGCCACGAACTTCCTCATTTATACAGATAGACACACTTGTATCGGTGCTTCTTCGCGTTGCAGAACCGTCCTTATAACTGAGTAAGTCCTGAAATTCCTGTTCATTTAGAGTAACAAAACACAATTATAAGTTCAGTAAAGTTCAACCCGACGCCATTTTTCAACACTCTCTGATGTCGCAGACCTCTGATGTCGCAATACCGGAAAAATTAGTCTCTACTGCATTTTCTGACCCTACACATACGATCGCTATACAATCGGCGTATTAATATACGCTTTTAGTGCGGCGTAAACTTTATATGTGTTAAAGAGACCTCCAAGTAATACAAATATTGGTTGGCCAATATCGCTCCAGCTGACGTAATGCGCAGAATAATAGGTTTTTACAAATGTATTGAAAGAATAAAGTTTAAGCCATGAAGCTTAAACTTCTTTAGCCAATGAAGCGGAAATTGTGTTTGCTATAGTTTGCTGGTCTCTCGTAGCAACCATTCGACCACTCTCGTTCCACTTCCGGGAGCCCGCGAACTCACTCCTTTGTTTATGTGTTTCTGCTCGTCTCTCCTCCCTATTTTTACCATTCGCTTTTTTGTTCCGTACCAAGTAGGTTGATTTTAAAATAAAACCTCTCCCACCCTCCCAGTTGTTGCTCTTTGACATGCCATGCTTCTGGATGATCCTGGCATTTGTGGGCGGCCTTGTTCCTTGATCTTCTTGGCCGCAACACTATTCCCCTTAGAGACCATGTTCGGGGTTGATCATGGGTTCTTCGTACCCCTCCAGGCCTCTGTTCCTTGATTATCTTTGGCCTGTGGTTGCCCTTCGCGGCATTAGTGTGTGTGAGACCATTTTCTGGATTTTTTGGTCACCACTTATGGAAAAAAACACCCAGGCCTCTGTTCCTTGATTATCCTTGGCCTGTGGTTTGCCCTTCGCGGCATCAGTTGTGCGAGTCCATGTTCCTTGATTTTCTTGGTCTCCATAAAAATCCTTCCCCTCAGGCCTTTGTTCCTTGATTATCCCAGGCCTTATTTGACTGCGAGTAGCAGTTAAATTGTACTTATTTATATAGTTGTGATTTGAGGGAGTAAAATTTGAAGAAACAGGGATTTAAATCCCAATTATTGAATCTTAATATAAGAAATATTTATAAATGGTAAATGAAAGTTTATTATAAGGCCAAATGTAAATTATTACCTCATTGTATAATTGGTAATCTATCAATAAGGCCCACTGGTTTCTACTCAGCAAGTAGTTATTTAATCTATTTACCATTCAGGAAATCAATTATTTTGTAAATTATCACTTGAGGATTTATTATCGGTGAAGATTGGATTGTCGCATTTCAATTGGCGCATTTACAAATTTAATAAAATTGATTTTGAGAGAAAGCATTGATAATTCAAGGTTAGGACCATCTTTTCAAAATTGACAAAATTACCATTCCGGAAATCAATTATTTTGTAAATGATCACTTGAGGATTTATTATCGGTGGTAGATTGGATTGTCGTATTTCAATTGGCGCATTTACAAATTTAATCAAATTGATTTTGAGAGAAAGCATTGATAATTCAAGGTTAAGACCATCTTTTAAAAAGGTATATTCACTCGGACCTTTCAAATTTTATTTGGATAATATTGTAGTCTTTACAAAAAATTCTCCTTGACTGTACTCGTCTAGTAGGACGACCAAAATATGAATATTTATCAATGTATTATATATATGGTATCATAGTACCCTTGATTATGCGTAATGCATGTCGTGTAAAATTGCGAAATTAAATCGTCTTGGTACGGAGCCGAATTGCTCTTATTCTATTTTTGTCTCCCCTGCTTATATAATTTCCGATGTCTACGGGTAATAGGACGGAAGTTTCTCAATGCATAATAATGATATAAATATGGATAGATTGAGCCCATATGTAATGGTCGAGCTATGCGTTTTTAAACATATTGAGCGAGATGCAGTCGAGCCCAATATTTTTTAGGCCTAGCGAGACCAATTATTGGTCTCGCTTTGAGTTTTATAATTATTATACTTATTGGGCGTACATTTTCCAATTTTATCATTATTATGTTTTGGATCCAATATTATCCATTATTTCGTTTTGAGAATCTTCCGTCCTATTCATTTACACAGAGCTTTGAACTCGAGTTAATCATGTATTGGACTGTATTTGTAAGTTTAAAAATCGGTCATCCGAATTTTTTGCTGTATCGGACAGTTTGGAATAAGAGCTTTTGATTGGTTCAATGTTTTTGCTGGATTGACCCATACATTTGAAGGGTGTGAAATTGTAATTTGTAGTTGGAACTTTTCATAACTGACGCCGGATAAATAATTGCCATATTTGTATATTTTCTGTAAATAAACAAAAATATGATGATTGATAAATTTTTAACACGAGCTTAGAATGATAATTTTGGTGTTTTTGGATGTGAAACATGTTGAAAACCCATTTTATTTACTAGTCAAATAAGCCCCTACCGTCAATATAATATAACCCCTATTTAACACAATGGAAAAGTCCATACATCCTGTGAAAAAAGTAAACAACAACTTAACAAGATGGCCGACACTGTAGTAACATTTTGTGTGGAGAGAAGTTTCCATCAGAATTACTCATGAAAAGGGTAAATAAAATAAACATGGATCAGGTTAATTAATACATACAGTGTGAAATACTCTTTGGCTACAAATATTGTACTTTTAGTCTTTTGATAGTGGGTTTAAGGAGAATTTATAGCCTTTTTACTAGGCCTAAAAGTAAACCTCTTATTTTTATTTCCGATTTTTGTGCTGGCATTTTTAGACGTAAATCCCCTCAATATTTCCATGATGTTTACACATTCCAATGAAAAAAATCAAATAACAATGATATAGTAAGTCATTTAAAACACATTTTGATAGCATTTTTACAGTTTTTGTTGTTGTAGTTCCAGAACAAAATACACCCTAAATAAGCTTATTTCTGATTTGTGTGCAGGCCTAAGTCTAGACTCTTGATTTACCATTCAAAATGAGCCAGTGTCTTATTTATTGATGTGTTAACATTACTTTGGGTATATTGCAATGTAACACAGATGCAAAACTGCAACAGTCACCCCACTTTGAATTTAAAAGAGAGCCCTGGTGATGATATGATGCTAGCGTGACTAGGCCTAGCCTATACTTCATAGGATTGTATGGCTATCCTATTTCATATAAATTACTGTGCATTTATTTAACAAGCATAGATGTCCCATCTTTAATTAGAGTCAGATTCTCAAAACATAATAATGTAAATATTGGATTCCTTTTGTTCGGGCAATACAGTGAAAATTGGTTTCGCCTTGAAAAAAAAAATCGTCTTTTCTTTTCAAGGCTTAACCAATTTTCACTGTATCGCCCTCAAGTCATCCAATATTACACCACACTTGGACACCTCAATACATAATAATAATAAAGGTATGTGAGATCAACTGACATGCTACATGGCCTCTGTCCGTGGGTCTCTCATGCTTAACAATCCTCCATTACTGTTGTATTTTATGGTTATTTTAATTCTATTTTGTTGTATTATGTACATGATGTGTGTTAATTTACTACATGTAGTCATTTTCGAGACTTGTCTCGAAGATGGCTTCATGTATGCTTTGTCTTCATGTAGTCATTTTCGAGACTTGATGGCTAGCTGTATGTATTCATTTTTTCGAGTGTATTCTTCATAGTGAGTTCATTTGACTTCTAATGTTTTTGATGTGCAATTAATTTACTTTTTATATAATCACAGCTGGTCTGTAAATGTTATGATATATCAGTGCTTGATGTAATGTGCAATTGTTGGTCTTGCAATTTTTTTATTGATTTGCTTGTATTTTATTATTTTATGATGTATCATATTGTAAAGCGCTCTGAGGGATTGTGATCCACAGTGCGCTATATAAACACTGTTTTTATTATTGTTATTATATTATTATATGAACGATACTGGTATACCAGTATCTTGGACTTAAAGTACACTTTTCCGATATCTGTTTCACTTTTGTTTTGATGTAGTCAAAGCCAGAGATAGATTTTGGACAACAAAACGGAAAATTACTCTCAAAATAAATACAAGGTTTTTCGTTTTTTCTCCATATAATATTGTATGGTTAGATATAAGGGCACGATATGAATTACTGAAAATGGAAAACAATGGATGATATCTAGATATAATATGGTATTATGATGTATAAATAAGATACCTTTAGCATTGTTTAGTATACTGGAATACTGCTACACGGTGAAATTCGTTGTTAGGGGAGGGTTAAGCTTGATTGTTATCCTGGTCTGGTTCTGGCTAATCAGACGTCATATTTTTCATATTAAGGGGGGACTTAAGGAAGTTTTTGATTTGATTTTTTGAATTTTGTGAGTGCTGTAATTATTGAACTATTAATCAAATGTATATAAAAGTATACCTTTTTGGAAAGGAAATGGATCAGAGAATCCAAATTTGGTGTCAATTTTGACCAAAAAAGTAGTTTTTTTGAGAAAATCACAAAATTCACTTTTTTGACCCATTTTTTTTTTAACAAAGCTAACAAAAAATAATTTTGAATAAAAAATGTCCAAATCACTTTATAATGATGTTAAGACACTAATTAAGGGACGATTTTTTTTTTTATAACCTAATCTAATATTTTTGAAAATTTTGACCAAAAAGTGCCAAAAAACGTGAAAAAATGGATTTTTAATTTTGTTTAACACTTTTTTGTCAAAATTTCAAAAAATATTGGATTAGATTTTTAAAAAAAAAATTCGTCCCTCCAGTAGTGTCTTAACATCATCATCAGGTGATTTGGTCATTTTTAACTCAAAATTATGTTTGTTAGCTTTGTTCAAAAAAATTGGGTCAAAAAAGTGATTTTTTGTGATTTTCTCAAAAAAATCAACATTTTTGGTCAAAATTGATGCCAAATTTGGATTCTCTGATCCATTTCCTTTCCAAAAAGGTATACTTTTATACACATTTGAGTCATGGTTCAATAATTACAGCACTAACAAAATTCAACAAAAAACTTCCTTAAGTCCCCCCTTAAATTAGTCACTTTTTGCATTTATAGTCTGTTAAAGAGATATCTGAACCTAAGAACAGTTAGACTTGACCGATATGTTTGTTTTGTGTCTTAGCATTGATGAAATGATAAGCACCTTGGAGATATTTTGCTGTTTTTCATCCGTTTCCGTCACACTAAATGGACATTCGGTTTTCACTGATTAAGACATAAGTGTGCTCAGAACATTGCATTTGTGCAATATTTGATACGGTACATTCTCCTAAATATTAAATTATAAAATGTTTTAATCACTTTTATGTGAATATAGCCTGACTTATTCAATAGTCGCCAAAGTAATATTTGCATCAACATAGTACAAGTACCATTCAAATTGAATCATACTATAATGGGAATATTTCCGTTATGACATAGATGCTTTGGTCTCAGTTCTTAACACTTTCCATGCGGCAGTCATCTGCAGACGACAATTCCAAAAGTTCACAAAATGTTTCAAAAATGTCATAATCATTGAATTTACCATTTTTGGAATCACCATGAGAAATCCATTAAAATAAGTACACATGCCTAGTATTAGTTCAAGAATTCTTGAGATAGACTTTGAACATTGGGAAATATTTCTGACAGATCTGTTTTGTGTATGGTAAAACTAAAAGCCGCGTGGAAAGTGTGAAGGTTGCGTGTACGTATTGCGATGCAAAATATTACTGCCGTATAAGTCCTACGTACAATTCACTTATACGTATGATCCATGCGTACTAGTTTTGCAGTGCGTCCTAACAATATCATAACCAGTTCGTCATGATCAACACTTCACATTCACTGATGATGAACTGTAGTGATCGAAAGCTTTGTAAACCATACCTGCTCTGTTTTATATTGGCTGTTTGGAATCGGTGAGTTTCGATATGCACTTCTTTGAATTACTTCTTAAACGCCAAGGAAGTTGGTTGATTCATGAGTTACTTGAATCCGAGCAGTTAGCGGAGTACCGATCTCTCTTTCAAAGCGATTTGGCCAGACCAGTGGTATATACGGTATCAATTGGGGGGGGGGGGGGGGGGGCGGCTTGATCAGGTTGGGGCATAACCAACTATTTGTTATTCATTGTATATATATACATAGAGTGTGTCATTTCATTCGGGAGGGGGGGGGGGGGGGGGGGGGGGGGGGGGTCAGAGAGCAAGCCTTCTGGACCGGGGTTGGGGGGGGGGGCACGCCCTGAAAAACCCATCGGACAATTTATGAGAGAGGGCGTACAATTATATAACGGGCAATTTAATATAAACATGGCAAATTTTCGCTATATCATTATAGAAGCCCGTTTCACACATAAAATGGACTTTAATGATGGCCAGATTCGTGTAAATATGTTTTAACAATTCGCGTGCGTTTAGGATGCGACGTCATTCGGTGGAATCGAGAGCCCAGCCGCGCTATTTTTTCGTAACCTTAGGGTCGATCAGGTGTTCACCGGAAGAAAAAAAGCACCACGAGTGACCCCAGATATGCTACATCTAAATGCATACTAAAATTGTTAACCGAATACCAGCTCAACCAAGCTGTTTTATTCAGTGGCTCAGCCCCACCAGCTGTTCCAACCAGCGGGCAACCCCCACCTCTGACTCTGTGGATCATTCTGGGACACCCTGTATATAATCATGGACCTCAACATCGTATTATACGCTTGACGGTATCTAGCAGTTAAAATGATCACCAAATACATACATTATAAACGGCTCACAAAAAGTATCGAAACACTTAGAAATGATCCAATATATAACGGCTCGAAAGGGTATGCATTAATCGAAGTAAATAACCAAGTGCATACTTTTGTTCTGCGTATTTTGACACCTCGATCGATGAGATACGATGTTGCGGAGCGGAGTTATTGTCATTTCAATGGTCGTGGGTCCCGTTTCAAAAGTGACAATCATCCTATAGAAAAAGGTTTGCATTACTGTTTAGAATGATCAGATTCGTGCTTTTCAATAGGGATGAGTGTCACTTTTGAAACTGGACCCACGATCATTGAAATGACAATAACTCCACTCCGCAACATCGTATCTCAACGATCGAGGTGTCAAAATACGCAGAACAAAATTATGCACTTGGTTATTTGCTTTGATCAATGCATACCTTTTCGAGCCGTTATATATTGGATCATTTCTAAGTGTTTCGATACTTTTTGTGACCAGTTAGTTAGGCATAGCACAAGCCATGCTGTACAAACCTGCCACGCACATATTTCGTGCACAATTGAGAAATGTCTATATTTAAGGTCAAACAAAGAAGAAGGTCTGTCTCAGAAGACCGCTCGCATTCATTGGTATGTGAAATGAGCTACGGCGCGTAGGTCTATCATGCGCTTGGGGCTAAACAAAATGGGGTTTTTTGGTGTGTTTTTTTGTTTTGATTTTTTTTTAAAAAGGTTTTAAACAGTTCTCCGTAAGCTTGGATAAGCAAAAAAAAAAAAAAATCAAAAAAAAATCAAACAAAATCGCATACCTCATACATTCCTCTTTGTTTGGCCTAAAGTAAACTTCAAATCTAAATAAACAAACGAAGGCATATAAAAATGTGATCTTTCCACTTTATATAATTAGTTATGTTCTTGATATTGTGGGGGAGTGTCAATTCATTAACCTTCCTAGATATATTTTAAATAACATATTGTATTTCAGTGGTTTTAATACAGCGCGTGAAATATAGATGAGGTGACATTTGTTGACATTTAGGACGCCCTCAGGCCAGATCAGGTTTTCTAACTAGATTGTGGTGTCACAGCAAATTGTTATCAAAACTGTCTTTATACTTGCTTAGGAATGCTATAAGCTATCGCATTTCACAAAAAAAACCTAAAACTAAGTGAGTTTTACAATTCATTAGAAAGAAATTACATGTTGTCTTCATTAACTTTACTGTATATTCTGCCTGGAGGGAAACAACAGAGGGTGTCCCATTTGTAAATACATGACATCATAGGTCACCTCATCTATACAACTTTCCCATTGAGTGCACACACAAAAATCATCTGCCACATTTCTTATAAACACCCCTGTAAGAAATGCATTTTTCTTGAGTGCTTCATTCCATTTATGTGTATGCCCTTACCATAATATGGTTCCCCTGACCTTCCCCTCATGTACTATTCTAAATTTATTTCCATAACTCGAGATTGGGCTGTTTGAACGATTGGCTCAAAATACCTCATTTTTGGGACAAATTCCATATTTTTGGTCACATTTAAAAAAATATTCTATTGTATACTACACATTCCTGGGAATCTATTGGTATAATTGGATTTTCAAAAGAGTGAGTGTAGCACACAAGCATTTATACATTTATGCATCATTTGATACAAATCAATGGTTACCATGGTTACAATTAAAAAAGTAATGCAATTCCTAATTAATTCAAAATCATGGTTTTTAGAGTGAAAGTAGAGTGAAAATAAACTGTTTGCTAGCGAACAAACTATTTTCAACTCCTAAAACCATGCTTTTGAAGTAATTAGGAATCGCATTGCTCTGTAACTCGGAACATATGTATGATGTATGATCAGAAATGTAAATCTGAAAGAAAATCTACTTTCTAAAAAAAATCATGAATAGAGGGCGCCCCCTGGAAAATATCACATGATATGCCTTTAAGTATGACTTTTTCAGGATCAAATAATAAGTTTTACTTATAACTCATAAATTGGTCCTGAAAAAGTCATAGCTATTAAATCCTGAAGAAAGCTCAACTTGTCCAATGGCGAACTCGAACCTAAATTGTCAAGTAGCCACTCTTCAGCCCGCATTTGGACATTTGGACTGTTGTTCATTACACTCATAATGCCAAGCGGGCGAACTTCATGATACCTGATAAAAGTTGCTAATGCCATGACTTGCTGATGAACAAAATCCAAAGAAACAAATGCGTGAACGATTGGTCATTCCTCTTTTGACGAAGCATCATTGATGATTATTTAATTGATTGAGATGATTTCTTCATATTACGATTTTCGTCCGATCCAGTTATTGTTTTTTAATTTCCATTTTATTTCCAAGTATTGCGCTTATTGAACATTTATTTGTACATAATGCCTGACATACACAGTAACCGGTGTAGTAGGAAACACAGTCCCCTGGAGCCATAGTCCGCTCAGTACAGTAAAATATAGGTTGGTATACACTTTTATTCTTGATTAGTCAAATTTTCCGTGTCATTTCTTTTTGACACATGTTTGTGTTACACTGATCAATTTATTGGTCGTTATGCGTCTGAAATTAGTTGGAAAAATGTGTCACCTTTTTTTGACACTGAAGTGTGTCAAATGAAACAAATATCCGGGTCAAAAATAAAATGATAATTTTGACCCGGATATTTGTTACATTAGACACACTTCAGTGTCAAAAAAAAGTGACACATTTTTCCGTGTTATTTTGACTAATAAGTTGTAGTTTCCCCGCGGACTAATTTTCTGTGTCAGATTTGACCATTTCCGTGTCAAATTTGACTAATCTAGAATAAGAGTGTAGGCTATCATCTCTACACACAACTAGTACGCTTCATTTCGTGTATGTCTATGTATGTCGGACTATGGCTCCATGGGACTATGGTTCCTTTCACATCGGTTATTAACTTGCATAGTTTACCATTATTTTATTTTTAAGTATTGCACCCATCTGCCCATTGAAAGTTTATTTGTGCAAAAACGTGTCACGATCTTAACAGATCAGTGGCCGCACTACTGTGCATTAGACTTTTGTAGTCTGTAGTAGACAAGGGGCAGTCTCTACGTTATTTCCATTGGTCAAGGGGCAGTCCTTTGGAGGTTCTATTAGAATCAAATGTATGTATAGTAGGCCAGTGGCAACCTACGTGTTCATGTGGAAGCGGCAATTCATCTGAACGGCTCTTTTCAGAGCCACCAATTCTTTCACAAGTAGGAAAGGGCACCTACTCTCAAATCATCGGGCAAGGGGCAGCCCAAATGATGATAACAAGTTTAAGAGAAGTGGCAATCTCTATGTTTTGTTTAATATTATAATAATTTGGTCCTGAAGAAGTCAGAGCTAATCCTGACGAAAGCTTGATAGATTAAAACTCGTCCGACGGCGAACCCGTTAAAACTTTTAACTTATATTATGAATACCCGTCGTAAAAGCCTATCTCACAACGTGTCACAACGCCTCAAATACACAAGAACCGGTTATTAAACTTGTCACAATAAGGTAAACATTATCAATGACACAAATAGGACCGTACAAATATTACGACAATGTCATAGCTTTTACCAGTATTGGTTTTTTTTCAATTTTGCATTTTCTTTGTTAATATTGCACTTAATGAACATGTATTTGTGAAAAACTCGTGTCATAATGCTTCAAATACACAGGCACCGGTTATTAACTTGTCACATTGTAAACACTAATGACAATAATAGAGCAGTGAAAATAATACGACAAAGAGAACATTAGAAAAATAATAAAATAATATATTAATAAGAGAACATATACAATTTAATATATTTATATTTATATATAATCATCGGTCGTCCTTGGACGGAACAGTGGAAGCAGCTGACACATATTGGTACCATGCAGCTTTACTCTTCATGAGCTGTGGAATATCACTTAGATAAAGACCAATGTCCTTTGCAATGCTTTCAGGTTAGGTGGTGCTTCCCTGCCACGGTAAGAATGGCCATTACATATGGCATATGTAAGAGTCCAGAACATCAGGTGGGAGATATGCTGATATGCAAACGGTAGATATCTAATGCATTATATATAATGTATACAGTCCTCAAAATAAGCAACTGACCAGGTAATAAATATACTCTTAACTCCAAAACTATAATAGCTCCTACATGTACGTACAAATATTAAATTGTAAAGTTGTAAGGAAATCTCTTTTCATCAATTTGAGATATTGTTCATGAAGTTCGGTTATAATTGAGAACACTACATTGATAAGGATAGAACAAAGTGCAGTTTACATTTTCACACTTAGGATTTGAACACGCAGGACCGTGTGACAGGTATGTGTATGGGCTGCATTGATCAATTGAAGCATCCCCAATCCTCATCTTAATGCTATCAACCCGTGAGTTATCGCTACCAGTTAATCAATAATCTGCCTGTTGCTAGTCCGAGTCTGCGTGTCGACGAACAAAATGTTAAAATGAAAAACTGACTTTGTTTTGGTTTTGGGCACATAACTGAGTTAATATTCATTCAATCTTCACGCTTAATATGTCAAATTGAAGAACAGAGATTTCCTTCAACTTTATAATTTAATATTTTTACGTGAGAGCTATAACAGTTGTGGAGTTGAGAGCATATTCATTAACTGGTCAGTTACTTATTTAGAGGACTGTAAGAATATAGTAATAAGACCAATAATTAACAATATAATAATAAGAGAACATTCAGCTTTAAATTTCTGGCAATAAATGTATTTATCTAATAGTATAGGGTGTCCCAAAAGTTTCGAAACCATTTTAGATATTTTTTCTCCCTTAAAATAAGCTGCAGTACTAAACTGAACATATATTTGGAAAGAGAACATTTATAGAATCATTTCGGTGTTCCTCACATTCCATTTATTTGTATTGTTTTTCAAAATAATGTTCATTATAAGGATTATATCAATCTGAAATTAAAAAGAATCGTTGTAGAGAACCTTTTTTTTCTCTTCCCTACCACTAATACCTTTGTCGTATTCTTGACTTAATTCAGCTACGTTATATATTACGCTTTTATATGAAAGCGCAGTTTTACAGTTCGGGAAACTTTCGTCTGTATTTTGGCAACATCAGATAGCTGTTATTGTAAGTTTGGTACTAACATATTTCTACATGTCTTCTCTATTCCAATATGCTTTTATTTTTATACTGTGAATTATGTACCCGGGAATGGTGAATGTAACGCGATGAAAATAATGTCATTTAATGTTCATTTTCCAATATGCAGCGCTACACGATTTACATTTCAAGAACATCGGTTTTGTTGTTTTCATTCCGAAGTGATATTCTAACACGGGACGAAAGATAACATCGATTTACAAAAGTTTTCTATAAGAAAGCAAGTATACATAATGTTTTCTCTCAAAGACTTTCGTATGGAAAATAATGCCGTTTTACCCCCTCCTTTTGATCCTAAGACGCTGTCGTGGGATGATAGTCACGATTGTCTTTTTCAAGTTGCAATTACAATGCAACGTAAAAGGCAATTTGATTCCTCTATAATCAGTATTTTTGAAACGACTATAATAACTAATGACATTGGGTCAGAAGTCACAAACTGGTCCAATAAAATGTTTCACTTCTAATAATGTTGAGAAATGCACCAATTCTGATTAAAGGGGACAAAACTTAAGTTTTACATAATTAATGACCCACAAACTATATATTGTTGGAAAGCTTATGATTCAAGGTTTTTCATTTTTGCAAAAAAAGAATCAAATTATACAGGGTTACAGGGTGTGTAAAATGTTTACAGGGTGGAACATAAAAAAGTTGATCGTTTTTGTTCCTCACAAAATATTTTGATAGTTTGTACAATTAAGGTTTAGATGAAGATAGTCACCAAAATCAGAACAACCGCAGAAGGTGCTACCAAATTTGCTAAGAATCACTTGCCCAAAATGTACACAGGAAAAGTACGGGGTGTCTAAAATTATGATGAAATAATGCATAAAATGAAGGTTTGTATATATATTCTATGAAATTTAGTTAGCATGGACTATTTAATTTAAAAGAAAATGGTTATCAAAATGAACTACATGAATATCGTTAAAGTTCCTTTTATTTTGAATACAGGGTGGTCCAAAATAGGTCTAAATAGCAAAATTTTCATAAATCTATGAACAATTATGTGAAGAAACACTTCTGGCTTTTTTAGTTAAATGTTTTACTACCCAGGGTAGAAAAGGGCCGAAGAGTCACACAAATGAAATAGAGATACTGCGATTTGGCCATTGTTTAATCAATAAAATGAATAAAACTGTGTATTTTTACATTAAAACACTCCCTAAATTAAACATCATATTCTAGTAAAGAATGTCTAGATAACAATTCAATATTATTATTCATAGTAGCAGGCACATGTTATTAACACATATGAGAGTTTGAAAACTTTCCTATGTATACTTTTAAAATGGCATCAATTTCAAAAGTTCTAATTTTCCGCTATTTTGTGTAGAAACCTATGGGCGCCACATCCACCGGCCCCACCCTTGACTCACTCAACGTTTAGATTGATAACTTCACTGTTGCTAAACATGTGGCTATAATCCTTTTTTTATTCGGTAGCTGGATAAATTGTCTTTAATATGATACCAAAAATGTTATGTTTTGTTGACAACTTCTATTTAAATAGAGACACGTATCACGATTTTAAGGATTTTCTGAAACGGCCCCACCTTATTTGATATGACTTCTGACCATTGGCGCTTTGGGTAGCTGTCAAAATATCTGATCAATTACCAGATCAGTGTTGGAATTAATTATAGCGCCAATTCTCAGAGGTAGGTATACATACACCGATCTCAAGTCTATTGTTACACATGACAGACTATTTGGATACAAGTTGGTTAGATAATGTCAGGGCTAAACCAGAGATGTAAAAAATGTTTGTATGTTTCATTTGGCTTATTATATAGCAGATTCACAGACTTTGGCCGATGTATCATGTCAGTATAGGTAATATCTTCCTATTGAGGGGCGGTAGTGATTTGAAATGCTTCCCTGTATCTTGACTTTTGAATCACATCGTATAGGTCCTTTACATTTCTAATCTAATACTCATCTATACAAGAATGGCTAACACTCTAAGAAGAAATGAGGACAATATTTGTCACATGTTAAGAGTGCATGCCTAAGAAAACAGGATGATATGACAAAATCTAGGAACATGAAGGTTGTCCAAGTTTGCTCGTTTAGGTTGACAAAGTTGAAAATTCTGACCCCCTGACTTGGATTTTCTGCCCCATGGCATTTTAGCCCCATTTTGAGCCATAAAACCATATAAAAATCGTTTAAATTGTCTCTGTTTCTAAAGGCACAAAATGGGATTCTTTGCAACAAATGATTTTTGAATCCAATCCATATATCATTGATATACAGCATTGGTATTGTGTAGATTCAACCAAAAATCACCCACCTCATTCTGAATTACGAGGGGGTCACAGAAAAAAGTACCCCTACGAGGCATTGATTTTTGTGACGAAAAAGGGGCCATCTTTAAATGTGAATAGGATTTTATCCCAGCAGTGAATTGAAAAAAAATCTTTCATGGCCGAATAGCTTAGTCACTTGTCTCTTCAGAAAACGTAAATCTGTTCTGGGAAATGTTTCTAGATACACTCAATTCGGTGTTTCTATAAGGCATTTTAGACATTTTAAAACAATTGAAGATATTTGATTTATTTGAGATATTGTTGTAATACAGGAATGTAATTCAGTCAAATAGGTCACAGACTTTAATAATTTATTTATATTTGTATATAAATGATTGTTTCTAGACAGAAAATATTTTCTAAGTGTTTTGAAATAAGATATTGTTGTTTTGATTTTAAAAGGTTACTTAAACCATACATTGCTGCTCTCAGCAGCGATAGCTATATTCCAAAGTCTCTCATATCAGAGAATTGAAGCAAAGGCTTGTGTAATCAAAAGTAACGGTCTTTTGAAGCAATCAGTGTTTCTAGATTGTATGATATTATAAATTAGACTCAATAGTTTGCTTAGAATAGGTCAGGTTCAAATACATATAGCCTACGTCAATCAGTTTTTTACATCATTAGTTTTAAATACATTGATCCTAGTGTCAATCATATTGGAAATGTGGAATTGCCTAAGGGTAAAAAAAAAGTGTTTCTATTTTATAGTATTTTTTTCCAAACGGGTGAATGACTGATTCATGGGTGGTGTGTGCTATAATATATATTCTACTATAGGGACTATAACAATTGGATTATGACAATTGAATATACATTATCACCCTTGATATAAATATATACCTATAGATGCAATAGGACAAAGTGTTTCTATATAGTAGAGGCACAATTCCCATCTTTATCCCAATAAAATAACTAGGGCAAAAGTTAGTCTCATAGATAGATAAATGGGAAATGCATCTCTTTCAAGTTTGATCTTATCTAATTTTCTTCTAGTAGGTGTTTTAACTATGAGGCAATAGCCTACTATTTGGGCTACCACATTTTGTTAATAACAAAATGGTGAATGAGATGTCACACAAACAGTATTTTGAATTTGTGTGGCCCAGCTAGGTCTACTGATCTTTGGCAGACCCCTGGGCAGACCATGCACAACTACAGCAGCCTTGATATCAGAGAGACCAAGAATGGTGTGTTAGGCATCATCATAGTCTACATGATGATGAATCCAGTTATTGGATATTAAGAATAAGAACATTTGTCGGGTATGGGGTTACTGTGCACCCACCCACCCCACAGGACTCCCTAAAACCAACTTTTTGACTTACTTTCATGGTCCTAAAATATTTTCAGGATGTTACCAAATTTATTTTGGTATGCTAAGGGTTCATTCAAGATGGCGTCCAAAATGGCCGCCAGAACTGGTCAAATCTCAAAATCTCATTAAATGACATATTATGGCAATCAAAATGTATGGTGAAAATATAGTTTTAATAGTGGGATGTATGTATTTAGACCACTAGACACTCATATCCAGAACTTTTGCTTTGTTAACACACCTAAATTCAAGATGGCCACTAAAATGGCTGCCAAAAATGATAACATTCGATAAATTGGCATTTATGATCAGATCTACAGCCTCTAGGCTTTATCGTAGACATATAGTGAATGCTGTCCCATTATATTTGGGGGTATTGGTATTACATAGTTTTACAATACAAAACAATTGTTTTAGGTCATTTAATATCAAATTAACCATTTTGGCAGTCATTTTGGAAAGTGATACCGAATCAAAGTTGTCACAGAGGTGGGCCTTATCAGTTTAGAACATACTAGTTGGTGAATTTGATGTAATATACACTCTTACAATATCTATTTTAGATTACCATACACTCATGTAGACTATTATTTACATTTACAGCGGCCATTTTGGTGGCCATCTTGGATTTAAATGCAAACATATTGGATATGAGTTACTAGTGGTCTAATACATACATCCCATCATTAAAACTATATTTTCATCATACATTTTGGTTGATATTATCCCATTTTACTGAATTCCAAATTTGTTCAGTCATTTTGGGACCCATTTTGGTGGCCATTTTGGATTTTTAACTATGTTAACAAAGCAAAAGAAGGAGTTAAGTGAAATTTGGTTTGATCTTTACAATACTAGTACTAAACCTATGTACTTACAATATTTTAACTTGATTACAAGTTACAAGATTACAAGTATGAACATTATGCAAAAATGGGCAATTATATGTAATTTTGGGAGATTTTGGGGACTTAAAAGGGGCTAAAACTTGATTGATGGGGCACACAATCCAAGCTATAGGGGCCAGATTTTTCAAACCTTGTCAGCATGAATATTTTATCAAGTATATAGGCCTACTAAACCAAAAAAGAGCAAACTCTGACAACCTTCATGTTCCGCCCACTGTCTGGTTTTCTCGGGCACGCACTCTTAAGAGGGCATGTTTGAATTTCTGATGCAACTTTATGATCAATACTTAGACAACACTAAAACCTCGATTTTTCACTCCGATTTCGTAAAACTGTTCACATTATGTGAAATGATGACCTGGAAAAAACAACTGATATCGAATGAAACATACGGCCGAGTGCACCAAACTGGCGTAACTTACGAGCGATGTAAGCTACCTCGTTAGTATATGCCCTAACTACAGCGTAAATTACTAGCGAGGTAATTTTGAGAGCAAAACTGGAGAAAAAGAATGGAATATAGTGATTAGCGAGGTAAATATCCAAATATAAATTAACATCGTCCCAATTAAAAAAAAAAGGTCGCAAGCGTCAAACGTGTGTACATGTATCGAATAGCAGTCATAATGACACGAATAGTGTTCCGTAGGATTATACGTCAAACGTTGATTTAAATAACTTGAAATTATTATGCAACAAGTCAGACCACGTCCAGTCGAGCAATAAATGTCCGTGAAAAAGACGCCTATTTTTTGTGTTCTAAGTTTTCAAAGTTTGTTACCGTTCTTTCAGATATAAGGACTATTATACATTACAACACATTTTGTGCGAGAGTAACATACAAATATGGTATAAAATGGCAAAAATGGTACGATAAAAATCTGTTCGTTGTAAATAAATGGATCAATGGTTAAATGACATTGCAAGCCCATGCGATGTATTTTGTAGACGCGAGAAATCACCTATCCATCATCATGACGTCCTCCCCCGGTGGGAAAGTCCCACAATGCAACAGGTTCATCTGTTAGTTTCCACTCACGCCTGATCGCTCGGAAGGTAATGTTAAAGTGTTTTTTCTCTCGTATAAATCTGCCTTGTTTTGCGTTTTTAATCATTTGTATAGTTAAGTGACGGGTCGTAGGGGTTGGTGGATATGTATAGCACATTACTGTTCCTTCGAATTGTTCGTTGGCAACTTCCATGCCAATAATTCTGCGTTTTAAAATGTACAGGCATGGATATTAAATATAGGACCTACGTGATTGCTCATAAAGCACTCCGGTACGCAGTACAATTACCTGCTCCCGTGTTTTGTGCTGTTGGGGGTACATCTTAACGATCAGGGCATGTCTCGATTGTACAGGAGTTATAGAGGTGCCAATATCAAGCCTTAACGGGACACTCTTCGTCTTAGGCTTCATATCTGTTCCCCGTGTTAATCTGTATACAAACTAGGGATTATCAAATACAATTTAGGCCTGTTGGTTTCAGTAACGGGATATTAGGCATGTTCAGACGAGCATACGTGATCGGCGTAAATTTAGGCCCTGCAGCAATCAATATTCCACAAATATTTCCTCTTCTCCGGACAGTTGTCCACACGGTACTAAATACAACGTTACTCTGAAGTTTTCCGACAAAGTTAACGCGACAATCGCAGGCCTTAGGAGAAAATATCGGTAAATATTGGAGTTCTGATTATTTTGAATCCCGTTTTCGGCAGCCTGGTGCTATTAGGCATTGGTTTCCAGTACGATTTATTCCGTTATTTCCAAATTGTCGGTTCCTTTATTCGATTATTTCAGCTAGGTTTATTTATCGCTCGCTTGTAATTCAATGAATTCAAGATCGAATTTTTTCTTTTTGTTACTAATTTTTCGCCTCTTTTCGGATGGTGGTATACAAGATTTAATGCCTTTGCTGATAGCAACAGCGGTATTTTTTCAAGGCAGACGATCTGATAGGGATGAGCAGCATCGGATGCGTTTGTGGCATCGTCACATCATTGGCGAAGGTTTACGCCAGAGATCGTGTTAAGGTCATGGGCTACCATAAACAACTTTTTCTTTATTTTAAGTCCTACAAAGCTCGTCTTTGGATATATTAACACTCTTGACCATTCAGGATGATTGACATAGAAAAAAAAAATCAAAATGTATCTAATTTGCATAATAATGGCGGCCATCTTGGATTTTAACGCTTAATTTATCCCGGGGTACTCCTGAAAGAACGCAAACATTTGTCGTTTTTTTTTTACTAGAAATATGCTTACAAATATGTGCCGGGGTTAAGTGCATCCACACGGGCATGCTAATCCGAACTGCAGCTCGTGTCAGAGTAAGGTCGGATTAGTTAACACGGGTGCCGTCCACACGGTCACTACTCGGAAGTTTAGCATGGACAATCGTTAATCCGACCTTACTCCGATCTTACTCTGAACGAATTTACGCCGCGCCTGTCTGAACGCAGCTCGTGATCAGATAAAATAGAATAATATTAGACGAGGTCCGTTTGTTTCACAATTTACATGTATGAAATAGGGTTGTGGTATAATAATATAATATACGGTCTGTTGGTTTCATATCTATGAAATAAAGGCATAAAGTGGATATTTTCGATAATATTAAGCCCGGCGGAACTAGGGATTGGATAGAATATTATAATATTAGGCCCGTTGGTTTCATTATACATACAGTATGTCTTGTTTTGTCTTGTGATGTTAATATCAGGCCCAGGATTTTTATTTTTATTTTTTATTTGTAATCATTTTAAAATCTTTACCCTGCTCTATGAATTTCAGGGCATGGCGGTTATGCCACATGCTTAACCACGAGGTTGATTGATTGATTTAATGATTGATTGATTTTTTAAATTTTTTAAATTTTTTAATTTTTGTTATTATTATTATTATTATTATTATTATTATTATTATTTTTTATTATATTTTTTTATTTTTCTATTTTTTTTATTTTTTAATTATTTATTATCTTATCTTATCTTATCTTATCTTATCTTATCTTATCTTATCTTGTCTCGTCTCGTCTCGTCTCGTCTCGTCTCGTCTCGTCTCGTCTCGTCTCGTCTCGTCTCGTCTCGTCTCGTCTCGTCTCGTCTCGTCTCGTCTCGTCTCGTCTCGTCTCGTCTCGTCTCGTCTCGTCTCGTCTCGTCTCGTCTCGTCTCGTCTCGTCTCGTCTCGTCTCGTATCGTCTCGTCTCGTCTCGTCTCGTCTCGTCTCGTCTCGTCTCGTCTCGTGTCGTGTCGTGTCGTGTCATCTCATCTCATCTCATCTCATCTCATCTCATCTCATCTCATCTCATCTCATCTCATCTCATCTCATCTCATCTCATCTCATCTCATCTCATCTCATCTCATCTCATCTCATCTCATCTCATCTCATCTCATCTTATCTTATCTTATTTATTTGTTAATTTATTTTTTTAAAAATTAAAATTTTTAATTTAATTTTAATTATTTTAATTATTTTAATTGTTTTTTTTATTTATTTTTTTATTCATTTTTTTTATATCAATACTAACATTTTAGGTTTGAATATTGCTCGATGTGCAATGCTGGCTTCAGTCTGCCTCTGGGTAGCGTTCCTACGGCCACTGTGCCAGTTTTGTATATCACTAGCCAGCAGGACGGCACTCGAAAGCCTTCTAGTTAACGAGATATTTTTGTAAGAGTACTACCAGGAGTTATTGGTATGCAATTAAAGTAGACCGTTGTAGTACACTTGAGCGAAGTCTGCAATAGTTAGCATATGTCGAAAATGCACTTTTTGTCCAATTTATAGTCAATTTAACGGTTTTTTCTATAAAAATGTATTTTCCCAATTTTACAATAAAACACCAACGGTAATGGTTGGGATTTATTGGTTTCCTGGGCATTGAAGTGAAGTGAACAAACAGCTGTATTGTATTGTATTGAAATAATTCTAATTTCAAATATTATTTGACACATATAATACCTAATTTGCATAATTTATGCACGATAAAGCGGTTTTGACATTTTGCATCACTTGCCGTTTTGATTGACACGCAGGAATCCGAAGAAACATGGTAATATCTATGTTTAATTGAAAGATGTGAATGTTAGCTACCTTCAGGTGAAATCTGAATAGCATTGATAAAGTAATATCGCGTGTATATAGCATTATAAATTATCATCATTTTACCTTACATTGAGAAATAAAGTCATACAAATGTAACGCGACTCAACCAGTTACTGCTACGTGTATGCAATACCATAAGCTCAGTGTTGTGTCTTTTGTTCAAAAGAAAGAGTTCTATTGATTCGAACTCACGTCGCTCATATATTCGTCGTCTAGTAGTCTTGTTAGCCAGTCGGCTTTACCATTTACCACGACTATAATCCAATATAATAATACTATCACGAAGACTGTGATGTAATTTAATTGTTATTCGGCAAACAAAAACGATGTTACCCAAGGTTTATTTTTTGTGAAATATATATCAAATAAGCTTAATAGATCACTATGTCGCTTTTATTAGACCTACTAGTACTATTTTTAAAATCTTTTCAAAGATACTTTGATTTTCGTGGAACTGACAGTCTGTGAAGTGATGAACCATTTTATGGATGAACTAACATTATTATGTAAAAATCTGAAAAAACGGGCTAAGTTGATCCTTGGAGTTACCCTACATAAATACACATGTAGCTTATTAGACCTACTAGTACTATTTTAAAAATCTTTTCAAAGATACTTTGATTTTCGTGGAACTGACAGTCTGTGAAGTGATGAACCATTTTATGGATGAACCAACATTATTATGTAAAAATCTGAAAAAACGGGCTAAGTTGATCCTTGGAGTTACCCTACATAAATACACATGTAGCTATAGGTCAGGTTTTGTGACTCTTGAGGTAGGTAGTGAATTGTAGGTACATGTAGGTAGTGATCCTCCCTCATAATTGATATGATAACCGACAGGCATTTCGAGTATACTGCTGTCAAAGTGTGTTCAAGATCGTTACAACTATATCATGAAATGATATATAATAAGAACATGTTTTTTCGGGCCCTCAGGCCTCAAAGTTACCTTTTCATTCATACACACAGAAAAATCGCGACCTCGATATGTAAAAAAATAATATGTATAACGATGTTGTGTATATTTTCGACGAGTTTCTACACAACTTCGGTAGAATTGTTGTCCAACCAGTTTACCAGTTGGCATGTAGATATTAAAAATACACAATTAAACGCAAAGCGGAAATGTTACATAGTTTGTGTATTTTTTTACATATTAAAAAGGTAAAAGTGTCGAATTACATTCTTATAATGTACAAATCTTTCAAAAATACCACTTTGCGATGTAATTTTGCGCGCAAGATCGATCACACTTGAGCAAAATGGCGGACATGGCGGAGGCAGAAGAGCTGAAGCCCAAGTGGATAGAATTAATGAAGGCTTGGGGCCTCCAGTCTTTTGTTGAAGCATTCAAAGGTGAGTACCGGAGTTCTACGTCTTATTACTTGATTTTTTGTTTATATTTGGCTATTTGTAAGGAAGTGCACATGCATGTATGATGTAATGTAATACGGCTCGGACCTGGGGAAGCTTCTATGGTTACGCTATCCGTGCATGTATACTGCACTGCACTCCCGGGACTCATTGCGTGATTGCGGCACTGCATTCAGCCATTCAGCATATCAATGTACTATGGTCAGGGGCGTCGATACCTAATATTCATGTATTTAATTTTTAAATTATACCTAATAATCACGTATTTAACTTTTAAATTATACCTAATAATCATGTATTTAACTTTTAAATTATACCTAATATTCATGTATACCTAATATTCATGTATTTAATTTTTAAATTATACCTAATAATCACGTATTTAACTTTTAAATTATACCTAATAATCATGTATTTAACTTTTAAATTATACCTAATATTCATGTATTTAATTTTTAAATTATACCTAATAATCATGTATTTAACTTTTAAATTATACCTAATAATCATGTATTTAACTTACCTAACTGGTGAGGTAAAAGAACTACATAAAAAATTATGTTATTATTTTACCTAATATTTATGTATTTTACTTACCTAACTGCTAGGTATATTTTACATAATTACAAATTCGGTAGAATATACCTATTTGTTCGAGAGTTCGTATTGCACCTAACGTTATGTATTTTTTTTACATAACTTACGTATTTTTTTTTCTGTGTGTAGAAAAAATAATTTGTGACCTATGTTTTTGTATGATATTCGAACGATAAATTTGATCATAGCATATAATTTGTTGGTATATTAATACAGTATATGAACATGTCTAAAACAAAAACCAACTTGCATTACAATACACCCATCATCATACACCATGACAATGATGACATGGTACTTCTAATAATAATGAATATGAAAGCCAGAAAATGTACCTTCAAGAAGCATTGTATGAATTAAACTGGATCAATATTTTGACCTTGACAATCTGAGGTAGATGTTCCGATTTTCAACTTGAAGTTTTCTATTCTACATGAAAGGTCATCCTTAAAAGAGTTGTATTCCAAAGTTTGAGTTGCATAACTCTAATGGTTCTAATTTTAGACGCACAAGATGCCGTGAAATGTGCCCATTGAGTGGTACACAAACTACGAGGGTCATTCAATAAGTTCTACCTCCTCCCTCATAACATCGCTAATATTAATGTCAACCTCATGACATTTGTCATGATTATAGGTATGCTTTGCCTCTTACAATAGGCGAATTGAAAAGCACTTTGGCTCCGTTTTTTTCTCCGTTTCCGTCACACTAAATCGAGGTTTGGTTCTCACTGCATGTCCGGAAAAGTAAAACCAGTACTCAGATCAATTTACATTGGATTTGTAGCTGAGGTTCCAAGCTACAATCGTGTGTTATTTGATAAGACTGGCTCATATAATAATAAAGTTATGAGGTAGGAGGTAGAACTTATTGAATGACCCTCGTATATTGGTGGTTAACCACCTTTCGCGGTAATTCGATGTTATTTCACCGATTTCTTCGTAATCATACTGATTTGGACCGTCAAATTGCAGTATGTTAATCAGAAAAATATGATCTTTCAAATGATATGAAAATCTCCATATGTTTGAGAAAAATCTGTGTTATGAAAATGTGATCGGGGCATCTACCTTTAATGAATGAAGATGTTTTCAGTATAATTTGATGATACTTTCAATTATGATTATGTGTTCCTTCGTGATGGACCATTGCTAAGTTCCTGATCCCAAAGGTATAACATTTGATCAACTTCCTAAAGGTCTAATGTACCCCATACCTGGACGAGCGACCATATAATATGTACATATTCAAATTTCCTCCAACAACAGTTTCATGATAGGACGATATGTGACACAAAATATATGGTCAACTCTCATGAAAATAGTGCAAATGAGATTTCAGAAGTTCAAGAAGAAAAAATTGTCTCCAATTATATTTATTACGCTTTTTTTTTAAGTGTAGACATGTACTGGATACTAGATTAAAACTTTTGGGAACAACACTCCTTGCATTTTAAAAATATATAACGTTGAATTCAAATTATTAAATCACTTTTTTGCAGATTTTGTACGACGTTTATTACGTTATCTACTGCCTATCAGCTCTAAATCAGAACGAGTTTACAAACTGTGATGCCCAAAACACAAAATTGTATTTACGAAAGCATACTTCTATCAATTACAGCGAAAGAAATGCAATATAATTTTGTAAATTGCAAGTACTATGAATCGTTTTTGGTCTTCACATTACTTCATGAACTTCATCTTTAAATCTAAAAAATGCACGGTTTTCCAAAATGAATATTTTTGTGCAAAGTATAAAATATATCTTTTATTGTATCTTTTTCCAATCGTCATAATGTGTTTTCCAAAGTTAGCCCCGAAACAATGATATTATGCTGCACTAATAACGCTGGCATTGGAACTCTGACTTTATTGGGTTTTGTAACGTAATAAACATATACAAACACATGTAAACACATATATTCAACATCGAGCAAGGCAGTTTATTTTGTATGCAAACACATCTTATCGACATACATTGAAGCCCATTTGACAATATAAAGCAGTAAAAAGCAGTAAACAATTGTAAATTACACCAGAATGCAATTCCAACAACGAGGATGAATAACGTAATAAACATAGTCACGGTTGTTTAGTACATCATTTTCAAACGCTTATTTTTACATCACACCACATTTATTTTATCTTCAATCTTCTTTTACCAACGAAATAACAAACAAACATTACCACATATTATGCTTACCACATATAATCTCACTTACTAAGTAACTTGCGTTAAATGACACAAGCATATATGTTATACCTCAAATTCTAAACATCCACAATGATAATATACATAACTAAGAACTATCTAATGAAATATAATTGTCTATGTATAAAGCCCTTCAGGGTATTCAACGATACCTAGTAAATGGTATTTGAGCATTTTAAGTTGCCGAAATCAACCGAAAGATTGTTCTATATATTGTTGACTTGCTCTTTTGATGTAGGGTAAATAGGGTGAATAACGTAATAAACATGGTCACTAAATCGACCGATGTAACATAGCACTGTGCAGGTATGTTTATTAAACCATGGCATTATTACCTTCATGTAACTTATAATAGCACTAAATATTGAATTGCCTTGTAATCTCTTTAAATTAGTAAGATATTGATTTATTTTATTTTAAATGATGGAAGTAGATTTTATAATAAGACTGCAATCTGATGACCTTTTTGTCTCCACTGTTGCATTTGGTTCTGCCGGTATTACCATTAGTTGTTTGCACTGTGTCGCCATATTCCTGTATAATAATGATAACAAAACAAAACAAAATTGATGAAAGATATTGTAGCTGTTTCAGCTAGGTATACCATATTTATTCACCCAATTATACTTATTGGTTTATTACGTTATCCAATAGCCATAGAACTATACACTATTGAAGAATGCAAACAAATGAGATTGTGTCAGTATGTGATACAATATGTATGTACACTAAGTTAACATTCATAAACACATAATAAATGATGAATCACTGTGAACAAGATGTAATTATCTTTATCAAATGATGAAAAGTTTATTACGTTATCCATAAGGTGGTTTTAGTCCTGAGATAGGATAGTCCACATATTAAAATTATAACATTGGATACAATGTATGAAACTCAAGTACATCAATCATGAAAGCTACGGAATTGACGCCAACATTGACATGAGAATAGACAATGAGGTTGGTTACGTTATCCCGTTTATTACGTTATTGGCAACTGCAACAGTGCCTAATGCTGGCTTATACGTATATACAAAGCAATCAATGTAGATGTTAACGATACCTACTGCATGTCTTCACATTATTAACCCCATAATGATATCATTGGTCCATTTTCAATGTGCTTAAGAGATCTATAATATATAATATAACTTCAACTGTCATTCGGCATTACTTACAAGAAAAAATGAGGAATTCTTACTATTCGTCGTGGTTTTTTTTGCATTGTACTTTCAACGAGTATCCTCCATGCATGCCTGCGAAAAGGGCCTGCCACGTATCTTTGTTTAATACAGTCGTAGAGAGCAGCTGTTTCTCTTTCGATTTATTCGATAACGTAATAAACGATAACGTAGTAAACGTTTTTCGTACTCAAAGTACCATGTAGTCGATCTGGAAAGAGCTAGCGGGTGTTCCAAGTAACCACATAGTCTATGTATATGTATCAAATTGGTTTTTAACCAAAAAGTGTGTTTTAATACATAGTTCGGGAGAAATCAGAACGTAATAAACTTCCTTAACAAGGTCGCATGCTTTGCAGCATTTTGATTTCTTCTCAAGGTCAGACATGCTGCTATAGATTTTTGAAAATAATATTTTCCAACACCCATGTTATTTTAGATTCAGAATATGTACATTTAAATGTTTAAATGTTAATTTTGAACAATTTTGATCCTCAATATGTCGCTGGTAACGTAATAAACATCATTATCTCGGACAACATATATGAAATTGAAACAGGTAAACATCGTAAAAGATGTGCATTTTTTTCTAACCATGGAATATCGCTATATGTTCCCTACAAATTAGGACATATCTTGTAGAAAATGGTGCCCTATTTGTATTGTAATTAATAAAGACAAAATATACTTTTATGCTGCGGACATGGAAATTTCACTAATTTGGGGTATATTATGAGGGCAATTTTTTTAGTGAAAACACGATCAGAAGTATATCAAAGTATATATATCAAAGTAGAAAACATCAAGATCTATCTAGAAAAGAAGAAATGGACCAAAGACATCAAAAAGTTCATTTTGCACTGTTTTCATGAGAGTTAACCATAATAACATTTGTGAAGAATATTCTCAATATCTCCTATGTGTTTTTTCAGATGAAGCTGTTGGTTTTCATCACGTTCATCTCACGTCCGTATCAAATGCTAATTCGTTTAATGGTTAAGGTGGTGGGTCAACTAGCTATCCATTAACTGTTCAAAACTATTCCTGCAAACAAATAATTATCACATATGGGGTAAATGTGATGTAATAATTTAGTGGTCCTACTAACAGGGCGTCGTATTAAACATGGAAATTAAGCTAATGGTGCTAAGACAAACCGACATGTCGATATTTTCACAACATTTTAAGGACTCTTTCAGTAAAAAATAGAAATCCTGAAAAGATAAAAATACCACTTTTTAAAAATAATTGAATAGCAAAGAATGGGGCGGTAGCCTAAAAAGCTCAAGAAATCTCGCGATTATTTTTGTGAATTCGGTATTTCAAAATATGCCATCAAAGCGATACACACAATAGCGAAACATTAAAACAAAAAGCTGGGTGATAAAACAAAGTATAGTATCACTAGGACTATTGAGTAATGGTGACTCGCTAGCATCTAGTGTGGTCCGCCCAAACAGCATGAAAAACCGATAAGCTGTGGATAATGCACATTATCAGAGTAAAATTATGTGGATATGCAATAAAGAGTTGATATGTTGATCATACTATGCATGCATCATCAAAATAGATAGTGGTAGGCCTTGATTACACCTGTAGAATTACACGTGCGCATGATGGTACATAAATATAGATTAAGCTACGTCGGATAAAATAGCTTGACTAGTTTCGGATCTTCTGATAGTTAGAGTGAGATCCTCATCAGAGGCGGTAGAGGAAATAGATATTTAACAGATAGAGCAATGACATGACTAATTTTTCGTTTAAAAGCAGGCAAAGCATCAACATTATATTAGATATATGCCTATTGATGTAGGCATAATGTTGCATGCTGTTTAGCTTTCAAATTATGAGGTTATCTAAATGAATGCTCGGACTGTTGTGAGTGATATCTAGAGACTATCTAAAAGATAGCCAGCATGTTGTCAGGTGGTGCGTGCGTGGCTTTTATATTAGGCCGTGGCAACAGAGAATTCCAGTTACAACTGGTATGACGACGCATAAAAAAAATCGTTATTCTACTAGTATTGCTTGAGTGGTCAAGTGTCAAACGGTCTATTTGATTGTTTGCCATCCGTCTTCAGACTAGTTAGGTATAGAAGTCTGAATGACGATATAATGTATGAAGTAATCATGGGTGGGTAAAGACAGTTGGTAAATAAAGTTGAATACTGACGTAAAACAAGCAATTATTCGTATTGATGTTGATACAGAACAAGATATTACGTTGTATTTGCGTAGACTTCGAGTTGAAGTTGTTATGATATGAATTCAATTAGCATATTGATAAAGTGCCGTGACTTTATGCAGGTTATCTGCAGATAGTATGTCAAAACCAACAGTACGTAACTATAACCAGGCAAATGGATACAGGCCATCCTTTACAATGTAATATAATAATAAATATTATTTATGATATAGATATGGATAGGCCTTGGTAGAATGCCGTGGTTAAATAGTCTTAAAATATTGAATATGTTGATGATATTCAGCTGTTAGGTTTATGACGAGGGGGATCGAAGCAATCACTTTATGTAGTAATATGCCGTTGGAGAGCAGTAATTCTACACAGTTAGACCCCAGTTTATGATATAATATAATATCTATGATAATGACGCAGTATCGGGTTATAGTATACGGTAGTGTATTTCAACACTAGATAATTGGTCTGAGGACGGGAACATAAGTTTCTATTGCGCAGCAAACTCCCAAACTTGAACTTTAAAAGAAGTAAGCTGGGTGGTAGAACAAAGTATAGTATCCACTAGCACCGTGAGTAATGATGACTCGCTATAGCAATTAGTGGGGTTCGCCCAAAACAACATCAGCGACCAAGGCTGTAGATAGCATGGCATCATCAAAATAGATAGTAGTAGGCCTTGATTAAAACTTGTAGAATTACATACGAGTATGTGCATATGATGGTACATACGTATAGATTGAGCTACGTGGAATAAATAGCCTGACTAGTTTCGGATCTTCTAATAGTAGGCATAGCACACATAACATTCAAATGATTGAGACATGTACAAAATTGGATTCAAATGAAAGATTGCAATGAAAGATTTATTTTCCAAATATAATTATGACAATCGGTCAATGCATTCTTGTGGTACGGTGTTTTGAGACACTCGGAAAATGGCCAAAAACCTGCCAAAAACAGTAACAATGCCCACAAATATAATTTATCAGGATTTAGAGAGCTCAATTTGTTAATAATGTAACATTCAAAACACCATTTACACATATTTCTTTATCAATTGAATATCTATATACCATGTTAAATTTTAAAAAATGGAAAAAATAATATTGCATTAAGCTAAAATAACCTAGTGAAATTGGTCATTTTGACCAGTTTTACTGACTGCAATCAAAAAAGTGAAGTCCAGCTAATTAATATGCGTAAATGTTATAAATCCAGATGTGAATGGTGTATTGCAATCAAACTTGGTATTATGGCTAACTGTACGATACCCAATCTTTTAAACTATAATTTAGTTTCATAAGCTCATTAAATATGCAAATTAGCTAATTATCTATTCAAGTCATTGATATGCAAATGAGCAATGTCCGACAATTTCTTTCCCATCATAAGAGTGATCGGTAATATATATATAACATGTATACCCAATTTGATTGACAAATTTTGATGGATTTAGAAATTAAACAAGCTTTTCCATTTCTTAAATACCCATATTTAAATTCTCAGTCTTTTCCTCACACGAGGCACTCAATGGATGCAAAAACTGAGCATATCACTAAATTGATTGAAGTGTTTAGTACAATATCTCAGGTTAGGTTTATTTAAATCGGCCCAATATATTCAAGTTCAGAGCCAATTTCAAAAATTGGTAAAAACAGTCATAACTAAAAAACCTGATGAAAAGTATTTAAACCTGGATCAAGGTTATATAGTCCAAGGTCATGACTACCCATATATGGCAAGCTCACTGCCCTACATGGAGTGCCTCATGTGAGGATAATTAATTGTATATAGGGATGTTTTTCAAAGTGGAGCTGCATACATTATATGAAAAGATTGTTTTGCATAAGGGCTTACAGACCACTCCTACATGTTACTCATTTTGCATGATTAATTAATCCAAATATTGTATGGCTGTCTTCATGACTTGGATTAGTGCATTCATGCACGCCAATTGAGGCAACAATACAAACTACATTCCACATCGTGAATAGCCATCCATTCAATAATGCAAAATGAGTAACAGGTAGAAGGGGGTGTAGGCCTTTATGCAACACAGCTCTTCATATGTTGTTGTTCACTGGTGTAATGCTCCCAGTGGCAGACTCTGTGTGTGTGCATTGTGCTATGCCTACTAATAGTTAGAGTGAGATCCTCATCAGAGGCGGTAGAGGAAATAGATATTTAACAGATAGAGCAATGACATGACTAATTTGTCGTTTAAAAGCAGGCAAAGCATCAACATTATATTGGATATAGGCCTATTGATGTAGGCATAATGTTGCATGCTGCTTAGCTTTCAAATTATGATGTTATCTAAATGAATGCTCGGACTGTTGTGAGTGATATCTATAGACTAAAAAGATCTAAAAGATAGCCAGCATGTTGTCACGTGGTGCGTGCGTGTATGGAAGCATAAGTGTGTCATTTCCGCCTTAACCCCAGATAAGGGACCTAAACCCCAGATAAGGCGGGCCTTATCTGGGGTTAACGATCCATATCTGGGGATAAGGATCGTTAACCCCCAGATAAGGCGCCTTATCCCTAGTTAACGATCCTTATCTGGGGATAAGGATCGTAAACCCCCAGATAAGGCGCCTTATCCCTAGTTAACGATCCTTATCTGGGGATAAGGATCGTTAACCCCCAGATAAGGCGCCTTATCCCTAGTTAACGATCCTTATCTGGGGATAAGGATCGTTAACCCCCGGATAAGGCGCCTTATCCCTAGTTAAGGATCCTTATCTGGGGATAAGGATCGTTAACCCCCAGATAAGGCCGCCTTATCCGGGGTTTACGATCCTTATCCCCAGAAAAGGATCGTTAACCCCCCAGATAAGGCGCCTTATCCCTAGTTAACGATCCTTATCTGGGGATAAGGATCGTTAACCCCCGGATAAGGCGGCCTTATCTGGGGTTTACGATCCTTATCTGGGGATAAGGATCGTTAACCCCCAGATAAGGCCGCCTTATCTGGGGTTAACGATCCTTATCCCTAGATAAGGATCGTTAACTAGGGATAAGGCGCCTTATCTGGGGTTAACGATCCTATGACACACAAATGCAGCACAAGTGTGTCATTTCCCGCCTTAACCCCAGATAAGGCGGCCCTTATCTGGGGTTAACGATCCTTATCCCCAGATAAGGAGCGTTAACCCCCAGACAAGGCGCCTTATCTGGGGGTTAACGATCCTTATCCCTAGATAAGGATCGTCCTTATCCCTAGATAAGGATCGTTAACCCCCAGATAAGGCCCGCCTTATCTGGGGGTTAACGCGGAACTGGCACACTTATGCTGCATGTGTGTACCATAAGAGCGTAAACCCCAGATAAGGCCCTTAGGTTTTCGTTATCCCCCAGTTAACGGAACCATGGCAACGCCTGTTTGTATGTAATAAATGGACGCCGATATGTGTTCTCATGCCCATTGTTTCATATTATTGTTTCAATTAGCTAATGTTGACGTGAAACGTTACAATTATTGTATTTACTAAAGTATTTAAATTGTATTATACATAAAGGAATAAGTATTGATAGGAAAACGAATTGTATCTGTGGTTTCAGGCAATTTGAGCTGTTTATATGAGTCGGCAGTACTGCCAGTACTCAGTAGTAGACTGAGTAGTTTGGTATAAAAAAATGTTAAAATAGCGCCAAATTCACATTTTTAGTGCGTAATTTTAATGATATTTTATATTATATGTGTCTATTACCGTAAATAAAATGGTGTTTTATGAACAATGTGTTTAATTATAACATTTTAATTTTCGATTAGCAGTCATGAGACAATCTCAAAAAATTTATACTGTTGGAACAACATGTGGTATCAAGGCTAGCCTGTGTGGTGTAGTGGTTAGATATGTTACCTCTCACGCCCGAAATCTGGGTTCGACTCCGCAGAGGAGCAGTTTTTTTCAATGTCATTTTTACGGTCAATATAGCCTAGGCCTTATTAATTATTTATTATAAATGTATTTACATATTTATTAATGTCTTTATTTTTTTATTTCTTTATTCATTTATTAAGTTTAATTAATTAATTAATGTATTAATTAATTAATTTTATTTATTTATTTATTTATTTATTTATTTATTTATTTATTTATTAATTAATGTATTTATTTATTTATTATCTACAAATTAAATGTTAATAAGGGCTTATTAATTAATTATGAAAATTGAAATAAAACGTCAATATGGCTTATTAACCATTTCTTGAAAATTGAAATTACACGTTATAAAGAGCTTATTAACTAATTATGAAAATTGAAATAGAATATCCATAGAGCTTATTAATTAATTAAATTTAAATTTATTTATTCATTTATTTACCTTTTTATTATTTTTTTCTATTTATTATTTTCTTACTCTTATTCACCTGTGTCTTGTTTCTTTCAATTCTTTTTCTTCCATAACTTCACCACATATAGCTCACATAACGTCTCGGTGATTTCCTTCCGGAAACAACACACTAGTGATCCTCGTGCCAACTTCCACCAAATTCAACAGATCCATTCCAAGTCTTCTCATCCTTTTGCCACCTCAAACACTCGTCCGCCCCCCCCCCCCCCAGTTTTTTAGAAGACCTTGTTTGGTAAATTCCCACCCACGTGATAAATCCAGGCACATAACTAGGATCTTTGCCATGGGCACATTGTTTTGTATAAGTTGGATCTTTTTACCAGGGGAGATAATTGGTGGGCCCGAGAGGAGGGTTGGGCGGTTGGCCAAAGTGGACCTTTTTACAGAAATATTGACCTTCAGTCAACTAAAGCGGGTTTTTTACGTTCATAAGAATCAGTGTTCGGTCCATCTTGGGGAATTTGAATACATCGTAGCCAGGAGGGGTGGGGGCGAGGGCAATTGCCCTCAAAATTAGAGTCATTTCAGTTAAGATTTGCCACTGTCGGTTGAGATTGCCACTGTTTTTTGTGATTTTGTCGGTTGAGATTGGACTGTTGGAAATTTGGTTACGGGCATATGCTATCACTCAGAAGCTGGCGACCCTTGGCCCCTTTATATAAATTCACAAATTGTGACAATTTGCATTCGAAATCTAGTTTTCGTCAAAATCCACTCCAAAGCCCCTATTATAGAGACCTGAACCTCCCCCCATGTGGAGAGATAGACCGGTGGTCGGGTAGGCCTTTATATAAATGACTATTTTTAGTCATATATATACATGGAGTTTTGTCACTCATTTAGGAGAATATCTCCCCGCGGTAGTTATGCCACTGAAGGACTAATACCGCAAAGTCACCCCCTCCCCCTCCCCTCCCTCCCCCCTCCCTCCCCCCTCCTGAAAATACCGCACCAACCAGATCAGATTTGTTCTATTGGCAAAGTTTTAATAGTGGCGTTTGAAGTCTATATTTCGAATATAACCTGGTCCCATTTCATAACCAAATTTTCTTAATCCTTGTTACCCCTCCCCCCCCCCCACACACACCCCCACCCACACCCCACCCACACACCCGTATACTAATGCAAAGATCTTTTATAAGTCTATTGTAACGAACCATTCTTCAAATCAGAAGAGTAAGACTTATTACGCTCTTGTGAGCTCGCGCCGAAACAGTCATACAAATTATACACGTAATGTTAAAACGCCACGACAATGCAGGCTAACTCTTGGCAGAACTGCGGCAGTCTTATAAAGTTCAAACCTTAACTGGATTGTCCCAAGTTCTTGCGAGGGCGCCCACACTGTTCTCGATTTCTATATAAAAGAGTAAGTCCTCCTTAGTATTCCTCCATGCCCTAGAGTACAAATGTCGTATTTAATATCACGCGTCGGTGAAACCATGTAGCGTTCACAAATTGAGGATCGCCTGCGGGAAATGTCCATTAAGTACGTGCGAGGTTCCGTTAACCCTGGGTTAACGGCCTGTCGGCCTTATCTGGGGTTAACGATCCTTATCCCCAGATAAGGAACGTTAACTAGGGATAAGGCGCCTTATCTGGGGTTAACGATCCTTATCCCTAGATAAGGATCGTAAACCTAGGATAAGGCAGGCCTTATCTGGGGTTAACGCTCCTATGATACACAAATGCAGCATAAGTGTGTCATTTTCGCCTTAACCCAAGATAAGGACCGCCTTAGCTGCGGTTAACGCTCCTATTATACACAAATGCAGCATAAATGTGTCATTTTCGCCTTAACCCCAGATAAGGCCCGCCTTATCTGAGATTTACGATCCTTATCTAGGGATAAGGATCGTTAACCCCAGATAAGGCGCCTTATCCCTAGTTAACGCTCCTTATCTAGGGATAAGGATCGTTAACCCCAGATAAGGCGCCTTATCCCTAGTTAACGATTCTTATCTGGGGATAAGGATCGTTAACCCCCAGATAAGGCGCCTTATCCCTAGTTAACGATCCTTATCTGGGGATAAGGATCGTTAACCCCCAGATAAGGCGCCTTATCCCTAGTTTACGATCCTTATCCCCAGATAAGGATCGTTAACCCCAGATACGGCGGCCTTATCTGGGGGTTAACGATCCTTATCCCCAGATAAGGATCGTTAACTAGGGATAAGGCGCCTTATCTGGGGGTTAACGATCCTTATCTGGGGATAAGGATCGTTAACTAGGGATAAGGCGCCTTATATGGGGGTTAAGGATCGTTAACTAGGGATAAGGCGCCTTATCTGGGGGTTAACGATCCTTATCCCCAGATAAGGATCGTTAACCCCAGATAAGGCCCGCCTTATCTGGGGTTTAGGTCCCTTATCTAGGGTTAAGGCGGAAATGACACACTTATGCTTCCATATGCGTGGCTTTTATATTAGGCCGTGGCAACAGAGAATTCCAGTTACAACTGGTATGACGACGCATAAACAAATCCATGTTGATGGATACTCGTTTGAAAATAACCCGCCAATGTATAGCCCGTCATTATGTTAACAGAGTAACGCTTGTATTTAAAGGGTTGGCTTGTTGAATTGATCTGAACCACGAATAATATGGGAGCAAAAACCTTTGTTACGGGCACGCATGAGTAAAGTGGATTCCCTCTATAATGAATTTAATTTCAGTGCCATAAGATCTTGAAAAAGGTTACAGGGGACATTCTCGCTTCGACGATGCTCCTATGCGTACGTCAACTGAAAGCCCGGTCCGATGGTAGGCTCCGGCGCCACTTGGCCAATGCGTGGAATAAAAAAAAATCAGCAACAAAAAGTGATGTTTTATCTTAGGAGATATGTACACATTTTCTCATAATACTTTATGCTGATACGCTTCCAATCATTATAGCATATGCACGGCGCGAAGTGCACGGCATCTCACTAGGCCCACAGGCCGGGCGGGCTAGATAAGTACTTAAACCGGGACTATTAACAATACACTCAACTTATTCTACTGTCGCTCTGTTACGGTCGTATTTTCAGCCCCCGGATTCCACCGTCACTCTGTTGCAAGTGTATATTCGCCACAACATGTGGGCAAGGCTATAGCTTTATT
Organism: Ophiura sarsii; assembly: GCA_035610835.1. Taxonomy (NCBI): domain Eukaryota; kingdom Metazoa; phylum Echinodermata; class Ophiuroidea; order Amphilepidida; family Ophiuridae; genus Ophiura; species Ophiura sarsii. The sequence continues at coordinate 54,154,741 of CM069446.1, forward strand.
GACTGTACATCATGCCTTTCGTCGGTATAATTCGGATTTATTACTGTCTGATAAGTCCCCCTAACTATATATGGCCCTGTTTAATTCTGATTCGCGCATGTTGGATGTGCCGGCTCGCAGCGCCCGTGTCCGCATTGCGGCGTTATTGGTCAATCTCGATCATAGTTCGGCGTGGCCCCTCGCTACACGGCTCCTCACGGCGGCATTATCATCACATCAAACCACTTCTGGATGTGTATCATCAATCAACATGATCAATGCATTGTCGGCTGCTTTAGTCAAAATCAAATATTATATACTAAGGGATATACAACTGTCACTGGATATACCCACTTTGACTCTGTGATATACCATTGAACCGTCAAAGAATGACACGCGGCTGAACCTTTTCCGTGAACTTTTCCTGATTGAGCTTTTCCACCCCCAAACTGGCCCGAGCCCGGGGGTTAGATCTACGGTTTATTAGCGCATTACAAGAAGTTGTGTCACTTGCATTGCAGCACATACTCATTAGGAATTTGTCCACGATTTTGGTGGACAAATCCAAAGCGATCGGACGCATGCGTAGAAAAAAAAATGGTGTCCCCTCGACTCTCCAGAGGGCCTTTTCGATATTCAGACGATGGCGGACATTCGTGTGACGAATATTATGGGTGAAATTCGATGTGGGAACGCTCGGACTATTATAGGGAACGATCATATTACTGACTTCAACAGTGCTCGGGCATCGTTCGGGGACCGTTTGATTATCACTCAGGTCGTGTCAGTATGAAATTTATAGGTAAAACACTCCGACATAACATTGAAACCAATGGAGATTCAAAAATCACGGCCGTTCGTGTCCACTATGGTCTGGTACTTTTCATTTTCGACTTTGCAAATGACGTTATCTTTTCAATATTCACTGATATGATTATTCATTGTATATTCATGAACGTCGATGAGTTCGCTGATTCGAACAATACAGTGTCAGAGGCCTGGTTGTGTCTATACTTATCTATGGGTATTGCTTCCCTACAGCATCCACATAGCTATAAGTACGTCTTTCCGTGCACTGTATGTTCAATTATTTCACCAGTCATAGAGCGTGTTTCTGCTGGGGAAGAAACCGCTAATAAACGCTAAGTTTCCTCAGTAGAAACAGGCAGAACCCGGCAATAATCGGTATTTTTGGTAATCCCAAAACCTTCACAAAACAGGTTTGGAACCGGCAATAATCGGCAATAAACCCAATAGAAACAGAAAGGCGATTCTTAGCGGTTTGCGCCGTGAACCGTGTCACGCTGGGGTATACACAATATTGTGAAGCAATCTTTTTCAGGTGCGGTGGCATTGTTTGGTATTACAAAAGGTCAAATGTCGTGGCCCATCGACTAGGATCGATAAACTTAGCGGTAACTTTTCGCGAGTAGAAACTGGGGGGGGGGGATTAAAAACTGACCGAATGAAACTTAGCGTTTATTATTAGCGTTTACTTTTTGCAGTGCCCAGCAGAAACACGCTCATAGTGTACCTAACTAGGGGAGGGGGAGTACCCGCCCACATTTCCTTCCTATACTATTCATGCTCAAGGGGTCAGAGTGTTCTAGCAAGGCTAGCTTGTATGTTCCCATCCCGATTCGTTGTGATTTATTTTTTGTTTAATTTTGTTACACCCGACTACGCCGATGGTTGTCACACCTTTGATTCACTATGTTCTTTCCTTTTGGGCAATAAAGGGGCAGGCTGCATATCCGTGTTACTTTTCACACTCTCTATTCCACTGGTATTTTTTGGGCGTTTCATGATAAAGAGGGCTGGGTGGATCTTATCCGCATTATTCAATTGTTATTTCTTTGCCAATAGGCCTCCAGGATTGGGATACTTAAATTTAGTATTACGGTTTCCCAGGTTGATAAGGCGATTTTAATTTTTGCAGTGTTAATAACTTGTCCATACAAATAAATTGAGCTTGATTTAATATTAATTAGGTGTATGTTTTGTGCATAAGAGAACGTATTGAAAAGTAAATTTTAAGTATATGAATATCTTTTCATCTATTCAACACTGATTGTCTGAGCACTTCAATGGGAATTGATCACACACAGATAAATAGCAACCAAACGTAATAACAATGTCATGTCAATAAAATAGTTGAAGTTAAATCCGTTGTTGAGAAAGGATAAAGTTAGGTTCTTTTTTGTTCTCAATTTGACATAGGGCCTAATACATTTCATACATAGTTCGATCGACAAACCATTATTGCACTATTTTAGAATAAATATGAATATGTCCAAGGTAAAAATCTAATAATAAATATGAAAAATGCATGACATTACTTAAACACCGTAAAAATGAAATCTTCAGCTCGGCAATGCTGCATCATTATTAATCAACGAATATCAAATAGGATCCACATGTTCTGCAAATATCTTCGTGATACTTTATAGTATGATTACTTGTGTCGGAATGTAAGCCCAACGCAAAATATAGCATATCATGATTTTGTAAAATTGAAAATATTGCAAGTTGTCAGATTTTAATTGATATAATAATTGCACGTTATTTGCTTTAAAACAGGTTGATATAGATATATTTCATTTCTCTTCCTAAAATTACAAAACTAAAATATGTTTCACACATCAACTGTTACAATAGCATCAACATTATTTGCGTTTCTTGAAAAAAGTACACCTGGCACCAAAATGAAAAGGAAGGGTATTTCTAGGGTATTTCTCTGAAATGTCGTACAAAGAGAACTTCACCTTGCATGCACGTAAGCACGGTATAAAGTAGCATTCAATGAACAACTTTAACTATGTCCAAATAAACCTAAATGGCAGTTGAACTTTGTTGAAACTATAGACAAAATATCGTCTCTTTTTTAGACTTATAAGACAGCAGCAAAAGAGAAAATTCCTGTAAATGATGTATCATTTTGATTAAAAGGTTTCCAATATAAACCAAGTTGATTATATGAAATTAGTTTAAATAAATAAAAGAACCACAGATTCATTTTCCGGAATTTTCAATCGATAGTTAAATTGATTAATTAATATCGACAAAAATCATACTTTTTAAGACATCATATAAAATCCCACACATTTTGAAGAAAAAAATAAACGGTAACCAAGTTTTGAGATATTAATCATGATTAGACAAGGATCGATGTACCTGTATACGGTATGATAATGTAAACGATTTCAATAGCTTTGTCATCCCATAAAATATTATACAGTATTCGATACTACAAATAGATGGCGCTGTAATCTATTCGCGTTAAGATCAGACCATATTGGCCACGCTCATAGCATTGTATAGACTAAATTAAATACTCCAGTCGTACAATACCACTTTCTTGCTGTGCAGGCTCGCTAGAGTACCAAATCTAATATCAGACCAACGATAGAATGCCTAGAAGAGTTTAAGCTAGCCATGGCGATTCAACGTTTGAACGTTTGACAACGATGTCGGAATACTCGGAATACGTTAGAGAATAATCATGTCTACCGTCTTCCATGGTCTAAAACACCGTGTATCACATGAAGGAGGGAGGAGAAGGGGGTTGCAAATCATACTTTTTAAGACATCATAATTATAAAGTACCACACATTTTGAAGAAAAAAATAAAACGGTAACCAAGTTTTGAGATATTAATCATGATTAGACAAGGATCGATGTACCTGTATACGGTATGATTTGTAAACGATTTCAATAGCTTTGTCATCCTATAAAATATTAACAGTATTCGATATACTACAAATAGATGGCGCTATAATCTATCCGCGTTAAGACCAGACCATATTGGCCACGCTTATAGCATTGTATAACTAAACTAAATACTCTAGTCGTACAATACTACATAGTGCTACCGTTTTGGTATGCAGGCCCGCTAAAGTACCAAATCTAATATCAGACTAACGATAGAATGCCTAGAAGAGTTAAAGCTAGCCATGGTGAATCAACGTTTGAACGTTTGACAACGTTGTTACAATGTCGGAACACTCAGTTTTTGTATGATTTTACCTTCCTGTGTTCTTACAAGGGGGGGGGGGGGGGGGGGGGTATCAATGCTCCATGTTGCTGTTATATTCTTTGCCTCTACTTTTATATGTGTATTTTTGTGTACAGCGCTCTGAGGTTTTTATAAATACGTTATTATTATTATTATTATTATTATTATTATTATTACTCGGAATACGTTAGAGAATTATCATGTCTACCGTCTTCCATGGTCTAAAACACCGTGTATCACATGAAGGAGGGGCGGGGTTGCAGTCTCATATTTTGGTTACCCATACCGTATATGAGACGATTGAAAATCAACTGTTTTCAACTATGTTCACAGCCGGCCAATGACTCCATTTAATTTTGTTTAAATGTTTTATCTATACTTAGATTTTTTGTTCACTCAATGTCCCACCCAAATAATCCTTATACGGCACTGCTCGAGCTCAAACAGTGCAGCATCACACTTTTATCAATACTTTAGTGTCATCCCTTGTTGGTCACGAATTTCATAATTTTTAAGTGGTGATCTCTTTCACACTTGGTGGTATATGTTGCTAAGCGTAAAATGAGCATATATCGGGAACAATATTCCAGTGCTCTTGATATCAAAAATGACTGTCAAAGCTTGCAAAATAACCATCCATTACACATTCATGGTACTTTCGTCCTGTTGCAACTATTATAGATGGCGCTGTCGCTGTCGCATAATATAGTATTTCTTTTAAAAAGGATTGTAGCTGTCCTCACAAAATGTAATATTGCTATGTTAAATTTGCTATCTTCAGTAGATAGCAGGTATCCATACATGACAAATTCCACTCATAAATAATTATAACAACATGGAAATATCATTAAAATGATCACAAAATGTTCAAAAGGATTCAAGTTAACTATTCTAATACATTTCAAGTACATTCAGCACAATATCAATTTCCTTAAGGGTGCACTACACTAAATGGGGTATCCCCTACCCTTAAGGGCGGTGTTTAAAGCTAGAATCGGAAAATATGCATGGCAAAATCCTCAATTAAAAAAACTTGACGGTAATACAATTGCGTAAATGCCTATGATTTTTGATTAATTATGATTAATGGGACATCACCTACATGCACCCTGCCTATAAACAGTGAATATCATCTAGATAAATTTTGAGAGATCTTTCAAATTTGTGTTTTTTACTGGAAACATTGACGATTACGGCGGCATTTCCAAGCTCGTCAGAGAGGTAGTCAACTCCATGGGCGTCTTTTGAAAAATCGAACAGGTTCACCTACCTATTTTTTTCACTTTTTGGTGAGAAAATGTGATCATCTTTCAGAAAAAATCACTCTACAAGGTCCAATGTCGCAATTTAGTGGTCTAACACAGAGTTTTATATCAGTGTTTTTGTACATATCCCTATAGTGTGACCCCTTAAGGGAATTTGGCCATATTTGACCCTTGACCCCATTATTAAGTAAAATTAGGTCAGATATCAGCTGTTTTGAATTTTATTCGAGACAAATATTGTAAAACAAGGATTTTTCGACCAAAATGAGATTTTTTCGATCCTATTGTTGCCTTAATTTGACCTATTTTGACGTGTTTTGTAAGTAAGCCTATTGGAAACTGTAATTCTATGCTATTTAGAGAGAAAAGGATGATTTTTAAACAAACCGCTGCCTTTCATCTCATCTGACCGGACAATGACGGAACAAATGCAGCAGTCCTGCACAGTTTTAAGGTGCAGCACTTGGGTAACAAATGTCAAGTAAGCACTTTAATGGGGTACATGGGGGGGGGGGGGGGGGGGGGGGGGTGATACGGAGCATAAAAGTAACTTACTATGAAGCCTTGAGTTCAATTTGGCCACGTTTGAAATATCGGGGAGGAGTGAGCTTATTTTTTATTTATTTTTTATTTTAATTATTCCATGCATTGATGATGGGTGGAGTAGGCTTAAGCTTATGTTGTGTTACTAAGTTAAGCTCGAAGTTGTAAAACTATTTCAAGATGTGAGGGTCACATCCATGAAGGTATTGTGTATAATGCCTGCATTCTGGAGGCAAAACCATTTAGGGTCCATATCCAAACTCTAAGTGCTTTTAAAGCATTTTTCTAGCGATTTAAAAGCGCTTTTCCAACGGTATTTCGTTCTATTGTTAAAAGCATCGGAAAAAGATCGGTGATTAACTAGAAACCTCTCTACTTATCTGGCGTTAACAATAGAACTATTGTAGTACTCTCGATGGCTGCATTAGTGAAGCATACAGATCAAAGGCGCAAGGAAGGTTGTGTTATATTCTTTAAGAAATACTATAATATACCCCCCCCCCCCTAGATGAGCACAGTATGTGCTTGGATCTGTATAGAACGATACATGAGATTTTTGGTAATGTCAATTTAGTCAAATTTAGTACATAATTTTGGTAACAAAAATAATGTAATCTGATTACCATTATCGTCTCATCTTCAACAAGTTAATAGCATTTGGCTGGATGCTCCCGTTGAATTAGGGATGAATCGATTTAAATGATTTCAAGACTCATATACCATACGGAGCATTTTCGTATTGAAAACGCTCCCTAGCCATGCTAACCGCCGTTAGGGGGGGGGGGGGGGGGGGGGGGGGGCGGTGGGGCACCGCGCCTTTTTGGTCCCGAAGCAATGGTTATGACGTCATATTTTTGTCGATTTTCAGAACTCTTGTATTGGATTTACGTGCAAATAATATGCCCTTGGCATCATACTTTCCCAGGTGTGCAGTTCATTTTAAATTTCAGATGTTCGAAAATGGATGGTTTCATAAACAATTCGAGAAAGAAAATCGAACTGCACACCTCAGAATTGTAAAAAAGCATAAACAAGTCAACTTTTTTGTGCCTTTGAACAGAGTGGCGGCCGGGATTGTAGAATTTAACACAGTGCATTAACCCATGACCCATGATATAAATAAATTATTTGCGTTACATTTTTTCAATTAGCACGGTTAGTGTAGTGGATAGAAAGTCGACATGAGGAGCGAGAGGTTGTGGGTTCGAGCCCCATTAGGAGCACTTTTTGTTTTATTTGCTTAGCATCATCTGTATGCTTGCCCACGCGGACACCACACTGCTTGCTGGCGTTTACCGTATCAAGTTACGCTATTTTTTTTCTTCGAAAATGTCAAAAAACATTACCGTTCTTTTAAAAATAAGAATCAATTACAAACACATTTTGTGCGAGAGCAACACACACATTTGGCAAAAATGGCACAATAAAAATCCGTTCGTTATAAATAAATGGACATGATTAAATAACAAAAACTATCACAATTACAATCGTAAATCTCTGTGGCGTGCGTAGGTTGGCCATGTCGTTGGCAATCGGAAATCACGGTTCGAATATTCCCATTATTTTTCTATTTTTTAAACTTGATGGTATATTAATGTAACATCATGGTTATGTCAATTTTTATCAATTATAAATGCCGTCCATGCGTTTATAGTTTTCTTTTTATTATTTATCTATCATAAATGTATCTTGATTTATTTAACTTTGTATCTAAACAATTAAAATGCGTAAACAATTATATTGCTCGATAAATAGAGTGATTTAACTTGAGTGCAGTTTGATAATATGATAGCCGTAAAACCATTTTACCAGTGTGTCCAACAATTTCTCCTTTGCACACTTTGTAATACATTCAGAGATGTCACTTTTAGCTTGTTATAGGGTAGAGCGTGTATTCCAACCATATATCGAGATCTCGAAATTATGTCATTTTAAGTAGGCATTGATATGACGTCACTGTTTGTGATTGATTGATTGATTGATTGATTGCTGATTGATTGCTTGATTGATTGCTTGATTGCTTGATTGATTGACTTCATTTAAAAACATGTTCTTACACTTACAGTTTCAAGACGCTCTTTAAATTGACAATCAATCAATCAATCAATCAATCAATCAATCAATCAATCAATCAATCAATCAATCAATCAATCAATCAATTAAGCAACCAATCAACCAATCAATCGATTAATCAAGCAATCAACTAATCGATTAATCAAGCAATCAATTAACTAAATCAATCGACCAATCGATCAATCAATCAATAAATCAAATAAATTAATCAATCAACCAAACAATCAATCAATCAATCATAAACAGTGACGTCATATCAATGCCTACTTTAAATGACGTAATTTCGAGATCTCGATATATGGTTGGAATACACGCTCTACCTTGTTATAGCTAGGCTCAATTATAAGCAAGTTTGCGACCGGGTTTGCGACCTCTATAATTTTAGGCTGGTAACACAATCCCACAGTGCATTTCGTTAAAACAGTGTACATTATTTTTCCGTGATAACCACGTGATAACCACGATCGATTTCGCAAAATATTGCAAAATGGCGCGGTACCCCAGCCCCCCCCTAAACCGCCGTCATCTGATTTTTCTTAAGCAGAATACCTCCCTCAAGAGTTCAGTTATATAAATGTTCCTTTTTAAGATGCCGACGACCATCGGACTTTCTCTCTATTTTAACATCCTATCATAAGTAACTAGACAGGGTACTTATTGCCCCCAAATGATTAAAGTTGGAATATAATCCTGATTCTAGGACTCGTACATATTACCAAAGTGCAAAAAGAGATATTGTCAATCCATTTAGTAGGTGTGTGGGTAGATTTTGATCGTATAATACGTTATGTCAACACCGCACAATTTTCATGAAAAATGAAAGCGATACACCAGCGGTCCATTTTTTGGAAGCTTATTTCTCGTAACTTTCAGGGCTACCCTATATAAATTCTGTCGACTTCAATGATCACACATATGATGAACTTGAAGAAAGATGTAATGTGGAAAAATCCAGTCGCTTTATAGCGAGAACATCGACGCTTTGTAACACCCCTTTAAGGGTGACTTAAGGATTTTTAAAACACATTTTGTGTGCTGTAGGTATTGAACTATGACTCAAATGTATATAAAAGTAAACATTGTTTTTGGAAAGGAAATGTATCAAATAATCCAAATTTGGCATCAATTTTGACAACAAAATGTTGATTTTCTTGAATAAAGATAAATGTTAACTTTTTCTCAGACAGAATTGTTGCTAATGATGGGAACTTCATATCTTGTGAATTTGGTGTTAATGGCATGCATAGTTTTTACTGGAAATTATATGGTCAAACTATTTTCTTCTCTATGACATTAAATCACCAAGTTGTATTCTATAATATAATAATATCTCCTTGTCTTACTTATGTTACTTTTTGAATTAGAGCGTAATTTCAATAACATGCACTTTTGGTAATTTTAAGCTCTGTTGCACTGTAGTAAGTTTGAGGGGTATCTATAACAGCGTCATCTGCTCTGTTTCGACGAATCACCATACGGGCGGAAATAATTAAGTTAAGGGTACGTTAGCCTAGGCCTCTCGTGTTATATAGGTCGTGTACTATAAATCAAGGTAATTTGATAACATTTTGTCATCGCATCGAACTGGTCTGACTATTCAAGTAAGTGGCATATTTAAATTAATTAATTCACAGTTAATTGGAAATTATTTATTTTCGTTGAAAAGGTGTTGACCAATTCATAAAAAGTGACGTAGTTCAAACGGTTTCTTTTCGTGAGAGTCTCGGTTTTCATTTCAACGATATGATCCTCCATACTATAGTCTTATCGTAGGCCTATATCATTTTATGTTTCCAATTATGGCTTCAAATTATTCGGAAATCTTATCATTCGATTTCAGATTTGGATGTATTCATTTCTACATAAGCATGATAAGAGGAACGGATCACAATGGTCCATTCGTGGCACCCTTAAAAAATAGATGCAATTGGTTTTGCTGCGATGTAATGGACTTAAAAGCTTGAAACAACTCATCCGCAAAACCATCACGCGTGCGTATATGAACTTAAACTTCCCGGGTAATTACGCGCCATTGAAACGTGACACAATTGGAAAGAAAATTCTCACGAAGTAATGAGAACATTTCTTCATATTCTGGATATACGATGTGATTTAAACATGTTTAAGATGAAGCCATGCATAAAACCATAAACATAATGTGCGTCAATTACCAGATTAAGATTTCATTTCACTACCTGCCCCTAAATCGAGAGGTTATAACCTTTTCTGAAATGGTAAATCGGCCAAAGTTTATGAATCTACTATAATCACATCATTATTTTGTGTGTAATTAATGCAAAGGATTAATAACAGTATCAAACTGGTACCACAAATGTGGCCGGTTCGAATCCGTTGAGAAACACGGGAATTTGTCAGCGTTCAAACACACTAGGCTACTGGCTGCAGAATTATAATTAATTAATTCTAGTCGACCCGAGGATCTAAATAATATTACTCAAATCAATTTCGTGTTTGTTAAGATAAAAGTTATCAGATTTGTCACGTAGAAGAAATGCTGAATACAAGCAATTAATGCATTTATCGTAATAACACATTTTCGACCAGTCACGTGACTCACATCAAAAAAGTACATGTTGTCGGCAAACAGCTTTAATATAGTGGCCGATATATTTGGTGAACTATAAAGAAAATAATAGAAAAAATATGCCTCTTCAATTCATATCTTCAACATGGTATCATATCAAAGCTTAAAATGTGCTAGTAATTCAGAATTGAATCGGCCTCCCAATAGTATGTCCATTTTAATGTGACGGGTCACATTAATAACGTTCTGACATGTCTAAGTTTGATATTGATTTGACTGACTCAAAACTGTCACTATATAGTAGCGCGAAATTGCCGGTCAACTTCATAGGAAACATACATTAGGTAATGTTAAGATAGTTCGCGTAATCGTACTAAATGTTAACCTTTTTTTGTAAACTTTGGGAATTTTCATATGTGACACGAGGTCACCCATATCATTTTCTGATATCACAGTTACAGAGCAGTGAAATACCCGTGAGCTACACGAACACAATGGCAACAGAAGAAATCATTTACCTTTCCGAAGAACCCAAGAAAGATCCTGATAAGGATACCGATGAAAGAGGACCTACGGAGGAATCAGAGTTCAACAACGGATCAACAGATTCCCACGGTGTGGCAGGCAAAACGCGGCACTCATGTTTTCATTCCCCAGCGGTTTTTATTACCCATATCGGTTTCCTGGCAATAGGGGTCTATCTGAGCGAAACGTATTACGGTACCATTTTGTCCACTATTGAGCGACGATTTGGGTTGAGTAGTTTTGAATCCGCAACCATTGTGCAAGTCAGTGATATAAGCGCGTTGGTAGTGATTATCCCTTGCACTTATCTGGCGGGTAAAACAAACAAGCCTTTAGCGTTAATGCTGACGACTCTCCTTATGATCGTTGGCAGCTTGATCAGTGCGCTTCCGCATTTCTTTGCCAAGCCCCTCGATCCTGAATCTTTGGTGCAAGGCATTCGACGAAGTATAGATTCTAATCGATCAGTGACCACTAAACTTTGCCAGAATGATGTCATATTCCATTCTCCCATGTTGTCGACCGTAGAGCCTGAATCATGCACGGAAGAATCTTCTGGTTTCAGCGGGTATTTCTGGTGGTTTATTCTCGGCCAGATTATATTTGGTTTTGGACAGGGTCCATTTTACCCACTGTATATATCCTACCTGAAGGATTTAGTGAAAGGGAACCTACACTCTATGGTCACATATAACGGTAAGATAGGAAGACAAAACTGTTTATAATATAAGAATGTTAGTTTATTTATTAAGTTCACGATGTGGAAGGTGGAAATCTCATAAAAAATACCTCATTTTTCTATCTATATTCCGTACACTTTGATGTATTTTATTATTTAAATTATATTCCAAAACACCTAGTAATTCTCATAACTCTTGTAAATTACATGTTACAATGCCTGTGCTATCCATTCCTGCATCAACTGCAACAAATTCAATGCGTCTCTGAGTAAGCATAGATGGATTCTTTCACGTCAAGCATTGGTTATTCCATAGTAATAGGCCACCATAGTCACCTGGGTAAAGTCTAAAATACTTGTCATTTCTATTGGAGTATCTTAAGGATAGGGTATATACAAAACAAACCTTATGTTTACATATTTTACGCCACTCTCTACCTGTAGCTGCGGCATGGTCACTCGGCACTCTCGGTTTTGTTGCAGGGTACCTACTCGGTGGCTACACCCTAAGTCTCTATGTGGACTTCGAGCGAATACCCAGTGCGGATATTCCTGATTTACCACTCTCGGATCCGCGTTGGATCGGAGCTTGGTGGCTAGGATTTGTGATCGCTGCGTGCATTATCTTCGTATTGATGTTACCGCTACCGTGTTATCCGAAGAGTCCGAATCGATGGAACACGAAACAAAAGCAAGACGAGCATGAAAACGGTGATGCTCGCACATCTTTTAAAGGTAATACACAAACCTTTGATCACATTTTACGCTGTTCCTTATAATGAAAATTAACATACCGTATGAGAACAGGTTATGAAGCTTTTAGGACTATTTAGTTTTCATCCACATACGCCTCCAAATCGTTACTGTAATAGGCTATTTATCAATATTCAGTGACTGTGGTGTACATCTAATTTGTTTGGATCGACAAACGTATTCCCATCACTTCTGGCGTGATGCGCTATGCAAGCAGGTCAATAATTGATATAGGTTATGCATGGGAGGTCAACGCGTGGTCAGAACGTGAGACGGTGCAATGTTTACTCTAATTGGCTGAACGAATATGCAATATAAGCATGGCGACGTCATATATCGTTAAGAAATGTCCCAAACGCTGTATGTTTTTTTTTTTTGAGCGTCCGTGTGTATCTCGTGGCCAGGTGCCTATGTGCTGTGCATCCATTAAAGGTATATTATGTGATCTTTCCAGGGAGCGCCCTCAACATCGAAAAATAAATTGAAAGCAGATTTTCTTGCAGATTTACATTTCTGATCATAAATCGTACATACATTCCAAGTTACAGGGCGATACGATTCTTAATTACTTCAAACTCATGGTTTTAGAAAATAAGCTGTCGGGTTAACACGACACTTTATATTTTCACTCTAAATTCACTCTAAAACCATGATTTTGAGGTAATTAGGAATCGTATCGCTCTGTAACTTGGAATGCATGTACGATTTATGATCAGAAATGTAAATCTGCAAGAAAATCTACTTTCTAATCCATATTTAGGGTAAAGCGGGACATTAAGAATCCTCTTTCCAGTCTTGCTTGTAACTGTGATTAGTCATAAAAGCAAATATATTCAGCTGAGTTATTCTAGGCCATCTAAAGGCAGTGAATGTGTACAAAATCCCCATCTTTTGATCCATTTTTGCAAATGCCAAAAATGATTGTGGACGCCGTATTGGATCCAACGTCATCCAAAGTCCTTGCCTCTGCATTCCTCGCACAGATGACATGATTCGTTGTTTATTGCTTTCCATTTTTCTTTCTACAGTCATATCGTCAGCCCCCCCCCCCCCCCCCCCCCCCTCACCGAACTCGTGAAAATAAACAACATCTAAGACTATATCATGAACAAAACTTGTCAAATAACACATCACCTTTTGCATATTTCGGTTGGGCCTATGTGTCACATGGGTCGTCATTCGAGTTCCCACATTACATAGTTTCTCAATTAAAGTACTTGCAAACAAATATGGTTATTTAGGGAGCATATCAAAACTCGACCGCCCGGCAACCGCCCGGCAACCGCCGGTTCCGTGCAGTTCCGTGAGGTTGCAGCCGGTTTCTATTGTTCTAAACAATGATATGCGGTTCAACCGGACGGAACCGCCGGTTGCCGCGCGGTCGAGTTTTGATTTGCTCCCTTACTCATTAATATGTAAAACCACCAACGAGTTCTGCTGACTATACTCAGATGTACACATTTAAAGGCATATTATGTGATATGTTCCATGGGACACCATCTATCAATCGATCAGTGATATTTTCCTAGAAATGAAATGTTTTTGTCAAATTACATTTATAGCCAGGAAACTATAACAGCTTGTAAGTTACAGAGCAATATATTTCCTAAATACTTCAAAATCAGATTTTGAAAAAAGTTGTCCTGGTACCAGGACAATTAAATTTCTGAGTTTAAATTTCGTTCGTAAATAGAATTCCATGGTTTCACACCGTTTTCCACCGTTTTAACACCGTTTACAGTGTTTCCGGTAACAACCACAACTGTACATAAGTGAACACATCCCTACGGAATGCTTTAAGATGAAAATCAAATAAATATGTTGACAAATTCCTTGAATTGATTTCCAATGATTTAGTAATTACTGTGATGGGTTTTTTTTAACGGAAAAGTCAGGCAGAATAGAGTTCAGGAAAGTCTTTTCAGTGGTAGTCAAACTTCCGTATAAGAGAGAACAAAATATGTGTACAAATTTGAAAAAGATCACATAATATATTCTTTAAATGTAGCAATTTGCCAATAATTGAGTTCCAGAGCCTTCAAAGTTCAAAATGTACTTTAAGTACGTCCTAAAAATGGTGGTGTATATACAATATGATAACTGCGCACTCAAAATATCACTTCGCAAATAATCACCCTTAAACTTTAGCAGATATAATAGGCCTACACCACCAAACCATAAATACTTGATATATGAAGTCAATGTCACCCAAGTTGCATAATTATTGATTATTTATTGACTTGTGGTTTCTAATGCCCCACTGTACCCTATATTGTAAACTATTATTACATGCATTTCTATTTAATCTCGCGTCATGATCTAACGTTTGTGGGTTCGAGTCCCGCTGTGGTCAACATGTTGTGCTCTTGAGTAAGGCACTTTACCGCAATTACTCCTCTCTACCCAGGTGCATTTAAATGGGTACCGGCATTCTTCAGTGCTGGGAAGGTAACAGACTCGCTGTGGTACTGGTGGAGGTGTAGCGAGCCCCACACAGCCACATTATAAAAAGGAGTTATTATAGGATCGACCACCTTACCTTATTACCTTACTACCATGCCCTTCACCTGTTCACTGCTTTATACAATATGCTCAATGATTTTGTTTGGTTATATCTTTCAGATTTTCTATCTGTCTTCAAACGGACTATAACCAATCCTATCATCATATTTGCAATATTGTATTTTATAGTCGATGCATCAGAGAACTCTCTCTTCAGGACATTCATCGTTAAGTATATGCTTCTCCAGTTTGGAATCAGTCCTTCATTTGCAGCCATATTTAATGGTAAAATATTGTTCTATTTGTTTATGAATAGACCTACTTAGATAGTCTCGGATAGATTAAAAATATTTTATAATAAACTGGTCATAAATGGATCATTGAGTAAATAATGCACAAATTGATAATGAAATGTATGATAGAAATCTCCCATTTATCATCATATCTATGTAATCGTCCATCGGGCAAATCAGACATTATCATTTAGTTACAGCAAAAACTGTTATGCTTCAACTTACTCTTTGGTCCCGTCAGGTATAAGATTACTAGCGCAAGTTACTAGCCTAGTAGCTTACCCCGGTTTGGTGCTCTCAACATTTTGGGTTACGCCTCAGTTAGCGAGGTAGCGCTATTCTTCAGCTACCCGCCATTGGTGCACTCCGCCGATTATTATATTACTTTTATCCTTAACATGTAACTTAAAGATATGATTATTAAATGATTAATGTAATTTACTCTATCGACATAGGAGCAGTATTGATCCCCGTGTCAATAATAGGCGTGAATTTGTCTGCTTTTATTTGCCGCCGACTAAAGCTAACCATACGCCAGTGTGCTGTGTTTCTTGTGGTGAATTGCTTGTTGACTGCCGGGCTGCTAACAGTCGGACTATTCGTCGGATGTGAGAACCCGCCAATAGCGGGCATTTCTCAACCTTATGCCGTTTTGCCGGGATCCGTGATCGGGTTTGAGTCGGGGTAAAAATGTATACATAAACAGCCAAAAAATCCGCAACTAATGGTTCGAAAAGGCCCGTAAACTTTAGCGTGTATTTGGTTCCAACCGAAAAACCCACTGCCTTCTTGGTATTGAAGCTGGAAAAATAGTGAAAAAGTTAAAACAAGAATACACTTCTTTGATATTATTATAATTTGATTATAATTTGTATCGTAAAAACCCTCATCAATTCTGATGTAAGAGCATTAAAAGTAAGGACTTAATGTTTGACATTAGCAGACAAAGGCAATAATTTAAAAAACACACGTTCAGTTCAAATTCGTCAAGGACTCTCTCTCATTTATTGGATTGTTTATTTCAGTACATCAGAAGCCAAATATACTGCCTTCGCCAATGGATAGCCTACTTTTATAATTGCAGTAAATAAAATAATACGATTAATACTTTTACTATATAGTTTGGTCAGCTCCAAATTGGCGAGAAATATACGCGCGTGAGTATTGCCAGACGCACGCGGATATGGCTCCACGCACCCGTCACGCATATGATGCACAGTACGCTTGATGGCTTCATGCTCGCACGTGTCCTTCCCTTCTGTATTCATTCGCTGCCGTAACGAGGCTTCGCCAATTTGGAATTAATCAAATTAAACTATTCTGCCTGTTCGATTTATAGAAATTGTAACTCAAACTGCGCATGCCCTTATGACGTTTTTCAACCAGTCTGTGGCAGCGATGGTGTGACGTACATAAGTCCATGTCTTGCTGGTTGTTTAGCAGACGATACAGATGCAACTAATAACACGGTAGGGACCGGGAATTTAACCACTCCTATCACAGTATACATTTTTAGAAAAAATTAAACAATGTTGGGTAAAATACTACACTTCACTATCATGGTAAAAAGGGAACATGGGTGTTTGTTGGGTAAACATGTACACAACAGTGGTTGTGTAGAGTCTTACACAACACATAGTGAACATTTTATCCATCAAATAGCTAAATTTTACCCAACAAAGTTTAAAACTTTGACACAATATCGTTGGGTAAGTGTTTACCCCAAAACGACCATGTTCCCTATTTTGACCCAATTATGTTAACACTTTACACAACCGGGGTTGTGTAGAGGTTTTACCCAACACTTGTGTCATTTAGGTAACCATAAATTGATTAAATTTCCTTTGCCCAATAATGCTGTGCAGACAATTAACCCTTTTGTTGTGTAACACTTTACACTGCATTATTTACATTCTTTGCACATTTAAAGGTATATGACCCGATCACTTTTTTGGGGCTATGATTTTTTTTTCACATCAATATATTTTGGTATCAGAAGAATCCCCATATTTTTGTCATTATGTCTGTAAAATATTAGAGGCCAGAAATGTTTCATTTAGAAATTATTGGCTAAAATGTGGTGAATTACTGCCAAAGGTGGTTAACCACCAGCCAGTCTGTGTACTACTCAATGGGCACATGTCTTTTGACCTTGCGCTTCTAAAAATAGAACCATTAGTGTTATGCAATTCAAACTTTGGAATGCAACAATTTTAAGGATGACCTTTCATGTAAAATAGAAAACATCAAGTTGAAAATTGGGTCATCTACCTTTAAGCTATGGCGGGTGACAACGGTCAAAGCTTTCTTGCTGGAGGCAGACCTTGAAGACTAAATGTATGCATCATATCACATTTTACCTACAAAAAGCCGGGATAATGTCCTCAAGTCCTGTTCCTGCACTACAAGTTTCTGACTAATATGCCGTCGTCCGCCATGGAACCGATATGGTGCCGCATTTAATACGAACACAACAAGCAGTGTTGGTGTGTGTGTACCGGACCAGAATATGGTGCGCTGAGCTCCGGCCATCACGTTGCTACGAGATCAGCTTGAGTACACACCGATGTATGCACATTAAACACTTCCCTGCACCAACACAATACCGAGCTATTGACCCTAGTATATGGTCCTAGCAACAGTGGACAACAGACTACGATGAATCTTACACTTTCATGGTGTCTAATCATGTTTTACCCATTTACGGGTACTTTTCTACACTTCCAGAGTGTACAACTCGGAATTCAATTATAGTAAACTATTGTATGTGTAAAACGTTATTTTACAAAATCGATGTTTAGCACAATATTGGGTTAAAAACCATTACGGTTCGTTCCCAGTATGTTATCCAACTTTCTTGACCACGGCTTTGATGCTTTATCCAAGGTAATAAATCATCCCCTCCTACACCATTTTCTGATTTTTTTCACACCACCTGTGTCTTGCCAGCGTGCTTGCTACTATTTATTTCCACCGCTGTCATAACTCAAGGCTCTTTAGTCTGGATGTGACTAGAAGCTCTATATATTACTTTTGAAAAATGTTGTTATGTTAAGAAATTCCAACTTTTAACTTCAATTTTTGCATAGAAACTAGTGCTGTATCATATTTTGTGAGAACCAAAAATTCAAATTTCGAGGAAAAAACCCATAATATTATGAATTTAATTATTGGGTGGAACTTACTAATTCTAGCGTCATGGCCAGTTCAACCTGTCCGACTTGGGCTTAAACTTTACAGGCAACTGGAATGTAATGCTACACATTTCTTTTGTACCCAGCAAAATTTGACACTCATTTCTAAGCGTGTAGAGAAGCTCATCCCAGCTGAAAGAGAGATATAAACACACATAATAAGCCGTGCCGCTGAATTTCACAACTCCTATTACGCCAATACCTCACTACAAACTGCGCATGGCCATTGTTTGCCATAGTGACAATGTCCATCCAATTCTTCATGTTTACGGTCACGATCACAAATGGTTTTAAGTAATAAAGCAGAGTAGTCATGGTTGGCAGTGGGTAGGTTTTAAGTGGGTGGGGATGGGTGGCAGATAATTGGCAATTTGCCAGCAACATGTATGTTGACATGTTTACCAAAAAATCAGGGAGTCGGAACATTGAGATTTAGGTTCATCGTATATATTCTCACTATATCAAGATTAGGAGATTGCTACAGTAACTTATTTTGCTGTGAGGACATGAAGTCGAAAATCATTAATATTAGTTACTTGATGGGGTTTAAGATATGGTAGAGCAACATATCCTGGATTCCTGTAAAATCAGGATGGCAGGTACTCGGAGGAAACTTTATGAGTATTTCGCTGAAATGCTGATTTTATGAAGACTCAAATTTGTTGAAAGACTAATATACAAATATTTGCCAAATTGAAAATCGTATTAGTATAACAACAACAAAAAACACAGTACGATATTTACTGCTTTTAAAAGTGAACTTTAAAACCTCAGTGGAGGAGAAATTATTGACGATAATCAGATGCAGAACACAACCCTCATTAAGCATTTGTTTTCTTCACAAATTCTATAGATTTATCAAGACTGCAGTTGTACGCGAGGGCATGGCGAAACTGTTAATGACGCTATCACAGCTGTACCTGGATTGTGCGAATTTGACTGCAGTACCCTATTCCCATACGTTGTGCTTCTATTGTGTCTCGTAATGATTACGTCATTGTTGGACGTGCAACCACTTCTAATGATAGCTGTTGGGTAAGATGCTTACTTTAAAAAGAGGGAGTCATCTATAGCGTTAAATTGAAGTCAAAACCGTCCAAGTTGGGTTTTATTAGGACGACGCACGCCAATAGAAAAGGCGAGCTTCCAATCGGTTGGTCCGTCCTCTATCGGCGTGATCGGCGTGAATTGTCCTAATAAAACCATCAGGACCAGTCATACGGTTGACAGTCTGATGAAGACCCCACTTCAGTAAGGAGTCGAAACGGCACTATAGTAGATTCATGAATATTGACCGATCGGTTATTGATTTGGACATATTATTCCATTTAACATTAGAGGAACTGCAGTGGAACAATCACGACGACATCGGCATCGTTTAGATGCTATTGGTTTCGCTGCGATATGATGGACTTATTCAAAGCGTTGAATATGCGTCCATCCATTATTTAAACGACCCAAGCAAATAGCGCGCTATTCAAACGTGCCAAGTGACACATAGTGATCATCATTTCTTCTTAGAGCTTTCCTTGTCTTTTAATGCTACATTTTAATAACATGAACACATTGCAATTAATGAACATGAAATTCGTCGTAAACACAGAGCCACAATGCGTAGCATCCAGCGTGTACGTGTATACTTCCGGGTCACAAGAACTTAGTAGTAAGATGTTTTCTGGGCAAGTTAGCGTTAATTACCGTTAACAAACCTGGTTTGTACATGTTTTTGCCGTTAGAAAACGTAACGGTAATTTGCGTTATTTGGCTGTGTCTACTGGACAACTTAACGTTAATTACCCAGTTGCCCAGTAGAAACACGCTTAATGTGTATAGACTATTTTTGCTTATGGTCACGCGTTATGAACTCGCGTCCCAATAGGGTGGTGCTGTTACACTTTTTAGTTTCATGCTGCTATATTCCTTTAATATTTTTAAAACCACAAAAGCTATCTCAACAAATTTAGTATCATTTTAAAGCCCTAATAACAAGCTATCTGCCTGCAAAATGACATTGGTATATCTAATACCGAGGGGGAGATACAGCTGTGTAAAGTTTGGGAACCAGGGGTGGTGCTGGAAGGGGTGCCGCATGTACAAACTCAATGGGGATAATCCCTTGCTTTGTTCTTTTTACAATAACTAGTCATCCACTTATGTTACAAACACACTATTCTGGTCCCATTTTAAAGGATATTTAGTAGTCTTTAAGTATGTGGTTCAACAGACTTGTCAACTATTTGTAACAACTAATTAATTATGGATAAGACCATGATCATCAGCTTTCTTCCTATTCGCTACACAGTCAACATAAATAATCATCCTCAATTTATAAAAATGACTATAACAGAAAAAGTGTTCAACCTATGATAGCAAAAGTATACATTTTTGGAAAGCTTGTAACTAGAGGAATTCCGAAATGCAAAAATTCTAAAAATATATAATAAAAATTGGAGATATTCACTAGCCGGTAAAATTACCTTACCGACGTAGTAACCTTTAACAATTATATATCATATGATGGGTAATTTCATGAGAAATTCAAATATGTAAAGTAAATAATGATAGGGGTAGGTATAAAAAATATATGGATCTCAAAATTAAAATGAATAATTCTGATATTTTTTCGAACATTGTGCATCATGCCATTTTAGTCCTTTGTTGTACTATAATTTCAATGGCATATTCGGTTTCCTCATGCAATTTCCCTTCAGAAAATGTATACTTTTACTCCCTCAGGTGGCATACAAGCAAATATAAATGTGTAAAGTTAAAACCATGTCGCGAAAGCCAAAATCCGTGTGTAACGCAAAAGGAGGCGAGCTTATAACACATGACCTTGTTGGTTCAGCGCACCAGTGACTTTGAAATTACAGGGACGGCTAAGCCAATATTTTCAATTGAAGCTATGTGTGTTACGGATTAAAATCGATCATCATAAAAGGCCGCGTGGTCTTTAATTGCTATCATGAAATAACTCGACACTCTTATTCCAGAAACTATTATCGATCTAAAATCATGCATTCGTCACCCCGATTGCATGCTGGTTCGAGTTTGAATTTAATAAAACACTGAGTGAAACAATCGTATAACATACTCTTTAAATATTGTTAGGTAAATCAATAATTTTAAAATAATTACGAAAATAACTTCAAACGAGTGAAATTTAGATGTTTAATGTAGTCGGCCAACTTCTCTTTCAATCATTGTTTGTTTTGTTTTTTCTACAGAGATCTTTTTAAAAAGTATTTTCATATATATAGGGTAATATGGGGCAACTGGTCTTATGGAGCACGTGGTCCGAAATGAAGGATTTTGTTATTGTATAGGCATACTGCTTTCCTTTGAACAGTACGACTTATGATGAAACTTGACATATCCTTACCTTCTATAATCCAAAACATTTTGAACTTAAGGGTATTTACACATGTGATATTCTCCAGATCTTTGAAGCCACCTCCTTGAGTGACTGATTGAAAATTCACAGATAGTATGGGCGATATATGAAGATGGGTTTAGATCATGTTTAATGTACTTTATATGATTGATAGATATGCCACAGTACATATATACATGCAGTACAGTCGTCTTAAGATGCTAGGTGCATATTGCATGTGATGGGTGCTATATTTTAGTGTGCTTAGGGACTTTCGGAATAATGATTTAAACCATAGGTTGTGGTTGAAATGACCGTAAAATGGCGCATAATGCTAACTTGGGACATTGGTGGTTTGGATTTGCGATCAATATTATCATTTAAAGAATGCTTCAACTTAAATCATTATCACGGGTATTTATTTGTTATTAGTTTACTTGTAGGACCCGAATGCCGTAATATTTGCGAATTCAAAGATACTCACTGGCTACAGAAATCTGTGTAATGGCTAAAAACAAAATGCAGTTTTGCCTTTTTTACTGAAATGTATTGGAGTTAATGATTATTATGGCAAATGGTGGTATGTTTTAAAACTTTTGGCGTAAAATGTATTACGTCACAGGCGTGTTATTTTGAGGGCAGGTGGTCCGAAGGGTATGGGGCAACTGGTCCGCCTGCAAAAACTTAATCAAAATTGTAAAATTCAATTTGAAAATTAGTTGTTAGTGTCAATAAAACATGACTCGGTATTGAAATGTGAATAGAATATGAAATAATTCACATTCTTTCTAGTTCTTAGACATTTTGGGGCATTGTGGGTCTAATACCACTATTTCTGCTACTGAAGGATTATAATATGACATGAAATTGCTTTAGAATGGTTTAAAACCTCGGTATTATTAATTACATCTTTATTATATTTTGAATGTTGTCTGTAAAGGTATTTGCAAATATCATGATTTATGTATTTTATCCACTGCTTTTGGGGTATATTAACCGTTGGGTCATCATTGTCATATTGACTAACTTGTAACATGAAACGCTGGCTAAATATCAAGATGGTTTATTATAAGTACTAATAGCACATACACAGCCAGTCCAGAGTTCCACAAATTTCACTTATCGTACAGCTTCAGAGTGCTGTAAATTTGACATCGTAAATAACCTGATTCATTATATCCCAACTTGGAGTGTGTGTGTTTAGTAGATGATTGTCTATCTTGATCAGTGTTGCTTGAATCAAAACTTCTAAGTTCTATCAGTGTCCAACTGTGCAGAGATTTGTACAGCAGAGTTCTGCCACATAAATCATCACTAATACCAGTACTGTCGATGAGTGCTATTAATTCCTTAAAGCTCTCGGCAGCTACGCTGCCTCGTGCTATAAGTCATACTAAATGATGATTATATGAAGTAAATAAAATCATTAAAGAAAGGCGTATATATAGACAAATGTATGGGGTATCTGAATATCATAACCATGTAACCATTTAACTAGGTTCATACCGTTTTATCTAATAAATGTGCAGTCGAACATTTCGCTTGTTTTGTACACCATTTGTATACTGCTATTTTCACGTTTACCACGAAAACTGTATAAAACAGGGATTTCATGAGACATGTATCCTTTTTACATGTTAAATAATATGGAAATGTGTTTGTAAAGAAAATACTGCCTAGTTTCCGCGTTGTCATTCACTGATGTCTGTGTATTCTAGCCTTTGGAACATATAGGACCAGTTGCCCCCAATGATGGGGTAACTGGTCCGTGCCAAGTAAAGTTTTCAGTTAGTGGTAATTGGCCTTTTCTTTAGATATTTTTTAACATTGATTATATGTTATATGTAAACAGTTACATGGGTGATATTTTCATAGCAATTTCATAAATATTTACTCGAGCTTTAATCTTTTATATCATGAAAAATGCTTAACCGGACCAGTTGCCCCATCCTCCCCATATATGGCAATCCAGTTCAGTCAACATTGATGTATGACGGTGTGGGTGTGCCAGTCATGGTCCGTCAGAATCAATCAATGGTGTGTCACAAAAAAATTGACTGAGTACCATGGGTACCGTCAAGGTCCGTCACTTTTGTGACACATGGGTGCGTCGTGGTGCATGAGAAAGTGACGGACATCGGTAAAGTGACGCACCATTCCCGGGGATCGTATAGTGCGTCATACAACTGACATGTGCATATACATGTTATATAAGACCTTATTTTACACCAGAGGCCTACTCCGTATTTCAAAACTCAATTTATTAATAGGAATTTTATATTTTCTTATGACGCTCCAAAAAAGATAAAAACTATTTCAATCTTTTTAATTTATGTATAAATAACACATTTTGCCACTGAACAATGTCCTTTAAGGAAGAATCTTAACGTTCATGATATAAAATATAGGGGCCCTGATCTGGTTATTTTTTTATTATTACAGAGGGTCACCTGATGTGGATTTTACTTTTACGTGGGGAGTTATTGCGTTTACTGGCAAACTTTTAGGTAAGTGTAAGCTTTTGTCTCGTAAGGCGTAGCTGTAGAATTCATTTCGTTGAGTTCCAGAGTAAAATGTACTGTCCCTTTAGACTGTTACGGTGACGCCAGCGTAATATATTGCATCATCGAGTGTGCAAATACCCATGAAACTGGGTCTTGTTGGAAATGGCAACATTTGCATTGGTCATTGTTGAAACCTTTTAGTACCATTGAAGATGCAAACTATAGCTTTCGCACATGCGTATAAATATTCAAGGTATACTACACTGGTTTCTCGCGCGATGCTATACGAATAGCAACACACTACACTGAAAACCTAAACAGGTCGCCTGACTAACTTAAAGCTAGTCCAGATGGTGTCCATTTTGACACGCTCGACTAGCTTGATGTTAGTCCGTCCAAAGCTGGACTAGTTTAGGCTAGTCGCTCGACTAGCTTTAAGTTAGTCCAGATAGTGTCCATTCTGACTAACGTAAGGTTAGCTTGACTAACGTAAGGTTAGTCCGGCTTGGCTCGACTAACGTAAGGTTAGTCCAGCTCAAACCATATAAAGTGCTGAACAAAAGAAAGTCGTACACTTTGTTTAGGTCATTTAAAATAACTTTCGATTATGTTTTTACCAAACAGGCTAGATAGACATTTAGATGAATCTTTTAGGCACATTTTGATACAAAACATAACACATAGCAAAAAACCTTGATTAGCGCCTAAACCATGATTAGCGCCATTTAAAGAAAATAAGTCACTTTTAAAAAGTCACATTTTCAATACACTACGCGGGAGGAAAATGTATGTGTGTAAAGTTGTAACGAATTTGTTCAATTTTTTTGGTTTAATATCACTTTTTACTCCTTTTTCCGTCGATAGGTTTTTCTTGTCGTCGGTGAAAAGTTAGTAAATACATATAACTATCGGATTCACAAGTTTTAATATACCCCCGAATTAATATAATTTCCCCGCAACCAAAAAACGTTAATTGCTATATACTTAACTGTGTACATCCGGGACACTAATATACTTTTAAAACAAAATGGCGGCCCCCATAGTCGGACACGAATATTAAAATTCGCATATTTTAATTCGATCTTACTGACTGTTAATAATTGGTGTTTTCTTCCGCGTAGTGTATTGAAAATGTGACCTTTGAAAAGTGACTAATATTCTAGAAATGGTGCTAATCAGGGTTTATCTTTAATGTTAGGTGTTATGTTTGGTATCAAAATGTACCGAAAAGATTCATTCAAATGCCTAAACAAAGTGTACGACTTGCTTTTGTTGAGCACTTTAGTAGATCCCGCCAGACTCAAATTGTTCACGTTGCGTAGCAGTACTTGGTTTCGCCACGGGTGATTGCTCTGCTGTCTGTTCAATAGCTCTCGTATTGACCATGTTAGCGTTCGAGATGCCCGCGCTACCGTCGTTACTTACAGTTAGTTTTTTTCCTACTCCGAGTCGTTATTCCAAACGAAATGTAGCATAAAATAGTCTACAGATGTTGGCACACACTATGATGTACACAATATGGCCACACAATGAAACAACTACGGCAAATTACGTCTGGATTGGCTTGCAAAACCGGACCGGCGATGAACTACGTCTTATCTGCATGCCGCCATTGATATATTATCTCAGTGCCTTGACAAACCTAAAGCTAGTCCAGCCGGCTTGACTAACCTAAATCTAGTCAAGTCAGCTTGTCTAATAAGCTAGTCCAGCCACATACTAGTCCAGCAAAACAGATCCAACTAGTCAGGCTGAGCCGGACTAACCTTAAGCTAGTCAAGTTGATCATAACCTATCCAGCAGGCTTGACTAACCTGCTTGACTAGTTTAAGGTAGTCCAGCAGGCTTGACTAACCTGCTCGACTAGTTTAAAGTCAGTCTAGCCTGTGTCTGACTAGTTCAAGTCTTCAGTGTAGGTCGAAGCCAAAATGACACGCGTAGCAATGGCAAACGCTACCGTTCAGCGGTCGGATGTTATGGAGTATGCTGAGCCCTTTAATATGGCGTCAGCATATAAGTCTCGAGTAAAGATCACTCTTTCAGTGTATTGATTTCACAGCTTTGCTCAAAGGTGCACTACAAAAACAAAACAAAAACATACACATCGTAAATCAAACCAAGCACTGTACCCTCAGAGGCCCTTTCATTTGTCTTAGGAAAGTTTTTGTTGTTGTTGTTATTTCTATCTATTTTGTTCTTTACGTTACGTGCCTTAAGCGCGCTTTATTTAGTGGATATGGGCTTGTCGCTATTATTATTATTATCATTACATGTAATTCTTACCATATTTAAGGAACCAGTAAAAAGTGACAACACTGGAAATACTGTCCAATATTGTCCTCTACGGGACAGTGACGCTACGACATCATTCACTGATTGTAGTACCTAAATTTATGCACGCGCCTGTCAAGTAACGTCACTATTCAGAGGAAGTAAAATAGCATATAGGGTCATCGAATAAGCCATTTTCGCCGATATTAGGGAAATGGAACTTTCGCTGATTATGCCAACAAATTACAAATGTGTTTTGGTCTCAATGAAAAACTGTATCTGTATCTAATTTACAATACAAAATGTAATGAAAAGAACTATATTTGGAATTATTGTAGCAATAGACGGCATGGTCACAATGGTTGTCGGGGTAGGGGACAAAATAACGTTAAAAAGTTTCTCGCAAAATATCCTTTTCTTTCCCTTTATTTTCCAGGTTGACATACGCGAGGGCAACCTATACTGTGTCCATTTTCTTTAACACCTAATGTATCTCATAGTCCTATACATATTTTAATACTTTTGTAATAGTGTTCATTATGTCGGAGATTTTCCTCTTCTTTCTTCATTTTAAGGATTTATTCCTGCTTCGATTTATTTTGGAGAGATCGTGAACAGCACATGCTCATTGTGGCAGTACGTGTGTGGTTCACGAACAGCCTGTTGGTTATACGACATAGTGAGCCTACGCTACGCATATTTTGGGGTCAATATAGGGATCAAAGTGATGGGTGCAGTGTTTGCTGGTGGAATGTATTATTCCATCAAGAATCGACATTTGAATGACAAATCCGAGGTTGGTATATAATGATAGAATTATCCCTTGCAAAGGGATTATCCCCCGGATTATTCAATGTGATTCTAAAATAAAGGGCATTTTAAATTCATGAATATATATTTTGTCTTGATATTGGATTATTTCATTTGCAAAACAAAAGACTTCCTACTGTCATTATCCAATCAAAGACAGTTTCCTTTCATTTCTGGTTACTTATGTGTACAAATTCGTCGGTGGTATTACATTGTGATGCATAATAGTGTGTACGTCATTTTGTTAAAACAAGATTTTGTTTACCAATTAATTATTCAATTAATGGCTCTGGGACTTAGGGGTCGTCCAAAATTATCGCCATTTTCACTTACGTACAGAGCGTACGTAACTTTTTACCCCCTCCCCCCTCGAGTTACGTACGCAATAAATGGCGAAATTTTATTTTATTTTTTGTACTTTAAAAAAAAAATCCCGCCTCTCAAGATCGCCATTTAAGTTACGTACGGTGAGGGTATATTTCGACCCCCTCCCCCTCTTACGTACGCTTTGTACGTAACTGAAAATGGCGCAAATTATGGACGACCCCTTAGGTAGACTATACCATAGTCGATTTTATTCTTAACCCTTTTTTTTAAAACCTTTTTTTATTCTTTTTTACTTATCTCCTTTATTCCGTGTCTAACATTCTGTTTTACTTATCCCCTTTATTCAGTGTCTGACCCGTTGTCTAATATTGCATGCAGCGCTCTTGTTCCTGCATGTAACGCCAATGAGTAAATTCCTAATGAGGGCAGTATTGTCTATGTTCTGTCAGTCTGTCGATATTGATATGATCAACAGAGGGCTCCCTTTAGTCCACTAGTGATACAATGATTGCACCCGTTTAGTGACCGACACGACCCGAGTAACTGACGAACTCCAATGGCGAATGGCGAATGTATGACTATAACGGTGACAAGTAGGAGCGCCCTCAATTATAATACTGGTGTATGATGTTAGTGTAACATGATGTTAATGGTAACAAGTAAGGGCGCCCTACATGTACCTTCACTTAAAATACTAGGTACTGCATTTGGGACTAATGAATACGCTGAAACGCTGATAAATAATCAGAAAATGAGATAGATAGATAGGATAAAAAAGAGAAAAAGAAGAAAGAGAAAAGAAAAAAAATCGGACTTAGGAAAACGATATTTCAAAACAATAGGTATACATCACCAACCGACCAAAGTTTACCATACGTCACTATGTAATACCACCGAACATACTTCAAAATGTAAAATACCACCAACGAATCGTCATTTATTTTTTATTTTATATTTACAGGACATTCATGTAACTGCTCCGGATGTGACAAATGCGAAAGGAAAGGAGTCTTGAAAATTATAAGCACAAACTGTTTTACTCTAATTCCACGTTAGTTTAGTTTTATGCACTTATTATTTAGGTCATTGTTAATAATGATCGACAATTATCATTAACTTTTGCTATGATCTGATTATATTATGGTTCGTAACACGTACAGCGTTATTAATTCGTGATACACATACGGCTGTAATATTGAAACAAGTCCATCGCTCGAACCACATTACACTCATGGAATGAGCTAGTTTGCGCACCACGCATTCTATCAAAAGATACAGCTGCGTTTAGTGCACGTGCCGTACATAATCAAAATTATAATCAAAATGTACATTTATTATTTATGTGACACTGTCATTTAATATATATATCAACCTTAACCTCGGTGTGTTTTTGGGAATACAACTATCTGGGGAGAAAAACGTGTCAAATTAAGGGGAAAACCGATTCCACCGGCACTGGGAATCAAACCCGGACCGCCTCTGGCCTGCGTCGCAGTCCCGCCCTTATGTAAGCGAGTCAGCTATATTATAAGTTTCCATTTTGTTCTCACTTGTTTCTCACTTTTTTGTCAACATTTCAAAAAATATTAGATTAGGTTAAACAAATCGTCCCTACGTTAGTATCTTTACATCATTATCAAGCGATTTGGGCATTTTTAGCTCAACATTATTTTTGTTAGCTTTGTTCAAAATAATTTGGGTCAACAAAGTGCATTTTGTGTTTTTCTCAAAAAATCAACATTTTTGGTCAAAATTGACGCCAAATTTGGATTCTCTGATCAATTTCCTTTCTAAAAATGTATACTTTTATATGCATTTAAATAATAGTTCAATAATTACAGCACTCGCAAAATTCAAAAAATCAAATCAAAAACTTCCTTGAGTACAAGGAGCCTATTTACCGATGTGAAATCGTCTAAAGCGGTCCTTAAATCGTGACGTATTTTATACAGTTACAAACTGAAACCATTTAAACAGTCTAAAGCGGTCCTTAAATCGTGACGTATTTTATACAGTTACAAACTGAAACCATTTAAACAGTCGGTTTTAAATGTGTACTAGAAATTTCCAACGTTTTCATTCCCTGAGGTGTTTTTGCTTTGTTGGCTTTATCATTCTTATTTTGTATACCCGTCCCATGTTATCATCCAAGTTCTTGGAGAGCTGTTTATAGCAAAAGTCTCGTACAGTCTTCTTTGTCCTTTAAAGGGGCACTAAGAGATGTGTTGGAGGCTGCGCCCTCAATTATGATAAAAACTGGGATTAGTATATTTTTATAATTGTATTACATGAATGAACTTACAACTATGAGGATTAAGAAAAATCAGCCCTCTTTGTACAAGAAAACGTCGATTCAAAAATGCTCGTACAGCCGGGACGAGCATTTTACGTCCGACAGTATCCCACTGCAGTACGCGTGATACATAACGCGAACCATATTTGCATAGAGGGCGTTTTTCAATAGATAGCGATGATATTATTTTAATCAAGTTTTGCTGTGTTTTTGTTAGTAGAAACAACAATAATAGCAATTGTTGATGTTCATCTTGAATTCTGAAGTAAATTTTTAAACATTTAAAATTGTCAACACCACTTAAGTGCCATTGTCCCTAAAAATAAGTTTTTGTTGGCAGACATAAAAATATGAATTTCCATTATACTTTGGTCATTGATAGACCTTTGGTCAATAAACACTAAAATGGAACTTTTTTTTGTTTTGCCTTCGTTGCCATGACAACGACACATATTAGAATTTTCATGGTTTTTAACAAAATTTTACATTTTTCAGAAATTCAAAACTGCTAATTTACACATATCATTTTGAACAAACAATACAACCAGGATTTTATTTTCATTCAACAATATAACCATACATGTCTCAACTTTCATTCCGTCCAACAAAAACACTTGTACAAATTGTATTGTGGGATATACCATTATTTGAAAAAGGGGTGTTTTTCATAATAAATCGTGTGAAAAAAATACACCTTCGTAAATTAATCACAACTATCAAAGTGGTGGTTTTTTTGCATTCACCTTCTACAAATGAAAGCTTGAGGGATGTCTGAATAATAATATGTAAAAATATCCATGGGTAATTCATACCTGTTGAAACAGTGTTGCCAGAAAGTGTTGAATTTTCCACAACAATAATCGGTATTACATGGTGTGAAAATACACGTTTAATTTCAGCAAACTATTTAATAAATCATCCTGTTATGTCTAAAATAGAGAACAACTATTTTTGGATCAGGGATAATGTTGCTCATGTTTCAAAGTGCATATTAAAAAAAAGTGTTGCCAGATAGGTTGAGTTTTAACTTTATTCATGGCAGAACAGACTCGTATTAAACAAACAGAATTCTTCTTAAATCTGCTTTTGACAGCTACATCCATTTACTCTATCACTATAAGTGAAGTTTATTTACATTCATGTGTGAATAACTAAAGGTCAAGACAGTGTTGCCATGTTAGTAGAACTTGTTAATAGCCCTTAGATGTGTCATAATAATGATGTGAACGCATGATCATCAGCAATATAAGTGGGCTATAATAATAGAGGGTCATTTTTAGGTCATAGTTTCAGATCACGCTTGCTACATGATTTTTTGATGACTTTATGCCTACTGACATTTTCAACAAAACAATTGAAAGAAATGCGAAATCCAGGGTGCCCCGGCCAAAAAACCACAAAACGTCGGCCATTTTGGAAAAAACAGACTTTTGATCATAACGAATTTATTTGATTTTGGTGGCAATACCCATGTTTAAAGGTACAAAATGTCATTCTATGCTGGTTTCGTCTCATATAACCCCTTCGTTTTCTTGTAATAGCTGATTTTGGTCAAATTTGGACTGTGAGGGTGCTTTGCAAAAAAGTAGCTATCGCATTAATAAAAATGAATTTGAATAAATGAAATGTGTTCAGAGTGTGTCGAGAAACATTGTCTGAAG
The DNA here is from genome assembly GCA_035610835.1 of Ophiura sarsii. NCBI lineage: Eukaryota > Metazoa > Echinodermata > Ophiuroidea > Amphilepidida > Ophiuridae > Ophiura > Ophiura sarsii. Next base: position 54,186,346 of record CM069446.1, read on the forward strand.
ATGTGAGCATGTTACCTCTTTTCGTTTTACCGTGGCATCCACTTTAAAATCACAAGAACGCGTTAAAAGCACTTCCATAGGATAGTACAGGGGTCAACGAACTTTCATTAGTGTGTGTTTCGATGGAGACAATTCAAAGATGTTCAAAATGGTGTAGCTTCAAAACAACAATGGTATTTTACTCAGATTTTCAGGAAATGCCTAAAATGTAACTCCTATCATATTTCAACATTATAATTTGAGATGCTACGATGCGAAAGGTATCTTTTTTAAACAGCGCCCTCACAGGGCTATTTTCACTAAAAATGCCATTTTCAGGAAAACAAAACATCGTCATGCGATAAAAAATGTGTAAGATTATTCTATGTCCCAACAAACATGGGTATTGCCACCAAAATCAAATTGATTGGACCAAAATGATTGATTTATGATCAAAATACTGTTTTTCCAAAATGGCCGACTTTTTGTGGTTTTTTGGCCGGGCACCCTGGATTTTTCAATTGTTTTCAATTTTTTTTTGAAAATGTTGTCAGTACGTATAAAGTCATCAAAAAATCATGTAGCAAGCATGATCTGAAACTATGACCCTCTATTAGCTAGATTAAGCATAATAAATATAACAAAACATCAAGAGATTGATTTAATTAAACATGGAATATACCATGTTTCAAAATAGGGGTGTTTAAGGGATATTTAATCAAACTGAGCCTTAAAAGGCTCTGTTTGTGGAGATATTGACTATAAAGTTAGCAGCATGTAGACTTATATTTCTAAACTGATATAAACTCAGAAGTTATCACACAAACGGTTTGCGCATATATGTTAATACTATACTCAACATGGCATATGTTGCAATATTGCTAATTTGAGGTAAAAAAGAGAACTCTGGCAACTTTAACAAGTACAGTTCATATTATTTTATTGCAAACATTCACAAACAAAGTAATATCTTCAATATATCTCCTTATATACATGTATATGTAATTCACTGTTTAATTGTCCGTTTTTCGATAATAGGCATTTTAAGATTTTTCAAAAATACCTATCTTTCTGGAAACACTGCTGCCATGTTTAAAGATTACCCACACTTTTCACATTGGAATTCAATTGAGCAACATTGTTACTCTCTACATGCAACATATCTTTGGAAAAAAGTGCCACTTTCAGGGTTAACGGTGATTAGATTTGGCTAATAATTGATAGTTTGTAAAAGGGACGAAACACCCCTATTTGGAAACATGGTACAGTCCAATTGCAAATTCCAAGATTTGTTTAAAAATATGGATTAGTTTGACTGTGGACTGCCCTTTCATATATAAAAACAAGAATTTGTTAAAAGTATTTTGTATGCTACAAATGTGAGATCCAAGTTGAGCTAAAATTAGCATTTAAAACAGCAAAAAATGAGAAAAATCATCAAATTAATGGAATTGCCCGTTACCATAGTAACATACATGTGACACCAATTTTTTTTACATATTTGTTGACTTTGACCATAGGTCCATCCATGCACAAAGTATGAAGAATATTCATAGTTTTCAGTCTGCCACATTTTTCCACATTTCCTTGATACTTACTGAATATGGTTCTTAATGTCCCTTTTTAGAATAACATTATGAGGGCATAAAAATGTATCCTTGAGTGTTCCTGGTGTATATGACCGGTGTTTGGAAATAGTTGGAAATAGTGCTTATTGAATTGTATGTTCTTGTTGGGCTGTTGCCGAAATAAAGATGGTGGATTGGATCGATGGCATATCATTGTCCGGTGTGTTGTTTTAACAGACTATAAACAATAAAGGTGACTGATTTCTCAGGAGAAATATGCCCTCTGATTAGCCAGAACCAGATCAGAACACAACAGATACATATCTGTTTGTGATTGTGCTGGACTTTGCCCTGAGGATAGCCATAGAGGGGAGAGAAGAAGAGCTTGGTTTTCATCTTGACAGGCGTAGAAGTAGGCGGATCGGGCCAGAGGTGGTGACAGACTTTGACTTCGCCGATGACATTGCATTGTTGTCAGAGAAATTTCATCAAGCACAAGATCTGCTGAAAAGAGTTGAGACATCAGTAGCAAAGGTCGGTCTCAAAATGAATGCTAAGAAGACCAAGTTTATGTCATATAACCAGAGCCAGAAGGGATCCATACAGACAAATGATGGCAACAAGCTGGAGGAAGTTCAAGATTTAATATCTTGGTGCCTGGATGGAGAGTACGGTAAAAGACATTAAGCAACGCAAAGCAGCAGCATGGAGAGCGTGCGGCAAAATGAACAAAATATGGAAGTCAACTCTATCTCGGAAGTTCAAACTTCGCCTGCTTGCCTCAACGGTGGAGTCAGTTCTGCTATATGGATGCGAAGCTTGGACCATTACCCCCAAGCTACAGAAAGAGCTAGATGGCTGCTACACCAGAATGCTGCGAGTAGTACTCAATGTCAACTGGAAACAACATATACCAAACACCCAACTGTATGGTGACCTCCCCAAAATAAGCCAGAAGATCCGGAAGAGAAGAACAAGGTTTGCTGGCCACTGTTACAGAAGTGAGGAGCCAGTATCCAAACTGGTGCACTGGATCCCCAAACATGGCAAAAGAAAGCCGGGACGACCTGCCCTGACATTTATCGATCTACTCAAGCAAGATACTGGACTGGAGACGAGTGACATAAAGACAGCAATGAACGACAGAAGAGTGTGGAGAAACATCGTAGATCGGGGACACGACCCGAATTAAGCTAGAAAGCAAGATCAGAACAACCATTAAGTTTACCCCACTCCTAGAGAACCCTGCAAAAGTCATATTTGACTTTCATGCATAGAATACGGAACCCCAACCCCCCCCCCCCCCCCCAAATCATGTGCATATATTGAAGGTAATTTTCCGTGTCCGTTGTCCAAAAAGTCTTGTATAGTATCAACTCGAATGTATTGCTATACCTTTAGCATTGTTTAGTATACTGGAATACTTCTAATCAGTGAAATTCGTTGTTACGATTAATGCCACAGTGATGCCTTGTATGTTAAATCTATAGCATGAAAGCCACCTTTTGAGTTTTCTTTATGCGCAATCTTCAGAATAGTTGATCAATAGTAGAAAATCATCTTCATTTCTTATGAAAAGCAAATGTGACTTTTGCAGTGTTCCCTCCCTCCCTTGACACCATTCAACAATTTAACACAATTTCCCTATGGTTTGGCAATATACAGGTTGAGTTAAATAATGTACTCAACTTTGGAATTTCATTTCTATTAATGTGTGCAAGAATTTCCGAGATTATTTATTCTGGCAGAGCGGCTATCTCCCGGTATACGTTATACGGGATGTGCCGCTCTAATGGCTCGCTTTTTTTTTGTGCAAAAAATTCCTAAACATGGGGTATGATTTGTGCTGGAAAATCCCTAATAATTGGGTCACCTTTTACAAATGGGTCTATTTTCGTGAATTTATTTTAGCGATTTTCGCGTAAATTTGCGAAAATTGGGTCTATAATGAAGCAAGATCCTTAGAAATGGGTACCGTATTTTCCAAAATCACCCTGGGCTATCTCATTAACCTTAAAATTATTCTTTGTACTTTTGTTTGATACTGTTATCATATGCAGTTATAAAAAGAAAGGACAACATGTTATTTTTAATTTTTTTTATGCAAATTATTGTTTAACAAATGTAAATTCCAACTTAAGGGAAGTGTCAACCCTAATATTTTGATGATCAACTTTTGCTTCTAAGTTTGAGAATATTGAATAAAAGTACATAAAAGTATACATTTTTACAAAGGAAATTTGATAAGGAATCCGATGGTGACATCAATGTGATACCAAATAAACTAAATTTTGAGAAATGAACCAAAAAGAGATTTTTTTACCCCAAATTTTTCAGACAGCATAACTAAAAAATAAAAAATGGTAATTTGTTCTAATATACATTTTTGTAAACAGGACAATTTTGTCTAGGAGGCAATTTTTTCTTTTACCAAAATAAGGCTTGCTTTTGGAAATATTGCTAAAAACATTGGAAAAGTGTAAAAGTCGTGTTTTTTTGCATACATTTCGCTAGAAATGGATGCATATCTCGAGTTTAAAATCCATAATCGAAAAAATAAAAATTCGCCTCCTAGCGCTGAAAGTCCTCTACACAATGGTAGTAAAAGCTTACCAGATAGTTTGATATATTTTTAGTTATGTTGTCTGAAAATTCGTAAAATTCCTTCAAATTTGAACTTCTAGAAAACATCGATTTAGTAAAAATATTGACATTTTCCACCATTTAAAGCTAAATGTTCACGGAATACACGGGCGTGTGACCTAAAAAGCGAGTATACTATTATGAACAATCATAATAAACTATCAGATTCAATTTATATTGTCACAATGTGAAGAAATTGGAAGAAAACTGAATTTAAATGATCGTAAGATTGGTCATTGTTTACATTTTTAGACATTGTTTTGCGCTCTTTTGTTTTTCGCGTCTACGTCGCGGATATTAAGCGGCGCGTCTAGTATTACGCGCGGGAAGTTTCAGCGCGAGACGCAATGATCGAACAGCTGTCGCAGCATTTGAAAAGCGCGGAACTCCGCTTAAATTCCCGCCAAATAACCATGCGCCTTTTCCTGACTCAAACTTACCAAAACAACAATTTAAAATCACCCAAAAGAACGGGAAATAATCGCTTCCGATTAGTAACTTATGATGGTAATGATAGAATACATATAAAAGTATTAAATAATAGAGAAATATGAAATTCGATTTTTGAAACAAGTGCCGGGTTGACACTGCCCTTAATTTGATGGGCAATGGGCGGGGTTGCAAGGGGGCAGGTTGCAGTGGATTGTTTTCTTCTTTTTCAAATTTAGTCCGCTAAAAACACAATTTCAGCGGTATTTTTTGGCTATTTTTCATTCAAATTACTGAGTCTCAGGCCTTTTGAATTGATTTTTTACTATTAAACAAGCATTTTCATTTAAATATAAAGGTGATCGTTCTGACACATGTTTGTACTTTTGTTTGGGAATGATTTGGTATGTAAGTTACAAATATTGAAAGAAGGAAAAACCTTATGGCTTTTGTTTTGTTTTTTAATTATTAAAAGAAAATGCTATTCCAACTTAAGTTGTTGGGTTAGGTGGGGGTTGATAGCCGTATGCATTTTTATCATTTAGTCCGCTAAAAACACAATTCTTCGCTGTATTTTTAGCTATATGTTCTTTAAATTCTCAAAAGTTATACTTTCGATCAGAATAAATATGAAACTCTTTAGTAGGATCTTAAGTTATGAGTTACCGTTGCAATGGTTTGAGCCATGCATGGGTTATTATAAGTGGGTTATTTCGGGTCATTCAAGGTTAATGTTATACTTCTGGACTATTTTTTTTTTTAGTAAAAACCGTATCTTTCAGTTATATCTCTTGATATTGTTATATCTGGTTTTGCTCCTCTTTTTTTCAGTTTATTAACATTATCGGCAATCTTTAGAAAGTAATTGTTTGCAAATGATGCTTTGTTGCCTTTTTATGTTAACTTGAGTAATGTTTCAATTCAATTGGTGAAGTAGTACTACATAGATATTTCATTGTTTACCACAACTTTACCAAGAATAGTTCCTTTTTCATGAAAATAATCTTAAGATATTCATTGACAACTCAAAATTTGCGTTAATAAGATAAAACAGAAAAGTGCTTTTGATTGAGCTTTGTCTGCCAACAATTGAACTGCACATATTTTGGATTTCAACTGCACATTTTCCATTCTCAGCTTACTAATTTTACTTATCAATCGAGGATTTCGTTAAATAACTAAATATCAACAGATAGAACTAATATTGCTATTTCAAATGGCAAGGAAGTTAAAATGTCATTTTATCTGTTACAAAACTTAAGCAGAAGAAGCAATGGACATGATGGACTGAGAACTTGTTTTTAAAGTATTTTCCTTCACAAATTTAATGTGAACTGACTTTCATACTATAGTTTGATCCGTTCCAAATTGGCGAAGCATCCTTACAGCAGCGTATTATACAAATACTACATGGTAGAGGGGAAATAGAGCAAACTATTTTCCCGAGGTACTGGCTACGGGCCTATCACCCCGGATCCGAAGGGTGAGGGGTGAAAGGCCCGTAGCCAGTACCGAGGGAAAATAGTGTGCCCTATTGCCCCGATAATACCATGTAGTATTTGTTTTATTACACTCACTGTGACTTTGGGGATGAGGTTGTAGGGAAATATTCAAAACTATTTCCCTAGGGAAATAGTACTTGTGATAGGAGTTGGCCAATGAATTGTGTGATGAATCCCTAAGTATTTTAATACTGGAGTAGTGAAATACTGCCCTCTATAGTTTAGACAGTCTTATGTATGATGACAGGCTGCTGCCGGGAGACAGGTTCTTTCTAGCAGGAGAATCAATGGCGACCACCATGATAACACACACATGTGCTAGCTGAAGAAAAGACATCAGCTTCCATTGAAAAACGATGCGTTCTTCTCCTCAAACTTTTATTTAATATTTAACCTACTAAGGATTTGGTAACTGGTGTATATATAACAGGCCTGCAACGCAGAATGCTACTGTAGCTCTTCTAATGGAACATTTCCCCAAAATGCATGCTTATTTATTTAGACTAGTCTTAGGCCAAGTCCGGACATTTATATAATCATGGAACGAGTAGAAGACTCTACTTATTCCAGGAGATGAATATTGTTTATTATTAATGACTATTCATTTGTATCTTAGTTTAATAAACCTTATACTTGATTTGATAGTTAAAGCCAGAGACGTTTGTTGTTGTTTATACTTTTGAGTGAACTCGATAGGTTTTTCGACCTTGGTCACTTGCTACGCCAGTCATGGCTAATAAGCTAAAATGTAGCGGTGATCGTAACAGAATTGGGGGCTCGTCCGGGAAAACAAACGTGTCACGCTTTGATGGTCAACACAAGGATAATAAGCTTATAGACTAAAAATAAGGTCATGAGCGTCAGGTCTTATAATAATAAGAGACCATCATACATACATGTATAACATTATTATCAGGTCAATTTGTAGGCTATTATACATGTATTCAAATATCGTCATGCCAATAGGTCATGATTATCAAGTCTTAAAATAGACTTTCATAAGTTTCGTCTTATCATCATGCCCATAGGTCATGATTATCAAGTCTTAAAATAGACTTTCATAAGTTTCGTCTTATCATCATGCCCATAGGTCATGATTATCAAGTCTTAAAATAGACTTTCATAAGTTTCGTCTTATCATCATGCCCATAGGTCATGATTATCAGGTCTTAAAATAGACTCATATAAGTATCGTCTTATCATCATGCCCATAGGTCATGATTATCAGGTCTTAAAATAGACTCGTATAAGTATCGTCTTATCATCATGCTCATAGGTCATGATTATCAGGTCTAAATATAGACCATCATGCATGTATGAAATTATTGTTTGAAATGCATGCCCATAGAAGGTCATGATTATCAGGTCTTATTATAATAGGCTACCATACATGTATTAAGTTATTGTCAATCCAAAGAACGATACGACATTTAACATCCAAAGTTAAATTTAAGTCAGAACAAGCCGAAGCCTCTGAGTGTGCACCTTTAGGTAGTTGGAACAAGCCGAAGCCTCTGAGTCTGCACTTTTAGGTCAGAACAAGCCAATGCCTCTGAGTCTGTACCTAGTATTATACATGCAATTGGTGTACAATTAACAGGGCCACACTATATTAGAGTGTTGGACCCTGAATCTGAAAACATTTTAGGGAAAGTGGTAAAAAACACTTAGCCCAACTAATTTAAAATGTTCTTATTCTGGTAAAACATTTTAGGGAAAGTGGTAAAAACACTTAGCCCAACTAATTTAAAATGTTCATATTCTGAAAACATTTTAGGGAAAGTGGTAAAAAACACTAAACCCAACTAATTTAAAATGTTCTTCATTCTGGTAAAACATTTCAGGGAAATTTGTAAAAAACAATAAGCCCAACTAATTGAAATGTACAAATATCCTGAAAACATTTTAGGGAAAGTGGTAAAAAAACACTTAGCCCAACTAATTTAAAATGTTCTTCATTCTGGTAAAACATTTTAGGGAAAGTGGTAAAAAAAACCACTAAGCCCAACTAAATTAAAATGTTCGTTATTCTGGAAAAAATATTAAGTGTGTCATATTATTATGTACAAAAATGTTGATATAAATTAAATATGTACTCATGAATAACATGTCATAATAGAAAAGACAATTGACTCAGGACATGATGCATGTCAATTGGTCTGCATGGAGTATAGACTGGGATGAATGATAAAAGAACAATGGATTCTTCATCAGCCGGATAAAAGAACAATGGATTCTTCATCAGCCGGATAAAAGAACAATGGATTCTTCTTCAGCCGGATAAAAGAACAATGGGTTCAGCTTTGTGAAAGAACAATGGTCTCCGCAACAGCTGAATAAAAGAATAATGGTTTCTGTGTCAGCCATACGCATGTAGCACTAATAGACACTTTTTGAAGTAGCTCTCCACTCTTAAACTGCAAGTTGGCAGTTAAGACCGATGATAGAAACATTATGCATCGTATTTAACACTGATAAACACTTTTTGAAGTATCAGCTTCACTCTAAACTGCAAGTTGGCAGTTAAGATCAATGAAAACATTTCAAAGTGATAGTTCCTTCACTATAAACTGCAAGTTGGCAGTTACGCGGATGGAAAGTCGCACCTCTTTCAGATTATGAGAACACTTCCAGCATCTGTCGGTGATGGATACTATTAAATGTTTAACAGTATCATCTTAAGTGATAATGCAACGAGCGAGTACATTGTTTATTGTACTGTGCCGCGCTTCAATTATATTATTTGGAGTGATATTGCAATGGACACTATTACCAGATCGGTATTTCATTGATATCATCATGAGTATTCAGACGACGAAAGTTTTGTTACACTACAACTTTCTTTCTTTTAAAGGGGGAGATGTGATGAATCCCTAAGTATTTTAATATTGGAGTAGTGAAATACTGCCCTCTATAGTTTAGACAGTCTTATGTATGATGACAGGCTGCTGCCGGGAGACAGGTTCTTTCTAGCAGGAGAATCAATGGCGACCACCATGATAACACACACATGTGCTAGCTGAAGAAAAGACATCAGCTTCCATTGAAAAACGATGCGTTCTTCTCCTCAAACTTTTATTTAATATTCAACCTACTAAGGATTTGGTAACTGGTGTATATATAACAGGCCTGCAACGCAGAATGCTACTGTAGCTCTTCTAATGGAACATTTCCCCAAAATGCATGCATGCTTATTTATTTAGACTAGTCTTAGGCCAAGTCCGGACATTTATATAATCATGGAACGAGTAGAAGACTCTACTTATTCCAGGAGATGAATATTGTTTATTATTAATGACTATTCATTTGTATCTTAGTTTAATAAACCTTATACTTGATTTGATAGTTAAAGCCAGAGACGTTTGTTGTTGTTTATACTTTTGAGTGAACTCGATAGGTTTTTCGACCTTGGTCACTTGCTACGCCAGTCATGGCTAATAAGCTAAAATGTAGCGGTGATCGTAACAATTGGCATGATTAGTTCATGAATATTTATGAGGTGTAATAAACAATAATACAGAAGGACACGGGCGCGCATGAAGGCAACAAGCGAACTGTGCATCATATGCGACGCGTGTGCGCAGCCAATACCGAGTGCGTGTGGCCATAATCGCGCTCGTTCGCTTGGATTACTTTTGCGCGAATAGATATAAAAACCGAATATTCCTCGCCAATTTGGAACTGATTGAACTATAAGTGTATTTGATCAAGACACAAGTGTGCTCAGAACATTGCATTTGTGCGATATTTGAATATGCTATGGTACATTCTCCTAAATATTAAATTATGCAATGTTTTAATCACTTTTATGTGAATATAGCCTGACTTATTCAATAGTCGCCAAAGTAATATGTGCATCAACATAGTACAAGTACCATTCAAATTGAATCATACTATAATGGGAATATTTCCGTTATAATATAGACATGGATGCCCTAGTCTGCAGACGACAGTTCCAAAATTTCACAAAATGTTTCAAAAATGTCATAATCATTGAATTTAAATTACCATATTTGGAATCACCATGAGAAATCCATTAAAATAAGTACATATGCCTAGTATTAGTTCAAGAGTTCTTGAGATAGACTTTGAAAATTGGGAAATATTTCTGACAGATCTGTTTTGTGTATGGTTAAACTAAAAGCCGCGTGGAAAGTGTGAAGGTTGCGTGTACATATTGCGATGCAAAATATTACTACCGTATAAGTCCTACGTACAATTCACTTATACGTATGATCCATACGTACTAGTTTTGCAGTGCGTCATAACAATATCAACCAGTTCGTCATGATCAACACTTCACATTCACTGATGATGAACTGTAGTGATCGAAAGCTTTGTAAACCATACCTACTCTGTTTTATATTGGCTGTATGGAATCGGTGAGTTTCGATATGCACTTCTTTGAATTACTTCTTAAACGCCAAGGAAGTTGGTTGATTCATGAATTACTTGAATCCGAGCAGTTAGCGGAGTACCGATCTCTCTTTCAAAGCGATTTGGCCAGACCAGTGGTATATACGGTATCAATTGGGGGGGGGGGGGGGGGGGGGGGCGTGATCAGATTGGGGCATAACCAACTATCGTTAAACATCGTCTATAAGCCTATACTGACTAATAGTGGTCAGCACTGCAAGAAATGGGAATCCCTTTAATACCACCTCGTCCACCTAATTCGCAATCTGTATGATGGTCAAGCTGCCTGTGTGCGCACTGAGAAAGGAAATAGTGACTAGTTTGCTCTAGGTCAGGGAGTCCGTCAAGGGTGCATACTTTCACCAGCACTCTTCAACCTTTATGCAGAGTCTATAATGAGACATGCATTGGATGATTGGCCAGGGGGCTGTCAGTAGGTGGATACCAAATACACAATCTACGTTATGCCGATGACACCACCCTGCTTGCAACAAATATGGAAGAGATGGCGGAACTCCTGAAGAAAGTCAAGGTGGGGAGTGAGCAGCTTGGCCTACGTCTAAATGTCAGCAAGACCAAGATCATGTCCATAGGCACAGATGGTGTTGAAGAGCCTCTCATAATTGATGGTAATGAGGTGGAATCGGTCTCGAAATTCAACTTCCTTGGATCCCTGATCACCAAAGAGGGTGGTTGCAGCCAAGAGATTAGACACAGTTTAGCAATGGCTAGATCAGCAATGATCAACCTAAGCAAGATCTGGGCTGACAGAGGAATAACCAGAGCAACAAAAACCAGGCTTGTCCAAGCCCTTGTATTTCCAATTGCCATGTATGCATGTGAGACGTGGACCCTAACCAAAGCTGACAAAAACAGATGTGCTTTCGAGATGTGGTGTTGGAGGCGTATGCTTCGTATCGTATGGACAATGAGAAGGACCAATGCCAGTATTATTGAAGAAATAGGGGTGTCTAAACGACTTCTTCATGCTATCAACACCCAAATGCTGAGCTACTTCGGCCATATCTCACGTCGCAAGGGTAACAACTTAGAGAAGATGATCATGCAAGACATGGTTGAAGGGAAGCGCAAGAGAGGCAGACCTCGTTCCCGGTGGATTGACCAAATAAAATTGATTACTGGACACCCTCTCCGTGATGGTTACTCCTTTGCTGAAAATCATTATTTGTGGCGTAGTATCTGTAAGGTCACGAGCTCTCAGTCATGACAGGACCGAACCAACCAACCAACCAACTTACAATATTTTAACTTGATTACAAAATAATTTGACAATAGACATCAAGATTACAAGTATGAACATTATGCAAAAATGGGCAATTATATGTAATTTTGGGAGATTTTGGGGGCTTAAAAGGGGCTAAAACTTGATTGATGGGGCACAAAATCCAAGCTACATGTATAGGGGCCAGATTTTTTAAACCTTGTCAGCATGAATAGTATATATACTAAACCAAAAAAGAGCAAACTCCGACAACCTTCATGTTCCGCTCACTGTCTGGTTTTCTCGGTCACGCATTCTTAAGAGGGCATGTTTGAATTTCTGATGCAACTTTATGATCAATACTTAGACAACAGTAAAACCTCAATTTTTCACTCCGATTTCGTAAAACTGTTCACAGTATGTGAAATGATGACCTGGAAGAACAACTGATATCGAATGAAACATACGGCCGAGTGCACCAAACTGGCGTTACTAACGAGCGATGTAAGCTACCTCGTTAGTATATGCCCTAACTAAAGCGTAAATTACTAGCGAGGTAATTTTGAGAGCAAAACTGGAGAAAAAGAACGAAATATCGTGACTAGCGAGGTAAATATCCAAATATAAATTAACATCGTCCCAATTCAAAAAAATTGTCGCAAGCGTCAAACGTGTGTACATGTATCGAATAGCAGTCATAATGACACGAATAGTGTTCTGTAGGATTATACGTCAAACGTTGATTTAAATAACTTGAATTATGCAGCAACTCACACCACGTCCAGTCGAGCAATAAATGTCTGTGAAAATGACGCCTATTTTTTGTGTTCTAAAATTTCAAAGTTTGTTACCGTTCTTTCAAATAATATAAGGACTAAATATACATCACTAACACATTTTGTAACATACAAATATGGTATAAAATGGCAAAAATGGCACGATAAAAATCTGTTCGTTGTAAATAAATGGATCAATGGTTAAACGACATTACAAGCACATGTGATGTATTTTGTAGACGCGAGAAATCACCTATCCATCATCATGACGTCCTCCGGTGGGAAAGTCCCACAATGCATCTGTAAGTTTCCCCTCACGCCTGATCGCTCGGAAGGTAATGTTAAAGTGTTTTTTCTCTCGTATAAATCTGCCTTCGTTTTGCGTTTGCGTTTTTAATTATTTGTATAGTTTAGTGACGGGTCGTAGGGGTTGGAGGATATGTATAGCACATTACTGTTCCTTCGAATTGTTCGTTAGCAACCCCCGTGCCAATAATTCTGCGTTTAAAATATTTACAGGCCTGGATAGTAAATATAGGACCTACGTGACAGCTCATAGACCACTCCGGTACGCAGTACAATTAGCGCGCACCATATATATGGCAATGGCAACCGCCCAACCGGTTCTCCCGCTCCCGTGTTTTGTGCTGTTGGGGTACATCTTAACGATCAGGGCATGTCTCGATTGTACAGGAGCTATAGAGGTGCCATTATCAAGCCTTAACGGGACACTGTTCGTCTTAGGCTTCATATCTGTTCCCCGTGTTAATCTGTATACGAACTAGGGATTATCAAATACAATTTAGGCCTGTTGGTTTCAGTAACGGGATATTAGGCATGTTCAGACGGGCGTAAATTTAGCCATCAATATTCCACTAATATTACTTCTACTCCGAACAGTTGTCCACACGGTACTAAATACAACGTTACTCTGAAGTTTTCCGACAAAGTTAACACGACCATCGCAGGGGGCTTAGGAGTAAATATCGGTAAATATCGGAGTTCTGATTATTTCGAATCCCGTTTTCGGCAGCCTGGTGCTAATCACTGGTTTTCAGTTTACAATACGATTTATTCCGTTATTTCCAAATTGTCGGTTCCTTTATTCGATTATTTCAGCTAGGTTTATTTATCGCTCGCTTGTAAACATGAATTCAAGATCGAAATTTCTCTTTTTGTTACTAATTTTTCGCCTCTTTTCGGATGGTGGTATACAAGATTTAATGCCTATGCTGATAGCAACAGCGGTATTTTTTCAAGGCAGACGATCTGATAGGGATGAGCAGCATCGGACGCGTTTGTGACATCGTCACATCATTGGCGAAGGTTTACGCCAGAGATCGTGTTAAGTGCCGGGGTTAAGTGCATCCACACGGGCATGCTAATCCGAACTGCAGCTCGTGTTAAGCGCGTTACTCCTGAGAAATCTCAGGATTAAATCGGGTCAGAGTAAGGTCGGATTAGTTAACACGGGTGCCGTCCACACGGTCACTACTCGGAAGTTTAACATGGACAATCGTTAATCCGACCTTACTCCGATCTTACTCTGAATGAATTTACGCCTGTCTGAACGCAGCTAGTGATCAGATCAAATAGAATAATATTAGACGAGGTCCGTTTGTTTCACAATTTACATGTATGAAATAGGGTTGTGGTATAATAATATAATATACGGTCTGTTGGTTTCATATCTATAGGCATAAAGTGGATATTTTACGATAATATTGAGCCCGGCGGAACTAGGGATTGGATAGAATATTATAATATTAGGCCCGTTGGTTTCATAATACATAAAGTATGTCTTGTTTTGTCTTGTGATGTTAATATCAGGCCCAGGATTTTTATTTTATTTTTTATTTTTAATTTTTTTTAAATCTTTACCCTGCTCTATGAATTTCAGGCATGGCGGTTAAGCCACATGCTTAACCACGAGGTTGATTGATTGATTGATTGATTGATTGATTGATTGATTGATTGATTGTTTTTTGTTGTTTTTTAAATTTAATTTAATTTAATTTAATTTAATTTAATTTAATTTAATTTAATTTAATTTATTATTTTATTTTATTTTATTTTATTTTGTTTTATTTTATTTTATTTTATTTTATTTTATTTTATTTTATTATTTTATTTTAAAATTTTAATTTTTAATTTAATTTTAATTTTTTTTAATTTAATTTTTTAAATGTATTTTTTTTAGTATTTTTTTATCAATACTAACGTTTTAGGTTTAAATATTGCTCGATATGCCATGCTGGCTTCAGTCTGCCTCTGGGTAGCGTTTCTACGGCCACTGTGCCAGTTTTGTATATCACCACTTTGTGGTCTATTAATGTTTTCAACCATTGCCGACTATTATACCACTTGTTGTTACTACTAGCGGGCACCCGCGCTTCGCGCGGGACCCGCTAAATGAGTAAACCTGGGCGGTAAATATTATGGTTTTTTTTTAAAGTACTACATTTTTGGAGGGTGGCGATGGGACACTAATTAATGTCCCTTAATTGTGTTGTTTAACTTCGTTGACTCAGTCCGACGATCAAGCGGGAACGGGGAAGGCTTTCCCACTCCTGGATGTTATGCCACTGATTAACATATTTTATTCTATAACTTATTATAATCATGGTGTATAATTTGTCGTAACATGTCAATTTGTAGGCTATAATTATGTAAAGCGTGTCCCAAAAAACTGGGTTCAAAAGTTTGCGAGCTTATAACGAAATAAGTAGAAATTATGGATAGTTTATATTTAAGGATATCCAACAAAATATATCTGACCTTAATTGGACAAATTTGAAGACCAATCCAATGTAAACTTTTTAAAATACAAAGATTTGAATAGAGCGTGGTCAGAACCCATTTGTCCCGATTTAAGGAATAAACCATCCGTGCGTTGCATGAAACTGTGCGCTATGTGCAGTATTCCCGGCATGGGTATATTCTCCGAAAGAACTTAACAATAACTCGGACTATAACAAAGAACATTTTTGTTAATGTTTATGTAAATAATGAACTTGTATTATTGGTATATGACCAAGATAATTTTATTTACTGCCCAAGTCTTTGTAAAGAATGAATGCAAAGGCAAAACATTGACGAAATCACAACAATGTGCAATTGCAACACATCAGGGTGTTCCTTGAAAAGTGGGACAAATGAGTTTTGATCACGCTCTCTAAAATCTTTGTATTTCAAAAAGTTTACATTGG